>CM057458.1:1373927500-1374527500 GCA_016271365.2 Neoceratodus forsteri
CATCACACACAGGTGACTCTGTCTCCGAACTATTGCTGTGCACCGTCTGGTACTCAATGAGAATTTTTTGCACTTAAATGGAAATGGATAACTCTCAGGCACATGAAGGTAAGTATTTTTTTTATATTGGGGGGGAATCATTTTCAGTTTTGTCTATAATAGTTTGTTGTTTTTTTATTTCTTCACAGATTTCATCAGCATCCTTCTGGAGTCCGGTTGTTAATGATGGTCATGGTCATGGAATGAAACGACTTTTGCGTGTTGCATGTGTGCCCAAGCTCGGGTCGGGGAAGGGTGTGCCTGGTCATGTTGATGAACTTCTTTGGATAAGGCCACTTTGACAGAACAACAAAGTATCGCAAATTTTCCTAAAAAAAAAAAATGAATGACTTCTTAAAAGTTACCACTTCATTGTTATGTGTCCCTCCTTGGTTCTCAAATCTCAATCCCTATTGTCAACTAAATTACATTTCAGAGACACATCTGGTGAAGTACTAAGACAACCTGTTAGCAATATTTGCAGCAGTCTTTACAAAGCAATGAAACGAATGAAATAAAATCTTCATACTTACCAGAATGGATTTCACATGGACATTACATCGCTTCCTCTCTGTCTGTACGGTATAGCTACACCATCTTTCCCAATGAGTAATATTAGCGATGTAGCCTGTTTTTGTTCTCCTGTAAAAGAAACAGAATAAGAGTACTGTTATGTGTTTTGTCACTGTTACTACAGGAAACAAAACAGACAACTTCAGGAAGTGAGGCAGCATAACAAACATGAGTGCACATACTCACTTTATGGTTTAAATATTAAGCTGGTGGTGGTGCACTGGTAGACTGGTGGTTCATGGTGGGCAGACAGACTCATGGTGGCAGCAGACTTGGATAACATCAGTCCCGGTGGTGGTGGTGGTGGTCCGGGGTGGGCAGACAGACTCATGGTGGCAGCAGACTTGGATGACATAAGTCCCGGTGCTGGTGGTCCGGGGTGGACAGACTCATGGTGGCAGCAGACTTGGATAACATCAGTCCTGGTGGTGGTGGTCCAGGGTGGGCAGACAGACTCATGGTGGCAGCAGACTTGGATAACATCAGTCCCGGTGGTGGTGGTCCGGGGTGGGCAGACAGACTCATGGTGGCAGCAGACTTGGATAACATCAGTCCCGGTGGTGGTGGTCCATGGGGGGCAGACAGACTCATGGTGGCAGCAGACTTGGATAACATCAGTCCCGTGGTTGTGGTCCGGGTGGGCAGAGGACTCATGGTGGCAGCAGACTTGGATAACATCAGTCCTGGTGGTGGTGATCTGGGGTGGGGGGGCAGACCGCCTTTTAAATACTGCAGTTAAAACCTGCCAGCATTAACCACATCATCGTCCTCGTAAAGAAAACTGCCCTCACAGTCATCGATGTCTGACCACTGGGAAATTCTTTCTCCATTGTGTCATCATCTATGTCAGTGGTGGGCCGTTTCAGGCAGCCACTGCCAGTACCACCAGGATGCTCCATTTCCACATCAGCAAGACCACCATGACTAGGCCGGTGTATGAATACCGAGGTTGCAGTCTGTGCTGGTATGTGGCTCTCATTCACTTTAATGAATGTTAGCAAACTAACATTTGCAGGAAACACGTTAGTCCGACAATCCCTGACTATTGCACCTGCTGAGCTGAATACCCTCTCAACACTTACACTGGAGGGTGGGCATGTGAGGTACTTCAGTGCCACTGCAGTCAGCTCTGGCCATTCACTGACCTTTCCACTCCAGTACAAAAAGAGGATCTTCACTTATTGTCAGATGCCTATTTTCAGACAAATATGACTCAGCCATTCTCTGTGCCACACTAAGTCAGATTGTTGATGCATCAGCCTGTTCGCCGGAATCATTGATGTCACAAATACCCACTTGGGACAAAGCCTCCCAAAGCAGGTTGACGCCAACCACTTTGGATGACAGACCACCAGGAACTACAGTCCCCTTACCCTTGCATGATATGCTTGCTGGTCCTCCAGCTACACCTTCAGCTGGATTATGCTGCTGAGGTTTGCAAACCTTGGCACGTGACTTTTGTGCCCCACGAACCAAGCGAACCAGTTGACCACTGATATTTTTTACCTGTTCAGGCCCTCCCTCCAGTACTGATGCAATTCCACGTTTGTATTGTGGGTCCATCATCGTTGCCATGACAAAGTTGTCACTACGCTGAATGCTCACAGTGTGACGATTCTGGTCGAATACTGTCAGCATGTGTTGCAGCAACATCAAGGCTATGCTGTACATTCACCAATGTCTGCCTCAGCACCCGCAACAATGGAATTGATTGGCTAATGGAGGCAGACTCGCCACTCACTGCCTGTGTGGCATGTTCAAAAGGCCGCAAAATTGTTATTACAGAGTCCATAATGCGCCACTGTTCAGTCGTCATAGACATGGAGGCCCCAGAACTGTCACGGCTAGTGTGCATAACAAGATATTCTGTGATGGCTTTGTATTGTTCATACAACCTCTCTGCCATGTATAACGTGGAGTTCCATCGGGTGACAACTTCCAGCTTCAGGCGGTGCTGCGGCAGGCTGTTTTGTATCTGCAATTGCCGCAGTTGGTCATGGGTCTTTCCAGATCTTGAAAAGTGAGAGCATACGTCGTGCAATGGTCAGCATTTCTTTTATGTCAGGGTGCTGCAGAAACTCCTGAACCACAAGACTTAAACAGTGGGCCATGCATGGAACACGAAAATAAAAAACACCATTCGTGATGCATTTCACCACATTTGACCTAGTGTCACTTGCTATGAACCCAGCTCTCGGGGACATAAGGTTTAGCCATCTGTCAATTTCAGTCAGTACCATGTCTAACATGTTCTCACCAGTGTGTGAACAGGTCACACTGTGCATAGCAATTGTTGCATGCTGGCGAATTCCAGGAAGATTGCTACCGTGACAGTCCACCTTCCTGCACTGATTATTCACACTACCAGCATCACAAACAACCCCCGGCACCTACGCCCATTGTGCAGTTATACACAGATATGAACTCCCCGCTGTTTTGCCACTTGTCCACATATCCATACTTAAATGGATGAATGGAGAGGAGGAATGTTGAAGGGCATGTCTTACTGAGTCTGAGACAGTGCGGAACAACTCGGGAACAGCACGGGTAGAAAATTATGTCCTGGATGGGACTTTCCACTTTGGACAGGCACGGGCAGCAAACCGGCGGAACCCAGAATTCTCCACAAAGGAGAAGGGCAAATGATCGATTGCCAGCATTTCCACTACAGCAGCATTAAGTTCACGTTACACTGTATGATTGGGTGGGTACTTCAGCTTTTGCTCAAAAACAATCTGTAACGTGGGCTGACTTAAACGTTTTACAGGGTGTGTGTTGGTCACAAATGGTTGTGCTCTGTGATGAATGGCATTGGCAGGGGGTGCAGTGTGGACATTTGATGAAGACTGTTGCACTAGTGATGATGACAAACCCAGAAATTGTTATTTTTCTGGATTTGCCAACTGGGGTTGATGTGTACCACTTGCACTAGACATACTGCATTCACCACCACCACCACAAAAAAACACTACTCTCACCAGCACTGGACAACATTTCAAAGTCATCATGGTCCTCCATCTCATCATGCCTGTAGTAATCCTCTGCTGTTATTACCTCCCTACTGCATACATTTAATTTCCTACTGAGCTTAACAGTCATGGAAGGGGATAACATACTGTCTATGGTTGCCGCCGGTGATACGGGTGAACGCCCAAGTCTGGTATTAGCTGCCAGCTTGTGCTGGGTCCACAGAGCCAAGTGCCTTTTCTTAAGATGCGTATGCTGTCCTCCTGTCCCAAGATGGCTCCCCTTTTTAACTCGACTCACACGCACATGGCAAACCTGGCAGATTGTAACTGAATCATCATTTGCATCTTGAACAAAAACATCCCAAACAAGGGACTGGGATGCTGTGCTTTTAACACATCCATAATGATGTGGCTTATTGAAGTCAGTTATTTCAAGCACTGAAGCGGGGGGGGCATGTAATGTTTCTGGCACTGCACACCTGGACTGCAGCTGACCGCCACGACTACCTAGCATATTGAGTACTGGGTCGTCATCATCATCATCATCATCATCCACTAAAACTGGTAAATCACAAGTTTTACGGGGATTCGCAAACAGATTCAGAAATTTCAGACACAGCCACTTTTAATTTCTTTTTCTCCGGTTCCCAACTGGGGTCAATTAAATCATCATCATATTCATCAACGTCACTGTCACACACATCCACATCTTCTGCTTGGATGCTAACATGTGGACTGCATGTTGCAACAGCATCATCATCGTCATCATCATGTACACCACCATCACCTGATATTTTTTCACCACACTGTGAATCACTGTTGCATGGAAAATGAGTAACGTTAAGTGCCACGGTGGATGGAATATCACATTGTATGCTATCGTTGACATGATCATCAGAATCAGGTTCAGTTAATGGGATATTATTGGGAAGTATGACATAATCTACGCTGTCGCTGACTTGCACTGCTTCACGCTCAATATGTTTGGATACGGTACACTGGTCAGAATTAGAACTTGATGCGACAATGCTAATACTACCTCCGCCACCAGTAACTCTAACTCCACTGGCTGGGAAAACATCATCTCCTCCAACTATCAGTGAAGCTACTGATTGGGCTGTAAAAAAACATTACAGGAGAAATACCTTTCCTCACATCAGCAATGCACTTCTCCGTCCGCATACTACTACCACGCCCACCGACCCTCTTACTGTCAACATTGCTATGGCCAGAAACAGCTTTACGTGCATGTCTCTTTGCAGGCATTTTGGGGGATCAACCACAAATATTATTACCAAATTCAGATTTTGATACGTTCACTTTCTGACTGGAGGGTCGCTACTTGCTACTATCACTAGCTGGATGTGAAGCAAAATAAACAACTGTGGCTTCAGCAGCAGATAAGGGGACTACTGTGTTGTGACACTGTCACAGAAATAAAACAATTTCAGTAACCAGTGGTGCTGATGGGGTCACAAAAACAATCCAGTCTGGTAAAAAAATACCTTTTCAACGTGGAGGGGGGCACTGAATACAGACAGTGCTGATTTTTTACGGCACTACAAGCAGCAACACTAGGAACAGAGAACACGATTGTAGTACAAAATCAGGCAGCTGCAGTGGATAGCAGGTTCACACTGCTGCGTTTAGTTGCATTTACACTGATCTGTGTCACAAATTTTAAAAGGTGTATTATATTTGATGCACGCAACATTGCACACACAACACAGAACGCTTTGTGTACAATGCTGAACGAGGAATGCGATGCAAATGCAAAAGTTCAATGTACTGAGTGCCACGTAAAGTAAATTTGTAATTTAAACAACCTGACCTTATGAAATGCTGCACCACTTTCACACAAGCAGCAAGAAAATTTGTACCATCACTGACAATTTTACTATGTATACAATAACAGTCAGTTATATAACAAAAATATTGCCAAATCACAAAAAAATCACTAGTTCTCCAACTTAAATCTACCTACACACAGATACGCCCCTCCTGCACACAGCACACTTCACTGTCTTTCACCACACACACTCAGTGTTGTAAATTTACATTCAAAATCCACACACAAACAAAAACGCTCGATGATGTGAGCACAGGAGGGTTTCCTACAGTCGATGAACTACAGTTGGACCCCAAAGAAAGCAAAAGTGCTTTTGAACAGCTTTTAAAGATTCTTACAGACAGCTATCATCGGAGCACTTGTCTCCTCTCCTTTCTACTCATACTACGTCGAACTGAGGCTGTGCAGATCAATATAGAGCCCATGTGACCTGAACTCCCATGAATCGCTGCAAAATCCTTTTTCGGGCTCAAAAATAAGGCGAAGTGAACTGCCACCAGTGTACTTCATCTTAAAAATTGAAAGAGAAGAGACCAGTGGAGGCAGAGTAACGCAAAGTCGCTGTTTTCAGTGCACTTCGCGTTCTTCATTATAACGCGAAGTACTCCGCGAATCCCTTCCGGATTGGGCCCACTTCGCCCACCACTACCTCCAACCACCCCCCACACCCTCTCCCTTGACAAGGTCCATGACTGCTGCAACTCTCTCACCTCCCCCCACCCACTGTCATTGCAGCCCCTGTCTTCCCTACCTCCTACTATTCTCTCCGCTAACGTTCTCCCTACCCTTGACTATCCTGTCTGCTAACTTATTCTATACGCAAACTGAGGGTATCTTCCCTCTATTGTTTTGTCTTGTATGTATAAACCACTGTAACTATTGAACGTGTCTAATACTCTATGTTGTTTAATCCTTTGTATTACTGTCTTCCCTCCCACTGACGTGGAACCTTTGTAAACGAGCTCTCAGCTCAAAGGTGTTTAATCCTAGATCTTAATAAATAAAAAAAAAAATGAGGGGTCCCAGCAGATCTGTACTACCACCCAGACCCCTTAAAGGAGGCTCCAGAGCCGCGGAAAAAGGTGACCTGCTACCACAGAAAGAACCACAGCTCCAGCCCGCCAGCTACATCAGAAGAGGGAAGACGAGAAGAAACTGCAACCAACATAGAGTGCTCAGCCATAATGCAACTTGCCCCCCAAAAAACAACTCCCCAGAAGTAGACTGAAAGTACCTGCACAGACTGATGATTTTCCTGTGTGGACCTCGGGGGTTCATATTGTTTGTCTTGAGCAAGCAGATCCTAAACGGAGCGAATACCCTTTACACAAAATAGCTGAACCTTTTCTCTTTTATGTCTCGCCTACTTCGACATGATAAATTCTGCCCTTTCAAGAGGGACCTAGATAAATTTCTGTCCGAATCCACTCACTGTGTCTGCTGATTTCATTATGGGCCTGTATAACATGCTGCGTGCCGTATTGCACTCCATTCCCCTACCCCTCTACCCAAATTTCCCATTCCTCACATATTTTTCTGCCTGTATCAATCTCTGTAACCACAGATTGAAAATATTGCCCAGTATTGACATACTCCAAACCAGGTAAGCACACCATCCTCCACCCCTCCAACCAATTCTACCATACTTTCCGACCTACCTTCCTCTCTTGTTACATGACAAAACCTGCTCCACAGCGTCATCCACTTCTTCTACCACACAACATGCCCAAATCACCTCTCCCTGACAAAGCCTCTACAGGCTGCTACCTCTCACTCCTTATCCTCACCTGCATCTCTCAGACAAAGCTACTGCTGGCTGCCACCACCCACCCTTTAGCACTTAGGGTCTGATGTTAGACTGAAGCATCCATTGCATATTACTTACCATCATTGTCTGGTATGAATTTCTGATATCCCTGTCTAGTGAATAGTTTATTAATAATCGCTGTCAAAACCCTGTACTACTTGACTTATTTGTTACTACCCCTTCATGTTGCATTTCTTATATGTTACTGTAACTGTATTGTACTGTGTTGTGACTACTGACGTGGCACCTTAGTAAAAGAGCCTGTGGCTTAAAGGTTGTAATACTGAAACTGAAATAAATAAATAAAAAAATTAAAAGCTGATGAAGTTGACAGGGAGCTGATGGGGAGGTTTTGGGGTAGACCAGATATAGCAGGTTGTAAGAGGGTGTCCTGCTCGGGTGGTCATGGTCCATTAATATCTCAAATTGAATCAATGCTGGGATGGGGAAGATCATTTCTCTCCTCACAGCTGGTAGCTCCTCTGCCCTCAGTTGGGGCCTAATTACTAACAACATTCAAAGTATATAAATATAAATGACGGGGTGGGGTGGAATATGAGGAATAACTCTGTAAATGCTCATGATCTGCAGTGCAGGTGGTGGTTGGGTCAGCTTACAGTTTCCAGAGACATTCGGGAGGGCAGTCTAATACTTCAGCACTGCAGAAGTCTCGCACTGAGGGAGAGTTGAAAGTTCAGCAGTCCCTGGCTGACACCCTGCACCCCAAGGTGGTGTCTGTGTGGCAACTTGACAAGGTAAGAGGTGCACAAAACTTGAGATGGTGTGTGGTAGGCACCAGGAGGCAAGAATATGGTGGCTGAGGTCCTGTAATCCAGTAGATGCGCATAAGAGGAGGTGGGAAGGACAAGAACCTGAGCTCAGAGCAGTCACAAGCTGTGGCGTGCTGGGGGACAATGAACCCTATGTCACCCAAAGCTAAATCAGAAAGTGCACAGAGCTGTGATAATGTCACAGTAAAAAAGTTTTGTTTTTTTTTTTTTTTTTTTTTTGGGGGTAGGGAACAGATGGTGCTAGGGTTGTCAGCTTGGAAGTGCCAGATGGAGAAGCAGGAAGTGAATACCCGGTAGTCCAAGTCACAATGCAGAAAAAAGTTGGCTGCAGTTGGTATCAAATTTAAGTGCAAGACGTTAAAGATTCTGCCACCAGGTCCAAGTCTAAGGAGACAAGAATTAGTAGCCCCTCTTTGACTGGAACAGTAGACAGGGAATAGGGATGTTAAAATTAAAATGAGATATAGGGTTGAAGGGAGGTGCTGACCTCTTTTAGGCCTCTGTCTCAAACACAGTATACAGTGGCCCAGGTGAGGGGGGCGGAAGGCTTGACTGTGGGGAGGGGGGGAACGGGCTGTGGCTCGTTAGCAGTAACTGACTTTGAATATGAGCTGTGGGGGTGGGATTAAGCCACAATGTCTGAAGGATACGATTGAAAAATTGATTTATTGTCATGCAAAAGATGAATATTTAGAGCTGTCAAGAGGGAGCAGTTTGGAGGGCGGCTCAGAAAGTACAAACTTAGTGCATGGTGTCCCTCGGTGGAGCCACATCTTACCAGCTGAACAACTATTCGCAGACTGAGAGGGTGAAACAAAAACCTATTGAAGTTGTTACATTCCTGTCAGAGTAGTTTTCTGGTGGTTCACAGGGGAAGCAGCTTGTTTGCCTTCTCTCAAGACATTTAAAGATTTTCAGTTGGGGCTGCAATTCTGAATAGCAGGTTGGGGCTGTCTGGGTCCAGTGAGCACCCCCTAAATTAAAAAAATGCCTGTTAAGCGGCGGCTTTTAAATTTACTAACCTGCTTCACCCATTTCCATTCGTGGACTGGAGGCCATATCTGTCTTGCTGTTGGGTGTTCTAATGGTATCCCATTTACAAAAAAATGTTAAGAAAAAGGTGCCACAGGTAGGTATATTATTGTTTTATTTCTAGGTAGTGTAGGTGGTCTGGGGGTTTCTCTTGCCTTCTTGTGACTGTCTCCCCTCCCCTCAAGTTGTCAGATTATATGACGCTAGTTAAAAACACACTGCATTTTTTTTTTTTTTTTTTGTGTTTTAATGTGAGGGCATTTCCTTGCCCTTGTCCCATTAGCAGTGACTGTAGGCTCCCTTAAGCAGCGTTCTCCTTAGTGGGCTGCTGGGGACTGTGTCATTCTCTGTTAGGCATCGGTGTTTGTTTTTTATCATTGTATTGTTTTTTTGTATTTAGTGCCATTCAGAAGGCTTGAGTACTTTTCCTTATGTCCGCCTTCTGTACATTCGCGCTATCGCCATTAAGCTATTTTTTGGCAGTTGGGCGCACGCTTCTTCATTTGGATTTTCACACGCTTGCTTTTGCATGCCACTGGGTGCTGCAAAGGCGTACTCCTTGGATGCAAACTGTGGATAATTTTTGACACAACTGCGTATATTTTCTGATGCAACTGCATGAGAACACACGCAAGTTGCGTAGTGAACATACGCGATCTGTTTTCTATATTATGCAGTTGCGTTACCATGCACACGTTTCCTAGAATCTCCCAGCGTAAGCAAGAGAGTCGTTTTCTCTAGTTTTGTTATTGTACTATAGAATTCATTATTATAAACTGGACTGTCATTTTGGCACCATGGCTTATCGGAGATCATTAATTATGAAAAAGGTGTAAGACCTGCAAGAGGGTGATGAGGCCCACCGCCATGGGTTTGTATTGCCCAGCACACTACTTCTCTAATGGTTCCCCCAGACGGTCCTCCGAGCTGGGAGGGGGGGCACCTGGATCTTCAGTTGGCAGTGGCAAAGCAGAATTGCAAAAATCACTTTTATTGCTCCTTGGTGAGCTTTTCAGCCCCGATGTCCCATAGGACATCCCAGCAGACATACCTGACCCCGAACTGAGATCCTCAGGTCAGGGGGGGCCCACACAGTCACGTCCAAGTGCACTGCAGTGAGAAGAGGCTGCAGAGACAGGTGTGTAGGCAGACCCCAGCCCTGACTATTTAGTGGGTCAGGATGGGGATTTTGGGGATCTTGGAGGAAACTCCTGACCTTCAGAAATTGCTCACTGACAAAGAGGACATCCTCTCTGAGGAAGGGGAGTGGACGGAACCCAGGTCAAGGATTCCTGTACCTCCCCTGTTCAACAAGTCCTTGTCTTTTTGATAGCTGAGGCATGTAGGTCCTTATAGCTCAAGTAGGAGCAGTCCATAGACAGTGGACATTAATCCGATTCTATTTGCATCCTCCTGTGCTCCAAAATGTTTTCTGAGCTTTATCCACTGTGACCAGATTGTTGAACAAGAATGGGCAGGTGTGGATCAGAGGAAGTATCTTCCAAAACCGAAGACACAGCTTTTTGCCTTTATAGAGGAAAAAGATCACAGGTGGAAAGCCCCTCCGCTGGTGGATAAGGCTGTGCATAATTCAGTCAAGCACACTGCTGTCCCTGTCAAGGGCTCTCTGGCCTTATCAGATTCCCATGCCAAACGAGTGGATGCCGCATGTAGGAAGGATTTTGCTTCAAATGTTACAAACCTTCATACCGCTTATGCTTTCTTTATTGTTACCAGAGCCTTAAACCTGTGGGTCACTACCCTAGGCAGCTTCATCCCGCTAGATTTGGAAGGGGCAAGTATTTTGCAGTTGGTTGCCATGGCCTCCACCTTTCTTAATAATTCTAAAGTGGACAGACATGCACCTGTCTGCCTGTTCGGCCTACCACATTTTGTCAGATATGACTTGGGCACTGGGCCACAGATCAAGCTCAGAGTCTAAGCTTTTTAACCTTCCCTTTGAGGGAGGGTTTTTGTTTGGTTCTGGCCTGGATACTATTTTAAAGGATCTCCAGGACAAGAAGGGCCATTTTCCAGTGTCAAGACAGCATAAGTCTACTATTGCTCAGAGGGATCAAGGTAATAGTTAGCGCGGGCACTTTCATGGAGGTTTTCGTCCCTTTCAGAACTTCAACAACCTGAAAAATAGAGCAGCCTACTCTGGTAACAAGGTTTACAGTAATAGAGGGGCCTTGGCCAGACACTGAGCAGGAGGCCCAAGCCAAAAGCCTGGTACCTCACAATGAGGGTATGTGGGCCCATTCTTGCTCCCCTTCCCTTGGTGGAAGACTACAGGACTTTTACTCAAGGTGGGCCCAAACAATGTCAGACACGTGGGTTCTGGAAATCGTAGCACTGGGCTATGTGATAGAATTCTCAACAGTTCCCTCAAGGGGGCATTTTTTATCGCCTCCGGTCTCCAAGGATGCCACAAAGAGACAGACAATGTCAGAGACTGAATCGCCTCATTCAGATCAGGACAATAATACCTGTTCTGCCAAGTGAGCAAGGTCAGGGATTCTACTTGATCTGTTCTGTAGTTCCCAAAAACACCGGGGGTGGGGGGGCTTCATGCCCATTTTGGATTTGAAGCATCTCAACAGGTTTGTGTGTCACATGAGGTTCAAGATGGAGCCCATGAGGTCAGATCTTACTCCGAGATAGAGCTCTTGCAGCAGGCTATAACAATTAGGACTATGCCGCAGGCACTAGGACCACACGGTGAAAACTTCTGCCAGCAATACCAGCGGCGGACTGCCCCCGACGCCGGTCAGGGTACAAGAGGGGGCGGACCAGCTCCACCTCAGTTCTTTCGCCGCGTATCATGCATCTGAAGCCAGCTGCCGCTTGCGATTCCCAGCGAGAAAGACTTTCTTCAAGCAAGTTTTTGACAGTTTTAACTGTTTTTTTCCTCCTCCGCGGCCGACGTCTGTGCTGCTTCCGTTGTTCGGCTCGGATTTTCCTGCGTTTCGGGGTACTTTGCCTCGGTGTTTGTCGCCGTTGGTACCGACGTCAGTCCTTTTTCTTCCGCGGGTTCGATGTCTTCCCGGGCGTCTGTTTCTCCCGAACACCTTAATAAGTGCGAGTGCAGCCGGCAAAGTCCCGCTAAAGACGGACACCGGCGGTGCGTTTTCTGCCTCGGCCCTGACCACGACACCGCTAATTGCGTCGACTGCCAGGCTTTTACAAGCCAGACTCGCATCTGACGCCTGAAGGCCCACCTCTTGGAAAAGGAGATGGACCTGCACTCGTCTGAAGGGAAGAAAAAGGAGGAGAAGAAAAGGCATAGCAAAGAGCGTAGTCGGTCCCGGCACCGGTCCCGCTCGCGACCTTCCCCGAAGAAGGCCCGTCCTTCGGGCTCGGGTGAGTTGCCCCGGTCATCTCAGGCTAAGGGCGGCCCGTCAGGGGAGCAGCCAGCCAAGCCGGAGGTGACTCCGCTCAGAGTCATCACCAAGTCCGTGGGGGTACCTGCTTTGGCCCTACTGACCACGGCACTGGCGCCACCTGCTAAGGCACACCTCCGAGGTTAAGGACACTCCGGGCCCCTGAGCGTCACCCGTCCGCCGGTCCCGGCACGACGCCGGTTGGGGCTATGACCCGGTCGGTCGTTGGTCCTGCCGATGTCCCCGTCGCCCAAGTCCTCCTCCCCCCTGGGCCCTCAAAAGAGCTCTCCTTTCAAACAACATGAAGTCTTGTTATATTATGACATATGCAGTGAGTCCCAACCTTCGAACTGCTCCGGAGGTGAAAGAGTTAACTTTCCATGCCAGGCATGGAACACTGAGCTCAAGCTCGGTTGAAACTCTGTCTGTTGTTCTTCAAACTCAAACCGTCAGATTCTTTACTCCGCCTCACTGAACAGTCGCTCCGGAGATTTCTCCTTCTGCTCAGTTCATTTTGATGGTTAAAGTATTGTTTTTCTTGGTTTTAGACCGAAATTAAACCGCGAATCGTCAGTTCAGACTCTGTCTGTGGTATTTGTGAGTACTAGATAGGTTTTACATTGATTTCTATTCTGTGTGGAACTTGTAAACTGTTCATCGGTTCAATTTGAACCGATCAGGTTGTTTAAAACATATTAATTTGTCATTTAGAGTGTGGTTACCGGTTCTTATCGGTTCTAAAAAAACGGATTTTATTACGGTTTTTTTCCACGACCCGTGACACAGTTGGGAACCGATAAGAGGGTCTTACCTGGCGGATTGCCATAAACGGGTAAGTTTGGTTAGGACTGGCACTATGTCTGAGAAACCCAAAAGAAAAACGGGCCCACTGGGTTTCAACACTGCAGTGTCTGTGGGGAAGTCTTTGCCAAGGCTGACCCCCACACCACCTGTGTTTATTGTCTGGGGTTTGACTACCTCAGTGCAGACTGCCAGATTTGTAAAAATGTTCCTGCAGCTACCCTGGAAAGAGAGTTGGTAGGCTCAGGGAAAGGGAGGCCAAAATGTCCGCTGAACCGGATGGCCAGCCCGGTTCGGTTCCAACCGAACCGGAGGGAGTGCCCTCTGACCAGGGCGAGACTTCCTCAGGCAAAAGGAGATCCGACTCGAGGAATTGGTTCCAGCAAAAAGGACTAGGAAATCAGCTGGTGTGGAGCCAAAACGTTCCTCTCCAACCGCTGAAGAAATAGCCAAAGCGATTAAAATTGTCCAGTTGCTTTCCCCGGTTCCGACCGAACTGGCACCATCAGGTAAGCGTCTGGTTCTGCCGGTTCCACCGATTCAAGAGTATGATGTAGAGGAGTATTGTGAACCGGAGGAGGGGGAAGAGGAGTATGAGGAGAGTGAATGTGGATTTGAAAGTCTGGATGTGTCCATTGACCCGGACATCTACCCAGACAGACATTCAAGAGTGTCTCCTCCTAGGCTTTCTGAGTCCCCTTCTCATTTTATGTTTTGTAAGAAAGTGGCTGAAACCCTCCAGCTCCCTATGGAGGAAGCTGTGGATGATCAAGAGGAGCCTGACTATGTGGAAATGATGGCTATCCCAGAGTCAAGAAGGCTGTCTATTCCTTTGCATAAATCTTTTGGGAAACAGACAGTAAAAATTTTAAAAACTCTTCACACTATATCTCCTGTCGATAAGAGAATGGACAAGAGGTACACATTGTCAGGCTCTGATACGGAGTTCCTTACACAACAGTGCAGCCATGTTGGGGTAGTGCAGGCTGCAGCCTGTGACAAGGCAAATATTCCCTTGGCTTCACACCCCCCTGACAAGGACTCCAGGAGGATTGATGCCATGGCAAAGAAACAGTACATGGCAGCATCCTTGGGACTCAGGCAGGCAAATTATATGGCTTATGTTGCTAGATATCAGAAATCCAGATGGGATACTGTTACGTCTCAGCAAAACAGGTCCCAGGCCAGCTTGCCAAGGAGTGGAGCAGGTGGCTGCTGATGGTATTGAGGCATCCAAGGTGCAATTCCATGCTGCAGTGGACTCTAATGATGTGTCATTAAGAGTCATGGCTACATCTGTGGCACTTCGCAGAATGGCTTGGCTCAGATGTACTAGCCTGTCACAGGATACCCAGACTAAGGCCATGGATTTTCCTGTTGTGGGTAATTCTTGTTTGGGAGCAGACAGAGAATTACATGAAGAAAATGGATGAGTATAGGACCACCTATAGGAGTGCACAGGCCAAGAAAGGCAGGCCACTCCTCAAAGGCAGCTTTCCAGGGGCAGGGGCAGGCCTTTTCATAGGCCTTTTTACCAAGCCCAGGCCTCCTCTTCTGCTTATGCCCAGAGGGGGTTCTTTAGAGGGAGAGGCAGACGGGGTACAAGCAGGCCTGCTTCCACCCCTCAGCCCAAAGCCCCTGCCAAGTAGGCACCCTGATGGGGTTGCCAGGGCCGATTCTCAACTACCTGTAGGGGGCAGGCTGGCTTACTTTGTCCAGGACTGGAAGTCTCTGACATCAGACAAGTGGGTCCTGGAAGTAGTAAGCCAGAGACTGGTTCTCAGCTTCAAAAAATTTCCAAAGATGAGAACCAGATCCTTTCCACCTGCAAATCCACCAGAGGCACTTGCCCTAGAGGCAGAGGTCTCTTCCCTCCTGGCTCTCAGAGCTGTGGAAAGGGTTCCACCCCTACACCAGGGCAAAGGGTTGTACTCCAGGTACTTCCTTACCCCAAAAAAGACAGGAGAATGGTGGCCCATCCTGGATCTCAGATATTTAAACAAGCACCTTTTAAAACCAAAATTCAAAATGGTGACTCTGGGAATTATTCTACCCTCTCTAAGGCCAGGGGACTGGCTAGCATCCCTGGACCTCAAGGATGCCTACTTCCATATTCTCATCAGAAGCTCCCATCGAAAGTACCTCAGGTTCGAGCTGCCCTCAGGCCATTACCAGTTCAGAGCAATGCCCTTTGGCCTCACCTCTGCTCCAAGGGTATTCACAAAATGCCTGGCAGTAGAAGTTGCTTCCTTATGAAGGCAAAAAATTGCCATCTTCCCTTATCTGGACGACTGGCTCATAGTAGGACAGTCTCCAGACCAAGTCAAGCTACATCTACAGATAACTCAGCAACTGCTCACCTCTCTAGGTTTCCTTCTGAATCTTTCAAAGTCAGTTCTAGAGCCTGTCCAGCTCCTCACCTTCATAGGCGCAGAGCTGAACACAGAGAAAGCCAGAGCCTTCCTTCCTTTGGACAGGGCAAGGACCCTGGTCTCTCTGGCGTCCTCATTCACCCTGCAGGTCCTCGACCAGCAGGCATTTTCACAGCTCCTGGGGCACATGGCTGCTTCTACAGCAGTAGTGCAGGGAGCAAGATTTCAGATGAGGGACATCCAGTTCCATTTGAGAGCCTTTTGGTCTCAAAGGAAAGACCCTCTAACCAAATTGATCCCAGTAACTCGAACCCTGATCCAGGCCCTACAGTGGTGGGGCAGGATCAGAGCAATCTGAGACGAGGGGTTCCCTTTGTCACTCAGTCTCACTCCTTAATCCTTACTACAGATGCATCCCTCTTGGGGTGGGGAGCTCACATAGGCGACCTCACTACCCAGGGATTGTGGTCCCCTCAGGAATCTCTGCTCCACATCAATCTGTTGGAACTCAGAGCAGTTTTTCTAGCACTTCAGTGTTTTCCAAATCTGTTCAGAACAAAGTTGTACAGGTCAGAACAGACAACACCACCACAATGTGGTACATCAACAAGCAAGGGGCACTCGGTTCATGGCCTTGTGCAATCAAGCAATGAAGTTGTGGTCTCTGGCTTACTCCCTGAACACCTCCCTTTATGGCAGTTCACTCCCAGGCAAGGACAATGTCCTGGCAGATGCTCTCAGCAGGATTTCCCAGGGCCATCACAAATGGTCACTGGACCCCCTGGTCCTGGAGGTGATATTTGCCAGATGGGGCACCCTGCAGATGGATCTTTTTGCAGCCCCAGACAATCACCAACTTCCCCTTTTTTGCTGCAGGCCCCCAGTGTTGGGCTCAGTCCCTCTGGATGCCTTAGTTCTCAATTGGGAAGGGAAGTTTCTCTATGCTTTCCCCCCCTTTCCTCTCCTGTTCAAAGTGCTAGTCAAAATCAGATCTCAGTCCTGCAAGATTATCCTGATTGCTCCAGATTGGGCCAGACAACCCTGATATCCACTCCCTACTGTCCTTAGTAGTCCATCTTCCCTGTGTCTTCCCAGGAATCACAACCTGTTAACCTGTGCTCAGGGAGGGTTTGCACTGAACCTCAAATCTCAATCTCAAGGCCTGGCTCTTGAAGAGTTAGAGTTTGCTGATCTACACCTCTCCCAAGGTGTAATGGATATACTAAAGGCTTCTAGGAAGCCTTCCACCAGGGCTACCTATAATTCTAAATGGAAGAGGTTTTCCATATGGTGCTCTGGGAAGCATATTTCCCAGAATCTGCTGATTTACCCACAGTCCTGGATTATATGGTCCATTTAAATACCTTGGGGCTGGAGACCAGCCACCCTAAAAGTACATTTGCAGCTGTGTCTGCTTTTATTTCAGCAGGTAAACCTCTTCTTTTCAGCTCATCCTGTATTCTCCAAGTTTTTAAGGGATTGCTTCACACAAACCTCCATTCAGGGACCCTGCCCCTGCCTGGGATCTTAATGTTTGCATTGCTCAGCTTATGCAACCCCTCTTTGAGCCTTTGTCTTCAGCAGAGTTTAAGTACTTGACTTGGAAGACTGTGTTTCTGGTAGCCATCACTTCTGCCAGACGCATAAGTGAATTACAAGCCTTGTCAGTGGAGCCTGATTTTATCTCCTTTCATAGAGATAAGGTGGTCCTCAGGACTAACAGGAAGTTCTTGCCTAAGGTGGTTTCAGATTTCCACCTTAATCAATCTGTATCTTCCAGTGTACTTCACTGACCATTCCTCCTCTGGCGAGAGGAGGCTGCACAGCTTAGATGTGAAGAGAGCCCTTAGCTACTACATAGAGCGTACCAAGGGTCACAGGTTTGACTCCCTCCAACTGTTCCTCATTTATGGTGAGGTTGGCAAAGGGAAACCTGCCACTAAAGATCCATTGCCAGGTGGATTGTCTCTTGTATCCAATTTTGTTATGAAAAACTGGGTAAGGTTTCTCCCTCAGGCCTGAGGGCTCACTCTACCAGAGGTACAGCTGCTTCCCTGGCTGCTGCCAGGGACATCCCTATCCTAGAGATATGTCAAGCAGCTACCTGGAAAACAGTTCACACTTTTACCAAGCATTACTCCCTGGACATTCAGGCTAGGAGTGATGCTCGGTTTGGCACAGCTGTGCTTCAGAGCCTATTTCCTAAGTAGGTTCTGTCCCTCCTCCATGGAGGTACTGCTGTGTAGTCTGATATGTCATAATATAGCAAGACTTCATGTTGTTTGAAGAAAAAATACTCATCTTAGTAATGTTGTTTCTTCTAATGGAGTCCTGCTATATTATGACCTCCGCCTGCCCCTCTCAGAACCTCTGTTTTGGGATGTGGGTGGGCAGTGCAGTGTTGGCACTTAGTAGATGCCCACCTTGTTGTTTCACCTCTCCTTTTGGGGTGACTTGGTGTTGTGTTTTCATTTTGGGTCTCTGACTTGGAGTCTTTGTTTTGGGACCAAAAATGTGTTCTTATGTTTAGTAGCCAGTTGGCTAGTGTAGGTTTCAAGCTTCCACACAGCACCTTAGTGAGTTTGGCTCTAAAGATCTGACGGTTTGAGTTTGAAGAACAACAGACAGAGTTTCAACCGAGCTCGAGCTCAGCGTTCCATGCCTGGCATGGAAAGTTAACTCTTTCACCTCCGGAGCAGTTCGAAGGTTGGGACTCACTGCATATGTCATAATATAGCAAGACTCCATTAGAAGAAACAACATTACTAAGGTGAGTAATTTTTTTTCGCGTCCCGCTGCTCCGGAGACTTCTTTCCCGCAGCGGGCGGCTGAGATCTACTCCCCGGATGAGCTCAAACAGCTTTTTTCGTTTTGGTGGGGGCAGGTTCACAAGCGAACCACCCCGTTGCCGGCCCAGACACCGGTACCAGATCCTGCGGGTGAACCACAGCCAGAGGGTGAGACCTCTCCGTTGAGGTCCCCGGAGCGCCATTTTTCGCCCCCTTTTAAGGCTTGTTCCCACTCTCGATCCGAGGACCACCGATGTCGCTCTATGATTTCTAGTGACCGACGTCAATCCCAGTCTCGTTCCCGGAGCCCTTCTCGCGCTAAGCGGGACGGCTCCCGGCATCGGTCTCCTGACCGACGTTGGTCATCACTCCGTCGTCGGTCTTTGGACTGTCGTCGGTCCTCTGCACACCGACGTCGGCGTAGGCATGGTCATGGGGTAGAGCCAGACTATTCTAAGTCAGGTAGTTGATCCTCCTCTTCATCGTCATCCTCTTCTTCTTCCCTTAGCCTCAAGCGCTCTCCTGAAGAGAAGGACCTGCCTCGCTCGCCTCCGGATGATCCTACCTTCATGGACGTCATGAGGCATATCCAGGCTTCCAACGAGTGGGACACGGAAGACCTGGACCCGGAACGCTGGAGATTGGCCAGATACCTGAGGCAGAAGGAGCCAAAGCCTTTGGTCATTCCTCCTTTGGTGGATACTTTTCAGGACTTGACTAGCTCCACCTGGCTGCGTCCAGCCTCCATCCCGGCGGTTCCCAAAAAGTCGGACAGGCTCTATAAGGCTCCAAGGGCTGAACCCTTCTTGGTGGAACACCCTCAGGCAGATTCAACTGTGATCATGGCTGCTCATGACAAATCTCGACAGCCGAGGTACCTCAGCTCCCAGCCTCCCGACTTGGAGTCCCGTTACCTGGATCAGGTGGGCAGGAAGGTTTACGCTGCTTCCACCTGTTCCATTCGTTCCCTGAATTTCCTCACGCATATGGTGCAGTACCAGAATGCGTTGTGGGAACGGGGTCTTGAGCTGACACAGGCCATGCCAGACTCTGACAAGAAGACGGAGCTCCTGGCCCTTTTACAGTCGGGCTCGGACGTAGGCTCTCATGTTCTGAGAGCCTCGTATGACACTGCGGATACGGCAGCCAGGGCGGCCGCCTCTGGGGTTTGTCTCTGGCGCCATGCCTGGTTGAGGCTTTCGGGCTTTCACCAGGATCTGCAGTCCAGTATCCGGGACCTGCCGTTCCAGGGTGCCATTTTGTTTGGGCAGGAGACGGAGGCCTTGATCTCCCGTCTCCAAGAATCGGGTAAGTCAATCTGTTTTTTTCCACCAGATGTACCGTGGTGACCAGCGACGCCCCCAGCGCCGTCGGCTTTTTCGCAAGTCCTCAGGCAATCAGGCTTCAGCCCGAGGATCCCAGCAAGGGCAGAGAGGTGGCTTCCGCAGAAGATCCGGAAACCAGCAGTCTGGTGGACCTTCCGCCCATGGGCCCAAGTCCTCCCAGGTCTCTCTCCCTACCCCCGGTTCTGCCCCCCCCCCCATGGTCAGACGTTGGGGGCTGCTTCTCCCTTCATCTCGAAGGGTGGAGCTCTATTACCACGGATCAGTGGGTCTTGGACGTTATTCGGAGAGGACACAGGTTGGAGTTCAGAGTTTCCTCCACATACTCCACCAAAAAGCTCTCCCATTATCCTCCTTCTCACATCCCACTATTAGAAGGAGAAATTCAGGCCCTCCTGCAAAAGAGAGCGATAGAGAGGGTTCCCAGGGAGCAGCGGGGTCAGGGGTTCTACTCCCACTTTTTTCTGATCCCAAAAAAGACGGGGGACCGTCGTCCCATTCTGGATCTCAGTCCTTTAAATTTCTTTATAGAGTACAAAAAGTTCAGGATGGTGACTCTTCAGGGTCTCCTTCCTCTGCTGCACCAAGGGGATTGGCTCTGTTCTCTCGACATGCAGGATGCATACATGCATATCGGGGTCTTTCCTCCCCACAGGAAGTTTTTGAGGTTCCACTTCCAAGGGGAGCATTTTCAGTTCCGGGTGCTCCCGTTCGGCCTCTCTTCCGCTCCGTGAGTCTTCACCAAATGCCTGGCAGTGGTAGCTTCAGCTCTGAGGCGATTAGGCCATTATGTATTCCCTTACCTCGATGACTGGCTTCTCACGGCCCCGTCAAGGGACGGCCTCTTACGCTCTCTCAGAGACACCTATACTCTATTCCGAGAGCTGGGGATCACCCTGAACTTGAAAAAGTCATCCCCAGAGCCCAGCCAAAAGCTCGCCTTCATGGAGGCGATCCTGGACTCAGTCCAGGGCATGGCTTTCTCCCACAGGACAGGGAATTAGCCTACGACGTTGGCGGCACGTTTCCTAGCACCTTGAGTTCCAGCTCGAACTTCTCAGTCTATTGGGGCATGGCGGCCATCCCAGTAACACTCTTGGCCGCCTTCCACATGAGAATCCCACAATGGATGCTCAGGGTGCAGTGGGATCAATGCTACGATGACCTAGACGCTTTAGTCAGGATCTCGGAGCCCGTCAGGAGAACATTGCTTTGGTGGTTGGACCCCAGCAATCTGGAGAAAGGGGTCAGCTTTCGTCCGGAGCCTCCAGGTCAGACTCTAACGACGGACGCATCGGACCTGGGTTGGGGGGCTCATCTGGGTGTTCATCAAACGCAAGGGGTTTGGTCACCCAAGGAACGGTCCCTCCACATCAATGTACTGGAAATGCGAGCGGTCCTCTACGCTCTTCAGGCGTTTCGAGAGGACCTGTTACCCGGCTCTCTTCTAGTTCAGACAGACAACATGGCGGTCGTCTTTTACATCAACAAGCAAGAAGGCACCCATTCCTATCCTCTTTGGCGGGAGGCAATGAGAGTCTGGTACTGGGCACTGGAACGGGGCATTCTTCTGTCGGCCATGCACGTTCCAGGCGTCCTAAACAAGCTGGCCGACAACCTCAGCAGGTCGTGGGCTAGAGCGCACAAGTGGGAATTGCTTCAATCCGTAGTGGATCAGCTCTGTAGCGGGCGGGCCTTCCCGAGCTAGATCTCTATGTCACCACGCAATGCCAAACTACCACTGTTTTGCTCTCAGGAGCAGCAGCGCCTGGCAGTTTTTGGCCAGACGCGTTATCCCTTTGCTGGGCAGGGAGGTTTCTTTATGCCTTTCCGCCCTTCCCTCTCATTCCGAGGATTCTGCTCAAACTTCAGGCAGAGGGGGCATGAATGATCCTTGTGGCCCCCAATTGGCCTCGACAGATTTGGTTCCCACTCCTGCAGCGGTTGTCCCTGCAACCTCCAATCCCTCTGCCCATTTGCTCACAACTGCTGTCCCAGGACCAGGGGTCTCTGGTTCACCCAGATCTCGGATCCCTGCACCTTCATGCTTGGCTCCTCCAGACGTAGCTAGGAACCGTCTGGGTTTCCCGAGTGGCTGAGTCTTAGCGTCCCACAGAAGCCCTCTACTTGCTCTACTTATGCTATGAAGTGGAGCGTTTCTGTCTCTGGGCCTTGCCACAGCATTTAGACCCTGTCACCTGCTCTGTGAACTCCACTTTACAGTATCTCCTCTCCTTGTACGAGAAAGGCCTGAGCTATTCCTCTATCAAGGTGCACATGTGGGCAATTTCGGCCTATCATGCTCTCGTGGGAGAGAGCATTGGCTCAGTTAGACGTAGCCCGCGCCTTCCTTAGGGGAATTCTATACATGAGACCTCCCATTAGGGACCCTGTCCCACCCTGGGACCTCCTTTTTGTGTTGGAGAAACTCACCCTCCCTTCTTTTGAACCCACAGCGAGTTGTGAGCTGCGATATCTGTCTTGGAAAGTTTGTTTTCTCGTTGCTGATACTTCCGCTCGAAGAGTTTTCGAGCTTCAGGCTCTGATGTGTAAAGAGCCCTATTTGATTTTTCATAGGGAAAGAGTTTCCCTCAGAACTAATCCTAAGTTTCTTCCCAAAGTGGTCTCGGAGTTGACCCGCAACCAGTCGGTTGATCTTCCAGTTTGTTTTCCTTCCCCTTCCAATAGAGGGGAGGCTCTCCTCCACACATTGGATGTCCACAGGTCCCTGAGGTATTACCTCAACAGAACGGTTCAGCACCGTAAATCGGAGCAACTCTATGTGGCTTTTGCGCCACATCGCTTGGGTCAACCAGTGTTCAAGCAGACTATCTCTAAATGGATAGTCCTTTGCGTCTTGTTTTGCTACGAGCATCACAATAAACCCCTGCCGGGTCCGGTTAGGGGTCACTCCACCAGGGGAGTGTCAGCTTCTTTTGCCGCAATGCGGAATGTCGCCATTCAGGACATCTGTGCGGCCGCAACCTGGAATTCGGTGCATACCTTTGTCAAGCATTACAGCTTGGATATCATCTCCAGATGCCGTGCTGGCTTCGGCCTAGCGGTTTTGCAAGGACTCTTGTCCTGAGGGCCTCTGGAGTCGGCATATTCCTCCTCCCGGGGTCGGCTACCTCTTTGCTATGGGACTGCTTGGGATTCAGTCCTAATTGTTATAGCCTGCTGCAAGAGCTGTATCTCGAAGTAAGACAGTACAGTTACGTAAGAACTTAACGTAACAGTAGATCTTTGAGAGGAGCTCTTGCAGCAGGTGCTGCTTCCCTCCCGCCTTCCCCCTCGGAGTGTGCAGGTCTATTTTCTTTCCTTTCTCGATGGTAGGCTTCGCCTCCTTCTCTTATCAGGCCTTCTGCTGGATGCTGGGCGGAGAACTGAGGTGGAGCTGGGTCCGCCCTCTTGTACCTCTGGACCTACGCCGGGTGGGCTGTATTGCTGGCAGAAGTTTTCAATTTGTGGTCCTAGTGCCTGCGGCATAGTCCTAATTGTTATAGCCTGCTGCAAGAGCTCCTCTCGAAGATCTACTGTTACGATAAGTTCTTATGTAACTGTACTTTTATTCATGTTGTTCAGCCAGGGGATTTCCTAGCATCGGTAAATCTGATGGACACCTACCATCACATTCCTATCTCAGTCTCACCAGAAGTATCTCAGGATCTTACTTCGAGAGGGTCCTGCAGTAGGTCATAACATGTAGGTCTGCGCCCCCTGGCATCAGGACCGCATGGCAGACTTTTGCTAGCAGTGTCTGGCGGGGGACTGCCCACCCGACGTGATGGACATCAGCGTGATCCTATATAGTGGATGGTCCCCACGCCTGCCTTTCAGTTCTTTCCTGCCGTCGACCTGCGCAAAGAACTTTGTGGTAAATGTTGCTCAGTCGATCACCATTTTCTACTTATTTTATGAGTTTTCAAGTCTGATTTTCGATTCTTTTATGTCTTCTCCTCAGACTTCGGAGACCAAGAACTGTGAGAAGTGCAGTGCATAGATCCCTCACAAGGACGGCCATCGTCGCTGCCTCTTCTGCCTAGGCCCAAACCATGACACCACAGCCTGCCCTGACTGCAAACCCTTCAGTCAGGCCACACGTAACAGAGGAAGAAGGACAAAGAGAAGCATGGGGAATGAGAACATATGGAGGATTGGAACAGAGTTGCCTCTAGCAAGCCATCGGCCAGCAAGGCCATTCCACCGCCTGTCCTTGTGGTTGTCCAGGCCACGTCCGGGACTTCTCCAGGTTTCTCTGCTTCTTTTCAGCATATCTACACCGGCTCCTCTGGCAAACGCCCGGTTTGTGCCGCTAAGTCAGACCCTGGCTCCTTCGGGACCCACCCGGTAGTTGATAAGCCGGATCCCAAAAAACAGGCAGGGATCCACACAACACAGACCGATAAGTCTGTCGAGGTTGCTCACCCATCAGGGACTGACGCCACCTCACCCGATGCCCCGGTCAAGCCTGCCGACCTCTCTTGGTCAGCCCTCCTCCCAGGTCCCTCCTGGGCATGAGCCATCCTCTCCACCTCCCCCGGTGGAACCTCCTACTCCAGACGTCATATCTGAGGTGGAGGAGGAAATGGACCCCCTGGATGTGGTCTTCTGCTATCCCACTCCAGTGGCTGTGCCCCAGGTCCCTCCTGTGGATACCCTACCGGGGACTCCGTCGCCAGGCCTCATTCTCACAAGGGCTCCTGTCCTCATTCCCCCTCCGTCAGACCTACCAACAGTTCCGTCAGGGCCTCCTCCACCGGGTGCCCCATCTCTGATGCAGAGGGCGCCACTGGACACAACTCTGCAACCTCCCTCCGTCTGGGCCCTTGCTTGTGCCCCTGACGCAGGTTATCCCTACACCAGACCTGACACCAGATCCCTGGACGTTGACCATCCTGACATCAGCACCTCTGATGTCGGCCAACCCAATGCATGATCCTTTTCCAGGTCCTTCGAGACCCCCGATTGGAACAAGGTCATCCGCCAGGGTGTCATCACTATCCAGCATTCCAGACGCCAACATATCCACTGTCTGGTCAGATGATGGGTTCTTTTCCCAGACTTTTTACCCTGGGTATCAGACTCCTAGCTACCCCTATTATCAGGAGTATCCTTCTCCTCAGTATTCAGGGTTGGACGCTCCTTTTTACCACCTTCAGCCCACCCCTACTCCTCCGCCTTCAACTCAACAGGTCTTTCAAACCCTTATACAGTCCTGGTAGAAGAATGCCAGATCCCAGCTGGTTTGTGACTTAGAATGATGACTACCGGGCCCGGTGGTCTCTTCCCCCTCTCCGTTCCATGTCACCTGTCCGCTCTATCCACTTTGCCATGGTGCACATTTTGGGTGCACTTCTCCAGGAGGTCACCCTGCCGGGGATTGGAATACCCGAGGGAAGAGATTCATCAGACTCTGAGGAGGATTCTTCAGAAGCCTCATCAGATGAGCAGTCCTCTGTGGCCAAGGGCAAAGAATTGCCCAAATCCCCTCTGGAGGATCCCTCTTTTACTGAGCTCCTCTGCACTATCCAACACACCAGTGGCTGGAATGTGGAGGAACAGGCCCCGAAAAGAAAGCATCTAGCAGAGCACCTAGACTTGGAGACTGTTTCTTCCTTCCCTGTGCCCTGTTGGACAACCCCTCACGAGGACCTCACCACTACTATTTAGCAGCTGCCACACTCTATCCCGGCTGTCCCAAAAAAGGCAGACCAGATCTACCATGCTCCTGAGGGTATTTCCTCTGTGGACTCTCATGCCAGGGCAGACTCTATAGTTATAGCGGCTGCTCATGATTGTTCGGCCACACCGAAACATATGAGCACCTCTTCTCCAGGTAAGGAGTCTCGGCAGCTCAACCAATTTGGAAATAACATTTATTCATCCTCTACATGCACCCTTCATTCCCTCAACTACGTGGCACACATGGTCTCTTTTCAGAAAGCAACTATGGCCAGGCTTGAGGCCTGTATCCAATCTGTGGAGGCCTCTGACCTCAAGGAGGGACTGACCAAAGACTTGCACCTGTCCGAAATCTCCTGCAGACATGCACTCAGAGCCACCTATGATACAGTGGACGCAGTGGCTTGTTCCTTCACCACAGCTGTCTCTCTCAGAAGACATGCTTGGCAACGCATTTCTGGACTCTCCATGGATGTCCAGTCAGCTACCCAGGATGCTCCTTTCAGAGGTTCAGTCCTCTTTGTGGGAGACACCAAGGACTTAAGTACAGGTCTCCAGGACAGCGGCTAAGCCCTAAGACCCGTCAAGTCTATGTACCAAACGGACTTTCAGATGAAACAGCCTTTTCGGTGCCAAAACAAGAGACAGGGTAAACAGCACTTTAGCAGGCGTCAAAATAAACAAAAGCTACAAAGTCCTCTCTCTCCTCTCCCCCTGCCTCAAAAACCCAGAGAGCGACTGGGGGGCTCCCCCCTTGTCCCTCAGTTTCCTGACTTGTGCAGCCCTCCCCTCCTCCGCCCTCCAATGTGGAGCCAGTGGGAGGAAGGTTCACCTGCCATGTGCAGGAGTGGAAGGGCATCACCTCAGATGCATGGGTCCTACAACTAGTTTCAAGAGGACACACTATAAAGTTTCTGGAGTTCCCTCCAAACTCCCCTTCCCGGTACTCTCCAAATCAGGCACTGCTGGTCGAGGAGGAAATCTTGGCTCTAAGACAGAAGTCTGCTATAGAGCCAGTCCCTCCATCCCAGAGAGGAAAAGGGTTTTACTCCCATTTTTTCTTGGTCCCGAAAAATATGGGCGACCTCAGATCCATCCTGGACCTCAGCTGACTGAACCTTTTCGTGGAGTACAAAAGGTTCTGCATACTGACTGTACAGGGTCTTCTGTCCCTTCTGCAGAAGGTCCATTGGCTTTGTGTACTCGATATGCAGGATGCCTACCTTCATATTCCAGTGTTCCTGGGCCACCGTTGTTTCCTGCATTTCCTTTTCCATGGGGAGCACTTTCAGTTTACAGCCCTCCCCTTTGGCTTTTCCTCGGCACTTAGGGTCTTTACCAAGTGCCTAGCGGTGGTGGCAGCAGCTTTACGCTGTTGTGGTTTTGAAGTGTTCCCTTACCTGCATGACTGGCTCTTAGTGGCCTCATCTAGGGCCAACCTAGAGGAATCTCTTTCCTTCACACTGAACCTTTTTCCCCGACTGAGGATTACTGTCAACTTCCCCAAGTCATCCCTAATCCCTTCCCAGAGGCTTCAATTCATTGGAGCAGTCTTGGACACGATCCAGTGCAGAGCCTTCCTGCCACGGACAGAGCAGACACTCTACGAGAGCAGGTCAGTCTAGTCCTTTTCTCCAGGCATGTTCCCACCAGAGTTGTTGTGCCTTCTTCGCCTCATGGCAGCCACCATCTCCACGGGTCCCTTAGCGAGATTACACATGAGGATCACCCAATGGACATGACGTGTCCAATGGGATCAGCAGTTGGACAAATTAGATCATCCTGTCCTAGTCTCCAGCACACACAGGAAAGACTGTGTATGGTGGCAGGATCCTGAGAATTTGTCTGGAGAGGGGGTACCTTTCAGAACAACTCCTTCATTATGGACCCTCACCACACATGCTTCTTTTCTGGGTTGGGGAGCCCACCTGGGGAATCGCAGAACACAGTGATTGTGGTCTCAGATGGAGATGTCTCTCCATATAACTATATTGGAGATGAGGACTGTGCTGTACGCCTTGCAGGCATTCCAGCCCATCCTGTCGACGGGAACACTGCTAGTCTAGATGGACAGTATGTCTGTGTTCTGGTACACGCACAAGCAGGGAGGCGCCGATCGTACCCCCTGTGCAGGGAGGCGATGTGGGTGTTGTTCTGGGTAGTCCAGCACAATCTATTTCTCATGGCCATGCACATGCCAGATGTACAAAATGTCCTGTTGGACAGCCTCAGTCAGACGTCGTCCCAGGCTCACAAATGGGAATTGAGTCAGGAAGTGGCTGATCTATTGATCTTACTTCGAGACACAGCTCTTGCAGCAGGTTACACCATTAGGACTGAAGCCGGCAGGCGTCAGGACCCCACAGAAAAATTCTAGCTAGCTATCTTCAGCGGGGACCGCCCCCGACGTCGGTCCCGCCTCTGACGTCAGGCGTGGTACATAAGGGGGCGGTCCCGCCAGATTCCCCAGTTCTTTCCCGCCGTCGACTTGCATGTCTCGACCCTTCGGTTTCAGTCTAGCGCGCGACGCGTGGTTAAAGAGCTTTTCTTCGGGAATTCATTTTTCTTCAAGCAAGATTGTTGCTGATGTCCTCTCCGACCTCCGGTCATCCCTCCAAGTGTGCTTAGGGAAACAGATCCCCTTCAAGGACCCCCACACGGAGTGCGTCAGGTGCCTGGGCCCAGACCACGATACCCGGGCCTGTTCGTTCTGCCAGGGGTTCAACAGCCGAACCAGGATCCGGCGTCAGAAGGCTCTACAGACTTTTTTGTTGGAGGAGAAATTAAAGACCATGTCCTCCAAGGGGGAATCATCGTCCAAATCCCACAAGCACGCGGAGAAAAGAAGGGAGAAGGCCCCTTCCAGATCCCCGTCCAGGGCCTCGGAGTCCCGCAGCTCCGGTTCTAGGTCCGACCGCTCTCCTTCCAGGGCCTGCTCTCAGCCTCCCCCGGCTGCGGTATCTAAGCCTCCTTCTTCTCAGGTCAAGTCCGCCAGGCCGTCGTCGTCCTCCTCCTCTTCTAAGGCCTTGGCGAAGTCCGGGGAGCACCATCACCATCATCATAGGTCGGATTCCCGCCCTTCGGCACCCGATGTCGGGTCGTCTTCTGTGCCTCCCCGCAAAACTTTGGAGCTCACACCATTGAAGAGACCGGTGGACCCGACGCCGGCTCGACCGTCGTCGGCCGTACGTCATTCCTCCCTGCAGCCATCGTCGGCCGGACGGCCGTCGTCGGCCAAGTCATCCCAGCGGACGCCGGTTGGGGGACCGACGTCCGTTCTTCCTGAGAAGAGGGCTCCTTCGCCTCCGACCGACGTCGGTCAGGAGACGCTGACTGAGGAGGATTTAACGCAGCCCAGGACAGGCGGGCGATCCCGGCCTGGAAACTCCCAGGGCCCTCGCTTTACCCGAGGCCCTGTGGAGCCGACGCTGGACCCGACGATCACCCTCCGTGCCTGGGCTCGTCGGGACTTTCTTTAGCGGATGTGAAGGATCTCTTCACTCATTGGTGGGATACCATTAAGAGGGACATGGCCCCACCACTCTTCCTCCTCCTCCCCCCTCCTCTGGTGCCAGCCCCCTTCACCTTTGTGGCGGCAGGCACGATAACTCCCGGGAGCCTATATCCTCCCAGGGGAAGATCAGAAAAACGGAGGCCTCCGTCGAAATCCTCTTCTGGATCACCCAGCCCCAAGAGGTCCAGGAGACACCGACGTTCGCCATCGACGGAGGACACGGGATCAGTCTACACCTCCTCTAGATCCCCATCTCCTCTCTCCTTCCCTTCTCCGGACCCACGTGAGATGCCGAGATCTCCTCCGGATGACCCTTCGTTCATGGATATTATGCGACATATCCAGGAGAACATGGGATGGGATGCAGAAGAACTAGACCCCGAACGGTTACGCCTTGCCAAATATCTTTGGCAAAAGGACCCCAAGCCTGTGGTGGTACCACCCTTGGTGGACACTTTCGTGGACGTCACCAAGGCAGTGTGGAAGCGCCCACATTCGCTCCTGGCGGTGCCGAAGAAAGCTGATCATCTGTACAAGGCTCCTAAGGAGGACCAGTACCTGACACAGCAGCCTCAGGCCGACTCTCTGGTCATCACAGCCTCACATGACCAGTCACAGAGGCCGCAACATCTGAGCACCCTGCCACCGGACCCAGAGTCCAAACAGCTGGACGCTTTGGGCAGGTGCACGTACGCTTCCGCTACCTGCGCCATCAGATCCTTGAACTACCTATCCCATATGGTTCAATTCCAGAACGCCTTGTGGGAACAGGGTCTGGAGGCAGCTGAAAAGCTGCCCGAAGGTGAGCAGAAAGAGGAGATGCTCCAGCTCCTCCGTACGGGTTCAGACATGGGGACCCAAGTGCTTCGAGCCGCGTACGACTCCGCGGACTCATCGGCCCGAGCAGCAGCTTCTGGCGTTTGCCTCCGGAGACACTCCTGGTTACGTGTCTCCGGCTTCACCCCGGATGTCCAGAAAAACATTATGGACGCTCCATTCGAAGGAGAAGTGTTATTTGGTAATCCTTCCGAGAAGATCATTACCAAACTTCAAGAGGCCGGGAAGGCGGTAAGGTCGGTTCAGGCCATGTACCGACCCAAGCTTGGTTCCTTTCGTAGGAACCAAAGCCGTTCGTGGGTGGACACAGAGGCAGCACAGCCCGCCATTACGTCAGAGGGCTCCAGCTTCCTAGAACCCAGGAAAACAGCCCGCTAGCCGAGGTCAGCGTTCCCCTAGGACGACCCAGCCAGCGGGCCCATCTGCCGCCACAGTCTGACTCCTTTCCGGCCCCCGCCCCTCAGGATCAACGGGAAATCATGGTGGGGGTCGCATTGCGAACTTCCTGCCGGGATGGCAGGCCATTACCACCGACAGGTGGGTTCTGCAGTTGGTCAGTCTAGGCCACTTTATAGAATTCGCAGAAAAGCCACCCTCGAGGCCTCCTTTGCTCTCCCGGTATCCGGGTCAGCACAGAAATTTGATCTGGCAAGAGGTACTCGTGCTCCTAAGAAAAGGAGCGATAGAGTACGTCCCGGAGAACCAGAGAGGACGAGAATATTATTCCCACTTCTTCCTGGTTCCCAAGAAATCAGGGGACCTCCGTCCGATTCTGGACCTCAGCGACCTCAATGTGTCGATCGCCTACAAAAGATTCCGCATGCTAACTCTTCCGGGCCTTATTCCCATGCTGAAACAAGACTCCTTTTTAGCGTCTCTAGACATGCAGGAGGCATACTTGCATATCCCCATAGCTCACGCGCACCAGAGGTTCCTGCGCTTCGAGTTTCTCGACCACCACTTTCAGTTCCGAGCTCTTCCGTTCGGACTGTCATCCGCACAATGGGTCTTTACCAAGTGCATGGCAGTCGTGCAGCATCTCTGAGGAGCCAGGGCCACTATGTGTTCCCCATACCGACGACTGGCTTCTCATGGCCGCCTCCAGAGAGGCGCGTTGTTATCATGGGTTCAGAGCACCCAGGACTTGTTCCAATCTCTGGGCATTCTCATAAATTACGAGAAGTCTCTCCTGGTACCGTCGCAGAAACTGCAGTTTATAGGCGCAGTCCTGGACACTGTTCAGGGAAGAGCTTTTCTTCCGGACGACAGAGCGGAGCGCATCAGATCCCTCATAAGGGATTTGTCGTCGAACAAGATCGTACCTGCCAGGTCGGTCCTTCGCTTGCTCGGACACATGGCTGCGGCCATTCCTACTGTCCCTTTCGCAAGGCTTCACATGCGGGTAACCCAGTGGATGCTCAAGGTACAATGGGACCAAAGGCAAGACCACTTGCAGCATCCGGTCAGGATCACGAACTCAGTCATCCGAGACTGGCAGTGGTGGCTAGTCCCTGGGTCGCTCTCCAAGGGCGTCCCGTTTGTAGCGCCGTCCCCGGAGGTAACCCTCACCACGGACGCCTCAGGTCTTGGGTGGGGGGCACACTTGGACGGGGTTAAGTCCCAGGGTGTGTGGATCCCGTTGGAAGCTCATCTCCATATCAATGTCCTAGAGATGAGGGCGGTTCTCTATGCCCTGCAGGATCATCCAGTGGGGATGACCAGAAGTAGGTCTCGTCACCTCCCCATACAATGCAAAACATTCCCGGTTTTTGCTCACTTGTTCCAGAGCCTGGTATGTTCTGGCACAATGTGTTTTCACTCTGCTGGACAGGTAAGTAATTCCCACCCTTTCCCATTCTACAGCGTGTTCTAACACTTCAAGCAGAGGGGGCTTGGATGATTCTCTTGGCCCCCCTCGGGCCGAGGCAGATCTAGTTCCCACTCATGCAGCAGCTGGCTGTGGAACGCCCAGTTCCCCTCCCTCTTCATCTCAATCTGTTGAAGCAGGATCAGGGCAGACTAGTGCATCCAGGACTTGGGACCCTGCATCTTCATGTGTGGCTCTTTCAGACGTAATTGTGTCACACTTTGGAGTTTCCCAGAGGGTCACTCAGGTCCTGGTGGAAGCCAGGAAACCCTCCTCCAGGTCCCCCTCTGCAATGAAATGGAAGCGTTTCTCCAGCTGGGCCACTTCCATGGGCTGGGACCCTTTCGCTTGCTCGGCTCTTTAGGTTTGGAGTACCTGTTGCACCTCTCTGACTCTGGTTTAGGCTATTTCTCCCTTAAGGTCCACTTGTCGGCTATTTCAGCCTATCACTCCTTTGTGGATGAGAACCTATCGCTCAGTTGAAAGTCTCAAAAACTTTTATGAAAGATATCCTCCATTTAAAAAAAAAACCCATCCGTAACCCCACCCCACCTTGGGATCTAAATTTTATTTTAGAAAAGCTTACACACACTCTCCTTTTGAACCCACAGTAAGCTATGAATTGCGCTTCCTGTCTTGGAAAGTGCTCTTTTTAGTTGCTATTACTTCTGCTCGAAGAATTTCCTGAGCTTCAGGCCCTGATGCATAAGGAGCATTATTTGATTTTTTTCACAAGGACTGGGTAGTCTTGTGTACAAATCCTAAGTTTCTTCTCAAGGTGGTTTCAGAGTTCACCTTGAATCAGACAGTTGAACTCCCGGTATACTATCTGGTTCATTCTAACAGGGGTGTGACTGTACTTCACACATTGGATGTCCATAGAATCTTGCGTTTTTACGTCCACAGGACCAAAGACACACGCTAGTCGGATCAGCTTTTTGGATTTTTTTGGCCCCCAGATCTTTGGGGTTGGTGGTTTCTAAGCAGCTTCTCTCCAAATGGCTGGCTAACTGTATCCGCTTCTGTTACCAGAAGTACAGTAAACCTCTTGTGGGGGAAGTCAGAGGTCACTCTACCAGAGGCATGGCTGCTTCGACAGCGTTTTTTAGGAATGTTTCTGCAGCAGATATTTGTGCGGCAGGAACCTAGAGTTTGGTCCATACCTTCACGAAGCATTACAGTCCTGACATTGCCTCTAGGCGTAGGGCTGGGTTTGGCCTCACCATCCTGCAGGGCCTACTGTCTTAGGCCAGTCCTGGTCCGTCTTCAGTTGTTCCTCCTACCCTGATTCTCTCAGTCACTCTGAGTGACTGCTTGGGATTTAGTCCTGTGTGTTAGGACCTACTGCAGGAACCCTCTCGAAGTGAGGTAGTACAGTTATGTAAGAACTTGCTGTAACAGTAGATCTTCGAGAGAGGTTCCTGCAGTAGGTCACACTGTCCCTCCCTCCCTCCCTCCTTTCCCAGTTTCTGCATTTCTTACATATCATTTTGAACTGGGCTCCAGGATTTCATCCTTTTCTCCTGTCTTATCCTCCTCAGATCTCTGGCAGGAGAACTGGAAGGTGGGCGTGGGGACCACCCACTATATAGGGTCATGCAGTGACGGGTGGGCAGTCCCCCACCAGGCATTACTCGCAAAAGTTTGCCGTGCAGTCCTGACGCCAGGGAGCACAGTCCTACATGTTATGACCTACTGCAGGAAGCTCTCTTGATAAGATCTACTGTTACAATAAGTTCTTACTTAACTGTACTTTCTCGATACTGGGCCAGCATTTCCAGTACAGGGCACTTCCATCTGGCCTTGCGACAGCCCCCTGGGTCTTCTCGAAGGTGCTGATTTATTCTGGTGGCTCAACTTCAAAGAGAAGGGCATCATGTCTATTCTTATCTGGACAATCTGCTTATTCATGTACCAGTGTTGTTCTTGGCAAGGTCGTCGGTGCTCAGATCTCTGGAGATGCTTTAATCCCACGGCTGGGTGGTGAACTGGGAGAAAAGCTGTCTCGAACCATCTCAGATCTTGGAGCACCTGTGGGTAGTCTTCAACATGAAACAAGGGAAGGTTTTCCTATTGTCATCTCGGAAAGAAACTCTCTTGAAGGAAGTTCAGTGGCTCAAGGCTTAGCCATTGGCCTCAGCCCTCAACATGCTATGCATCCTGGGTCTCATGGCAGCAGCAATAGATCTAGTCCCGTGGGCTTGTTTCATATGTGGCCTCTACAAATGGGATTGCTGATGGCCTGGGATCTGACATTGGAAGATTATCAAGCCAGAATCTCCCTTTCCCCCTCAGCTATGTCACTCTCTGAATAGGTTGATGAGTCTGGGAAATCTGAGCAAAGGGGTTCCATTGGAATTTCCCTCAGAAATGATTCTAACAACAGATGTGAGTCTGCACGGTTATGGAGCAGTCCTGGATCAACTACCCACTCGGGGAACTTGGTCAGTTCAGGGAACATCATCTCGGTATAAATGCTCTGGAAATGAGGGTGGTTTGACTAGCTGTTCTTCATTTTCAAAATCTGCTGCAGTCAAAAGTGGTGAAAATAAGGTCAGACAGTGCCATCACTGTGGCGTACATAAACAATCATCATCATTTTTTATTTGTAAAAAGGCGCCCTTCCAAAGCTCAGGGTGCCCGAACAATATCACATAATAAAACAGTTTAATAACATTACAGACAAAACACATTAATGCCGTTTCAAAACAACAAATCAATCAAATACCGTTAAAAGCTTGAAGAAAGAGATGTATTTTGAGGTTAGCTTTAAACTCCTTGACGGTCAATTCCACAGGGTAGGAACCATAAAGGCAAAAGATCGTGCACCAGATGTTTTCAAACTTACCCTGGCAATCCCTCACTGGAGGATCAGAGTGCACGGGAGGGGTAGTAAGAGTGCAGAAGGTCTTGCAGGTAATAGGGTCCCTGGCTGTGTCACACAGCACAGGTGTTATGTGACTGGATCTAGGGGTTCCAGTTAACCTGGCCATCGCGTTCTGCACCAGCTGCAATCGGCGGATATCTCCCCCAGGAAACCTTAGGTAAAGGGCATTACAGTAGTCAAGCCAGGAGGTGACAAAGGCGTGGACCAGTGTGGAGAGATCTTCAGCGGGAACCAGGTGCTTCACCCTGGCGATATTTGTCAGATGGTAAAAGGCAGATTTTACTACTGCAGAGATCTGGGATTTCAAGGTCAAGCCATCATCTAAGATCACACCAAGGTTTCGGACCTGGCTTGAAGCACATAGTGGGGTTCCCCCAAGTGTTATTTCAGTGGGTTCCTCCCCCATGCCCCAGCTGGTCCACAACCAACACCTCAGTTTTTCTCAGAGTTCAGCCTTAGCCAGCTAGCACTCATCCAGTCCCATATCTCAGACAGACAGTTGTTAAACACAGAGATAGTATGTAACTCCAGCTCAGGCACAAAAAGACAGGTACAGCTGAGAGTCATCTACATAAGTGAAAACTCAAGCCATACCATCTTATAATGTTCCCTAATGGCAGCATGTACACTGCAAACAGCATGGGCGACAACACCGAGCCCTGTGGTGCCCCACAAGGCAGACCACGTGGGGTCGAGGAACAAATCCCTGACACCACTCTCTGAGTTCTGCCCTCTAGAAACGATCTAAACCAGCTGATGACTGCCCCCGAAGTCCACAGAAAAAACGCAGGTGATTGAGTAGCACACTGTGGTTGACAGTGTCAAACACTGCTGAGAAATCGGAGGACCAAGATGGTATGGGCCCTCCGATGCCTCGCAATCAGGAGATCATTGAGTACCCGAACTAGGGACATCTCAGTGCTGTCTTTTCCTGAAACCCGACTGGAGAGAATCATAAATATTGTGGATTGTTAAATGATCCTCCAGCTGCAGAGCGACCACTTTCTCAATAACTTTACCAACACAAGGTAAGTTAGAAACTGGTCCGTATCACTGGACAGTCTGGGTCCAAGGAGGACTTTTTTTTAAGAGGGGCCTCACCACCGCCTCCTTTAAGGGATCTGGAAAAGTCCCTTTCTCCAAGGAAACTCTTACTATTTCAGCAAGGACCGGGGCGATCATCTCGACACATCCTGCTAGAAGGTGAGTTGGGCCTAGGTCCAGACTACAGCAATTTGGCCACAGAGTCTGGATGATCCTCACTATATCCATGATTACCGGCTGGCTAAAGGTAGACCAGATCATCTGGGTGTTACCACACGGTTGACCACTGCAAGGTCCAGTGGGGATGCACTGGCTGATCTCACCCCAGATGGAGGCCACCTTATCAGCAAAAAAAAACTGCGCAGACTCATCACACTTAGATTGTGACAATGCTCGACCAGACTGCTGACAGACTGGATTGCACAGTCTGTCCACAGTCCGGAAGAGCTGAGCTGGTCTGTTTTTTAGCTGCAGCGATTTCCCTGAACAGGAACACTGCCTTCTTATGGGAAATTTCCAATTGGTAGACCTTATAATGGTCTAACAAGCTAAGCCTGTCCTCCTCCAGGTTAGTTTTCCACCAGTGTCTCTCCAACCTTTGTCCTAACTTATTCAACTCCCTCAGTGCCCCATCATACCAGGGGGCACCAGGGCGAAGAGTTAAAGGACGAACACGTCCCGGAGCATCCACGGCTTCTGATAGCACCTTATTATAGGCTACAACGAGACTCCCTGGGTCATTGCTATCAGTCGGAATTTCCGAAAGGTCGAGCAACGTCATTAGGCTTTCTGAGGTAACACCTCTTAAAGGACAGTACTTCACCATTTCCATTGGGGCAGGCCTACTCTGGGGGGTCACAAAACTGAATCTCGGGGCATGTTGGTCCTACCTCCACATCGGAGATTTCCATCCCCAGGAGGAACACCAAGTCCAAGGAGTGCCCCCTGTGGGTTGCGGAGGTAACAACCCATGTCGGGCCCAATGACTCCATCAGTTGGAGGAGGTTCTGTCCAAATGGTGAAAGTTAATCTTCGTCCCAGGCGTTTGAAGTCCCCAAGAACCATCCATCTTGGGAACTCCCAACACCATGTCGGCTATGAAGTCTGCCACCTCCTGCAAGAAAACCCTCCCATCACCTGCTGGACAGTATATTAGGAGGATCCTACAACCTGCACCTGCTCACACAGTGCACTCAAAGGAGTTGGTAGATCCTACTGGCACCTCCCTGAGACCCAGTTCCAATCTAAAACAGATTGCGACCCCCACCCCCTCCCTTTCGATCCTCTCTCGGGCGGTGCATCACCGAGAACCTGGGTGGAACTGTGGCTGCCAAAATGGGCCCCGCATTTCTGTCCAGTCAGGTCTTGGTGATACATGCCAGGCCCACAGAGGCCACAGTATCCGATCAAGGCGGCACAAAAAGCAGGAAGATGCTAAAAGAAACCTCCGATCTTCTCAGGTGGGCAGAGGAGACTCTTTTTTTCTCTCTCTCTCTCTCTCACTCTCTCTCTCACTCTCACTCTCACTCACTCACTCACTCACTCACCAGTCCACCTGGCAGGGGTGTTGAACATTCAAGCAGACTGGCTAAGCCACGAAAATGTTCACCTGGAGGAGAGGAGGTTGAACCCGGAGGTGTTCGACCACCTGTGCAAGAAGTTCGGCCGGCTTCAGATTGGTCTGTTTGCCTCCAGCTACAGAGCCCAGACTCCAGGGTTTTTCAGCCATTATCGGTGTACAGAAGCGGTAGTAGTGGTGGATTCTCTGTCCCAGGAGTGAGCCTTCAGTGGAGCATATGCGTTCCCTCTACTGCCTCTTTTTCCCAGGGTCTTCTAATAACTCTGGAGTTGCCAAGACCTTGGTTCTCGGATCTAATGAACCTAGCTCAACAAGCTCCTTTTCGCCTTCCAGTGCATGACCACCTATCTCAGGGTGCCATTCTGCACCCAAACCCAGGAGTGATGCAGTTTACTGCCTGGCTCCTGAAAGGAGGTGACTTCTAAAACTAGGCTTTTCTAAGGAAGTAGTGGATACTCTTATGGATGTGAGGAAAACTTCAACCTCTGCAACTTATGCCCATGTATGATCCATGTCTTCAGCATAGGCCAGGCAGAAGGAGATCCAGCCTTCCAAGGCTTCAGTTCCACAGATCTTGGATCTCTTGCAGTAAGGCGTGGAGAAGGGTTTGACCCTGACCACTCTGAGAGGCCAGGTCTCCGCCTTTGGAACATCTTTGGGTGGTGGTATTCTGGGGACTAATAGAGAGGTCATTTGTTTACTACATGCAGTAAGTGAGAGTTGACCTGTCTTGCGATGGGCTATTAGGACATACCTCAAACGGACGGCTGTGTTCTAGAAATCGGATAGTCTGTTCTCTTCAGAGCAGCCAAACTGGGTCAAAAAGCCTCGAAGGCCACTCTAGCTAGGTGGATGAGGGCCCGCATTGCTAATGCATGTGTTGCAGGAAAGAAGAGGCCTCCGGCCCTTATCAAAGCTCACTCCACCAGGACTATGGCTACTTCTGGGCAGAGAGGGGTGAAGTAACAGTTTTAGAGCTATGCAAGGCAGCTACACGGTCTTCCATCCACACTTTCACCAAACACTAACAGATTGGATGTTCAGAGCTCTGCTGATGCAGCCTTTGGTCGCAGAGTACTACAGGCAGCAGTTCATAGGTAATCTATTACAGTATTGTTTTCTGACATATGGGATAATATTCTCCCCTCTCTCAGTTGTTCTGGGTATTGCTTCTTAGAACCCAGTGGTAATGACTTCCCATTGACAATGTGGAGTGCTACAGAAAGAAAAAAATTACTTCATGCCTATTGTAATTTTCTTTTCTGTTGGCTCCAACATTGTCAGTGGGACCCACCCAGGAGCCTGCTCCTGCAGGAGAATATTATCGGGTATGCCAGTGGGGGATGTCTGTTATTGAATTGAAACACCTGTTATGACTTTTGGGCATCCTTCTGTTTTATTCTGCTGCACTGTTTTTTTTTTTTCTAAAAAAAAAAAATAAATAATTTTTCTCAATCGGACTGGGATCACCCGTCGTGACAGGTTCAGTTGCAACTCCCTATGGGTGTTTCCATGTTACAGGTAGTTCTCATGGTGTACAGTTTTTATTGCCAGAGTTATTCATTGTGTTTGTTGTTTAACTTCTAAGCTTTCATTTTTCATTTAATTTTTTACTGATTGTACTGGAAAGACATGTGAGCAAAACTGCCGTTTCACAAGCGTCCAGTCTGCAAATTAAATATAGATGATATTTACAAGGCATGGATGAGATTTACAAGGTACACATATTTACAGGAGCAAGTGTACAGTAAATAAGGCCATTGAGGATAAGAAATCAAATAACTGTAATTATTTCAGAGCTGTATATAGTTAGGGGATTAATAAATAGAAAATAAAAAAGGAAGTAAAGATAACAATGAACAAATAAAAATAGAGAAAGGTATATTAGGAGGTCAGTGTTGTGTGCAGGAGCAAACATAATTCTGAAGTAGGTAATGTTTGATATATTTGAAGGATCCCAAGGGATGGACATTAAGCAAGAGGCTGAGGGAGACTGTTAAAGAGTCGAGTACCCCTAGAGGAAAGAGAATGGAGTCCGTGGGTGGTGTGGAAGAAAGGGACTAGGAAGGAGTGATTGGAAGAGGATCTGGTGGTGCAAACCCTGGGAGGCCTCTGGAAACAGGAAGGGATGCTTTTAGGGAGAAGTCCCTGGTGGACTTCAAAGAAAAAGGTCAGGATTTTGAGGTTGATTCTGTCTTTGAGAGAGAACCATTAGCAGCCTTGTAGAGGAGGCAATGGTGGGTGCTTCTTGTGAAACATGCGACAAACGTTGGGATGCTATGGTATGTGGTTCGAAGCTTATTGAGAGTCTTAAGAAAGGGGGTGGAAGAATGAATAAGGGAGTCATCCTCAAGGAGAGGAAGCAGGAGACTACTACTAGCAACCAGAGTCCGAGTTTCCTAGATGAGAGCTTGATTCTGAAGAGCATTCTGAGCCTTTGTTGGATTGTCTTGATGAGGTGGGAGATGTGGAATTTGAAGGAGAGGTGGCAGTCTAGGTAGGTGCCTAAATACCTAAATTCAGTTAGTCTCTCAATACAGTTACTGTTGTTGTCTATGAGTGAGAAGTCAGTGCATGTTTTTCTGGAGACTGGAAAGAACATGGATTTTTTTTTTTTTTTATTTTTTTTGGGGGGTGTATTTAGTATTGGGCCATGAGTGGAGAACCATGTGGAGCTTATGAAACCCTGCTGAAGGTTGTTGAGGAGAGTAGTGGGGCCTTTATCTTTGCAGAGCTGCGTCATCGGCATATAGTATTAATTTGGTGTGTGTGTATGTGCAGATGGATGGGAGGGGATTTATTGCTAGGTAGAATAGCAAGGGGTCTGGAATGGAACCCTGAGGGATGCGATATAGACACCAGAGTGTTGACCTTTAGTAATGATAGTGTGAGTTCTGTCACTGAGGTAGTTTTGAAACCAGACAAGAATGTCACTAGAGAAGTTGAGTTGAGATAGGGTGGTGAGGAGTATGTTGTGGACGAAGTCAAAGGCCTTGGTAAGGTCAACAAAAACAGAGCCGCAGTAAAAACCATCGTCGTTGGACTTATTGATGTAGTGGGTAAGTTTAACTAGGGCAATTTTTCTGTGGTTGTGGTATGACCTGAAGCCATGCTGAGAGTCAGAGAGAAGATTATATGTTTCTAGGTATTCAATGGTTTGGTCAAGAACAATTTTTTTTTTGAGGATTTTGGAGAGGGGGGCAAGCAGAGAGATACATTTACAGTTGCCGATATTGGACTTGGAGCCTGATTTATGAAGAGGATTAATAGTGACACATTTCCATTTTTGTGGAAAGGTCCCAGTGCAAAGGTAGTAGTTGAGAATGTTAGAGAGGGGTATAGCAATGTGCAAGCGAGTTTCGGAATGCGGTAGTCGATCAAGGGAAGGCCTTGGGTCATTCTTCTTTTATGTAGTTGATTACCTGAGAGGGATGGAGAAAGCGGAAATGGAAATGGGAGGGGGGTTTGGGGAAGGGTATGTGCTTTGTGTGTTGCATTGATAGACGGAGGGCTTATATCAGTTGATGTCACCAAACTGGAGATTGAAAAGGTTGGCAACCTGTGTTGGCTCTTTCATAGAGACATCCTTGGTGATAGTGAATTGCTCAAACTTTTTTGCTCTCCCGTGCAGTTTAATTGTGTTCCAGGTTTGTTTAGGAATGCCCCAGTTGTTAATATATCTTTGAGAAAATGAAAACAAGCATTTGTCAATGCCGAACGTTCGCTTGCAGGTATTTGCAGTGGTGTTTGGCATGTATGGTGCTTTACCCTAATGCCCTGTGCGATTGCTGGTATTTGCACAATAAATTGTCAGCATGATCTTTTTGTTACCCCCATTGTGCGCTACATAGGCGGAAACACGTTTTGGGCAGGATGTGAAAAATGACAGCTGTACTGCTCATAAGGAAGTGTGGTAAAATGCCAATGTTGAAAATCTGGAGTGGAAATATTGAAAATTCGCAAACCAACGAACGGCATGTGGAACTGTGCAACGCACGCTCGTAAAACAGCCATTTTTAGGAATTTTTTCACCAAATTTTCAACATTGCCATTTTAAAACCTGTGCTAATGAACAGTATCACTGTGATTTTCTTACTGTGTCCCATACACTGAGTTCGAACACCGACTGTGCCATTGTGCGCTACCTGGGCGGAAACACGTTTTGGGCAAGATGAAAATGACAGCTGCAGTGCTCATAAGGAGGTGTGGTAAAATGGCAATGTTGAAAATCTGGAGTGAAAATATTGAAAATTTGAAACTTACTGGCCATGTAGGAACTGCGCAGAACTAGACTCATAAACAGTCATTTTAGGAATTTTTCACCAGATTTTCAGCACAGCCATTTTAAGACCTGCTCATGATCAGTGTCACTGTGATTTTCTTAATGTGTCCCATACATTGAGTTCGCACACCGACTGTGCCATTGTGCGCTACATGGGCGGAAGCACGTTTTGGGTGAGATGTGAAAAATGACAGCTGTACAGCTCATAAGAAGGTGTGATAAAATGGCAATGTTGAATATCTGGAGTGAAAATATTGAAAATTCACGAATCTCACGAGCCTGTATAGGAACCGCGCAACGCAAGTCAGAACAGTTTTTGATGACCACCACAGTTTAGACCCTTCATGAGTGATTACATGATCAGTCAAGGGTGATTTCACAGTGACCGCGCAGTGCCTCGAAATCACCTTCGGCCCGAATAACGCCATGACAGTGACATCATTCATGAGAAGGGGTCCCAAAACCCCATGTTGAAAATTTGTGCAAAATTCCAAAATGACTGAGATATGCAATAAGTTGACCCCCCATGTAGCCCATTATACAGCTTACCTGCATTTCCTCAGTTCAGGGTCGGCTTTGAAGAGTGCAGACGTGTTCCCGATCCACCGAAGATCGCCGACCGGAGTCCGAAGTAAGTATGGGGGGGTGGGAGGCTGGTGCGCAGGGTGGGTGCGGGTTGTGGGAGGGTGGGAGATGTGCGTGGGACCGTTTTTGTTTTACAGGTTTAAACAAAAAAAAGGACTACGTGGGACCTTTGCCACGCTGGGGTGGGCTCCCAGCATGGCAGAAGATGTGTGTGGCAGGAGCCGGCGGGGATTGGGCACCCCGTCGGCAAAACAAGCAACCTTTGCCACGCTGGGAGTGGGCTCCCAGCATGGCAGGAAAGCTTTGGGGAGGCGTGCGCGGGACGAGGGGGAGCCGTGACGGAGGGGGGGCGGTAGCGCCAGATAGGCAGCGGTGTTTTCCTTTGAAGCAGAGGAACACCGCTGTCATACTGAGCTCCTGCACCCATTGGTGCAAGATCGCCACGCCTGCTCAAGGGAGCAGTGCATTGGGTGAGAGGCACACCTCCAAGTGTGCTATCTCCTGTAACGCCTCCTCATGCATACAAGAAGTTGTAACGTAAAAATGAAAAGAGGGTAAGAGTGAAGTCCAAGTTTTCAGTTTTATCATTTATCAAATGGACATAATGGTAGATTTATTGAGGCACTGTGAGGTCAGTAATGACTGGGGAGTTGCTGCTGCTTGGAATCCTCATATGCCCAACAATCTAAAGCTTGGACTGTACCATTCCCCTTGTAGCAGTGCACTATACCCGAGTGGTAATGACTTCCCCATTGACAATGTTGAAGCTAACAGAAAAAGAAACACGGTTAAGTATGAAGTAAATTATTTCTTTGCTTACCATGGTGGATCCGATCACAGGATAACATAGTAGCATAATTTCAGGAACTTAATAGTGGCAGTTTGAAGCCCGGTAGAGCAGCAGCAAATGATTTTTATTGGTTGGGAGGAGCCAGTTTAGTTACTTGGATGCCACCACAGCACTGAGACAGCAGTGTGCGGGAGTTTCATTAACATTTTTAGGCTTTGCTTTGGATATTAAAGGTGGTTCTTAAAGCAACTTGGGTCTTAAAGTTACTGTAGTGTTTTGAACACTGATATTCCCACAGAAGCTATTGAAGTGTTGAAGAAACACCTGTGCGCTGCTGTCTCAGTGCAGTGGCAGCATCCATCCACATCATGCTCTGTTGGGATTCTCAAAGAGCAGACTCTTCTTCTGGGATTACCAAAACTTTGCAACAATGCCCTACGAAAAACAGTGCTTCTAAAATTATGCTAATAAATTATCTGGAAAACTGAACAACCAAGGTAACAGATGTTAAGTAGCAACCAGGTCCAACAAGTAGCAGATAACATGACTTGATTGTATTGGTAATTTGCCATCAGTGTTATCGACCCCTGTTGCATGTTTCTGCAGCTCATGATGTACAGATATATAGAGGTTATTACTGACATGAATAGGGGAGGAAATCACTTGCAGACATGATCTTTGACATTCTGAGTTCACCATCACTATAGATACTGTTGTAATGTGCCACAATGCTGGTCTTTGTTTTGGCCATATCAAAAATATCGCCTGGGGTAACTCGGCAGAGAAGCCACATTTCTGTTGAATTGTGGTCCAGCTTCTAGCATTGCAATGAAGTAGGGCAAAAAATGTGATCTTACTTTTCCCCTCATTTTATAAGATTACTGGCATAAATGTTTTAATTATCTCCCCCAACCAAAGGAAAAAAATTGCCACATTTGACTTAGAAATAACACTGTTGGCCTGGCAGGAGTTTGGATTGAGGAAGAAAAAATGGTGTGCTGGATAAGAGGTATCTAGAAAAGTAGTTTTGACAGGTATGCTAATATTTTTATTAACTGTAATAGAAACTAGCTTTTTGGGACAACATGTTTTATTGCATTGCTGCTTTAAATCTAGGTGGACTGGGACACAAAAAGATCAAGTGAATTGCTCAGACAGTTAAAGTATGTGATGTGATTCTTTGTATTGGAGTCACATACAAGATGGTTCATTTGAGGCCTGATGGCACTCTAGGTCTATCAGGTAGCTCCCCACACTTCATAAGCAGGGAGCAATAAATAAGCTGTGCAGACATGTGTGAATTTATATGTATTACCCACCCCTTTCTACTACACAGGGTATCCTGTAAAAGGGAAATTGCCAACCCTGGACCATAGGCCTCAAAATGTCCCTAGATTGCCAGCCTGGTGGTGCTGAGGGTTGAGATGCTGGATGCCACACCTCATGCCATGCCAGCGACCTGGGTTCAGGAATGGACTCTGGCTGCTGGGGGTCAGCTGGAGGGGAGAAGGATCGAGCGCCCGACTGCTTGCTCTCCTTCTCCAGGGAGGAGGGAAGCTAGCCCTGCCGCTATACCACCACCACCTGGGGACCTCGGATGGTACTTGTGCAGTCGGGGAAGCAGCAGCGAGGGTTGACGTTGGCAGAGGACAGGAGCGGACGCATGTCTCGGCATGCGTCTGGCTCGTTGGTCCTCATTGCACGCTGACGTCGGGGGACAGAAGACCACAACAGAACAGGAAAAAATCCCCGTTGCTCCTTGGCAACGATCTCTCTAGCCCAGCGCATCCACCAGCCAAGGGCATACTCTGCTGTGCAGGAGCACGCTCCCCTGAACATTGAGGGAGGTAAGGGGGGGATCTCTCCTCACCCCACCCGGTGGGTTATCCAGGCCTCTAGAATTACAGGAGTAGCGGTGTATGCACTCTAGGAGCAGACCCTGTGGTGATGGGAATGTGTGTGGCTATGTAGAGATCCAAGAGAGAGTGGAGAGACTGGGGCAGTAAGGTGGAAAAAGAATAAGTAAAAAAAATAAAACACATTTTATGATTGGGCACATTCTGTAGAGGTTGCTTATGTAAATGGTAGCTTGAATCTGATGCCTTTTTATTTTAAAAAGTGAAAAACAGACTGCCCACCATACTGGTGTTACCGCACAAAAATATATTTGTTTACTTTCCCTTGATTAACTCCTGCATCTTTCCTGGACTTTCGAACACACCAACACAGTCTAGCTACTCATGGTGCATTAGGAGGAGAGGAGCCTGTTGAACCATGAGTGACTGCACTGGGTTTTTCTGGTGTTCTGGAAATATGTAATCGGAGTAGATGAAGGATTTGAAACAAAACAAGGTTGGGTATAATTACACCATTAGCATGCATCTCAGCTCTAAGAAGAAAGGAAGCAGATACTGCCATGAGGTGTTTCGTGAAAGACCCGTCCTATTGGCCTTGAATCTTTTTTTGTCGATCTACGCTGCACTGTTTCCATTCTGTCCTCCTCTTTCCTGAGGTGAGAACTTCAGAACTGAACACAGTACTCCAAGGGTGGCTTCACCAAATATCTTTAAAGGGGAAGTATTAACTTCTTCCTTTTCCTGACTGTACCCCTCCCAATACGCCCCAGCATCCTATTTTCTTTACTATAGGACCTGATCTTACTTCTAGGGTAACTCTTGCAGCAGGTCATCATTGATGGGACTAAGCCAGCAGGCACTAGAACCACATGGAAACCTTCTAGCTAGTAGTCTACCAGAGGGGGCTGCCCACCTCCAATGTCAGTGCCTGACGTCAGCCAATCCTATAAAGGTAGGCGGCCCCCACACCCTCCCCATTTCTTTCCCACTGTTGACCAACACATGCTGGATCGCTGTTACAGCTGCAGTTGCAGTCAGCCACCGTTTTGCCACATTTAACCACGCTTTATTGTTTTTCAATTTTTAGTTGGTTTAACATCGAAATTTCGGTGTTCTCACCTAACGATTTATGTCTTCAAAACCATCCTCATCTTCCAAACGCTCCTCTAAGTGTGCCTGTGGAAAACAGATCCCTGACAAGGATTGCCATTCTGCCTGCATCTTGTGCCTAGGCCCAGACTATGACGTCCAAGCATGAGAGGCCTGCCAGAAGTTCAACTCGGCCACCAGGAGATGTTGCCAGAAGATCCTGGAGAATCACCACCTTAAGCAGAAGGTCACCTCAGTGGAAGGGGAGCTGCAGGCCAGGAGCTCCTCCGTTTCCCTGGCCCAGTCCTTGGGGTTTTCATCTTCGAAGTCCTAGCATAAAACTACTGGAAACATGAGCATAGGGACCAGGATCAGGACCGATCCCAGTATGCCTCCCAATCGTGGTCCCTGCACAAGGTGGTCTTTGACAGCAAAACGATCTTCCTCTCTCCGGGGGGGGTTGTCTTTCTTGGCCCTGCACGTCCTTACTTCCAAAGGGCTATCAGTGACTCCGCTGCCTGCCTGGGTCTCCCTTGCGGGTGGTGACTCTTCTGGTCAGGGTACTCTGTATCCTGCTCCCCAGCCCTTGCTGTTCCAGCCCTTGTTCTCACATTCAGGAGACTCCGCTGGAGTCTCTTTGGCTGATTTGGGTGCGGCAAACACCAGTCTCCAAGCTGCCGTCCCCTCACTCCCGTGCCACTGACACCAGTCTCGTCCTCTGAGACCACCGCTGGTTCTGCCCCTTCTTCTCAGGGGCAGATGCTGCAGGACACTGGTGTCTACCCGGGCCCAGTTTCTCCTCAGCCTTCACCCGGAGTGTCACCATCCACTCCGGCACCTGTCTTCCCACAGCCAGCGCCTGTGGACTCCCCTCTGGCGTTACCTTCGCCTATGCCTGTTGGGCCTGTACCTGTTCCCCCTCTGCTGCAGCCTGCGGGACCCATGCTGGCCCTGCCCCCTCGGCCAATGCCAGTGGGCCCGTCCTTCCGACATCCACTCTGGTAGGTCCAGCGCCAGTCCAGCCGCTTCCTGTGTCCGTAGGGCCTCAGACTCTGTACCCTATGCCTTCTCCTACTGGTCCGGCACCTATATACCCTTACCCTGTGCCGGCAGGGCCTACGGCGGGCACCCATACCTGGCACCTTTGGGATCATCACTGGTCCCCACTGAACTGACACCTGGGGGACTGATGCTGGCCCCTTTGGATTATCACAGTCCAATTTCAGCCTTGTGGGCATTTATGCAGGCACAGGTCCCTGCCCTAATGGCACTGGCCCCGGCTGCCCCTCAAGAGTCCCCTTGAGCCCCATTTCCCTGGTCCTTGTTTGGCTGGTCCCTAATGCTCCTCACACACCCAGAGGCAGGCTAGATGCCGGGTCAGCAGGCTGCTTGGATGATCATCAGCCCGAAGATAGCGGATAATGACAGAACAGATGATGCTGATGAGAGTATAAGCAGTGAGTATTCCTCCATGGGCTCAGAATCCTTCGAAGGGAAAGAGGCAGCGAGCAACATCCCCAAATTACCCCCCCACATGACACCATGTTCATGGCCATCATGAGGCACATTCAGGCCACTGTGGGGTGGGAGACAGCTGGCCCAGTAACGTGGAGGGTTGAGGCATCATGCCTTACCTCCTGCCATGCCGGCGACCTGTGTTTGTGGTACGAGCGGGTTGCCGGGGGTCGGCTGGGGAGGGAGAGGATTGAACATCCGGAGGACATCTCTCCTTTCCTGGGGAGTGGTGGGGAAGGAGTTCGCTGCTTGACTGATGCCTAGCGGTGGCAGGGGGCTGGTGCAGTGGACCCACACAAGGGGGGGGGTGGAGCTGAGCAAGACATCTGGTGTGTGGCGTATGAAAGTGTGCGCGGCTTGGCCATTGGCGTCATTGCATGCCTTGGCACCGAGCTTGGGGCAGGAGTAAAAAAAAAACGGAGGAGAAAACAAACTGACCAGTGGGATGAAGCTGGTCTTCCCACCTCACTGGGCCAGCTGGCTTCAAATTGGTGAGAGGTGATAGCGGCATGTCACCTGGTGGTGTCCGGGGGTCACAAGAAGGGTGTCATGCGGACAAATAAATTAGGGAAAAAACAAAAAAACTATGGGGTGGGAGACAGAAGAACAGGATCCAGAGAGGCATCGGCTGGCAGCAGTCTACCTACATCAACCCAGTGTCCCTCCTCTCGTGGTGGTTCTTGATTTATCGACTCCTATGAGGGTTACCTGGGCTGCGTGAAACTGCCCCCATACAGTCCCAGTGGTGTCCAAAAAGACTGGCGGGCTTTACCATGCCCGGTTGGCAAGCTCTACTTTAGCAAACAGTCCAAGGCCAACTCTGTCACCATCAGTGTGGTGCACTACAGCACCAAGAGACCTAAACACTTAAGCTCTCTTCCCCCAGACAGGGAATCTCACCAGCTGGACCAGATGGACAAGCGTGCCTTTGCCTATGCCAGTCTGGCTGTTCAGGACATCAGTTATTTCGCGCCTATGGTACAGTACCGGAACCTGCTATGGGACCAGGCTAGCGAGGTTGGCCTAGACATTCCAGATGGCCCTTCCAAACAGCAGACTCTAGAGGTCTTCAAAACGGGCTCGGACGTTGGTACCTATTTCCTCAGGGCTGCCTGTGATGTGGTAGATGCCTTGGGCCAGGCAGTGGGCGTTGGCATCTGTATAAGGCATCACTCCTAGCTTTGGTTCCCTGGTTTTGCACAGGATGTCCAATCTAACATAATGGATGCACCCTTCAGGGGTTTCAAACTTTTTGTGGGAGATGTTCAAGATATCCTCGAACTCCAGACCTCAGGACTGGCTCTCAAATATGTCCATTCTTTGTACCATACCCAGCCGAAGTCATCACAGCAGGTTCTTTTTCGTCACTCCTCCTGCAGACAGTCCCACCCCCCTCCCAAAACCCAGGGCAAGCTCAAAGCGGGGCAGCACCCCCTACTTGCTCCTTTGCTGCCACCCGCAGTGCAGCAGCAGCCCCAGCAGTGGCTGCTCCCACCTCCTGACTCCTTGGCAGCCCCCCTCCTCCAGTTGTTCCACAGAAGATGGTCATCAGGGGTCACTTGTCCCTGCACCTGGAGAGGTGGAGGGAGATCACCACAAACAATAGGATGTTGCAGCTCATCAAACATGGCCACACTCTTGAGTTCAGAGAGTGGCTATCAGAAAACCCTCTAGGCAAACCCTTGTAGCCTCCCAGGCACGCCTCTCTCATCTGGGAGGAAATTCAGGCCTTTCTTCAAAAAAAGGCCATAGAGCCAGTCCTACTGTGTCATCAGGAAAGGGGGGATTCTACTCCCACGTCTTCCTGGTCCCTGAGCAGATGGGAGACTTATGGCCCATCCTAGACCTAAGCCAGCTGAACCTGTTTTATAGAGTACAAATGGTTCAGGAGGGTCACCCTTCAGGGTTTACTGCCCCTGCTACATCAGGGGGTACTGGTTTTGTTCTTGGTTATGCAGGATGCCTACCTACATATCAAGGTCTTTGCCTCCCACTGACGCTTTCCCTGCTTCCACTTCCAAGGAGCGCACTACTAGTTCAGAGTTCAGCCCTTTGGTTTGTCCTCAGCCCCCATGTTCTTTACCAAATGCATGGCAGTGGTGGCAGCTACCTTGAGATGGCAGGGAATTATTGTTTTTCCCTACCTGGACGATTGGCTGCTAGTGGTCCCGTCCAGGGACGGTCTCCTTCAAACTGTTTCTCACATTTGCAGCCTTTTCCAAGCTTCGGGCATTACTATCAACCTACCAAAATTGTTGTTGATCCCTTGCCAGCGTCTCTTGTACATTGGGGCAGTGCTGGCCACCACCTAAGGGAATGCTTTCTTACCCCCAGACATAGCAGAGCATCCGGACCAAGCCTGTCTTCTTTATTCCAGCCACCATGTTGTAGCGAGGATCTTTCCGAGGCTTTTAGGCCTCATGGCAGCAGCCATTGCCACAGTTCCCCTGGTCAGGCTGCTTGTGCAAACCCTCCAGTGGATGCTGTGGGTCCAGTGGGACCAACGCATGGATGTCCTGGATCAACTAGTGTTGGTATTGCATCCAGTCAGGAAGGTGCTGTTGTGAAACCCAGCAACTTTTTGGGGGAGAGTTCCTTTTTCGTATGCCTCCCCTCACCAGGTCCTTACGACGGACATCTCGGACCTCGATTGGGGAGCCCACATGAGGACCCACCAAACTCAAGGGATGTGGTCCAAGTTAGAAAAGGGATCTCAACATAAATATCCTAGAGATGTAAGCTGTTCTGTATGCCCTGCAGGCCTTTCAGAGTCAGCTCTCCCCTGGTTTGCTTTTGGTTCAGATGAACAACATGTGCGTGGTTTATTACATAAACAAGTTGGGGGAGGGCTCTTTCCTGCCCCTTGGGCAGGGAAATTAGTCTGGTATTGAGCCATCAAGCATGGCCTGGAACTCTCAGCCATCCATGTTCATGGCAACCAAAATGTCCTGGCAGACTGCCTAAGCCACTCGCGGTCCAGAGCCCGTGAGTGGGAACTTCTGACCTCAGCAGTGTTGGGTAAGTTACTTTTTCTATTACTTTCTATTATGTTTGGAAACTTGTTCCAGGAGGCTCTGTGCAGTCACTAGCAAGGATGGAGAAGACTAGAAAAAGTAATACGCCTTACAATTATAGTTACTTTCTATTTATACAAAAACAATACAAAAATAATAAATAACTGTAACAGATTACATTTTTTTGAAAGTAATGGGTTAGTTAATAGTTACTTTCAAAAAATGTAATCAGTTACAGTTACATATTTCTTTTGTATAAAAAGACATAAGTAATTGTAACTGTAAGGTGCATTACTTTTTCCAGTACTTCTCCATCCTTGCTAGTGACTGCACAGAGCTTTCTGGAACAAGTTTCCAAAAGTTATAGAAAAAGTAACTTACCCAACAGTGGACCTCAGTGGTAGAAAACCCCTTCGACAGATGGGTCAGCTCAAGTAGGACCTTTTTGCATCCCCACACAAGGCAAAACTGCCACCTTTCTGCTTGCTAGATCTAGGGCCTGGAGTTTTCAGGAGAGATGCTTTGTCCCTCTCCTGGATAGGGAGATTTCTGTATTCCTTTCCTCCCTTCCCACTCCTTCAGTAAGTTTTGATCCAACTCCAGATGGTGGGGCTACAGTGATCCTCATCACCCCCTTCTGGCTTCATCAGATCTGGTTCTTCAAACAACATGAAGTCTTGCTATATTATGACATATGCAGTGAGTCCCAACCTTCGAACTGCTCCGGAGGTGAAAGAGTTAACTTTCCATGCCAGGCATGGAACGCTGAGCTCGAGCTCGGTTGAAACTCTGTCTGTTGTTGTTCAAACTCAAACTGTCAGATTCTTTACTCCGCCTCACTGAACAGTCGCTCCGGAGATTTCTCCTTCTGCTCGGTTCATTTTGTCGGTTAAAGTATTGTTTTTCTCGGTTTTCGACCGAATTTAAACTGCAACCGGTCGGTTCAGACTCTGTCTGTGGTATTGTGAGTAATAGATAGGTTTTACATTAATTTCTATTCTGTGTGGAACTTGTAAACGGTTTATCGGTTCGGTTTGAACCGATCAGGTTGTTTAAAATACATTAATCTGTCATTTAGAGTGTGGTTACCGGTTCTTATCGGTTCTAAAAAAAACGGATTTTATTACGGTTTTTTCCACGACCCGTGACACGGTTGGGAGCCAATAAGAGGGTCTTACCTGGCGGATTGCCATAAACGGGTAAGTTTGGTTAGGCTGGCATTATGTCTGAGAAACCCAAAAGAAAAACCGCCCACTGGGTTTCAACACTGCAGTGTCTGTGGGGAAGTCTTGCCAAAGCTGGACCCCCACACCACCTGTGTTTATTGTCTGGGGTTTGACCACCTCAATGCAGACTGCCAGATTTGTAAAAATTTTCCTGCAGCTACCCTGGAAAAGAGAATTGGTAGGCTCAGGAAAGGAGGCCAAAAGTCCGCTGAACCGGATGGTGGCTGGCCGAGGAGTGCCTCTGACCAGGGCGAGACTTCTCGGGCAAAAGGAGATCTGACTCTGAGGAGTTGGTTCCAGCAAAAAGGACTAGGAAATCAGCTGGTGTGGAGCCAAAACTTTCCTCTCCAACCGCTGAAAAAATAGCCAAAGCAATTAAAATTGTCCAGTTGCTTTCCCCGGTTCTGACCGAACCGGCACCATCAGGTAAGCTTACGGGTCGGCCAGTTCCACCAGTTCAAGAGTATGATTTAGAGGAATATTATGAACCGGAGAAGGGGGAAGAGGAGTATGAGGAGAGTGAATGTGGATTTGAAAGTCTGGATGTGCCCATTGACCCGGACATCTCCCCAGAAGACCTTCAGGAGTGTCTCCTCCTAGGCTTTCTGAGTCCCCTTCTCATTTTATGTTTTATAAAAAAGTGGCTGGAACCCTCCAGCTCCCTATGGAGGAACCTGTGGATGATCAAGAGGAGCCTGACTATGTGGAAATGATGGATATCCCAGAGTCTAGGAGACTGTCTGTTCCTTTGCATAAATCTTTTGGGAAACAGTAAAAATTCTAAAAACTCCTCACTATACCTCCTGTGGATAAGAGAATGGACAAGAGGTACACATTGTCAGGCTCTGATACGGAGTTCCTTACACAACAATGCAGCCATGTTGGGGTAGTGCAGGCTGCAGCCTGTGACAAGGCAAATATTCCCTTGGCTTCACACACCCCTGACAAGGACTCCAGGAGGATTGACGCCATGGCAAAGAAACAGTACATGGCAGCATCCTTGGGACTCAGACAGGCAAATTATATGGCTTGTGTTGCTAGATATCAGAACTAGATGGGATACTGTTATGGCTCTAGCAAAACAGGTCCCGGGCCAGCTTGCCAAGGAGCTGGAGCAGGTGGCTGCTGATGGTATTGAGGCATCCAAGGTGCAATTCCATGCTGCAGTGGACTCAATGATGTGTCATCAAGAGTCATGGCTACATCTGTGGCACTTCGCAGAATGGCTTGGCTCAGATGTACTAGCCTGTCACAGGATACCTAGACTAAGGCCTTGGATTTTCCTGTTGTGGGTAATTCTCTGTTTGGGGAGCAGACAGAGAATTACATGAAGAAAATGGATGAGTATAGGACCACTTATAGGAGTGCACAGGCCAAGGAAAGGCAGGCCACTCCTCAAAGGCAGCTTTCCAGGGGCAGGGGCAGGCCTTTTCATAGGCCTTTTTACCAAGCCCAGGCCTCCTCTTCTGCTTACGCCCAGAGGGGGTTCTTTAGAGGGAGAGGCAGACAGGGTACAAGCAGGCCTGCTTCCACCCCTCAGCCTAAAGCCCCTGCCAAGCAGGCACCCTGATGGAGTTGCCAGGGCCGATTCTCAGCTACCTGTAGTGGGCAGGCTGGCTTACTTTGTCCAGGACTGGAAGTCTCTGACATCAGACAAGTGGGTCCTGGAAGTAGTAAGCCAGGGACTGGTTCTCAGCTTCAAAACATTTCCAAAGATGAGAACCAGATCCTTTCCGCCTGCAAATCCACCAGAGGCACTTGCCCTAGAGGCAGAGGTCTCTTCCCTCCTGGCTCTCAGAGCTGTGGAAAGGGTTCCACCCCTACACCAGGGCAAATGATTGTACTCCAGGTACTTCCTTACCCCAAAAAAGACAGGAGAATGGCGGCCCATCCTGGATCTCAGATATTTAAACAAGCACCTTTTAAAACCAAAATTCAAAATGGTGACTCTGGGAATTATTCTACCCTCTCTAAGGCCAGGGGACTGGCTAGCGTCCCTGGACCTCAAGGATGCCTACTTCCATATTCTCATCAGAAGCTCCCATTGAAAGTACCTCAGGTTCGAGCTGCCTCAGGCCATTACCAGTTCAGAGCAATGCCCTTGGCCTCATCTCTGCTCCAAGGGTATTCACAAATGCCTGGTAGCAGTTGCCTTCCTAAGAAGGCAAAAATTGCCATCTTCCCTTATCTGGATGACTGGCTCATAGTAGGCCAGTCTCCAGACCAAGTCAGGTTACATCTACAGATAACTCAGCAACTGCTCACCTCTCTAGGTTTCCTTCGAATCTTTCAAAGTCAGTTCTAGAGCCTGTCCAGCTCCTCACCTTCATAGGCACAGAGCTGAACACAAGAAAGCCAGAGCCTTCCTTCCTTTGGACAGGGCAGGACCCTGGTCTCTCTGGCGTCCCCATTCACCCTGCAGGTCTCTCGACCAGCAAGGCATTTTCTACAGCTCCTGGGGCACATGGCTGCTTCTACAGCAGTAGGCAGGAGCAAGATTTCAAATGAGGGACATCCAGTTCCATTTGAGAGCCTTTTGGTCTCAAAGGAAAGACCCTCTAACCAAATTGATCCCAGTAACTCGAACCCTGATCCGAGCCCTACAGTGGTGGCAGGATCAGAGCAATCTGAGACAAGGGGTTCCCTTTGTCACTCAGTCTCACTCCTTAATCCTTACTACAGATGCATCCCTCTTGGGGTGGGGAGCTCACATGGACAACCTCACTACCCAGGGATTGTGGTCCCCTCAGGAATCTCTGCTCCATATCAATCTGTTGGAACTCAAAGCAGTTTTTCTAGCACTTCAAGTTTTTTCCAAATCTGTTCAGAACAAAGTTGTACAGGTCAGAACAGACAACACCACCACAATGTGGTACATCAACAAGCAAGGAGGCACTCGGTCTATGGCCTTGTGCACCAAAGCAATGAAGTTGTGATCTCTGGCTTACTCCCTGAACACCTCCCTTACGGCAGTTCACCTCCCAGGCAAAGACAATGTCCTGGCAGATGCTCTCAGCAGGATTTCCCAGGGCCATCACGAATGGTCACTGGACCCCCTGGTCCTGGAAGTAATATTTGCCAGATGGGGCACCCCGCAGATGGATCTTTTTGCAGCCCCAGACAATCACCAACTTCCCCTTTTTTGCTGCAGGCCCCCAGTGTTGGGCTCAGTCCCTCTGGATGCCTTAGTTCTCAATTGGGAAGGGAAGTTTCTCTATGCTTTTCCCCCCTTCCCTCTCCTGTTCAAAGTGTTAGTCACAGTCGGATCTCAATCCTGCAAGATGATCCTGATTGCTCCAGATTGGGCCAGACAACCCTGGTATCCACTCCTACTGTCCTTAGCAGTCCATCTTCCCCTGTGTCTTCCCAGGAAACACAACCTGTTAACCTGTGCTCAGGGGAGGGTTTGGTACCCGAACCTCAAATCTCTCAATCTCAAGGCCTGGCTCTTGAAGAGTTAGAATTTGCTGATCTACACCTCTCCCAAGGTGTAATGGATATATTGAAGGCTTCTAGGAAACCTTCCACCAGTGCTACCTATAATTCCAAATGGAAGAGGTTTTCCACATGGTGCTCTGGGAAACGTATTTCCCCAGAATCTGCTGATTTACCCACAGTCCTGGATTATATGGTCCTTTTAAATACCTTGGGGCTGAGACCAGCCACCCTAAAAGTACATTTGGCAGCTGTCTGTTTTTATTTCAGCAGGTAAACCCTCTTCTCTTTCAGCTCATCCTGTATTCTCCAAGTTTTTTAAGGGATTGCTTCACACCAACCCTCCATTCAGGGACCCTGCCCCTGCCTGGGATCTTAATGTTTGCATTGCTCAGCTTATGCAACCTCCCTTTGAGCCCTTGTCTTCAGCAGAGCTTAAGTACTTGACTTGGAAGACTGTGTTTCTGGTAGCCATCACTTCTGCCAGACGCATAAGTGAATTACAAGCTTTGTCAGTGGAGCCTGATTTTATCTCCTTTCATAGAGATAAGGTGGTCCTCAGGACTAACAGGAAGTTCTTGCCTAAGGTAGTTTCAGATTTCCACCTTAATCAATCTATATCTCTTCCAGTGTACTTCACTGACCATTCCTCCTGTGGCGAGAGGAGGCTGCACAGCTTAGATGTGAAGAGAGCCCTTAGTTACTACATAGAGCGTACCAAGGGTCACAGGTTTGACTCCCTCCAACTGTTCCTCACTTATGGTGAGGTTGGTAAAGGGAAACCTGCCACTAAAAGATCCATTGCCAGGTGGATTCTCTTGTATCCAATTCTGTTATGAAAAGCTGGGTAAGGTTCCTCCCTCAGGCCTGAGGGCTCACTCTACCAGAGGTACAGCTGCTTCCCTGGCTGTTGCCAGGGACATCCCTATTCTAGAGATATGTCAAGCAGCTACCTGGAAAACAGTTCACACTTTACTAGCATTACTCCCTGGACATCCAGGCTAGGAGTGATGATCGGTTTAGCACAGCTGTGCTTCAGAGCCTATTTCTAAGTAGGTTCTGTCCCTCCTCCATGGAGGTACTGCTGTGTAGTCTGCATATGTAATATATAGCAAGACTTCATGTTGTTTGAAGAAAAATTACTCACCTTAGTAATGTTGTTTCTTCTAATGGAGTCTTGCTATATTATGACCTCCCCCCCTGCCTGCCCCTCTCAGAACCTCTGTTTTTGGGATGTGGGTGGGCAGTGCAGTGTTGGCACTTAGTAGATGACCACCTTGTTGTTTTCACCTCTCCTTTTTTGGGGTGACTTGGTGTTGTGTTTTCATTTTTTGGGTCTCCTGACTTGAGTCTTTGTTTTGGGACCAAAAAATGTGTTCTTATGTTTAGTAGCCAGTTGGCTAGTGTAGGTTTACAGCTTCCACACAGGACCTCAGTGAGTTTAGCTCGTAAAGATCTGACGGTTTGAGTTTGAAGAACAACAGACAGAGTTTCAACCGAGCTCGAGCTCAGCGTTCCATGCCTGGCATGGAAAGTTAACTCTTTCACCTCCGGAGCAGTTCGAAGGTTGGGACTCACTGCATATGTCATAATATAGCAAGACTCCATTAGAAGAAACAACATTACTAAGGTGAGTAATTTTTTCTTCTGGCTTCATCAGATCTGGTTCTTCTTGCTGCAACAACTGACAGTGGAATGTCCGCTGTCCTAGCCCCTGTGCACAGGCTTGCTCTCCCAGGAACAGGGCACCCTGGTCCCTCTGGACCTCAAGTCTCTCCAGCTGCATGCATGGCTCCTGATGACCTATCCATCGCCAGATTTGGGGTCTCCCCCAGAGTAGCGGTTGTCTTGGTGGTGACCAGGAAGCCCTCCACCAGGGCCACTTACTCAGTGAAATGGAAGTGCTTCACTTTTTGGACTGCATCGCACCATTTAGATCCCTTCACCTGTCCAGTGGATCAGATTTTGGAGTACCTTCTGTCCCTCTTAGATTCAGGTTTACGGTACTCCTCTATTAAGGTACATCTCTCTGCCATCTTTGCATATCATGTACCTTTAGATGGATGCTCAGTGGCCCAGCTCAATGTGTCCCGCACATTCTTGTGAGGCATTCTGCATTTGAAGCCCCCAGTCAGGGACCCTGTCCCACCTTGGGATCTTAATTTTGTGTTGGAAAAGCTTATGCTGCCTCCCTTTGAACCAGCTGCATCTTGTGAGCTATGCTTTCTGTCGTGGAAAACGTTATTTTTAGTTGCTATTATTTCTGCTCAAAGTGTCTTCGCGTACAAATCCTAAGTTTCTTCTTAAGGTGGTGACGAAGTTTACTTTGAATCAGTCCATCCACCTGCATGTTTATTATCCAGAGCATTCCAGTTAAGGAGAGGCATTGCTCTATACCTTGGATGTGCATAGAATCCTGAGGTATTGTACACACCAGATTAAGGACTCCCGGAAGCCCAATCAGTTGTTTGTGTCATTCACCCCTGGGAAAGGGGGCGTCCCGGTGTCCAAACAGTATAGCCAGTTGCATTGTTTGTTGTTACCAGAGGTACATCAAGGAACTTCCTAGAGGGGTTAAAGGCCATTCCACAAGAGGTATGGCCACATCAGTGGCTTGTTTCCATAATGTGTCAGCTGCTGACATTTGCGTTGCTGCCACCTGAAGCACTATCCACACTTTTACCAAGCATTACAGTCTGGGCATCGCCTCTGTGTAGGGCCAACTTTGGTCTAGCTGTCCTCCAGTGCCTCCTTTCATTGGCAGTTATCCTTTGCCTACACCCCCCCCTTGTCTGTCTGGAGTGCCAGAACTGCTTGGAACTCAGTCCGACTGGTGATGGCCCTGCTGTAAGATGTACCCTTGAAGTAAGATAGTACAGTTACGTAAGAACTTACCGTAATAGTAGATCTTCAAGAGGATCTCTGGCAGCAGGCCCTCCTTTCCTCTGACCTGTGCCCTTCTCCCTTTCCATAGGGGCGAGCCTTCTGCTTTTATTTTTCTATGCTATTGGGATACCAGAGTCCTCTTCAGTTCACCTCCTCCAGCATCCTGCTTATGGTCTCTGGTGGGAGAACTGAGGAGAGTGTGGGGCTGCCCATCTTTATAGGATTGGCTGACCTCAGGCGCTGATGTCTGAGGTGGGCGGTCCTCTCTGGTAGACGGCTAGCTAGGTTTCCGTGTGGTCCTAGTGCCTGGCTGCTTAGTCCTACCAGTAATGGCCTGCTGCAAGAGATCCTCTCAAAGATCTGCTGTTATGGTAAATTCATATGTAATTGTACTTTGCACTGGCTTGATCGCTGGAGGGTGTCACTGATGTAACTCCTAGATCCCTTTCCTCAACTGTAGTGTTAAATTTTACCCCAGCCATCCATGGGTACTTTTTCCCTAGGTGCATTACCGTGCCCTTTTTGGCATTGAATTTCAGCTCCCACACTGTGGATCACCTCTCTAACCTTTGTAAGTCACTATACATTTCCCCAATTCCCTCATCGTTATCCACCCTCCCGGAAAGCTTAGTGTCGACTGAGAATAGACACAGCCTTTCCACAAGATAAATGGACTAAGTACAGAAATATTTTCTACTCTGGTTTGCAGCAAAGAAATACATCACTGGCAAGTAATTAAAAAAATTGTGCATGTGGTGGTCCTGAATTCTGTTCCTGAGCTTTGTAACCTTGGTCCCATGAGCTGGAAATTGGGGGAAGTCCTCTGTGATGTGCAGTGTGACCAGTGGTCAGCATGTGCTATGTCATGACTGTCCACTGGTGGCTTGGGAAAGTGTGTGCCATGCTGGCAGAATATTCCTCACAATGTCCAGGCTGTAACAAGATGTCAGGATGGCAGTGTTCACACCTAGTACAGATGCCATATGGCAGAGGCTTAGGAGATCCAGTATGGTCCCTTGTGCACACATACCAGTTTGCTGCACCATATTTTTTAAAAATTTGGTACACTATTTTAAAAACTTCTGCTCACTTCTAAAATGTTGCAGGATTTTTTAATACCAGCTCTTTGTTTTAGATCAGATATTTATAGAACTCCAAAATGGATGATGTGAAACAGTACTGTAATTTCTATAAATTGTCTGAGAGCTTTTGATCTCCTCAATACATGGCATTTTAGTGTTTCCTCTACCTGCTATATCTGAGTTCTCTGCCACTTCTCATTGTTTTAACACCCTGAAAACTTCTTTTTGATTAATTCTGCAGTATTCTCTGCCATTAATAAGTATGTATTTTCTGGGCTTTTTCTGTAGTGCTGAAAAACAGAAAACTGGCATGCATGCTTATGCCCTGATTAAGTTGTGTTCACCGATCACAGTATGTACTTGCAGTTATTGATGTTCTTCTCTGTTTTGTTTATAGAGAAGAAGACATTTGCTGAAATATTGGAAGATTTCCATCCTATCCGCTAAATGACTTTGTAAACCAAACTACGTTAAGTTAGAGACTTGAAGAGCGACATTTGATTGAAAATCTGATAATGGGTGCTGTGTTCAGGCATCAGTTCTTACCCACTTTGGTTCCATTTCACAGGAGTGCAGAGACTTTTGAATAAACAGTTAAACTATATCATTGTACAGTAAATAAAAATACTGAAACTAGGTATGGCTTCTGTTCATTCATTGGTATGTATGGATTAAATAAAATGGTAAGAGAAATCCTGTACTGTGATTGGTGGAATCCAGTCTCATGACCATGCATTACTGTATATCCACATGGGTCTGTTAAAATATCTTTTATATTGAGATTTTGGAGATTTTTTCACCCATTTGTATAAGCAGGGACTCCACAGTGTGTTTATGTGCCAGTATCCCACACCATGGCTATATTGTAAGGTAGAAAAGTGCAAAGATTGTTATTCTGATGAAGTGGGTACAAAGTGACCCATTTCACTTGACGTACTGCTGCGAAGATTAGGGAGATCTTTGCAAAGTGTAATACTCTGGCCAGCCAGTGCCGCAGTGCCATCCCCTTCCCCACCCCAGTCCTCTCCTTCTCTTCACTCCCGCCCTCTTTTCTGTTTTTGCTAGAAGTATTGGGCCCAATTGTAACATGATCTGGACTAGCACAAGGGCTTGCGTCAAAGGAGGCATGGTGCAGGGCTCCTGTCCAGTCTTGCAGCCTGAACCTCTGGGGGAACTGCCAGCCTGGGGTTGCACCGCCATTGAGAAGGCTGCGCGAGTGCACCATAGCAGAAAGGGGCTTGTGCCACGATGGGGCTACCCTATCCCCTCATTTTGGGATTTTGGAAGCCACCCCAGTGGGTGCACGGCCCCATGCTGTTACACCAGTTGGAGATGGACTAACTGGCCTTATGCCAGTGCTGGAGCCATCGCTGGGTGGGTGGGGTGCGCATGACTCTGTGCCCACCCCGAGGAAGGCACCTGTACAGACCCTGACACCTGCCAGACCACCAGTGAAGTGGCCAGTGGTCCGTGGCAGGTCAGAATCTGCAACTCCCCCTCCCCCCAAGGTGTTGCTGGTGCATCCGCCCCCCCCCCACACACACACACCCACCTGCAGTGTCCCTGTTGTAGGTAGTTGTCCTCTTTCTCCCCACCCCAGCCTGACCCATGCCACTCCTCCCACAAGCCAGGGCATGCCCCAGACGACTTGTCAGCCACCAGGGCAACCAGCCTGCGAGTTGTCATCACTGGCCACTGCTGCTGCAAGCCCATCCAGCAGGTTGCAGCATTCCCCTTCTGTGCACCATTTCTGCAGCAAACCTGTGAACTTTAGCACCAGGACCCCTCTTTTTCAGAAATTGACGCAGGGTCCCTGGTGCTTTCTGGGTTTGCTGCAGCCGAGGGTTTGGTGCACATTGCACTGATCTAGCAGCCTTTGTAAAATCAAGTCCATCGTGTGTGTGTGTTTTTTTGTTTTGTTTTGTTTATTTTTTTAATCACCTTCCTGGCACTGTTCCAGGAGCCTAAACAGTCTTTTGAGTACCTCCACCCAAACACCAAAGGTCCATTATATAAGTGATAAGACCCACAAGAGTGTGGGGATTCCTGGCTGCTCTGGGCATGAACCAATGCTGCAGGGTTCGTAGCACCTGAAAGGGTGGGTATCACACAACGCTGCACACCCTGGAGGGTCTTAGAAAGTGGGTTGTGTTATGTGAGTAATGTCCAGGTAGCATGATGCGAGTGGCGACCAGTAGTGACAGCAGAAGGAACAAGCAAAGCGGGAGGGATTGGAGTGTTGACAAGTTAAGCTGCGAGCTGTGAAGTGAGAGCCGCATACCAGCTCTGTTTTTATCAGGCAGTTTTACCTGATAAACATCAGGGCTGATGGTAGAATTTTTTGTTTGGGTGTTCTGGAAAAATAGAAGGGGGGGTCCTCAGTTAAAATTTGGGAGTCCCTGTGAAATTGTTTGGGTTCCCATTGAAATGAATGTTGAATCTGGAAAGCACAATTACCATTGTGTGAGTAAACGGGGCGGTTACTCCCCAAAAATGAATCCTGTATAAAAATAAAATTTTAACAAACAGACATTATTTACAATGCATATTTTTACTTTTCAGGCAATTTCTGTGTCAGTATGACAGCAGTCATGATAGTTTTTCTCATCATACAGTTTGTATTTGTTAAAGAAATTCTCAGCAGGGTTGCTGGGGAAGAAAAATGTGATTCATGCATGCATATTGTATGAGCCTGTTGGGACTCCTGGGGCCTTTTAATGTGAGCATCTTGGGGACTTTCTGCAGAAATTTCACTGACGCCAAATCTGTGCATAAAGGACATGGGCACCCACGTCCCGAGACCCCTGAAATGTACGAGTAGAGAATGCTGTCAGTCACCACAGGCAAGCATTTCTTACCCATTTTCTAATTTAAAGTTAGCTGAGCCCACCGCATTGCTCTCCCCCCATGAGGGCCGGTAACTGTCTACATCTCCAGGCTAACTTTAGTCATACACCTTACCCGAAGGGTGCCAACTTTGAATTACTATATACATTCAATTGACTGTTGCTGAATGGTGCACTTGACTAGGATTTTGGGGGGGGGCTGAGATCTGCATCATTGAGGATTTCTGCCTAGCATCCTTAATGACACAGACCACACCCTTCCCATCCTAGTTGTGTGCCCTACTTGATAATACCGTCCAATGACTGGGTATTGTAATTCAGATTGAGCATGATGCGGGGAGAAAGAAGAACTGAGTTAGTATGGAGATATGAACTACTGTTGGCCGCTCATGATCAATCTTGGATGTGGGGTCAGGAGGGGGAGGCCCAGCTGTGAAAACAGTCGACCCTTTTCTTGCACAAAGACAACACTGCTGGAGGGAGATACTAGCATTTGGACTGGGCAGTAAGAGTGAAAGAATCCTGTTGGTTGTGCAGCATTGGACATATTATGGTATTACTGTTAGAATACTGGGCCGACACTGGAGAATTAAAAGCACTAAGTGGGAAGGTTGGAGAGGCTGAGGTGAGTGAGGGAAGAGTGTACATTATGTAGAACAGCATGATTTTAATGAAAAAAAAAAAAGTGAAGTAGAGATTTTGCAAGCTGTGAAACCTGACAGTCGAGTATTTAATTTATCGTAACATATAGATAGTTTTTGGAGCAGCAGTACATGTTATGGGGAAAATTTTGACCTTTATGTTTTTGTTTTTTAATTCTATTTTAGGTTACTCCTGATCTCCTGTCTTGTAAAATGCCCCCTCCCCCAAGTCTGTTTTAGGACAGTTTTTGTACGTCTGAACTAGTAGGAAAGAGAGCTGGCCTGGTGGCACAGAGGGCTGAGGTGCTGTAAAGCGACTTACCTCTCTCATAGCGATAACACAAGTTTGGGAATGAGCTCAGGTTGCCATGGATCATCCAGGGGATGGAAGGGGCTTCCAGACAGCTTTCCTGTCTCTGACTGGGGTGGTGAGTCGTCCTGACTCTCGGCTGCCACCAGGTGGAGGCCTGGTGTTAGCGCCACCTCTTGGATAGCTGATGAAAGTCATGTGGGTGGAAAGGGCTGGTGGTTCTGGAGTGCATGCTCATCTTCATGCGCACGTGTCCTCTGTGTTTGTCATAGCCTCGGAGAGAGAACCTAGAGGAAAATGGAAGGGGGAACCGGGCTACATGAAGCGCTGCCTGAAGTGCCATGGCCCACTGTAAAGGGAGGAACATGAACAGCTGCCCAGTCAGCCCAGGAGGATAAAAACCTTTAGGGGGAGAAATAGAAAAATAATAAAATAAAGCCATTTTTTTATTACTAGAAACACAGGAGGCAGCACTCGATCAGCAAAGCAGAACAAAAGCAATGTTGCTGGAAGAAAACCCAGTTTTATTGTAGAGAAGAGTCACGCACAGCTCAAAAACCCTGGTGCTTTGGTACCGTTGCAGGTCCTTTCGAGGGTGTGACTGCACTCACCCCCACTCGCGCAGATTTAAATGTGAGGCTCAAAGCTACAGTGCACAAATTCAGGTGAAACTGGATTTATGCAGCACATCAGCTGGCGCCATCGTAATTCAAAAAAAGGTGCACTGAAGAAAAAGTGGCAGAATTTACCAGAACACCTAAAAGAGGTAATAGATAGTATCCTTGAAAGGGTGGAACAAGAATGAAAGAGAAAGGGAGGAAGGCACAAGGGAAGGTGTCTGGGTAGCAGAAACAGTCAAATATTGAAGGTGAAGGAGATCCAAATGTAAGTAATGAGGAAATACCCAAAATAGAAACACAACAGATGATGCACTTTGGAAACTGTCCACCAGCTGTGTTCAAAAAAAAAAAAAAATTTTGCTATCAAGTCACCTTCCCTTCTGTTGTGCCTTGTGTATGGAAGGGTTTCTTGCGCAGGAACTTTCCTGCACTAAGCAGTAGTTGCCCTGTATCCATCCCCCTTTTTTCACTCATTATACCACCCTTCTGCTAAATGTACTTCCTCCCTACGTTCCTCCTTCCAAGGTATCAATTGTTCTTACTTCGAGAGGGCTCTTGCAGTAGGTACTAACAGATAGGACTGAAGCCAGCAGGCACCAGGACCACATGGAAAACTTTTAGCTAGCAGTGTCTGGTGGGGGACCACCCACCCGAGGTCACGTGACTGTCAACGTGGCACCATATAGTGAGCGGTCTCCACACCCACCCTCCAGTTTTTTCCCACCATCGACCTGCACACGTCAGACCTCGGGGAGAATGTTGCTTCTGACGACGCCATCTTGGATAAGTATTTCTAATTTTTTTTACTTTCAAAATTTATATTTTCTACTTAATTGTACTAGTTATTCGATCATGAATGTCATCGTCGACGTATTCCAACTTGCATCAAAACAAGTGCGACTCTGCTCCCTCACAAAGACGAACATTCACTCTGCCTTTTTTGTCTGGGCCCAGGCCACAAGACAGAGGACTGTGAGATCTGCCAAGGTTTTAACCAGGCCACACGAAAGCGCCATCAGCAGTCCCTAGAAGCCCACCTTTTAAAACTAAAAATGGCATCCATGGAGAAGGAGCTGAAAAACCTCAGGAGCACATCTTCTCCTGAAGGTCACCGTAAGAAGAAGAAAGACAAGAAGAGAACAGCAAGAGGAAGGAGCTGCTGTTATACTTCTCTACTGAGACTAAACACTGAGACTAAAGAACTAGAACTCTACTACTCGGATCTTCAATTTAGGGTAAAAACCAAAAAAGTTAGTGTGTTTGTCTGCGTTAGCTGAAGTGAATTGTTATCTTTGCAGTTATCTAGGTGTTTGTCTGAGCTGGCCAAAGATAATTAATCTGTGCAGTAATCTAGGGGTAGAAGGACCTGTAAAGTAATGGGAGTGGCTTATCTAGAAGGAAGCCAGGTGTGTTCAATTTAAAAACTGACCTAGATAGCTTCCAGCAGAGAACAGCAAGAGGAAGGAGCTGCTGTTATAACTATACTTCTCTGCTGAGACGATATTGCCCTCCTCCTTTCTCCCCTCCACTTAGCTAGTTCTACTTTTATAGGCACAGGATATGACCGACAACAGGAACTTCCTGTTTGGGAGCAGGAAGGGAATGATCACAGAGTCACCAAAGTCACCATCCTAGAAGGAAAAGAGTAGCTCTCCCCCCGATGCTTGAGGTCGGACTCTGAGCAAGTAAGGAGACTACTGAGAAATATAGGAACTTCTTGTCTCAGAACAGGAAGATCAGGAGCGTAAAGGGCACGGAGGCAGTAAGTAGGTAGTGAGAAAAAAATATGTATTTTTTTTAAATAAACAGAGGAAAGAGTAAGTATGCAAAACAGTTAAGGGGCCAGAAATAAGACAAGATGGGAGTGGTGCACTGCAGTGGCTGCAGAGCAGCAGTCTTCCGGGAGACATTCTGGAGGATGCGGTGTTGTCCCATCTGCAGGCACCTCTCTGGGCTGAGGGAAGAGGGTGCTCATTTCCAGGCTGAGTTGGCCAGGATTTGGGGGACCTCCTCTCCCAATCCGGGACCACCAGGGACACCACTGTTGCCTCAGAGGTTGTCAAGAAAGAGGAGCAGTTGGATCACAGTGGGCTCAGGGAGGTTGAGGGTGGTGGAACAGAGGCGCATCCCTCCAGTTGTACCTCTCCATAATTCATATGCTGTTCTGGCAAAGTGTGGTTCTTCTTTGGAGGCACCCACAGTAGAAACCAAGGAGGATGCTGGGAACCTCCACAAAGGAGACTCACAGGAGGGTGGTATGGGACCCCACAGGGGAAGGAAACAACTCCTGGTTAGGAGGGTTGAACTGGGGGAGGAAGGGGAAAGGGAGGTAAGGTGCCTGCCCGGTGCCATAGCTTGGAGGGACAGGGAGCGAATCCTCAGGATTGCAGGAGCAGCTGTACAGGAGAGGGAGCTGGATGTCATTGTCCACATAGGGACAAATGGACTGGCTGGGAAAGGGATCAGAGCAGTACAGAAAGAAGTTGTGGAGTTGGGGAAGGGCCTTAGACATGTAGCACGCACGGTAACCATCTCAGAGGTGCTTCCTGTCTATGGCATGGGTGAGACTAGGGTGCTCCACACCATGGGATTCAATCAGTGGTTGAAAAACTGGTGCAGATCTCAGGTTTGGCTTCATTGGGGACTGGCGCTACATCTGGAGTGATGCAGGCCTATACTGGCATGATAGTCTGCATCTGTCTAGGAGGGGAACCAGGATCCTAGGAGATAGGTTTAAATGCTTCATTGGCAAGCATTTAAACTAGCCAAGTGGGGGAGGCACTGGAAGGGCGCAGGGAATTCCTAGTCTCCCCCCCCAAAAAAAAAATCAAGGTGGGTAGTGAGGTAAACACCAAGACAGAGATGTCGATAGGAAGGATGGGTAAATGGAGGAAACAAAGGTAATAAGGACAGAGAAGAAGATAGCATTTAGGAAGTATAAGGAAACGCAGAAGGAGTAGGACAGAACTGTACCAGTTAAGGCAGAAGGAAGCAGGAAAGGCAGAATAGCAAAGGCCCAAACGGAGGAAACGATGACTAATTCAGTTAAGGAGGATAAAACCTTTTATAGGTACATTAGGGAGTGTAGAAAGATAAAAGGGAGGAATAGTGAAGCTGAATAGAATGGACGGTGGATGGGCAGAGAGGGACAGTGAAAAAGCAGGGATACTGGATGAATACTTCTGCTCAGTATTCATAAAAGAGGAGGGGGAGGTACCCAATCCAATTAACCGAAGCACTCTGGATAGGGGGTCAATCTCAGTCCTTTCACAGAAGAAAGGGTTCTGAAAGAACTAAAACTAAAGGTGGACGAAGCAATGGGGCCTGATGAAATTCACTCCAGCATTCTAAAAGAATTAAGAGGAGAACTAGTGACACCACTGACTACCCTTTTTAACAAATCATGATAGGATGGTGTGGCACCTGAGTACTGGAGGAGAGCGGATGCAATTCCTCTTCACAAAAGTGGGAGCAAGACAGAGGCAGGAAACTACAGACCTGTCAGTTTGACCTCTGTGTAGGAAAGTGATGGAATCACTTCTGAAGGAAAGAATTGTTGAATATCTAGAGGCAAGTGGGGCACAGGACCCAAGGCAGCACGGATTCACAGCGGGAAGGTCATGTCAGACGAATCTAATAAATTGCTTTGACTGGGTGACCAAAGTAGTAGACCAGGGAGGTGCTGTGGACATGGCCTACCTAGACTTTAGCAAAGCATTTAACAGTCCCACGCAAAAGATTAATAAACAAACTAGTCAGCATGGGAGTGGGTCCCAGGGTGGTAGGCTGAGTAAAACATTTGCTGGACAACAGGACACAGGTAATAGTAAACGGAGTCCATTCTGAAGAAAGGGAGGTTACTAGTGGGGTACCGCAGGGTTCAGTACTGGGTCCAGTCCTTTTTAATGTCTTTATAAGTGACATTGCAGATGTACTGGAAGGAAAAGTATGCCTCTTTGCAGATGAGACAAAGATCTGCAACAGAGTTGGTAAACAAGGGGGCGTGGAAAGGATGAGAAGGGACTTGGCAAGGTTGGAGGAATGGTCAGAAGTATGCCAGCTTGGATTCAATGCAAAGAAGTGCAAAATGATGCACCTGGGAAACAAAAACCCAGGGGAAGAGTACACAATGGGGGGGGAGGTAGTAACAACAAAAATGGAAAGGGAACCTGGGGGTAATCATATCCAATGACGTTAAGGTTAGCAAGCAATGCAAAAAGGCAGTAGGGGAGGGCTGGGGGGATACTGGGATGTATAGGGAGAGGCATCACCAGCAGAAAACAAGTTGTTATTGCTCTGTACAGACAGTTGGTGAGGCCCCATCTGGAATACTGTGTCCAGTTCTGGAGACTCCATCTCCGGAAGGACATAGACAGGATGGAGGCAGTCCAGAGAAGGGCAACTAAAATGGTGTGGGGGTCTGCAAGAGAAGCCGTATGAGAAGAGACTAAAGGAGCTTAATGGGTATACCCTTGAGGAAAGGGGGGGGGCATGATAGAAACATTTAAGTACCTCAGTGGAATCAACAAAGTCCAAGATGGTTGCATCTTTCAGAAAAAGAGATGTGCAAGAACAAGGGGACACAATTGAAGATATAGGGGATGATGGCTCAGGGGCAATGTGAGGAAGTATTTTTTCACAAAGAGGGTGGTGGATGCATGGAACCACCTTCCTGAGAAGGTTGTGGGGTCTAAAACTGGGGGAGAATTCAGGAGTGCAGGAGACAGACATAAGGAAATTCTTGTAGGGGATAGGAAGAAATAGGTTGTTGGTTAACTAGGATCTGCAGCTTATCCAGTAGGTAGGGAAATGGGCAGACTAGGTGGGCCAAGCAGGTCTTATCTGCCATCAAAGTCTATGTTTCTATGTTTAGAGACATAAAGACTGCAGTGTCCCCCCACCCTCCAGGAAAGCACCTCCTTTGAAGGTCATTCCTGTGGCTACAGAGCAGCCAGTGGCCCCTCCACCCCACTGGAATTGGTCTTGGTTCTGACAGGAGTCTCCAGGGTAAAGGAGACTCCCACTAGCCTTGGGCCCCCTCAAGATTGAGGCCTAGCGAGCACACGGAACGGGCTGATAAGTCGCACATCTGCCGTTTCAACGCATGCTCAGCCCTGGTTCCTCTGGCAGGCCTGACGTCGAGGAACCGGGTCATATGACGTGTGAACCACAGCTGTTGCCAGAGGGTTCCCCCCCTCTGGTTTCTCCCCCTCCACCCACTGAGCTAGTCCCTCTGGTCTCCCCCATCCCGGAAGACCTGGAGAGGGGAGAGCGCCTGCAGGCTGGGACAGTCTCTGTCCCAGTGCCAGAGAGCAGTATGCCGGGTGCACCATTGAATCTGACGAAGGCCATTCCAGCCCCTCAGGGTCCCATGGCTCCTGAAGGACCACCGTCAGGCCTGACACTGACCCCGTGGGACCACCCGGCTCTTCCACTGGATCCTCCATCGGGGCCTTCATTCCCCTTGTTGGGGCCTAAGCCGGGTCCTTCGGCCCCTCCGTCTGGGCTGACTCCGGGTTCCTCTGGTGTTCCACAGAGATGCCCGACCCCTGGCTATTCAATGCCACAATACCCTTTGGGGTATCCAACGCTTGGGTACCCATCGCCTGGGTCCCTCAATACCCTTTGCCAGGGCATTCCCACACCAGGATACCCTTCATGTTTTCAGATACAGGATTATTTGATGCTGGGATACGGGTATCATCCCCCTCCACCCCAGCCACAGGTAGACCTGCAGGCGATGCTTCGCGCCTGGTGGGGTGAATCAAAGGCTCAACTCGCATCAGAGTTGGAGAAGCATTATCCTTTTGCTGCCCTGACACCAGCACCCATAGAGCTGATGCATAGATCCCAGACCCTCCACGTCAGGAAAATCCAGGTAGCTTTTGCCTCAACCTCAGTGGCCCATGGAATTCTTGAGACCTGTGGACCTCTCAAGAACAGTGGACATCATTTTGCCTAGACTCAGTTCCCCCGATGATAGTCTGACTTCGGATTCTGAAAGTGACTCGGCCCATTCAGACTCAGACTATGAGTCGCCCACCCCAGAAGACCCCAAACCAAAGGATTCTCCAAAATTCCCTCCTGAGGACCCTTCATTCATAGAACACCTCAGGAAAATCCAGGCAGCTTACAACTGGTGTACAGAGGCTCAGGATTCCCAACGCCAGAGACTAGCTGAACATTTGGAATAATCAGATTTGTCTCCGACCCTTGTTCCACCATGGATAGGCCCCCATGAGGATTTGACATCCATGATATGGAAACAGCCCGCTTCTCTAGCACCTGTAGTCAGGAAAGTGGACAGGTTAAACCAGACGCCTGAGGGGTAAGACCACCTTAGAGTACACCCTAAGGCAGATTTGGTGATCATTAGTTCTGCTCACGACCGAGCTGCCAAACCAAAGCACCTCAGTACCTCACCTCCGGACAAGGAATCTAAGGTGATAGACCAGTTTGGGAAGAAGGTCTACTCTTCCTCTACTTTACCCATCAGGGCACTAAATTGCATAGTGCACATGGCGGTCTATCAGAAGTCTTTTCTGGGCCAACTGGAGTCCAGACTAGATAAACTTCCTGACTCCGAGCTCAAGGAGGAAATGGCAGATATGGTGAGGTCGGCCAGCTGACACAATTTGAGAGCTACCTACGATGCAGTAGATGCATTGGCAAGGGGGTACGGCATCTGCCATTAGCCTCAGGAGACACACCTGGCTAAGAATCTCCGGTCAGGCATCCGAAGTACAAACTGTTATACAGGACGCCCTGTTCCGGGTTCCAGTCTTGCTTGGAGGTGATGTCAAAGACATCATTACTAACATATAGGACAAGGGCAAGGCTTTGCGCTCTGTCCAATTCATGTATGAACCCCCTCAAAAACCAAAGCAGCCCTTTCATTGGCAGCAGCACAGTCAACAGAGGCAGCAACAGAACTGATGTCGAAACAAACTGGCCCCCCTTCGGCAAGCACGGCTCCCCTGGCCAAATGACATAGAGCCTCGGGATCTGCTGCCTACTGTCTCCTGACTCATTAGGACCCCTCCCTCCTCTAGATAGAGTTCTAGGGGAACCAGTAGGAGGAAGGTTTGCAAACCACCTACCAGGATGGGAGGCAATCACATCAGACTCATGGGTTCAACTGGTGGCACAGGGCTGCACAAGAGAGTTCACAGCGAGACCTCCAATCCATCCTCCGGGTCCCTCTTATTACCCCCTGTGTCCTATCCAGCTGGTACAAGAAGAAATAGACTCTGCTGATGAAAACAGCAATAGAGATGGTTCCTCCACAGCAAGTAGGATGGGGGCTCTACTCGCACTTCTTCCTGGTTCCCAAGAAGACTGGGAGCTCAGACCAATCGAGGACCTCAGCACACTGAACCTCTTTGTGGGATGCAAGAGGTTCCGAATGCTGTCCATTCCCAAGCCTAATTCCACTCCTACAGAAGGGACATTGGCTATGTACTCTAGATATGCAGGATGCTTACCTGCACATCCCCATATTTCCACCCCACTGCAGGTTTCTCAGGTTGTGTTTTCAGGGAGAGCATTTACAGTTCAAAGCTCTACCCTTTGGTTTGTCATCAGCAACCAGGGTGTTCATGAAATGCCTAGCGGTGGTAGTAGCAGCCTTATGCAGAGAAGGGGATACAGGTATTTCCTTACCTTGATGATTGGCTTCATTCAGCACCGTCAAAAAACAGCCTGGTCAGATCCCTCTCTATTACCCTGGACTTTTTTCCGCAGGTGAGCATTATGGTCAGCTACCCCAAATCCCACCTTACCCCATCCCAGCACCTCCAGTTTATTAGGGCAATGCTGGACATGATCCAGGGCAGAGCCTTCTAACCATCAGACTGAGTGGAGACCCTCCAATATCAGGCACATCCAGTGGCGCCTCGGAGGTGGAACTTAGCAAGATCGGTCCTCCGACTCCTGGGTCTTATGGCAGCAGCCATCCCTACGATGCCCCTGGCCAGACTTCATTTGAGAGTCACTCAGTGGACCCTCTGGGTACAGTGGGACCAGCGATCCGATGACCAGGACCATGAGATCCTGATCTTAAACCCAATGACTCAGGGCCTATTGTGGTGGCAGAACCCAGGCAACCTGCAACAGGGTGTCTTGTTCCAGACAGACCCTCTCATCCAGACCCTGATGACAGATGCCTCAGGGCAAGGATGGGGAGCCCATTTGGGTACACACAAGACTCAAGCCTCTTGGTCTCCCAGCGAACTGTCACTCCACATCAACATATTGGAGAAGAGAGCAGTGCTGAACACATTGCAGGTTTTCCAGCATCTTATCCAACCGGGGTGGATCATGATCCAGACAAACGTGTGTTGTCTGGTACATAAACAAGGTGGAACTCGTCTGTATCCTGTCTGTCGTGAAGCAATAAGAGTATGGTACTGTGCAGTACAGCACAGTCCACACCTCACGGCCGTGCATGTGCCAGGCATACAAAACGTCCTGGCGGATGCACTCAGCTGCACTCGAGCCAGAGCCCACGAGTGGGAACTGAGACAGTCAGTGGTAGGCAACAATTTTGAACGATGGGGCCAACCAGACCTAGATCTGTTTGCCTCCCCATCCAATGCAAAACTACCAACTTTCTGCTTGTTCCCTCCAGGGTGTGGTGTTTTTTGATGAGACGCGCTGTCTCCATATTGGAAGGGGAGGTTCATGTACGCCTTCCCGCCACTTCTGCTGCTTCAGAGGGTACTACTGAAACATCAGGCAGAAGGGGCACACATGATTCTGATTGCTCCCTTCTGGCCATGACAATATGGGTTCTCTCTGCTTCAACAGCTGTCAGTAGAACTTCAAATTCCTCTGCCCATTTGTCAGGATCTCTTAACCCAAGAACAGGGCACCCTGGTTCACCCAGGCTTTCGGTCCCTTCACCTATATGCATGGCACCTACTGACATAGCTACCGCTCAGTTTGGGTTATCTCCTAGAGTAGCACAGGTTCTTGTGGAGGCCAGAAAGCTGTCCACTAGATCCACCTACGCCATGAAATGGAAGAGATTTTCCATATGGGCCACGTCCAAGGAGTGGGACCCCTTCTCATGCCCCGTTACATAGGTCTTGGGAGTATCTGCTGCACCTCTCTGACCTGAGACTGAGTTACTCGACCTTGAAGGTCCACTTGTCTGCCATTTCTGCCTACTACTTTCCAGTGAATGGCAAAACCCTGGTTCAGCTGGAAGTATTAAATGTCAGTGGCTCAGTAGGTAGCACACTCGCCTCTGAGGCTGGGAGATCAGAGGGCTGTGGGTTCAGTTCCCTCATCTGGCACTTGGGTTAATATCCCAGTACTGACACTGTAGTGCAGCACGAGAGGGGTGCTGCACTTCTGAGGTGCCGTCTTTTGGATGAGACGTTAAACTGCGGTCCCATCTGCCTAGATTGGTGGTAGTTCAGGTAGATGTTAAAGATCCCATGGCACCTATCGAAAAGAGTAGGGGAATTTCCCCGGTGTCCTGGCCAAATTTCCCTCATTCACTAAAAAATACCACTAGCAGCCTAATCTGGTTCAAGGTCAATTGGCATTCATCTGTATCCCCTTCCCCCGGGTCGTACCTGAAAATAGGCAGGATTTGTCTAGTGCACTTCTCCGGTCAACAAAAACTAAATTAAAAAAAAAAATTTTAAAACTTTATTAAAAGGGATTCTTCATTTCAAACCCCTAGTCAGGAGCCCTGCTCCTGCCTGGGACCTGAACTTTATCTTGGAAAAACTCATGCTGTCTCCATTTGAACCAGCAGCGAGCTGACATGCGCTACCTTTCATGGAAGGTACTCTTTTTAGTTGCTATTATGTCGGCTTGAAGGATTTCTGAGCCCTGATGTGTAAGGAGCCTTGTTTGATTTTTCACAGAGACCAGGTCACTCTGCGTACAAATCCTAAGTTGTTACCTAAGCTGATCTCAGAGTCCACCTTAAATCAGACAATGCAGTTGCCGGTGTATTAACCTGAGCATTCTAATAGGGGTGAAGCAATTCTGCACACTTTGGAGATACATAGAATTCTTCATTACTACATGAGCAGGACAAAACCAGTATGCAAAACTGACTAGTTGTTCGTTTCCTTTGTGCCCAAAAGAGAAGGCACTGCAATTTCAAAACAGTGCTTGTCCAAATGGCTGGCAAACTGTATTACTTTTTGTTATCAGAAGTATAATGAGCCTCTTCTGGGGGAAGTTAAAGGGCACTCAACCAGAGGCATGGCTGCCTCTACTGTTTGTTTCAGAAATGTCTCTGCCGCTGATATCTGTGCGGCTGCCACTTGGAGTTCTGTCCACACCTTAGCTCAGCATTGCAGTTTGGACATTGCTTCTAGACATAGAGCAGACTTTGGCCTGGCTGTTCTCCAGGGACTCCTGTCATAGGATCCCTGTTGTATGTAGACTGGTTCCTATTTCCTGTGTCTCAGACCTGTCTGATTTTGACTGTTTGGGACTCTGTCCTATCTGTTAGTACCTACTGCCAGAGCCCTCTCGAAGTAAGATAGTACAGTTACATAAGAACTTACCGTAACAGTAGATCTTCAAGAGAGGCTCTTACAATAGGCACTGCTTTCCCTCCCACCTTCCCCGTGTTTTTTTTGTACTCTTTCTCCTGTTATAGCTTTTTAGCTCCAGGAGTCTACTACTACCTCCTGTTGTACCTTCTTAGGTCTCCGGCGGGAGAACTGGAGGGCAGGTGTGGGGACCGCTCACTATATAGTGCCACCTGGTTAAACAATTGGAAAAAAAAAATTGACGGCAGTCATGTGATGTCTGGTCAGCGGTCCCCCACCAGACACTGCTAGCTAAAAGTTTTCCGTGTGGTCCTTGCGCCTGCCAGCTTCAGTCCAGTCTGTTAGTACTAACTGCAAAAGCCTCTCTCAAAGAGCTACTGTTAGGGCAAGTTCTTATGTAACTGTACTTTGGTGAGTACTGTCTGTTAGCTGTTTTAGGCATTTTAACATATTTGTACCTGCACATCTTTTGTGTGTGTAGAAGGGTTTATTGCACAGGAACTTTCCTGCAGCATGCACTAGTTGCACTTTTCCCTTTAAGATGTTTATCTTAAACTGCCCTTTATCACACTTAACCTGTACTTTTTATTTATTTATTTATGTCTTTGGTAACCGGGTAGGTGCACTGATCCAAAGGACCATTTTCAGTCACGACCTGGGCCACAAGTGTGGTGAGGCAAGTACATATATAACATGAATGCATGAGATACAAAGGATAAGATGAAGTACACAGAAATGATCAGCAAAAGTAGAAAATACAAGGTTTGCATTGACAATCAGCAATTGGTGTGACAATAATCTTCTATATCTTGCTTTGGTGAGATTTTAAGTATTCCGTTTCTGTATCTCACTTTTTCTTGAGTATACTTTTTTTTTATATAAGATCATTTTCATGTCATGAATTATGATGGCACTAGCTGACATGCTGCTCAAATGTAATTTCACCTCAATCTGCACATTGTAGCTTTAAGCCTCGCATTAAAATTTGTCTTATGCGTGAGAGCAGACACACCCCTGACAAAGGGACTTATTATAGCCCTGAGTCGCTGAGGTTTTTGAGCTGTGCAGTCTTGCTGTGTGTAAACCTTTTCTGCATTAAAACCATGATTTTTTTCCCCCAGCGACACTGCTTTTGTTCTATTTTGCTGATCAAGTGCTGCTTCCTGTGTTTCTGATGTTAGTTCCTGCAGAGCATTGGCTGAAGTTTTCCAGTGCACATGGTTCTCTTGTGTGTTTCGTGTATGTGACCATCGTTTTTCACGCAGATGGATATTCAGAACCAATTTGAGTTCAACAGTTAAGCAACTCAGTAACAGTTTTTTTTAACTAGCTTAATACTCTGGTTTGCAGATTTGTTGGTTCCACACCATTACTCGCTTTAGTTGTACTTGTCATGAACCCACTCCTTGGGGTCAGGCCCGCTGAGCTCACATTTTCCACCCTGAAGTGCAGTCTATAAGGGGGGGCAGGGATACCCTTCTTGTCCTTTAGAATGTTCACTGAGGTCATGACTGCACCTCTACCACGAGGATCCTGGGCATCCCTCTAGCTCTGGATAAGGGCACAATATCAGTCTCCAATCTTGTGGCCAAATATGAACCTTTCCTTGGCTATTACACAAAGGAGGAAGACCTAGGTGTCACACTCTCACAGCGTAACACCTGATTTGGTCTTCTCCCTACAGGACATGCAACAGCCTGGTTCAGAATCTTTGTAGACACTCTGATATTCTCCCTGCCCTTCCAGATATCCCCTTACAGACCCTTTTCTCAATTTGATTGCTTATGGTGAGCCATCTAAGCACATAACAGTTGTCACAGATTATTAATAAACCTTCTAGTGTCATAAATGCATAATAAGAACTGTCACACAGGCAACATTTCTATAGAAAAGCAAAAGGTTTTACTAAACTAAAGTTACAACTAAAAGAGAACATATACTAAATTATGTTACAGTATAAGAAACAAAATGGAAAAGTATACAGAAAAAAGTGCACTAAAACTTGTTAGCTAAGACTCTACCTTAGGAATGAAGACTTCAAAGTCCACAGAATCGCTGGTTTGCAAAAATATTTCAATCTTTCTGTAGCAGTCTTTGGTTCTTAGGCAGTCTCTGGGCTGGCAGCTGTTATCTTGTGGTCAGGAGAGTCCAAGCCAAATGTGTGTAAAATGGTCCTGAGTGTGCTTGGGAGTTTATATAGAAGATCCTCCCCCCCCCCCAGATAAAGACTGGCCCTTCCAGATCAGTGAATAGAGTTTGGCCTTTCTCTTTTTAGGCCACTGGGTGTCACTCTTGTGCTTCCCCAAAGTGTTATTTTCCTGATAACCTTGGCTGGGTCAGATTCCTATAGTTAACACAGGTTTTAATATCTCACACAGGTATGCTATAAGGATGTGTTTCTTTTTCTATTACCTCACACAGGCCTGTAAGAATGATCTTTCCTGGCTAAAACATCCTGGGTTTTGAACTGGTTTAATTTAGTTAGTTATAAGGAACATCCTATAAGTTTTATGGTTATACAGGTGATTTTATCAGCTCTGTTTCCCTTGGTTAGTTCCTTTAGGAAATATACCTTTGATCATGCATCCACAAGCTTTTTGACAAGAAGTTATCAGATTCCTGCAAGCAAGGTTCACCTTGTAGGTCAGAGGAAGGTCAGACCCCCCCTTTTTTATTTTTTAAAAACAGTCTTTCCTCCTTGTGCCTTTGCTGATAGAATTACATAAAAAACAAATATACAACAGAATAATATCTAAAAACAAGGTCTAGCAGTGGGGTAGCTCACCACATTCCTCCCTCCTAGACTGAATTTGTGGGAATTCATTCCTATGCAGGGTATGACTTTCACAAATTCTGTTCACTGCTCTAACTGGCAAGATAGCCCATCTGTGTTGGCATTGACTGATCCGACCCTGTGGGTAATGGTCTATCGCAGCCCTGTAAGGCAATACTCCACCTTAAGAGATGACCATTCATTTTCCCAATCTGTGTCAGCCACACCAGGGGGATTTGATCGGTCTGTACCTCAAAGTGCCTCCCATAGAAGTACAGCTCTAATTTTTTTCAGGGCCCATACCAGCGCAAGCATTCCTTTTCAACTGTGGAATAGGCTTGCTCCCAGGGAAGCTACTTTTTGCTAAGGTGCACTATTGGGTGATCTTTCCTTTGGTTAGAGGTCCGACTGAGGACTGCTCCAATCCCCACATCTGAGGCATCTGTCTGGACTACAAATGGTTTACTGTAATCTGGACTAGCCAACACAGGGGTACTGCACAGTGCCTCCTTTTGCTGTGTGAAGGCTCGTTCACAGGCTGGCTCCCATTTTACCTTTTTGGGCATTCTTTTCTTTAGCAGGCCAGAGAGGGGAGCTGCAAGGGTACTGTAATTTGGTACAAACCTTTGATAGTACCCAGCGGGTCCCCAGGAAACTCTGAACCTACTTCTAGGTTTCAAGCCTGGGTCATGCCTCTATTGCTTCAGTCTTGGCTTGATTAGGGGGAAGCTGCTCCTGCCCCACTACATATCCTAGGTACACCACTTCCGCCATGGCCACCTGGCACTTTTCAGCCTTGACAGTAAGCCCAGCCCTCTGTATCCTGCCCAACACTTCCCTTAGGTGGGAAAGGTGTTCCTTCCAACTGGTATTGAAGATGGCAATATCATCCAGATACACCACTGCGTATTCCTCAGTACCATGTAACACCTGGTTGACCAACCTTTGGAAAGTGGCAGAGGCGTTTTTCATTCCAAAAGTCATTAACCTGAACTCAAATAATCCTATTGGAGTGTTGAAGGCCAGTCTCTCCTTAGCTCTGGCAGTTAACTCCACCTGCCTATACCTGTTTGTCATGTCAGTGGTGGTAAGGTATGTCACCCCTCCCAACTTGTCCAGTAGTTCATCCGTTCATGGCATTGGGTGTGCATCAGACTTCGTGACTGCGCTGAGTCTGCGATAGTCCACACAAAAGTGAGTAGAGCCACCCAGCTTGGGAACGAGGACTACGGGTGAGGCCCAGGGGCTGTGAGATTTCTGGATTACCCCTAAATCCAGCATTTCTTCCACCTCCCTCCTAATATCCTGTAAGATGGCCTCAGACACCTGGAAGGCCGTCCATCGTATGGGCGCTTGCGTCCCTGTGTCTACATCGTGTGTCACTAAGGGGGTTAGTCCAGCCTTGGCCTTAAACAAACGGGCAAAGTTCACTAAAACCTCCCTCACTTCCTGGGTCTTTTCCAGGGTCAACTGGGGTGACAGTTTGATTGCCTCCACCGCTTGCTTTCCTCCAGAAAGTCCAATTGGGGGTCTTCTTCATCAGTCCCCTTCCCAGGACTACATACTGCAAATACCATGTCAGTCCTATTTGCATATGTCTTCATCATGTTGACATGTTACTTTCTATGGGTGTTTATCTCCTGTCAGGCAGTTCTACAATATAGTTCACATAATTAACCTGCTGGACTACCTTATATGGTTCCGCCCACTCGGCCTGCAGCTTATCCTTCCGGACCGGGATTAGGTACATGACTTCCTGACCTACACTATATGAGTGAGCTCTGGCTCTGCGGTCATACCAGACCTTTTGCGGCTGCTGGGCGGCTGATAGGCTACTCTGAGCTGTTCCCATAAGCTCCTTCAGCTTTGCCCTAAACTTTAGGACATATTCCACTATGCTGAGTTCCCTGTGTGGCGTGCTTGCCTTCCCAATCTTCCCAGATCAAGTCTAGGGGCCTACGCACCCTATGTCCATATAAGAGTTCGAAGAGGGAAAACCCTGTTGACTCTTGGGACACCTCCCTGTATGCGAACAACAGGTGGGGAAGGTATTTCTCCCAGTCCCTTCCATGCTGTTCAGCAAACGCTTGGAGCATCTATTTTAGGGTACCATTAAACCTTTCCACAAGCCCATTGGCTTGTGGGTGATGAGGTGTTGTGTGTCTCTGCACCACCCCACACTTCTCACACAAACACTTGATCAGGTCCGACATGAAGGTCCCCCTTTGATCAGTGATGACTTCCTGCGAAACCCACCACAGGAGAAAACCCCTAACAAGGTGTCTGCCACTTTGTCTTAAGTGAGGAAAGGGTGACCGCCTCTGGGTATCGGGTAGCATAATCTACTACAATCAGGATAAACCTCTTCCTGTAGGAGCTTGGGGTACTTAAGGGTCCCACAATATTCATTCCTACCCTCCACAATGGACAAGGGAATTAGGGCAGCTTTGGTTTTACTACCTGTCTTTCCTATTTGCTGGCACCAGTGACAAGACCTGTAATATTCCTTCACCTGTTGGGTGAAGTTGGGCCAATAGAAATTCTGGGACATACCTGGACTATGACGACTGGACTTACAGTTATTGAAGACACAACTTATTGATTTAATAACTTGGAAACCTAGTACACAGACAGAATTTAAAGGCTGGTGAAATAACACACCAAAGTAGATTAGTAAATGGTCACACCCCCTATAAGAGGATAAACTAAACCTCATATTAGCAGGACCTAGTGTTTCCCTCCCTCAAAAAGAGTTGTAATGACAACAAGGGATGAAAGAGGTTAGCCATAATTTCAAAGCTAATGAGACATGCATATTTTCTCCCGATCCCACACATACTCCCATACCCGGCTAGTTTGGTTTTGTATTATAATGTTATACCTCACCAGTCTTCCCCACACTCTCCCAATAGTTAGGGGCAAGAGTTTCCCCAAGGGAACATCTCCCTTGTGGAGTAATTGGTTCCCACTCGGGCAGGAATATTTCTCACCCATTTCTCCTTCCCAAATTGGGAAGTTGGAAATGGAAGTCCTTCTATTCGCCACATTGTACGTAGTTCTATATTTTTCACTTTTGTTCAGCCAATTTAGCTATTAAGGTTTAGGGTGTTTAGCATTGTGGAACAGAATAGTAATAACAGACACAAGAAGGTATAACATTTTTATTTCTAGACAACAGCAAGCATTTTGTAGAGAGAATTATGTGTACTTTATTAGAAGTATTGTTCGAACCAAAGCAAGGAGGAGGCTCACAATAGAAGGACTACCCACACTTGAAATAACATGGTGACCCCTTTTAAAATAATTTCACATAGTGTTAATGGGCTGAATGGACCTATTAAAAGATATAGGAGCATTAAGAAAAATGAACCCAGTTGTGTTACTCCTACAGGAGACTCACCTTTCCTCAATGGAACACCAAAAACTCCTTAAATTCGGTTTCTCAAAGATGGTAGAATCCTCTTATTAGAATGGGAAAAGAAGGGGAGCGGTTGCATTAATTCCATAATCCTCAAAATTCCAACTAGTAGACCAATACACAGATAAGGAAAGGAGACTGGCTTTAGCTGTCAGTAGCATCCAAGGTCATACTTTAACCATATGTAGTACGTATATCTCTCCTCAAAGCGATGCATCTGCAATCCAGAATCTAATAGACCTGATCTACTCCAGACAGAAAGGAATCCTGATCATAGGAGGTGACTTTAATTGCCTGTTGAACCCTTCCCTTGACACCTCTGTATCCCGAACAGCTGTACAGTTAGCGTGGCAGTCACCTGAGACGCTTGTTGAAAAATGTAGGCCTTGTATGATTCCTGGTGCCAACTACACCCCTCTCAAAGGAAATTTACATTCTACTCTCAAGCCCATAAACATTATACCTGACTAGACTATTTATGTGTTAGTGGAGAACATAGAGATCGAATTCATAGGGCAGTTATAAAGAAAATTAGTCTGATCATGCACTGATTGAGCTAGAACTCGAAATTACTCGAGAAAGGAAGAACACCCAGTGGCGATTTAACCCCTCTCTATTAAGGGATCCTGAATTTGTAGACCACTTAAAGACCAAGATTCCTGAAATTATGAGAGATAATGCCTCTCCCCAGACATCCCCGCAACTGATGTGAGGCACAATCAAGGTAGTACTCTGAGGCTATATTATAGCTTATGCCTCTCATAAAAAAAAAAAAAAAAAAAAAAATGAACTCAGATTCAGAGAGCTGCAGCACAGACTACAAACCCTGCAGGAAATACACATGGGAGGAGACGTGTTTTAGATCAATTAACACAGACCCAGACAGAAATCCAGCGACTTTTAACAACCAATACGGAACAAGCTCTCATGTGGCTTCGCCAAAAATACTACGAGGGTGGGGCTAGAGCCAGCAAAGTCCTAGCTTATAGATTAAGAAGACCGACACAAAAAATAACGATTAATAAAATAAAGACCCCAAAACAGATCAACACAGATACAGCTCCCAACAGATATTAAATGTCTTTCGAGACTATTACCAGTCATTATACTCCAACCCGATGCCACCAGACCCCCAACGCATTATAGAATTCTTATCGCAAATAAAACTTCCCACTCTTACTTCATTACAGAGAGACTCACTTATCTCCCTGATAACACTTTCAGAACTACAAAATACCATTAAAACCTAAAAAATGGGAAAAGTCCAGGTCCAGATGGCTTTGGCGCCGAATTTTGTAAGGGAACCTGGGAGTCTATTAAATCTCCATTGTTGGAGGCTATACAAGCAAGTCATAATACAACAACATTCCCAATTTCATGTAGACAGGCAACAATTTCAACCATTTTGAACCCCCAGCTTTGCAATTCATATCGACTGATCTCAGTACTTAAGCAGGGCTATAAAATATACACCAGTATCTTAGCCCACGGACTAGATCATATTCTCCTAGGCATCATACATCTGGATCAGTCTGGATTTATTAAAACTAGACACACCATGGATAATATTAAACGTACCCTATACCTTATAAATCATGCACAGCTTACAAACTCACCCCTTTTTTTTTTATTAAGCCTTGACACCCAGAAGGCCTTCGGTAGGGTCTCATGGGAGTTTTTGCATTCTACCCTAACCAAATTCACTTTTTCACAGGGATTCCTAGATACAATGAAAGGAATCTACACAGCACCAGAGGCAATAGTTAAAATTAATGGTTCCCATTTGTCGAGATTTCTCCATCATAGGGGAACTCGACAGGGATGCCCCGTCTCCTTACCTTTTCACCATATATGTTGAACCTATAGCACAATTTCTTAGACAACAGGAAAATCTGAGGGGATACATTATCAACTGAGTACATCACAAACTAGCTTACTATACAGACGATCTGCTCCTCTACATCACTAACCCTGAGAAATCATTGAACTCATTAACTAAAATATTACCCCTAGTTGAACAACTCGCAGAATATAAAATAAATCAGGAAAAGTGAGAGGCATTAGCCATGCATTACATTCCCTCCCCATCTTAATGAAGAAGTTTCCCTTAAAGTGGAATAGACCACATCTAACCTACCTGGGAATCAGAATAACCCCATACCCCTCAAACTTACTCACCTTGAATTATGAACCTCTGTTCCGCAGTACAGGCAGATCTCCACAGGTGGTACCAACTACAGATATCACTCCTGATAAGAGTACAGTCCATACAAATGAATGTACTCCCTAAAATACTTTTCATAATGCAAAGTATCTCATTCCCCCTCGTCAAAAGAAATACATAGATGGAATAAGGTAATAAACAAACTCCTCTGGCATGGTACCAGACCTCGCATAGCCTTGAGCAGGCTCCAGTTACCAAAGGAAAAAGGAGGACTGACACTTCCAAACCTATCTAAATATCTTACAGCCACAGTACTTATGCACATTTCTAAATGGTTCCTTACCCCAAACCATGCTCCACTTTGGACAACATTAGAGAGAAATAATGTCAGACATACCCCTGGACTATGTGCAGATATTTCAACCCAAAGCCCCTCAGCTAGGGGAGAAAATTTTCTATATTTACAGAAGGTCTTATCCACTACTGGAGGAATGTCCTTAATATCAAAGAAAACAGTTTCCTAGCTAAAAGGATGGGAATTCTTGCCAGAAATCCCAAGTTTACTCCAAGTAACCTAAACCATACCTTCAAAATATGGCAGGAAAAGGGACTAATTCATGCCCACCAGTTCTATGACAAGGGCTTATTTAAAACATCCCAGCAATTACAGGAAGAATTCTTACTACCGCGCAAGGATTTTTATAGATATTTACAAATTCGTCACTTCCTGACATCAGAACTAGGGCAAGACATTACAGATGCATCCTTTAGATTCTCTACTAACAAAGCTATCGACCTCAAGTACACAATATCTGGTATCTCAATTCTACAAGGCTCTACAACAAGCCCCAAATAATATTATTGACCCCATACAACTAATCTGGGAAGCTGAACTGACATTAAATCTTGACTCAAAAGACTGGTTACGTATATAGAGACTTAAGCATAGAACCACTAATTCAAATATGTGGAGGGAATTCTCATGGAAGAGAGTAGCCCGATATTTCTGTACCCCTCAGGTCATGGCTAAATACTCGAGGGGAGGGGACTCTTCATGTTGGCGAGGTTGCGGAACGGAGATAGCCACACAGACCCATGTCCTGTGGTCCTATCTGGTACTCTCAGGATACTGGGAAGCAGTGAACCAACATATTCAAGGACTGTTCCTCACCCTAGGAACCCTAACACCTCAAATAGCCATATTACTCCATTACTCTCGTCATTTTCAAGATAAATAGGCAACCTACTTATTAAATATCCTACTTGGAGCAGCCAAAAAAGTGATTAGCAGACTATGGTTAAAACCAGAACCCCATCGTTTGCCAGCTGTGAAAATTTAACTTATGAGATATATAAAATGAAAAGCATGACAGCCAGACTACAGAATACAACACCAATCCTAACCAATAAGTGGACTAGTTGGTTCCTCCATGTATATATGTCCCGTCCAGACCTCATACCATGATACTGATAACAGGGTTTTGATGAGGATTTGCCAGAGAGGCGGAGAATAGACTAAGCCCCCCACTACAGCACATATCACTGGAGGGAAGTACTTTTTCTTCCTAATACAGGTTGAAAAATATAAGAGACTATTTTCTAAAGTCATATATGTTGTTGGTAACAATAGAACCTCCTCCTTGTTTGCTTACTGATATCTGAATGAGTTGAAATGACTGACATATTAAGCACACACATGAAGTATAACAAGTACCTGTTCTTTATGGGTGTCAGTGAAAATGGAAAAAACAATGTGATGTATTGTTCTCTTTCTTTATTGTAAGATAAATTATATTAACCTCCTAGTGTCTACAAAATCTCAATAAAAATACGGTTTAAAAAAAAATTCTGGGACAATTGCAGCGTGGTGCATGTGATTCCCAGGTGTCCAGACATGGAGATATAAACAATCCTGAGCAACCACTCATGCTACCCCTGGGAAACAACAAGCTGCCTGCACATCACCCCTTCCTCTGTCCTTACGTCCTGCATATACAGCAGTACATTGTCCTAATATACTCTGTCTCACATCACCTCCCTGTGTCCCGTCAGATTCTGCACAAGCCCTCACCTCGCCAAACTAGGATCAGTCCTCTGAGCGCTGCAAATTCTTCACATTTTCCCAAGGCACAGGACGACATGTCCCCTTCAGTTTCTAAATTGGGGTCCATAGCTCTAGGGTAGGGACATTCAGGGTCACTGCCATCCCTAACCTTCTGACCATTGGTTACTCCTCCCTCCTCAGAGTAACCTTCTGTAGCTGTTTTATGAACAGCTTCATGGGGAAGTCCTACCCCCCCCCAACCTTTTGCTACTCTTCATTTCAGGAGACACAGGCTGGGGAACCAGCCTCCCATTATTTTCCACAGGGGCTTCTATGGGGTCCAGGGAACCACAATCAGCCTTTGCCGTCTGACTGCAGGTAACCGCACACACCACCCCCTTCTGGAGATTGTTCCCAATAATCACATCCAGGGCGAGGTTGTCTGCCACGGCCACGGTTTGTACCCTCTAGCCTGTCTCACCAAAGTCCAGGAGAACCATAGTTAGTGGCAGAGGTTTTCCTCCCCAGTGAATCCCCTTACTGTTAGGAACTGATTAGGTATAAGCTGTTCAGGCTTGACCAAATCCCTTTTTACTAAGGTAAGAGATGCCCCTGTGTCCCTTAACCCATGGGTCTGCACCCCATTTACCATAACCAGGTGCATATGCTCCCTCATGTTTACAGGCATGCTTTAAGGAACAACCCAACTCTGTTCGAGCACCACTTTGGCCACTCTGTGCCTTTTTAGGACACTGTCTAGCAAGATGACCTGGCTGTTTGCAAAACCAATAATCATCATTTATTTTATCTGATAAATCCCTTTTTTTGTAACCTGGGGCTTCCCCCTTTCTGTGGAGGCAGTGAGGGTTTTAACTTCCCTGAAGGTGTGCTTTTCCCCTTCTGCGCTGCTACACCCGCCCCACTCCCTTTCAGAGCAGGCCGGTTCCTGGCATAGCAATCCAAGAGCTCAGCAGCCTCCTGCACAGTTTTGGGATCTCAGTCCTCTAACCAGGTTTTTAGCTCTGCTGGGCAAGCACAGAAGAACTGCTCCAGAAGCACAGCCTCCTCTGTTTTCTCTGTGGAGTTTGCTTCTACTCCCTCCCACCAACGTTTCAAAAACTGATATTGCTTTGTGGTGAGTTCCTCATAGCTCATGTCAGGGCTTCTCCGGGAGCTTCAGGTGTTAATTCATACTTTTTAAGCAATGCAGCTTTAAGTTTCCCATAATTATTACTGTCCTGATTGTCCATTTGGCCTAGTGCCTCACTCTGGCACTGGTCGTTGGAGTCTTAGCTTCGCCAGTTCGAATTCCCTCTTGCACTCTCTTTCCTCTCTCTCTCTCTCTCAGCCTCTCTCTGAAGCCACCTTTCTTTTTCCTTGGCCTCTCTCTGATGCTGGTTTTCTTTTTTCTGTATCTCCAGCTCCATCTGGAACTTTTTCTGCTCAAATTCCCTTTGCTGCTGGGCTTCAAACTTTTTCTGCTGAAATTCCCTTTGCTGCTGGGCTTCAATCATTTTCTGCTCAAATTCCAGCTCCAATATCCTCAACTCTAGCTGCTGCCTGATCTCTTCCAGCTCCAGCATTGTGGTGACCTTCCCCCTAGTGCTGTGGCTCTGGGTCCCCTCTGGTCTCGCTGTCCTCCTCCCTGGGACAGAACATTGCAATGTCCCTTGGCATCCCCATGCCCACGGTCTGGTCCCTTTCAATCATCGACTGTGACTTGAGGTCCTGGACAGTCGCTTGCTCATCAGCTGCCACAAGAGCCTCCATGAGGTGCTTCTTGGTTCACCCCTCGCACTGGGACCCCTCTTTCCTGACACAACTGCTTTAAGTATTCTGCAGTGTATTTGCTGTAGATGGAAGCCATCTTCTTCCCTAACTACTGCTACATTAGCTTGCACATGAGAAAAAAAAAAACAGGTAGGGAACTTTATACTGTAACCAGATTATGTATTTTTTTTAATCTCTGCCTTGATTGTGTGTGGACTGTTTACAGTTTAGCAATCTGATACACTGGGCTTGAATCCATTGATCTCACTTTGAGGGGGAGCTCTTGCAGCAGGTATTACCAATAGGACTAAGACTGCCAGGTGTTAGGACCCCATGGAAAAATCTTCTAGCTAGCAGTCTGTGGCAGGGTACTGCTCCCGATGTTGGCTTCGCCCGACGTCAGACGTGATATAAAGGGGGTGGTCCCCCGGCGCCATCTCAGTTCTTTTCTTGCCATTGACCCACTTACCTCAGCTCCATGGAGGCCTAGTCTTCACAGTCGACCGTGCTTTTTTCCTCAGGTTTTCAACATGTATATTCTGTTTTTTTTGACATTATTCGTCAGTCTTTGCATGTTTTTGCCTTCCCCATTGCGGTGCAAGTTGAAGTGCCAGTGCAGAAAACAGATCCCAGCCAAAAACAGCCACGCAGCTTGCCTGATCTGTTTAGGCCCAGACCACGGACCTGACGATTGCCCGCACTGCCAGAAATTCAATCAAAAGATCCACATAAGAAGAGCCAACACCCTGAAGGCTTATCTCCTAGAAAAACAGGCGGCAGCCATGCAGAAATCACCATCGGGATGCAGTTCTTTGTCCCCAGCTAGAGATCTCCCCACAAAGTGAAGTAATCGGGAGGGAAACATCACCATCAAAGGGAGAAAGATAGGGCCAGGTCAGAGTCCCACCCCAAATTCCCTCATAGGGCCTCTTCTTCCTCTGCCTTTGGTGGGAGGTCAGGGTCAATCCCTCTGGCTGCTGCTGGGTCCATTCAGAAGAAATCTTTCTCCTTTTCTTCAGCTCAGGACTAAGGTAAAGAATCTTCTTTTGGACGTTCGTCCGCCCAGCTCCCCTTGGCTCATTAACCCCACAAACCTTCAGGGTCAACCCAAGAGGGAAAGGCATCTTCGGGCAGGTCTTTGGGTTCGAGCTGTAAGTCCCATGGTTTTTCTGACAAATCCAAGTACTTGGATGACTCCACCAGGGGCCAGGAGACCATCCAACACCGGATGCCTCCTCACCCTACTAAGGGGAAGCCTCCCTCAGGTGACAAACATCCCGTTAGCCAGTGTAGCTCACCCTCGGGTCAGGACTGGACCCCATCAGCTGATAAGAGGTCATCAGGTGGCAAGGATCTAGTGTCTGCCCCTACTCCAGGGAATCAGTCATCCGACGACTCTCGGTCAAAATTGCATGCCGGATCAGGCGACAGATCTGACCCTGATACTGAGTCAGACCAGTAGCCTGATACCATAGTAGAAGGATTCCCAGACCAGACAACCAAACCCAATGTCCCTAAAGGTTCGATGTCCAGCCCTTTGAATCTGACACCCGCACTTCCGATCGTCTCATTAGCGGACATCAGCACCTTGTTCACCTCCTGGTGGAACACAGTAAAAGGGGATCTGCTCTACAGGTCTCTAGAGCCCTCCCTGAAGGAAACTCCTGCAACCCCTCCTCCATCCACTGATGGTCGGGCGCCCGATGAGGGCTCTCATCCGCTGCCTGGCCCTGTAAGAAGAATTAGAAGGAACCCATCATCGGTACCTTCTTTGAGCGGTCATCCGCCATCGTCCTCGGGAAAGGATGCAGGAGATTCTTAATCAGATTATTCTTCCAGGGATGATTTACCACTACCTTCCCCTAGTCTGAGGGACTCCTCTAGGTCCCCCCCAGATAGCCCCTCATTCCTGGACATATTGAGGCATATTCAGACAGTCTACCAGTGGGACACTGAGGAGCCTGATCCTGGGAGGCGCTGCTTGGCTAAATTTTTAGGATCCAAGGACCCAAAACCCTTGGTAATCCCACCCTTGATGGAGCCTTTTCAGGACATAACTAGGCTCAACTGGCAGCGCCCCTCTACAATGCCTGCTGTGCCCAGAAAGGTGGGCAGGCTGTACAGGACTCCAAAAGAGGAGCCATTTTGGGGGAAAACCCCAAGGCAGACTCAATTTTGCCCACAGCAGCTCATGAAAGAGCTTAGCAACCCAAACACGTGAGTGTCCAGCCTCCAGACCCCAGATCCAAAAGGCTGGACCAGATGGGATGAAAAGTCTATGCTTCTGCCACTGGGGCAATTTGTTTCCTAAATTTTTTAGCCCACATGGTGACTTACTAGAAGTCCCTATGGGAGAAAACCATGGACCTGGTGAAGGCTCAGCCAGATTCCGGCAACAAGAATAAGCTCATGGCTTACATTCAATTGGGCATGGACGTAGATAAGCACATGCTCAGGTGCTCCTACGACTCAGTGGATATGACAGCCAGGGCTGCGGCCTCATGCATCTGCATGCAGAGGCATGCCTGGCTTAGAGTGTCGGGTTCCACCAAGATCTGCAGGATACCATCCTGGACACCCTCTTCCAGGGTTCTGTTCTCTTTGGGCAGGAAGCGGAGAAAGTTATCCTGGGGTTTCAGGACTCTGGCAAGGCGGTAACTGAGGTACACAGGATGAACAAGTCAGAGCTGCCCGCCTCCCGTCGTCTTCTTTTTCGTAAGAACCAAGGACAGCAAGGAAAAACGCAACCCCAGAATAAAGGAGCCTTCAGGTGACGTGGCCACCCTGTCTCTACCAGCATCCAGGGCCTCAAACATCCCAAGGCACCACGAACCCCCTTGCCCAACCCGCCAAACACAGTATGACTCCCTGCCATCCCTCCCCCACACTCAGATTCCATTGGGGGAGATGGTAGGAGGGAGATTCTCCCTCTACCTGTCAGGGTGGTCCAGTATCACCTTGGACCAGTTGATCCTCCAGATAATACTGAGGGGATACTCCCTAGAGTTTCCAAGCTGCCCTCCAGACAATCCTCCCGTTTGGTCCCACTGTTTGGCCAGCCATGCTCTTCTTCTGAAGGCAGAAATCCAAGCCCTTCTACAGAAGAAGGCCATCCAGGTGGTTCCTCCTACCCAACAGGGCAAAGGCTTCTACTTATACTTTTTTCTGGTTCCCAAGAAAATGGGAGACCTCCACCCTGTACTGGATCTCAGCTGAATCAATTTATTCAGTACAGGAGATTCAGAATGGTGACACTGGTAAGCTTCTTGCACTTGATCCATTGAGTAGACTGGCTGTGCTCCCTAGATATGCAGGAGGTGTACATGCACATCAAGATCCTGCCCTCAGACTTCTGGTTCTGGTCACCTAGAAAATGGATGCTTAACTTTAGACCTCCCAGCTCAACCAACACTAATCCATCGGAATCCAACACTGAAATATCGACACCCTGTCTAAAAATCACAGCATTGTTGACTTTATGATGCCTCCTAAACCACGGCACAAAGATGGAGTGAACGGATCGCATCCCAAACTAAAGTTTTCGAATCAGGGATCCCGGCAACAGGCCTCGCTTCACGCCGAAATTGCCGATTTAATCTCTCAAACTCCTGGAACCTCGGATGGCACTGAGGAGAATTTCACTATCACATCTAAAACCTTATGCAGTACCCTGCAGCAAATGAATGACACCCTGAATAGACTCGAGCAAAGAGCCACGGAGGACAGGCAACATCTAACTGAACTGGGTGAATGCACAACCCGCCTAGAAGATACAGTGTCTGAATACACCTCCATCTCGGACATCCATACCACGGCCTTGAGAGACTTACACCATAGGGAGATGGCCCTACAACAACAACTCGAGGACCTTGAAATCTGCAGCAGGCAGAACAATTTGCGTATCCATGGCCTCTCTTAAGGAACTGAGATTGGACCCATGGCACAATTCATGAACAGCTTCCTGAAAGAAATCCTAAACTTAGAAGGAGACAGAGACCGGTATAATTCTTGCCCACAGATCCCTGATAGCAAAACCTAAAGATCCTAAGGCGAGACCCCGCTCAGCCATTATGGCTTTCGTTGACTACAGGCTCAAGGAAGAAATACTTTGTACAGCCTGGTCTAAAAAGCAAGTCTTCTTCGGCGATGTCCGACTTTTTTTCGATCAAGATTACACCTCCCAGACCATCGCCCGCAGGCAGAAGCATATGCTGTGGTAAAATTAATTAAACAAGCAGGCCACCAAGCTCAACTTGAGTATCCGGCTAAAATAAAAATAAATACCTCAGAGGGGTGGCAGCGATTCCAAGAAGTAGCAGTAGCAATGAGCTGGGCCAAAAATATGGTGTCCCCATCCCAGAAGATGGCACTAGAGCAAAAGATACCTCCTTCTTGAAGAAGAACTGGCAACTGAAGGGACCCAAAAATGCTTGTGTAGTGCAATAGGGGGAAATCAATGCAGTATGGGGCAGTGTCTGCTCGAAAGAGGTCCCCCAGGGATCTTATCAGCAAGCTGCTCCTCGAGTGGATTCCCCTTTGGCAGAGGCTGCAACTTGAACTGATGAGTATCTTATCTTTTATACCAATCAATCTTTTCTCATTGCTGTCACTCTTCCAGAGGAGGTGGAGATTTCTAGAATGCTTCATCCTGATGACTGCCTTTGTACTGCAGGTGGGGGATGGAGCAGACATCTGGAGAGTGGCTGAGATTGTATTCAGTGTTGGTGCCATTTTATTTAGCAAGATAACCCATTAATCTGCAAAAGGACTGTAATTCACCTATCAAACAACACCAGAGACTTTCTTGGGAACATTTTGCAATCTGCATTCCTTAATTGCTCCCTATATAGATAGTTTCTGCGATCTTAACATTTTCTGGATACAAATCTAACTTTTTAGGTTGAGAAGAGCAGCCTAACATAAACCGCAGTCTAACAAAGCTGGGTCCAATGGATAGACCTTATAGAGGGTGGGCTTTTGTTCGATGGCTCCATGTCCTTCCTCGGGGGCAGGGGGGAGGGATCCTGGGGGATTTGGGAGGCGCTGGGAGATTCAACTGAGGGGTCTTTGTGTCCTGGCCTGCAGCGAGTGACCAGCACAACATCCTGATACCAGGGGGTCAGTCCTTCTCCCTGCAGCTCTGGGCCTCTTCCTCCAGGTGGACACACTAGATTTAAAAAACGAGAGGGGGTGATTGAGAGTGGATGCTGCCTTCAAGGGATGCACTAAGGTGCACAGCTTATGTCATAACTTTCTATTTTGGGGTAACTCTACCAGAATATAAACTTATCAGGTAGGGGACGAAGTTGGGACACAGATGGGTGCCTCACAACGTCTCCCCAAAATTTGACCCATATAGACACGCGGAGTCTGTGTCTCTATCTGTTATAACCCGAGAAAGTTAAATTACAGCACCCTCTTCTCGACACCCCTCAAGATATCTCCTGAATACTTCCAGACACTCATGAAGAACTATGTGTCCTCTGGGGGGAGGGGCGGTGGGGAGCAAGGCGTGGGGGAAGGGACCCCTTGATGGGTGGAGACGTGGTCACGGCTGGTGAGCCGGATATACAGGACCCCTTAGCAAAGGGTGACCTAATCATAATATAAAGATTTCTGGTTCTCTCCCGTGCTTTTCTCCTGCCCCTTAGGGTTTGGACCCTGCTGGCTGGGGGGGGGGGACAGTCCGCGGATAGGCTTATGCCCCACTCCATTGTGACAGGCAATTTCCTAATATTTTTCTTTCTCTGAGTCGGACCCTAGATGTGGGCCATTACTTAATTCTAGGGCGACCTGCAACAACCCAGTTGGAGCATGCCACATTGTCGTAGGCTTGTTCTGATGGGGAGGCTAGACACAGTCTCCTACCTCACCGCATAGAATTGTTCCAGAGGTGAGGAATAGGGTATATCAACACCTTGAAGTACCATCAATGTATGTCCTGCTATCTTCATAGCAGCTTGTAAATAGTTACGAAAGGTTAATGGTTCTGTGTTCCTATTTCAAATTCCTTAGTTTGTTAATACAGGCACTCAGATTTTCTCAGATAACCTGATCCATGAAAAATAAATTAATATGGGGGACTTAAAACTAGTATCTTGGAATGTTAGGGGGGGTTAATAGCCCATTTAAAAGGGCACAAATCATACAGGACTTGCAACAGCAACAAGCCGCAATTGAGTTTTTACAGAAGACACACTTAAATGCAGAAGAACACAGAAAGCTATGTAGGGGCTGGGTGGGGGAGGTATACGTAGCAGAGTATCAGCAACACACTAATAAACAGGGAGTAGCCATATTGATAAGAAGAGATGTCCCCCTCTCAGTCTCACAGGTGGAGTCTAACCTGGAGGGTAGATATGTGAGGCTCAGGGGCAAATACAGGGGTCAGAAGTGCATTTTGTTAAATCTATATGCCCCAAATGATGAACATGAAAGGGTACCATTCTTAACCAGAGTTATCTCCAAATCCGTCTTGGACCCACAAAGCCTTATTATCGTAGGAGGGTATTTTAATTCAGTAATAGATTTACACCTGGATAGAGTTGGTTCTAAATCCATGGGTCCCACCCGAGCCAGTAAGGCTCTATCTAGGTTGTGTTCAAAGTTGTCCCTGGTTGATGCTTGGCGATTCATCCGATCTAGGGAATGAGATTACGTATACTATTTGCCTAAGTACAAAATGTAGTCTAGAATCGACTTTTCTTAATATCAACTAACACCTTGCAATATCTTAACAGGTCCAATATAGGCAACATCTGTCTTTCAGATCATGCCTCAATTTCGTTGGACATAGAACTGACCCCTAGAGCTCCAGAGTTCATATGTAGTCTAAATGTCAGCCTGTTGACTCACAATGACTTTATAGAGTTAATCCAACGCTACATGAAGGAATTTTTAGACACAAAACCACAGGGAGATACAGAGGCCAGTGTTAGATGGGATACCCTTAAATGTTACTTAATGGGTGCCATTATCAAGTATGCCTCATGGTATAAAAAAACCCAAAATTAGAGAAAGGTGTGAACTAGAACAAAAAATCTCTCAACTTGAATCAACCCACCAGAAAACATTGGATCAGCCCACCAAATTAGAATTGGATAAACTAAAACTAAAGCCTAATAAAATTTTAGATACACATATAGAAGGACAACTCTGATACTCCAAACAAAAATACTACGAGCAAGGCAACAGGGCAGGGAGACTGTTGGCCTGGCAGCTCTGCAAAGAAAGATTCTGTCTAGCTGTACCTTAGCTGTGAACTATGGAAAACAATTCCATAATCACATCCCCCACCCTCATTACAGCCCAGTTCCAAAAATACTACAAAGCTCTCTACCAAGCAGAAAGAGGCCCTATGCACCTAGAAGGAATTAGTTTTTACTTAAACTCCAACTAACCAAACTGACTGAGGCGCAGAAACTAGGAATAATTCCCTATTTCAGACACAGAGATCATAAGCAAAATCAAACAGCTCAAAAATGGGAAGACCCCAGGAATGGATGGCTACGTGGCAGAACTCTATAAAGAGTTTGTGGAGATCCTGTTACCCCCACTTGAGGGTGCCTTCAACAAGCTGTTGTGGGGAGAGGGGGCCGCCCCCAGATCTTGGAACCAAGCCCAGATTTTGGTAATCCTTAAACTGGGCAAAGATCCAGAAGACTGTAGGTTATATCGACCTATCTCCCTGCTCCCAGTGGACTCTAAGATTTTCACGGGGATCATGGCAGATCGCTTACAGGATGTGGTCAGGGTCCTTGTGCATAAGGATCAGACCAGTTTTATTTCTGGCCATTACCTACAGGACAATATACATCGCCTATTAAATGTAATTTCAGCCCAAAAGACCAACAAACATTTTCAATTAGCCATCAATATGGATGCCGAAAAGGCTTTTGACGGGGTAGATTGGATATTTTTAGAAGAAACCGTTGGGAGCTTTGGCCTAGGAGATAAATTCCTAACCATCATCAGGGCCCTTTACCATGCTCCAGAGGCCAGGGTCAGGGTGAATGGCCATCTCTCTGACAGGTTTCCACTATTAAGGGGAACACAACAAGGCTACCCCCTCTCTCCATTGTTCTTTGCACTATCACTAGAACCACTGGTGGTTGCTATTAGAGCACACACTCTCATAGAAGGGGCTAAAGTAGAGGACCACACCCAAAAAATTGTGATATACGCTGATGACTGATTATTTTTCATTTCAAACCCAGAGACCTCAGTCCTGGCTCTTGTTGGAGGCCTGGAGGAATACAGTGGCCTGGTGGGTTATAAAATTAACCAGAGTAAATCTGAGGCTCTAATATTTAGTGGCACCCCCTCCCGGGAATTCAAAACAACTTTTCCTTTTGCTTGGCCCATTAAAACACCATCCGTTACCTTGGCATTATAGTATCTGCGGATCTTACTCAGCTTTATAAAAATGATTATTTAAAACTATTCCAAACCCTGCAGGCCGATATGGCCAGATGGCAGTTATTTTCACTAACCTTATATGGGAGGGCACAAACTATAAAGATGAATGCCTTGCCTAGGTTACTTTTTCTTTTCCAAACCCTCCCATTACAACCCCCCAGGGACTTCTGGATCATCCTACACAAGGAGATGTAGAGATTCCTTTGGAATAACAAATGTCCCAGATTAGCCAAGAATATTTTACAAGCTCCATGGGAGAAAGGAGGCTTAGCCCTTCCGTGTTTTTATTTTTACTTTGTGGCTGCCAGGGGGGCACAGCTATGCACTTGGGCCAAATGCAGAGAGGAATCGGGCTGGTATCATCTGGAACAGGAATCCCTCAAAGGTTGAGCATTGTGGGCTTTACTGACCAACACTATACCAGTGGGAATACAGGGATTGCTGACAAACCCCTGGGTTTCCCACTCCATTAAAATTATGAGAAAGCTCAGAAAACTCACCCATACCCCAGAAGGCCTGGACCCTCTCTCACTGATCCGGTTTGAGCCCTCCTTCGCTCCACCCAGATTAGATTCCGGCTTTCAGTCTTGGGCCATACGACGGCGGTCCACCTTTGCACAATGTATTGATAATGGAAATTGTCTCTCATTTCCACAGCTATCTAACAGATTTCACCTCTTTAAGGCAGACCATTTTAAGATATTTATAAGTCTGTTAGTACATATCATCTTCCAATAGGTTGCAAATGCTGAGCAGGGACAGAACAGAACTTGAAAACTTTTTTTTACTTTATCATAACAATCAAAGGCAACACCCACCCTCTCTCATAGTTGTAGAGACTGCTACTTAAGCAATAAGGCACGACAGGGTGTGTGTTATTGTGTAATAACGTCATTCCTGGGGTGGGTTGAAGCACGAGGCAAAGCCAAGTGCTTCCATCACCCCAGGAGTGACGTTATTACACAATAATACACACACTGGAGTGCCTTATTGCTATTATACAATGGCCTTGTTGTAATACAAAATAAAAACATTTAAAAAAATGTTTTTAGTAGATTTTTAGTGTGACAGTATATCTTTGTTTCTTTAAAAAAATGGCTCAAGAATATGCTCAGCTATACAGTGATGTTATTGTGTAATAACATCACTGTCTCAAGCATACACTGACCAATCAGAGTCCAGGATTCCTTCTTGCCATTGTATAATTAATAATAACCTCTCCGGGATAGAAAAGGTAAAACAAAGATGGAATGTAGAGCTCTCAAACACGATTCCACAGCCTGTCTATGACAGAAGAATGAATAGGGGATGGCAGGTAACTAGCTCTCCAACTTGGAGAGAGTTCCACTGGTAAATTGCTTTGAGATATTTTCTCACCCCCACCATTGTGAAACACTTTGGACATTACCAGTCCGAGCTGTGTTGGAGGGGATGCGGGGATATAGGAACGCAAACACATATGTTCTGTGCGTGTCCTAAAATCTTATCATTTTGGAGAGAGATACATACCATGATGCAAAATATTACGAAACTACAAATCCCCTTTACAGGGTCAGATTTGGTGCTAGGCCTTCCAATCTTACTTTACGGCCCCAGAAGATCCACCAAATTAGTCCAAATGATTAGGGTTGCTGCACTGAAGTGCATTACCTCAAGATGGCTATCTCCGCTGCCCCCAGCAGTGCAAGACTGGGTGTCCAGAATGGCTCAGTTGGAAGTTATGGAACAGATTACTAGTTCCCTGAGATTGCAAAATGAAAACTTTGTTCAAACATGGTCTTCTTGGCGCCAACACTTACTAGGGCGGTCTGATACCCCTACATAAGGTATAGGAAGTGAATATTGATCCCCATAATTCAGAGTGTTGCTTATAGAGGATATAAGTTTGTGCCTGACTTTATTTTCTTTCCTTTTACTTATTTGAAGTTTGAGTTTGACAACCACATAGTATGGTCCTTTTCAGGACAAGGTTAGAGATGCGTTATTCATCCATGTGAAAAATGAGGTTTATAATATTTACCTGTAACAGCATGCTTAGATTTGCATGGACTAACGTATTCATATCTCTTTTGGGAGTTGAGAAGGTATTTGTCAATCAGATGAGAATATTGTAAAAAATGTAAACTTGAGCTATGAGACACATCTGATATTCAATAAACTTGAAGTTATAAAAAAAAAAGATCCTGCCCTCACATAAGAAGTTCCTGCACTTCGTTTTTCAAGGTCAGCACTATCAATTCAGGGTACTTCCGTTTGGCCTCTCGTCAGCACCAAGAGTCTTCACCAAATGTCTGGCAGTAGTAGCAGCGACCCTGAGAAGGAAAGGCCACTTTGTCTACCCTTACCTGGATGACTGGCTCATTTCTGCCCAGTCAGAAGACCAGCTGACCGATGCCTTGCAGGAAACAGTCTCAATGTTTCAGTCCCCTGGGCATCACCCTAAATTGGTCAAAGTCACACCTCTGGCCCTCTCAAAGGCTTCAATATATTGGGGCGGTCCTAGACACCATTCAGGGCAAGGCCTTTCTGCCGGCGGACAGAGCAGAACGGCTAAGAGGAGTTGCTCGCACAGTGCAGACCTCGGACCGAGTCGTAGCGAGAGTTATCCTGCAGCTACTAGGGCACATGGCAGCCACCATAGCCACGGTTCCCTTGGCAAGACTGAACATGAGAACTGTTCAGTGGCACCTCAGAGTTCAGTGGGACCAAGGTGTAGATAAACTGGACCACCCTATCCAAATTCTGGAGGCAGTCCGTCGCTCTCTTCTGCGGTGGTTAAATCCAGTCAACCTCGAGCTGGGAGTTCCCGTCCAGAGACCGAACCTGATGCAGATCCTTATGACAGATGCTTCGGGTCTAGGCTGGGGAGCCCATCTAGATGTACACCATGTGAAGGGTTCTTGGAATGTAACAGAACGGTCTCATCACATCAATATTCTGGAGATGAGAGTCGTTCTGTATGCACTTCAGGCTTTTCAAGGCCAGCTGTACCGGAGTCCACTCCTGGTCCAGTCAGACCATACCCCGGTAGTGTTCCACCTAAACAAACAAGGGGGTACTCACTCCTATCCCCTTTGCAGAGAAGCCATGAGAGTGTGGTGTGGGGCAGCAGAACATGGTCTGGACATCACGGCGATTCACGTGCCAGGGATCCAGAATGTTCTCGCCGACAGCCTAAGTCACTCTCGATCTCTTCAAAAGATGGGGTCGACCAGAGTTGGACCTCTTTGCGTCCCTATGCAATGCCAAACTGCCAAGTTTCTGCTCGCTAGATCAAGGGCCTGGTGTTTTCTGGTGAGACGGATTGTCCCTCTCCTGGACAAGGAGGTTTCTGTACACCTTCCCTCTTCTTCAGAGAGTCCTGGTCAAATTGCAGGTGGAGGAAGCCAGGATGATCCTGGTAGCTCATCTCTGGCCTCATCAAATGTGGTACCCACTGCTGCAGCAACTAGCCATGGAGCCCCCTGCAGTTGCCCCTCTCCTCTCACGTGCTCTCCCAAGAGCGCGGGACGCTCATCCATCCAGGTCCACAACCTCTACATTTGCATGCCTGGCTCCTGCAGTCCTAGCAGAAGACAGATTGGGGGTGTCAAGCAGAGTGGCAGAGATCTTAGTAGCAGCGAGAAAGCCTTTCACCAGGCCAACCTATACCTTGAAGTGGAAGTGTTTTTTTTTTTTATGGGCAGCACTCTGTTCCCTGGACCCTCTGGATTGCTCAGTAAAATATGTGCTGGAGTACCTCCTTCATCTTTTGGACTTAGGCCTCAGCTACTCGTCCATTAAGTTGCACCTTTGTGCTCTGTCAGCCTACCATGCACCTATGAATGGAAGGACTCTGGCACAACTTGACGTGTGCAAGACCTTCTTGAGGGGAATCTTGCATATCAGACCCCCACAGAGGGATCTTGTCCCTCCATAGGATCTTCTGTTTGTTTTAGAGATGCTCACTCTTCCCCCTTTTGAGCCAGCCACGACATGTGAGCTTCGCTTTCTCTCTTGGAAAGCATTACTTTTAATTGCAATTACCTCTGCTCAGAGACTTTCTGAGCTACATGCTCTTATGTGTAAAGAGCCTTATCTTGTTTTACATAGGGATAGGGTGGCACTGCATGCTAACCCTACATTTGTGCCGTAGATGGTGTCCGAACTGACTCTGAATCAGGACATCCAGCTTTTGTTTTATTATCCAGAGTACTCTAACAAAGGGGAGGCCCTGTTGCATACTTTGGATGTACATAGGATACTCAGGTATTACCTCAGCGGAACCAGTTCTGTTCGGCAGACGGATCAGCTCTTTGTTTCCTTTGCTCATAGGAAGACAGGGGCTCCTGTCACTAAGCAAACACTCACCAGATGGTTGGTGCACTATCACCTTTTGCCATCAGCACCACAATAAGCCCTTATCGGGATCGGTGAAGGGTCATTCCACCAGAGCTGTGGCAACTTCATTTGCCTCTCTGTGGAATGTTTCTTTGACAGACCTTTGTGCTGCTGCCACCTGGAGCTTGGTCCATACTTTCATCAGGCACTGCAGTCTGGACATTGCCCTTTAGGAGGAGAGCAGGATTCAGACTAGCAGTCCTTCAGGGCCTCCTCTCCTAAACTCCATATTATCCAGATTATCTGTTACCTGTTTTGTCCCCCAACCCCATCTGACTTGGGTCTATCTTTGGGTACTGCTTAGGACTCAATCCTATTGGTAATACCTGCTGCAAGAGCTCCCCCTCGATGTGAGAGAGTACAGTTACGTAAGAACTTACAGTAACAGTAGATCTTCAAGAGGAGCTCTTGTAGCAGGTGGTCTTCCCACCCTCCAGCCCCCAGGAACAAGTATTGTTCTTTCTCTTTGGATAAGGGAGACCCTTCTCGGTTCTCCATTTCTTTGTTAGCTGGGTCTCCAGTGGGAGAACTGAGATGGTGCAAGGGGACCACCCCCTTTATATCACGTCTGACGTCGGGCGGAGCTGACATCAGGGACAGTCCCCTGCCATAGACTGCTAGTGGCTTTAGTCCTGTTGGTAATACCTGCTGCAAGAGCTCCTCTCAAAGATCTACTGTTATGGTAAGTTCTTACGTAACTGTACTTTATGCCTGTGCCACCAATATCTTGAATCACAGCAGTATACAACCAAATCTCTCTGATCCCAATGTTGCGCACCAGATCTGTCATGAACCCACTCCTGTGGGTCAGGCCCATTGAGCTCACAGTGCCCACCCTTAAATGCAATCTGTGATGAGGGGTGGGGGAACAGGGATACCCTCCTCATCCTTTAGAATGCTCGCCAAGGTCACGACTACACCTCTGCCACTAGGATCCAGGGCATCCCTCTATCTCTGGATAAGGGCACAATACTGGTCTCAAGTCTAATGACCAAATATGAACATTTCCTTGACTAGTACACAAAGGAGGAAGACCCAGGCATCACACTGTCTTTGGAGTAGCAGCGTAACACCTGATTTGGCCTTCTCCCTACAGAACATGAAACAACCTGGTTAAAAATTTTTGTAGACTCTGGTATTCTCCCTATACTTCCAGAAATCCCTTTACAGACCCTTTTCTCAGTTTGGTTGCTTAGGGTGGCCCCTCTAAAGAGTTAACAGTTGTCACGGATTATTAATAAACCTTCTACAGCTACAGATACAATATAAGATATATATATAAATAAATGCAGTTACAACTAAAACAGAACATATACTAAATTATGTTTGTTTGTTTGTTTGTTTATTTATTTATTTATTTATTTATGTTTTTGGTAACCAGGTAAGTGCGAACATCCAGTGGACCATTTTCAGTCATGACCCGAGCCACAAGGTGGCAATACAGGGAAATCAGCAGTGGACACAATTTACATTAGTATACAGTCAAACAACATTTTAGGACAGTGAGAACAGTCATTTTTACATGATGTATACAGGTACGGAGGTAACATTAGACAAAGAATACAGGCAGAGATTAGAGGGGAAGTGGTTAAGCATATGCACAGACTAGTTAAACATTTGCAAAAACTAGACAAAGGAGCAGTTTGAAGCTGGCAGACTGCAAAGAAACACATCCTTACAGCATACCTGTGTGAGATTGTATGTTACAGTATAAGAAACAAAATGGAAAAGTATACAGGAAAAAAATGCACTAAACTTGTTAGCTAAGTCTCTACCTTAGGTATGAAGACTTCAAAGTCCAGAGAATCGCTGGTTTGCAAAAATATTTCAGTCTTTCTGTAGCAGCCTTTGGTTCTTTGGGCTGGCAGCTATTATCTTGTGGTCAGGAGAGTCCAAGCAAAATGTGTGTAAAATGATCCTGAGTGTCTGTGCTGGGGAGTTTATATAGAAGATCCCCCCCATCTGTGAATAAAGACTGGCCCTTCCAGGTCAATGAATAGAGGTTGTCCTTTCTCTTTTTAGGCCACCAGATGTCACTCTTGTGCTTCCCCAAAGTTTTCTTTTCCCCAATAACCTTTGCTGGGTCAGACTCCTCTAGTTAACACAGGTTTTACAGTCTCACATAGGTGTACTATAAGGATGTGTTTCTTTTTCTATTACCTCACACAGGCCTGTTAGAAGGACATTTCCTGGCGAACACATCCTGGGCTTTGAACTGGCTTAATTTAATTAGTTATAAGGAAGGTCATCTAAGTTTTATGACTATACAGGTGATTTTATTACTTCTGTTTCCCTCGGTCATTTCCTATCGGAAATACCCCTTTGCTCATGCATCCAAAAGTGTTTTTTATACCCTATTTTTATTGATTTGCAGTTATTTAGTACAATACTGTAACCATATCCAAGACATTTCACAACAGTCTTATTATATAATAAAAAATATACAATCTTTGGAGAGAAATCCCTCTCCTTAATCAAAGGGTAGATGCACCTGGGATATTCTGATACCACATGAGGGGGTATTCTATATAATAAGTCCAACCTGTAAGAAAATATTCAGCTGTTATGAATGAACCCATGAGCAGTGTGACTAATATACAATTACGCAAGTCCCCAATATTTTAAAAGCAACATTGCATGCCCTTATACAAGGGCTTATGGTGTCATACTTTGTACCTAAGATGAAAAAAAAAATTTCACATTAATAATTACGAGGGCAGCAAAAAGTAAGAAGATTACACACCCTCCACTCTTTTTTCACTTTTTTCTCCTTTGAGGAGAACCACTTTAAATAGCGAACATATTTATTAAACTGTGCTGCAACTCCCCAAAACGATCTCAGGGATAAACGACCCTTTAATAAGATTAAACAACCCATATATGCCTATTCCAAAAATTATTATTGGGGATTGCATCCTCCACAGCTCTTAATCAAAGGGTATTACATCATAGGGAGAAAAAAGTACTTATAATTCAGTATCTCAGTCTCCGTCTGAGTCTTCAAATTCTTCGTCTGCAGTCCCGGTGTTCGGCGCTTACTCTGGCGATTGTATAGTATTCGAGAGGCCCATTTACCCACTTCTACTGTGTCTGAGAACACCAAGACTTTGCATTATACATGATCCTTAAACAGGCAGGAAACACAATTCCATAGGAAATGGCAGCCTCTCGCAGTGTCTTCTTCACGGCATCAAACTTCTTGCGCCTCATCCATGTGGTGTAGCTAATAGGGAATAAGTGAATGGTGCGGTTGTCCTGTATTATTGGGCTTGCCTGCCTGGTCATCTTTAAAATCCAATCTTGTGTCTTCACACCATCAGTCACCACCAGCAATGTGTGTGGAAGCTCCATATCCTCTCTGTACCCCTTGGAATTATAAGATAGGCTTTTTTCAAATTAAATGACATTTGTTGAGCAGCTGGCGTAATTTTCTCCTTAGCTCATTACCTCCTGGGTGGCCATTTTGTGTCAGGTAAACAATGGATAGTTCAGACTTCATATGGAGCTATTGGAGGTAATGAGTTAGACCACTCTTGCAAGAACATAAGGGGATGATCTCCCTCTGTCCCCTCTGGGAGACCGAGGATCCGAATGTGGGAGGAACAGGCCTGATGCTCCAATGTTTCTAGCCTGGCCCTGAGGTGCGTATTTTCTTTTACTACCAGAGAAGTAGCTGCTGAGGTGGTTTCAGATTGTCTCTTAACATCAACCATCTCCATCTGTAATGTTTTGATGGTGGTTTCTACCTCCTTCACTCTAGCACCGAATGTGTCTGATTTAGCATTCATATCAGACACAGAAGTGATAAGATGCTGCAGCTTCATACCTATAGATGACATAGTTTCCTCCAAGTCCAGTGCAGTTGCAGCCTGCGTTTCCACACTGGGCCTTGGAGGTTGCGAGCTTCCAGTTGTTTTTCCTCCTGTCCCTGTTCCCCTATCTTTACGAGGGTTTCCCATTGTAGAAAGTTTTCTCTCCTCTTTCTAGCAATAACTCCTGATCCCAAAACTCTAAGTTTAAAAAAATAGATTTTATGAAAATCAATTATTTTCGTCAAAGCTGCAAAATTTTGCTGCCTTCAAGCTCGGGCTCAACAGCGCCCCCCATCCACAAGTGTTTTGACAAGAACTTGTTAGATTCCTTCAAGCAGGGCTGGTCTTGTAGGTCAGAGGAGGGTCAAACCCCTTTTAAAAAAAAAACAAAAAAAAACAAACTATTTTTTCTATGTGCCTTTGCTGATAGAATGACAGAAAAAACACATATATAACAGAATAATATCTACAAATAAGGGCTAGCAGTGGGATAGCTTGCCACAGTTCTCACTTCACACAGTTCCTATACCTCTCTCTGTGTTTCATCATATATGCAACAAGCAGCAGGTACTATCAACTAAAATATCCTTACAACATATGTTCCAGGCATGCGTCCTACAGATCCGTAATCAGATACTAATACTGGTGATGTGGTATTGAACTGTTTTGAGAGAGCATCTGCTTGGGTGACATGCTGTTTGCAAACATGTTTTATTTTCAACAACTGCTGTCACAGTTACACACCTGATGACAGCCTAAAATAACTTTTTTTTCCATAGGAGTTTTATTTTTTCCTCTCTGGGCGGTGTGGACAGGCTCTCCACCCTGTCCCCTGGCTCCTCTTGCCCGGCACCTGCTACGGGACCACCATGCCCGAGATCCCACCATGGATTTTACCCCTATGGTGGGGCAAGGAAGGGGAGGCGATCCTCTGTCTACCCGGTGACACACATCTAGGTTGGGCAGGGCAAACAACTGACTGTGTGGGGTGGAGGCAGTCAGAGCTTCAGGTAGCCCACACTAGCCAATTTTCCATTTTCTCCTTGGTTCCCCTGCTGTGACAGCATGTCAGGATGCACGCATGGGGGCACACATGCTCTGTGAGATCATGGACCCTCCCTTCAAGTCGCTCATGCCTGCATTAACATTTGGCCTCCACCCAGTGGCAGTCAAGGGCCGAGTTGGCTGGCCTCCCCTTCCTGGGGAAGGAAAGCCCATCCCTGGGACACTTGATCATCTTCCACCTTGCTGACTCCCAGCATCCTATGCTTGTTCCCAAACATGGGGCGCTGGCATGGCAGGAGGTAACACAGTCAATGTCACAGTCCTCCATGCCCCTGGACTGGCTAAAAGAAGTTTCTAACAAATTTGTAAAGCACAAAATAAATGTATAATGCAACAAGGAGTCACTGAAGGAGTACCAGGCAAAAGGGTGGGCCCCAAGGTGATTACATATTGAAAAAGTACCCACTGGTGGCATTCATTTCTGAGACATGCAAAGATAGATGGTATCATGCTCTATCAGCATGCTCTAAGAAACTAGTGAATATACTAGTAGACCAAGACGAGGAGGTCTAGAACACTGAAATGCAAAAAACTGAAAAGTTCAAACCAGAGGCTGTTACTGCTCAAAGAAAAAACAGAATTTGAAAACAATGAGATTAACTTACAAAAAAAGTTAGCACCACATGAAAGAGATAGCAGAAAGGAATGTAACCACCCAGTCCCCTGGAGTTACTAAAATCCTATTAGTATTATTGTCAGGAAGGCAGCAAGCAGCTGGTAGGGAGCTCATTATGGGCTCCTTACATAACGACATCATTGTTTACTCAGCTAACCTGAGGGAAGAATGATTAGGTCATTTAGAACTCTCGCAGCAGCATAAGCCACACTCTGTGGATAGCTGTTATGGGGAGCTTAGAATGCTCAGTTCAGTTGTAGTGTGAGCTTGAATGAGGAGGCGAGAGTGGCAAAAGGACTGCCAGTGGGCTCTGAGGAGAGGGCCCAGGATTTCTCACCCTAGTGGAGTGTCATTTAGAGCTTCTAGTTGAAGTGGTGGAGATAAGGCTACAGCAGGATTTCCTGATTTCTACTCCCTGTGAAGTGGAAGGAACTGCTTGTTCTCAGTGGACTCAAGGGGCAATCTCCTGAATGTTCTGTGGTGTGTTCAGCTGCCTTGGATAGGACCTGAAAGAGACTGTTTTGACTGGCTACCTAGGAGAGTGCTTTTCTTTTTTTCTTTTCATTGTTCCATGCCCTGTGAATGGGACAATTTCTGTGAGTACTGTTCTAGGAGACCAGATCTCCACATTTCTAAGGGGATTAGATAGTCTGGGGTGTGGGTGCCCATAGATAAGGCTGGATTGCACCTGTCAGTGTCCCTAGTCTCACCCATGTGAGTGAAGTAAAATTAAACTGTGTACCCCAGTGAGTGCAGTTTATTCTCTGGTCACCCCAGTTTGTGACAAGTTAAAGTGTGGGACCTCTAGCATTTCAGTGTGGAATGGGGGTTTCAATGGTGTAACCCCTAAGAATGGCAGAGACTGTTGGTTGGTTCGGTGGGAGAAATGCCATCTAAGTGCCTTCAAGATAGGGCTTCCTGGTTCGTATAGGCACCAGTATTTTTACCTGAGTGAAGGCCAAACTGCAGGTTAATGTGTGTAGTTGAGTTTCACATAATTGCACCTAGGTTCGAGAAAGGTTCTGAGTGTGTGGCTTAAATTCACTAAATGACACTCATGGGAAGAAGAATGTTCATGTGCATGGCCAGGTGTCCACAAATGCACCTTTTGGGAGTTTGGGAAGAAGATTGTTCTGTTGTTGTTCATGGACTGTACTGCATGCAAGGAGAGTTCGTAAATTGGTACCTGTCCAGCTTGGACCGACCCTTGGGGGTCCACTTCTGCTTTTACTTTCTATCTGTTGAATAAAGCCATGCTGTATAATCCCAGTCACTGTTACGGACATTCCGATTCTTGCTTCTGGTTGTGTGGATTTACTGGGGCCCCCTCAGCAGGTTAGATCTAGCATATGCCTAGCAGCCTCCACCCAGGATCTGAATTGTGTTATTTACACAGGATTCATGTTGTTTTGTTTCTGTACCCCCACCCCTCCCTTCCTCTAGAAAATGAGCCAGGTATACATCCTAATGCCAAGGGTGGTACCTACTTTTCTGTAAAGTAACTTGGTAGGCCATTAATGGGCACCAGTGTTTCCAGATGGGGGTATGTACACTAGTTAAAAAGTGGCCTGGGGGGGTTGCAGGAAAAAAATGCAAGTTACTTTGTGACAGCAGGGATTATGAAAGTAATCAAGTTTACTGGTGGGAGAGACCTGCTCGGTCCACTGGTCGGGGCAGCCAATGCTCGAAATCCAGACCAGACAGAGGGCAAGCACAGTACTGGTTCAAGTCTGCTACTAGCAGTAAGGCTAAGAATTGGCCTGTGCAGCAAAATAACACACACAGCAACAGACCAGTGTCTTTCTTTCTCCCCCCCCCCCCACACAGTCCCAGGAACCAGCAGTCAAAAAGAAAACCACAGCAAAGTCACAAAAATAAGTGAAAGACCAGAAGAGGAAGGCATAGACAGAAGGGGAGGCCCATCACAACTGTGGAACCCACAGAACAGGAATCACAAATCCTGAACATTTCCAGTATTGCATCGTTAGATGCCCAACACAGGATGTTATCAATGGGCCTAAATTTTGTCCTGGACCAGTAATCAACAATTTCAGCATATTTATTGACATTGAATGGTTATTCAGAAAACTTTCATTGTAAAAAAGTTTTTGGAGAAAGGAACCAGTATGGGTAGCATGGCAGCACCAGATCATCCAACAGAGGGCGATAATTGATCTTGATTTGGTGGCCTTGATAAGCCTACATAAAGAAAAGAAAATGTTTCTTCAAACCTTGACAATACACAACCGTAAGTGAGTACTTTTTTTTAGATGGCAGTCTTGATTTATGAAGTCTACAGATACTATCACGAAAAACAGACTTCAAGCCACCTTCAATATTTAATCTATTGCCATAACGCTCAGCAGCTTTGGTAATTTACAGTCCAGAAAACTGTAGCAATCTTTTGATAAAGGATTAAGTTCCGAAACGTGTCAAGCGTTCTTATCTGCCGTTAATTAAGCAATAATGCCCAACAGGGTGTGTGTCGTGCTGGGATAACGTCACGCCTCAGGTGGTTGGGCACGAGGCCGCAGGCTGAGTGTGTCCAATACCTGAGGCATGATGTTATCCCAAACGACGCACACCCTGGAGGGCATTATTGCTATTATACAATGGCTCGTTGTTATATATAAAATAAAAATAAAAATTTTAAAGACTGTTTTTATTAGTGTGAACAAATATTTTTGTTTCTTAAGAGGAGATGCAAAGAAAGAGATGTAAGCTCCATAATGCCATCTACATTGGTTCACAGTGAGGCTGAGACTAGACCCGTGATGTTGTGCTGGGATAACATCACGGGTCCAGCCTCAGACTGACCAATCAGAATCCAGGAAATTTTCTTGCCATTGTATAATATGGAATAAAATACCTTTTAATTTGAAAGCAACAAGAGCCTTGGTGATACTTTATACTATGGGTGTGAGTGCTACAGTTTTCTGGACTGCAAGTATTTGCTTTTTTACTGTTTAAGCACCTCTATCCGTGTGCGCACTTATTTGGAAGAAAAAATAACTTTGGTAACTTATCAAGAACTGGTAATGACAGAAATAAACAGACTAATTCTAGATGGTCAAATGAAGGAATCTGACCAAAGAGGAACAACAAGCACTTGAGGAGCTGAAAAACAGCCAACTGGTAGAAATAAAACCTGTGCGGGTGGAGGGGGGGCTTCTTGTCACAAGGCCCACTATAAAAAAGAGATAATGCACCTTAATAGCAATATGGAAAACCAGTGAAAGTTACCACAAGACCCAGCCAGTGATTTCAAATACATCATACACAATCTCCAGTACTATTGCTGTGATAGAGGGGATATTATAGTAAAAGAAAGAGATTACATGCTGGTAGAGAATCCTACAACACCAGCCAGTTACACCATTCTGAAAGTCCACAACGATGTCCAAACCCCTGCTGGACGGACCAACATTTTGGGATGGGGTTCTGTATGTGAAAAGATTTCAGTGTTCATTGACCAATTTTTGCAGAGACATGTGTTTTCCTTACCAGGACATATTAAGGACACAATGCACCTTTTATCACAAACTAGACAGTCTCATATGGGCAAATGACTACATCTAGATGTCCACAGATGTCTCTGCTGTGTATACTTCTATAACGCATACATTTGGACTTGCTGCTTTGAGACACCACCTGACTAACAACTAGCTTGCACATACTTTTCCACAAAACTTTTTTATAGATGCAGCTGAAATAATACTGCTAACTTTTTCCTGTTTTACCAACCAGCTTTACTTGCAGGAATGTTTAATGGCCATGGGCACGACCATAGCCCCCTCCTGTGCCAACCTGTTTTTTGGTTGGTGGGAGGGGGCCATGGACCTGTCCCAGGGCTGTCCATATTGGCCCCGGATAATTTCTTAGGGCTGATATATTGATGACATTATTGTCATTTGGAGGAGCAGCATGGAATCAGTACATAGTTTTGTTCTAATGACATGAATTTACAATTCACAGTCACTATGCACTACAGTATCAGTTAATATTTTAGATCTGACTTTGTCTACTGACAATGAAAATAGTGTGACAACTGTGACAGCTAAGACTTCTAGAAAGTCTACTGCAGGCAACACCTGCCTTCTGGCAAGCAGTGCCCATCCCTACCAAGCAGGTTCCATACATTGACTTTGTTCACATATGGTGTAATTGTTCCATTGCTGCATTAGATGATAAACAAGCCAAGGAATTAACTACATGATTTTTAAACCAAGACTATAAGGCTGAACTTCATGAAGCCTACATGAAGGCCAGAAATCTAAACTGCAAGTCTGTTCTCACATGCAGATCTAAAACTACGTCACTACGCCAAAAAGGTTACCTTTGTTATGGAGTTTAATGCTGTTACTCTCTTGATTGCAGATATGAAAAAAAAAACATTGGTACGTGCTGGGCGGTGATAGGCTTTATGCAATCAGTGGATCCAGCTCCCAGAGTCACATATCACAGGGGCAAGAATTTGGGTGATCTTTTAATTCACAGTTTGTACCGAGCACCTTCACAAGAGACATCTCAGTTGGCTTCCTGCTTCCCCGCTGGTGGCCACCTATGTGGCAAATGCACTGTCTGCCAATTTTGTAATGCCGGGTCCAGGTTTACCCCTTCCCACAAAACAAATGGCTGCAGAAATAAGAGAGTTCATCTCTTGTTACATCCCTTTCACAGACTGTGTTATTACATGCAGTTGCCCCAAGATATATGTGGGCAGGACGGTAAGACCACATCATAGAAGGATACAAGAGCATGTCTGCTCTGTCCATGCAGCCTAACTGGACACTCCCCTAGGGGCATGTTTTGAACAGCTGCACAACAAAAGTCCCTGTCATTTAAAATATATGGGATTGGAACATGTACCAAGGAACCCCTGGGGTGGAGACAGGGTATGCACCTGTCTCCAGACAGAAGCTAGGTGGATTTTCTCCCTTGATGTCACCCACCTCACTGGCCTTGATCATAGCATTGATTTATTGCTTTTCTTTATAAATGTTTCTAGTCATATTCAGGTTATGCATTTCCAAATGTTTAAGTAACTTACTGCAAATGTATATACCATATTAACCCTGCTTCAAGTCACATTCAAGTTATATATGTTCAGATGTTTTAGTGGCTTATTGCAAATATATATACTTCATTGATTGTTACCTTTCTCTGTTGATTTTTTTCCCAGAGTTGGTAGACAGTTTCTGAAGTGCATCCTGTGTGGTGTTTTCTATTTAGAGTGTTTCATCTTTAATTACAAATGAATCTTCTTCGTCTCTAATATTTGACTTTTCCTATTGCCCCGTCACCTTCCCTTCCCCTGTGTTTTCCCCTCCTTTCACTCTTGTCCTCCACTTTTGTTCCCCCCCATCACACCACCCTTCTGCTAAATGTACTTACTCCCAGGGTTCCTCCTTGCACGGTATCAACTGATTGTTAATACCATCTATTAGCTCATTTAGGCACTGTAACACATTTACACCGACAGATCTTTTGTGTGTATCGAAGGGTTTCTAGTTGTAAATTTCCCTTTAAGATATTTATCATAACTGCCCTTCATCACACTTCATCTGTACGTTTTTCTTCCGTATCATGCTTTGGTGAGATTTTAAGAATTCCGTTTGTCTATCTCACTTTTTCTTCAGTGCGCTTTTTTTTTTTGTACAGGGTAATTGTTGTGTTGTATCAATTATGTTGGCACCAGCTGATGTGCTGCTCATATTCTGCTTCACCTGAATCTGTGTATTGTAGCTTGAGCCATGCATTTAAATTTGCCTTGTGGGTGAGAACAGCCATGCCCCCCTGATGATAGGACCTGCCACCATCTCAAAGCACCAGAGTTTTTGAGCTGCGCTCTCCTGCTGTATGTGAATCTTTTCTGTAATAAAACTGAGTTTTTCCTCAGCAACATTGCTTTTGGTCTGCTTTGCTGATCAAGTGCTACCTCCTGTGTTTCTGATGTTAGTTGTTCCTACAGAACAGTGACTGAAGTTTTCCAGTACGCGTGGTTCTCCTGTGTGTTTCTTATTTTTTTTTAAAACAGCTATTTCCAGTTTTTTTAGGGGGGGTATTCTCAGCTGTTTTGGAATAGCCAGTGTCTTTTTAGGTCAAACAGTGGTGTCTGTTGCTTGCTAGATCACCTTGGTCACAAAAAAGTGGCATTAAACAATGGGTGTTCAAAAATATCTGAGAATACTGATACAAACCTGTGCACTGCCATATTAAAAAGAGATGCTCCTGTTATTTCAAATGTTAAAGTGCTAAAGCAGACTGAAAATGGAGATGGAAGGGTATCTCATAAGCCAGGAGATAAGGGTCAAGCTTAAATAGAATAAAAAAAAGTACAGGTCAAACTTTTCACTGCTAACATACAATGCTGCTTTAAACACTTGGGTAGTAGCTTTTAGTCTGATTGGCTGAAACACAATCACGTAATCTAACCTAGTATACAAATAGTGACCAGAGTTGAGGAATATAGTGGGAAAATATTGATTCAAAGGGATGAAGTATTGACTAACAGTGGTTATATTGCCCGAAGCTGAAGGCTGAGGCCAGTATGACTGTTGGAAGTCAGTAGTTCATCCCTCAGGATCCATTCTTTCCACACTAATGGAATTCCAGTCAGTATCTGCTTTATTAAACCTTGTTTCACTAAATTCACTCATGCAGACATGTATGTTTTGGGACATTTGTCACACATACTCGAGTGTTGTGATGACCCCCCCCCCAAAAAAAAAAATTAGGCACCAGTATTGGTTTGAAAAGGCAATCAGTCCCTAAATATAATATTTTTTAAAACCATTTTTGTCCTTTGGTTCCCAGCACTTACTTTTAGCTGCATTTGTTGTTCTCCCCACTTGGATTTTCTGATTGGGAACTGACACCATGTTGCCAAGGAAGGTACGAATGCAGAGAGAAGGATCACATGTACAGTGCCGGCAGTCAGTAGTTTTTGAACTATTGCCCATTGTCAGGAACTATTGCTACCTAAAGCTGATCTACAGTATTGAGAGAGAGAGAGTGGGAAAATCTCAGCTCCTTAGGATGAACTATTGATGTACATTAGTTGTATTTTTGGAAGCCTAAGGCTGAGGGTAGCATGACTATTGGGAGTCAATAGTTCATCCTAAGGGGGCAAGATTTTCCCACTATATCCTGAAACAACTTTGGGCAATATCTGGTGTGTTAAACCTTTCCCTGTTCAGAGTCCCGTCCCCCCCAATGTACAGTTGTTTACCATTGTTCTTTGGTGCCTGTGGTTTCCTCCTCTTCCAAATTATTTGCCACAAGTGGTCCCTTCTTTTTTATGTTGCTTGCACGCATGTGCAAGAAACATAGTGCCATCATTGGAGATTTCGGAGGTGTGTCACCTCCTCCTCCAATTCAGTCAGTGAGCTGGCAGGTGCGGCCCCTGTAAACCAATGCATTTTGGAGCTGTCTATGACACGCTCCAAAATGCAATGGCATACAGTTGAAAGGGGGAGCTACGCTTCAGTGAGCACCGACAAGTGTAGCTCCCCACACGCAGGCGTGTTGCCCCTGCGACGTCCTGTGTAGCCAATGGGTGCCCAACCCCTACCGCTGAGCTGCTGTCGCCCCTCGTAGCTGGTGCCAGCTGGGAGCCCACCCCAGTGTGGCAATCAGTTCTTTGGCCGACGGAGTGCCCAATCTCTGTCGGCTGAACAGCCCCCTGGCCCTTGTGCCATGCTGGGAGCCCACCCCAGTGTGGCAAATGGTCCCACGGGCGCCTTTTTTGTTTTAAACCTGTAAAACAAAACGGTCCCCTGGGCGTCTCCTCCCACCCTCCTACAACCTGCACTCCACCCACTGCGCACTTAGCCTCCCCACACCCCCTCACCCCTATACTTACCTCCTGAGTCCGGCGCGACGATCTTCGGTGGACTGGGAACACGTCTGCACTCTTCAAAGCCGACCGCGAACTGATGAAATGCCGGTAAGCTGTATAATGGCTAGATAGGAGGGGTTCAACTTTATTGCATATCTCAGGCATTTTTGGGAATTTTTGCACCAAATTTTCAACATGGGGTTTTTGGGACACCTTCTCATGAATGATGTCACTGTCATGGCGTTATTTGGGCTCAAGGGTGATTTCGTGACAGTGACCAAAATCCATGTTGAAAATTTGGTCCAAAATTCCAAAATGACTGTTTTATGTAGTCATGCTAGTAGTTCCTACGGAGGCTCAGAAGTTCGTGAAATTTCAATATTTTCACCCAGATTTTCAACATTGCCATTTTACCACACCTTCTTATGAGTAGTACAGCTGTCATTTTTCCCATCTCACCCAAAATGTGTTTCCACCCTTGTAGCGCAGAATGGCACAGTCGATGTGCGAAATCAATGTACAGGACAAATTAAGAAAATCACAGTGACACTGTTCATGAGCAGAGGTCTTAAAATGGCTGTGTTGAAACTTTGGTGAAAAAATTCCTAAAAATGACTGTTTTACGAGTGCGTTGCGCAGTTCCTACGCAGGCTCGTAAGTTCACAAATTTTCAATATTTTCACTCCAGATTTTCAACATTGCCATTTTACCACACCTCCTCATGAGCAGTACAGCTGTCATTTTTCACATCCTGCTCAAAACATGTTTCCGCCCATGTAGCGCACAATGGCGCAGTCGGTGTGCGAACTCAGTGTATGGGACACATTAAGAAAATCACAGTGTCACTGTTCATGAGCAGAGATCTTAAAATGGCAATGTTGAAAATTTGGTGAAAGAATTCCTAAAAATGACTGTTTTACGTGTGTGCGTTGCACAGTTCCCACGCACGCTCGTAGGTTTGCGAATTTTCAATATTTCCACTCCAGATTTTCAACATTGCCATTTTACCACACCTCCTTATGAGCAGTACAGCTGTCATTTTTCACATCCTGCCCAAAACGTGTTTCCGCCCATGTAGCGCACAATGGCGCAGTCGGTGTGCAAAATCAATGTATGGGACACATTAACAAAATCACAGTGACACTGTTCATGACCAGAGGTCTTAAAATGGTTATGTTGAACATTTCATGAAAAATTTCCTAACAATGACTGTTTTACGAGCGTGCATCGCGCAGTTCCTACGCACGCTCGTAAGTTCGCAAATTTTCAATATTTGCACTCCAATGACTTCCAAATACCTAAACAGCACATAGAAGCAAGCAACATTCAGCATTGACAAATGCTTGTTTAATATACTGTACTTCACCGTTTTGAACCTGACCCCAAATTAAAGCCTCAACTGGAAAAAAAAAAAGTTTCTAATAAAAGCTTCCCTCATATTATAGCCATGGCTTCAAAGTGATGAAGTTTGTGAAAACAGAACTATTTCACTACTTCTTTTTATGTTAATAAACTCTTATGTTGATGAGACAACACTGCAATGATTATGCACAAGCACCTTAAAAATCGGAGTGTAATGTGAGAGTCCAGCTTCTTTCTCCATGATCCTACTTCTTTGTTCCAACTAACTTAACTCCTGTCACCCCCCATTTTCCACATCTTTGATGGCATCCACCTGGAAACTGTCTCTGCTTTCAAATACTTTGGTGTCTGGTGGAACCCCAAGCTGGATTTCTCCCACCACATTGATGCCCTGCACATAAAACTTCATCCCCAGTTGGTGGCCTTATACCACCACAAGAACTGCTTTACCCTTCCAATACACCATAATCTAGTTACCAGATTCATTCTTCCCATTTTTGACTATGCAGACATCTATGATTCTGTCCCCTCCTCCTCCTCTCTTGCCAGGTTGGATATGCTGTGCAATGCCTTCTGCCGGCTTACCTCAAATCTTCCTCTCCTGAACCCACCACTGCTCTTTGCAATCTTCGCTGTCTATGCTCCTGCTCCCCCTGTGCCATCAGCTACATAGTGTATCCTTTGTTGCCAAATAGTGGTTCAAACTACTCTCAACTCATCTGTCCTCCCTCCTGTCCCCCATCAGCGCATCTGACTACCTGCTTCACTCCAGGGACTCTCGTACTTTCTCCTTTCACCAAGCGCACTCGTGCAGGTCAAGCAGCTTTTTCCTATCGTCTCCTCTCTCTCTGGAACCAGCACCCCCTCCTCCCTTCGTTTTCTTCCTCCATCTCCTTCCTTAAATGCCAACTCAAACTTTCTACCCAGCCCTCTTGTTTTTGTAGGCATTCCTCATCTCCCCCCCCCGATACTTCTGTGTCCCTTCCTCACCCGGATTTCTCCTTCTGCCTCTAAGCCTCTCTTCTTCTCTTTCGCGTCTGGCCCTCTGCCACTTCCCTCTGCTCATTCCTTGTCTCCCATATTCCACTGGGCATGGGCACTATTACAGTAATTTGTTGGATTGCTAGCTTGTGTCACTGCTGAATCTATTTGTTTACATTTTATGCTCACAATGTCTGTAACCTTATGAGCATTTGCTGTTGTGTCTGCTGAATCTATGTATTTGTTTACACATTATGCTCACAATGTCTGTAACTTATGAGCTTTGTACATTTTCTTGTATCTCCCCCACCCCCTGGGTCATACTCTAGAAATGAGCTTTGGCTCAGTGTGACTGTCCCCACTACTAAATATGTTAAATAAATAAAACATTGCTGTCTCAGCCCTTGACACCCAGCACTGCAATTGGGAACTTTTTTCAGCCTGTTCTCTGACTGACAGTTGACCCCTCCTGGTTTTCTATGTCCTCCACTCTGCCTACAGTCTTACAAGAAGAAGCAGTCAGCAAGCAGCTTCTTTGTGATAAACATCAGAATGCAAAGCAAGCCAGGTGCTCTAAATGTTGCTTACTGATTAGAGTCACCTCCAAAAACAAGCCACCCCTATTTAGAAGCCCTGGCTGAAAATGGAAAAATGCAGTTGTAGCTGGGGCATCAAAATTTTGAAATACAGAATATGTCCCCTGGTAGTCTAATGGGTCCACCTCCCCTCGCAATTTAAAAAAAAAATTCCCCCAGTAGTCCAGAGGGCTACACTCCCCTGGTCCGAACCAGAAACAGCAGCCAGGTTGACCCAGCTCCCACAAAAAAAATACTTCAGTGTGGTTGTGAGGTGGGGTGACAACTTCGGCACCCTGAAAATATGTGCCCATAATGGCCAAGTTAAGACCCAAGGAAAGAAGGGGGGACAAAAAACCTAAGTCCACATGAATGGGCAGTATATATGTTTCGAGACTAAATTTTTTTTCCAGATTTTGTACCTAAAGGTAGAGGAGTCACAACATGGGACCGAGTAGGCACTGGTGGGGAAGGTGGGGAGTGATGTTGGGGTTAGAGGATTGGCAAGTGTGGGTGGGGTTCAGTACATAATTAGCAGGAGTGAGGTAGTGGCAGTGGGTTTGGGCATCCTTCGTCTGTGTCTGTTCAGAGATTGGGGGGGAGACTTGTGGAATTGTTGGGCATAGAAACATAGAAACATAGAATTTGATGGCAGATAAGGACCACTTGGCCCACCCAGTCTGCCCATTTCCCTACCTGATGGATAAGCTGCAGATCCTAGTTAACCAGCAGCCTACTTCTTCCTACCCCCAACCCCTAGAATTGCCTTATGACTGTCCCATGCATGCTTGAATTCCACCACTGTTTTTGACTCCACAACCTCCTCTGGAAGGCGTTCCATACATCCACAACCCTCTCTGTGAAAAAATACTTCCTTAAATTACCTCTGAGCCGCTCCCCTTCTATCTTCAAATTGTGCCCCCTTGTTCTTGCACACCTCTTTTTTTGAAAGATGCTACCCTCTTGGACTTTGTTGATTCCCTTGAGGTACTTGAAAGTTTCTATCATGTCCCCCCTCTCCCTCCTTTCCTCGAGGCTATACATATTAAGCTCCTTAAGTCTCTCTTCATATGTCTTCCGGTGCAGACCCTGCACCATTTTAGTTGCCCTCCTCTGGACAGCTTCCATCCTGTCTATGTCTTTGCGAAGACTGGGTCTCCAGAACTGCACGCAGTACTCCAGATGTGGTTTCACCAGCTGTCTGTACAGAGGGATAATAGCTTCTTGTTTTCTACTGGTGATGCCTCTCCCTATGCATCCCAGTATCCCCCCAGCCCTTCTTGTTGCCCTCTCACATTGCTTGCCCACCTTTAGGTCATCTGATATGACTACCCCAGGTCCTTTCCATTTTTGTTGTTGTTAGTATCTCACCTCCATTGTGTACTCTTCCCTGGTTTTTGTTTCCAGGTGCATTACCTTGCACTTCTAGCATTGAATCTAAGCTGCCATACATTTGACCATTTCTCTAACCTTGCCAAGTCCCTTCTCATCCTTTCCACCCCACCTTGTGCATCAACTCTGTTGCAGATCTTTGTGTCATCTGCAAAGAGACATACTTTCTTTCCAGTCCCTCTGCAATGTCAGCTATAAAGACATTGAAGAGGACCGTCTATACTGAACTCTGCGGTACCCACTGCTAACCCCTTTTTTCAGAGTGGACTCCATTTACTATTACTCTCTGTGTCCTATTCTCCAGCCAATTCTTTACCCAGGCTGTCATCTTGGGACCCACTCCAGGCTGGCTAACTTGTATATTAATCTTTTGTGTGGGACTGTGTCAAATGCCTTGCTAAAGTCTAGGTAGGCCATGTCCACAGCCCTCCTGATCAACTACTTTGGTCACCCAGTCAAAGAAATCTATCAGATTTGTCTGGCATGACCTTCCCGCTGTGAATCCATGCTGCCTTGGGTCCTGTGCCCTCTGACCTCTAGATACACAACATTCTTTCCTTCAGAAGTGATTCCATCATTTTCTCTCCACTGAGGTTAAACTAACAGGTCTGTAGTTTCCTGCTTCTGCCTTGCTCCCACTTTTGTGAAGGGAATCACATCTGCCCTCCTCCAGTCCTCAGGTACCACCCCATCTTCCCATGATTTGTTAAAGAGGGTAGTCAGTGGTGTCACTAGTTCTACCTTAGTTCTTTTAGAATTCTGGGATGAATCCCATCAGACCCCATTGCTTTGTCCACCTTCAGTTTTATGGAGCTCTTTCAGAACCCTTTCTTCTGTAAATGGGCTGGTATCAACTTCTGTATCCAGGGTGTTTCTACTGTTTGTTTTAGGTACCTCCCTCTTCCTTTGTAAATACTGGAGCAAAATATTTGTTTAGTATCTCTGCCTTTCACAGTCACCCCTGCCCACCCTCCTCCCCTTTATTAAGCCTCACCATCCCTCCCTTGGTCTTCCTTCGCTCCCTGATGTACCTATAAAGGTTTTATCCCCTTCTTAACTGAGGCTATCTTTTCCTCGGTTTGGGCCTTTGCTGTTCTGACTGCCTTTCCAGCTTCCTTTGCTTTAACTGATACAGTTCTCTGTCCTGTTCCTTCTGTGATTCCTTGTACTTCCTGAATGCTTTCTTTTCTCTTGAACCTTCACTGCCACTTCCTTTGAGAACCATAGTGGTTTCTTACCTCGCTTCGCTTTGTTTATTTAGCGTTACACAAAGGCTTGTTACCTCTGTGATGGCAGTTTTTATTATTCCCCATTGTTCTTCCACCCCTCCTTCCTGCCCATTTGCTAGTGCATTCCTTAGGCACTCACCCATTTTGGCAAAGTCAGCCCTCCTAAAATCCAGTACCTTTGTTTTTGTATGGCTTGACTCTATTGTTGTGTTTATTGTGAACCATACTGTTCGATGGTCGCTAGTTCCCAGATGGCTACCCACTTCTACATCTGTGATCCTCTTCATCTCCATTTGAGAGAACCAGGTCTAAGATTGCCCTCCTTGGAGTGGGCTCCAATACTAGTTGTCTCAAGACATGCCCCTGTAGGGCATCTAGAATAACCCCACTCTTAGAAGTGGCTGCTGCAACTGCACTCCAGTTAACATCTGGCATATTCAGATCACCCATCAGCAATATCTCCCTTTATCTGCCATTCTAAGTATACTTTCTATCATTTCCTTGTTCATTTCCTCCCCTGAGAAGGGGTATATTACAACCCTGTGCGGATTGTGGTGCCATTGCCTGCCTCCAAATTGACCCACAGTGCTTCTTCTCCTCCTGTTTACCCTTTTGTTCTGTTGCTTTGATTTCTTCTTATGTAGAGAGCTACTCCTCCCTCTTTACCCTCCCTGTCCCTCCTGTAGATAGTGTATCCTGGTATGTTTACATCCCAGTCATGGTTCTGTGTGTACCATGTCTCTGTGACTGCCATGATATCCAGATCTTCCTCCTTCATCGAGGCCACTAATTCAGGAAGCTTGTTACCAACACTACGGGCATTGGTACTCATTGCTCTCCATTTTTTGATGGCTTTACCTTCTGTAGCGGCAACCCCCACTGACCTTTCTACCTTGGTCTTTTTCTCATTTAGTACCCTGTTTTGTAGGGGGAGGCTGGGATTTTCCTGCTGCTTATCAGTGCCTCCCCCTGACTAGTTTAAAGGCTTGCCAATGAAGCATTTAAACTGATTGCCCAAAGACTTGTTCCTTCCTGGACAGATGCAGACCATCCTGTCAGTAGCAGGCTGGTGTCCCTCTCCCAGGTGGAAACCCCAGTCCCCAATGAAGCCAAACCCTGTGCTCCACACCATTTTTCAACCATTTGTTAAACTGCATGGTGCAGTACCCCGCCTCACTCATGCCACCGACAGGCAGCACCTCTGAGAAGGATACTGTGTGTCTACTTGTCTTAAGCCCTCCCCAACTCTACAAAGTCCTTTTGCACTGCTTAATCTCATGATGAGCCAAGTCATTTGTCCCTAGGTGGACAATGACATCCAGCTCAGACTCCCGTGCAACTGTTCTCGTGATCCTAAGGATCGCCTTCCTGTCCCTCAAGCCATGGCACCAGGCAGGCACCTTACTTCAGTTTTCCCTGCTCCCCAGTTCTATCCCCTAATAATTGAGTCCCCACCAGGGCTGCTTTCTTTCCCTGTGGTGCCCTCTGCCTCCTTCCTGAGGCCTCCCTTGTGACAGTTGTCTGCACCCTCCTTAGTCTCCTCTGCGGTGCATCCATAGGGAACCATGCTCCCCCAGAATGGTGTATGGATTGTGGAGTGTAACAACTGACTGAGTGTGCCTCTGTTCCACCACCCTTACCCTCCTGAGCCTACTGTGGTCCAACTGCTGTGCTTTCTTGCAACCTCTGAGGTAGTGGTGGTGGCTGTGGTGCTCCCTGGATGGGGAGGTTCCCTGCCACTGTCCAGTGCAGCCTGAAGATGGGCAACTTCCTCCTCAGGGCAGATGGTTGTCTGCAAACAGGGCAGCATCTCAGCCTCCAGAAAGACTCCCGGAAGACTGCTGCCCCACAGCCATTACATTGTACTACTCCCCACATAACTGTCTACCTTGGTTTTTTTTTTGTGTGTGTGTGTGTGTGATTGGTGCGTTATATAGAAATATATGTATTTAAATAATGTGTATGCTTATATTGTCAGTGCAGTGTGCTAGACAGGATATGACAGTGATGTGTACCTTGCCCTCTTGAGGAAATGATGTCAGAACCCCAGGTATAAATGAACTATTTCCAGGGTGGGTGGGTGAGGGGTGGGAAGGGTTGGGCTTAAACTGTGCCCTCACGAAACAATCATCTAAACGCTCTGACCTACCGATGTGATGAGTGCCTTCCTGTCAGCACCATACATGACAATTTGTAATACTGCTTCAAACCAATTTGATAGAGAAAATACCTTGCTAATCAAACAGAGAAAAATCCAAACATCCAAGTCAGACACAGGTAAACCTCCCCAGCCCCAAAAGAGCCTGGTGACTTGTGCTCTGAAAACAGTCAGCCCCAAAACACGTCAGCTGTGCAGAAGGGCAGACACAGAAAACAGTATTCAGCCTATCTGGGTTTAAACTCTTCCTACACTGAAAACCTTGACACTTGTAACACAAGTAAAGCAAACTCCACCTCCCTCTGTTGATTGAAAGACTGCCTTTTCTGATAATTCTAAGTTGCTTATTTCACCCTTCAGTTAGAAGTATCCTCCACCTGAAGAATATTAACTTTCCTAAGGAATCTGCTTCAAACCAAAGACAATTGTAAATTGTAAGGTTCACCTCCCTCTGTTGTGAGCACTACTCACTTTCTTGCAAATCTTAAGTCCAGTGTTGCAGCTTGCAGCCAGAGGTAGCTTCACCCGAAGACTATGAGGTTATCTGATGAGCCTGCTAAAATTACTACTTTTATCAAGGTCTGTAAGATTCTTGTACAGTATCTTTTGGTGGGAGGAAATGGGGGGGTTGGGCAGCCGCCGTTGGGGTCTATTGGGAGATTAGCCTGGAGTTTGGCAGGGGACCGGCAACAAGGTTGGGCACCCACCATCGCAAGCTAAAACAGCTCACATAAATAGATTGTGAGTCGTGAAAGCATAAGCTGTTGTTGACACAAAAAAAACCCTTATGAATAGAACATTGACAAAATGTGCTTTGCATGTGTGAAAAAATATATATGTATTTTTTTCACTTATTGGGTCCATGGAAGGCACGCCCTCCATGGTGGGTTCTTTCTGAGAGTTGTCAGCCATGACCTCGCTTATGCCAATCTTGTGTGGGAGACGAGTGGGCAGTTTGCCGGATCCATTGTTGGGGGTGGTGAGTTCCGTGTACCATCAGAGTGCCATAGGTGAATGGGACACACAGGAACATCAACCATGCTGGCTTTACTTTCAGTGGCATCACCTGGGTTATAGTGGTTTAGTTTCTGAGCTCCCCAAGAGAATCTTATTTCATCCACTTATAATCAACATGGACTTACCTGCTAAACAAACAAGAAATGCTGCTAGGAGGACAAGAAACGGGTAGAGGTCGTGGAAATGAGAGTGGTCGAGCGCTTCACAAATACAGAATGGTATGACCATTTGCTGCTATACTTCATGGCCAGGGAGAGGGAGCTTACCCTCGAATTGGACAATCTAGAGAATGGTGTATAAGGCAAAACTTAATCTATAGTGTACCAGAAGGAGCAGAAAAGGGTGCTCCTATCATATACTTTGTTTGGACACACTTAAAAGACTTGTTACAGCTCCTGGTAGACGTTGATCTAAAAATGGATTGCATGCTCAAGGCCTTGGGTCCCACAACCTACAAACCCTAGAGCTCCCTCTATTCCATACTTATATTCTATGTGGTTCATAGCTCAGTGCTTGTGCTACGTACAGTAGAGCTGAATGATGTAGGTTATGCTTGGATACATAGGCCCAACCAGTAAGTAGGACAATGATTGCAAGGTATATGAGTTATATGAAATGGTTAGTGCTTAGATACTACAGCATAGATATGAACAAGTCAGTGATTGTAGTACACATGAACTGGATTGATATGCATAGTGCTTAGGTGCTTGAACCGATGAATAACAACGTGTTAGGACTTGATGTTTTGGCCTTTCTCTGTATCCTACTTTGGGAAGGCTGCTTAGTTGATTAGGATTGCCCCCGGTGGGATAAGAGTGCCTGAGAAGGAGGAGGAGTCAGGGGAGGATGGAGGGCGGGTGCAACTCGCTCTAAGCAGAGCGGCGATAACCTGATTGCTTAAGTGGGAGAGGGGGGAGGAGCTATTCCCCCATAGAACTACAGGCATACGCCTTACCATTCTATGTGATTCATAGCTCAGTGCTTATGCTATGTACAGTAGAGCTGAATGATGTAGGTTATGCTTGGATACATAGGTCCAACCAGTAAATAGGACAATGATTGCAAGGTATATGAGTTATGGATTGTTTAGTGCTTAGATACTTCAGCATTGATATGAACAAGGCAGTGATTGTAGTACACATGAACTGGATTGGATATGCATAGTGCTTAGGTGCTTTGTTTTTTTTTTAATTTTAGCCTTTGATAACCGGGTAAGGCCCATTAGGCACAAGTGCCTGTTTTCAGGGGCGATCTGGGAGCACTGGGCGGTTAAGTGAGTTGCTCAGAGTCACACAGTATGCAAGTGGAGGTTGTGAGAATCAAACTCAGGTCTGGGCTGCTGGATGTATCAAGCTCGTTCACACCTCATTCCTCTAACCTCTAGGCTATACTGCCAGCCCTAACCGATTTGAACCTTGAAGCTTGAACCAATGAATAAATTATTAGGACATGATGTTTTGGCCTTTCTTTGTATCCCACCTTAGAAAGGATGCTTAGTTGAGTAGGATTGAGAACCCCCCCAAAACCAAAAAAGAAGAATTATGATTACAGGTACAATTATCTCCTCCAACTCCGGAGAGTGTGGCCACTAGCATGCAGGAGAGGAAAAAACTCCTTTGGGGGAACCTCTGAGTACCATGGCTACTGACCTGCCCCTCCTTCTGGGCATACTAAAGGAGAATAATCCTAAATGAATGAATTTAAGTCATCGGCTAGTCCGAAACCCAGTCAATGAAGATCTTAAAGTCGATGAAGAGCAGGTGGAATCCAGTACTGATGTTGAATGTCCAGTGAGAAGATGGCAGCATATGTTTAGCAAATTCCTAGTCTGAGATGTCAATTACCAGAGCAAAATATTGATAGGATATTTGGAATCCAGGTGATGCATAGTTAATCTTGAAGTGTTGGTCTGAGTTCCGATACGAGCTTCTGGAAGTATAGAGTCTGTAAAGGGGAGGCGAGTGCTCTGGATGCACATTGTGAAGCTGAGGAAGGCGGAGCAAATGAACCCCTGGTCCTGAGTGGGCGAAGCAATAAGTGGACAATAGGCTAGAAAGCCCGGAAATCCTACAATCATCCAGCGAAGAAAGTACGGTAAGGAACAGAACCTCCATGCCCCAAGCTGGGCAAGGCAGGTGTAGAGTAAAAATAATCGAACCTCCAGGCCCCAATGCTGGGTGAGGCACGTGTAAGGTAGAAATAGTCGAATCTTCAGGCCCCGCTGCTGGGCGAGGCAGGTATAGAGTCGAACTATTTGGACCTCCAGGCCCTGATGCTGGGTGAGGCAGGTGTAGAGTAGATACATTCGAACCTCCAGGCCCCAGTGCTGGGCGAGGCAGGTGTAGGCTAAAGGCAGACTTATGAGAGCAGTAAGATGGTCCTGTAGAATGGTCATGTTCCTGATGATCAAGGATGGCAGAAGACTGCGGTGAAGAGAACTGAGTCGGATGAGTTGGCAACTCGACCAGGTTTAGTAAGCTTCATGGCACTGGAGTAGGTTAAGTCTGAGGCCTAAGCCATGAGATAGGAATGGCACTATAGAACAGAGGTCAGCTGAGAGTCCTGGCAGGAAATGGTAGTAGTAGGGAATCTAAATGAACTGAAGCAGCATGGCAAGAAACATCCAAGGGAATTGATTGCGAATATCCTGAGAGGAAGTCTAGATGTACGTCCACAGTGGAGCAAAGAAGGATATCCTTGGTGAGTGGAGTAGGTGCGAGCAGGCAAGGTGAGGGCTGCAGTGTCCAGAACTTGAGTAGTACGACTGAAGGTGAGATATCCTGGCAGTGCTTCCAATCCTGATAGAAAGTCGGAGATGAGTAAGTGACATGGAATGAAGGTGTCTGGCAGACAGAGATCCAATGAAATGCCCAAAAAGGAAGAAAACCATCAGAAATGGAAGGGAAGGAAGAAGCAGGAGTAGGCCGGGTCTAGGCCAGGAGAAGGAGACACCGCAGAAGCACTGGGACAAGGTAGTCAGATGAATGAAGGTCCAGAGATGGTCCAGATCCAGAAAGCAGGCGAGGCACAGTAACCACCTAGACCCCTACGTGGGGTAGGCTGGACCCCTACGGAGGTCAGCTGGAGGAAGGAGCAGAGAGCGGCAGCTAGGCCTCCAAAGGCTAGCAGGCTGCAAAACCCTCACACAGGGCAGCAAAGGAGCAGTGAAAGCATGCCAGTTGAGGCCCCCGCGTGGCCACGGGTACTGCCAGACCCCACGTAGGCCAGGAGGGAAGGGAGAGTGAGTCAAGCTAGACCCCACGTAGGCTAGCATGACTGGGGGTGCTGCCACGGAGGGCAGCCCGGCACAGCAAGCATCCCAGAGCCAGAGCCGAGGAGATGGTAGCAGGCAAGCAGTAAAGATTGCAGAAGCAAGAGGGACCTGGACATATGCAATAACAGAACAGCCATAATCAGACTCGTACAGTGGTCTGCCTGGGACAGGAGCTGTTTCTACGTTGTTGCAATAGAGAAGCAATTTAATAGAGCAGTATATGGTGAAGCAAAATAGGCAGGTACACTAGAGTAAAGCTGAGTCTGTCGTAGTACAGAACGATGGAATGTTCGGATAAGGTGCCAATAAAGTGAGGAATCTGCTTGAGTTGCTGCTGCTCAGAGCTCGCAGGAAAGGTTCAATGCTACCATGGGAAAACCAGGAGTGCAGGATGGCAACAGTCTTGGAAGAGTGATGAGCCAGGCCTCCCTGTAGGCAAGCAGAAATGGCCGGACCTCCACGTAGGTCAGTCTGAGGAAGATATAGAGAGAACAACCTCAAGTAGGGCAGACGGACAGTCAGGACCCATGGAGCAGGTGCCAATAAACCAGGAATGGGTCCATTAAACGTCTTCGGTGGTTCTGCTATACCAGTGGACTAGCAGTAGAGGAATACAAGTAGCAACAATCCTTAAGATATGAGGAGGATGACGGCCGGAGGAGCTGAGAGAAACAGCAAGCAGCTTGGTCAGTATGGACTTCATGTAGATATGGCAAGGTGCCAACTGGCAGTCAAATGGCAAGGCACAATTTAGCAGAAGAAAGGGACTGGTATTGGCAATGTTGGTCGAACCTTGCATAAGCTGCAGAATAGGTCAGTACTGTAAGCAGACCAGAACTGAGTTAGGTAGGCAGGTATGGAGTAGAAAGTCCTGGTAGATGACATGAGATATAGTGAATCAGAAAAGCCCCAAGTCATAGATAGCATCACTGAATGCGGCAGCAAACTGTAAAATAACTTGCTGCGGCCAGAAAACATCCAATCTGAAGTGCTGCATGAGAGGGTAAATTGTTCCGTTGATGTGCGGAAAGCAGGATGAGTTGTAGCTGTGCACAGAGTGGCTCAGTCAGCGAGCTAAGAAGCCGTGGATGACAAGCAGAGAAGGGAAGAAGTACCAGACTGGCTCCAGAGCCTGAGCTGAGCTAGGAGCTGGGGATCAATGGCGGCAGTTCTGGAGATCAATCAGAACAGAGTAGGGCACAAGAAGGCAGTCCCAGGAAAATGCAGGCAGGTAGCATGATAGCTGTACAGATCCTGGATTGTCCATGTGGAGCTGAAATAACATTAGCTGGTAGGCTGCTGTGGAACAGAGCAGGCACCGCACTGAGCAATGAACTGTGCGGTGCATGGTACCATGGCTGCAGAAAGGAAAGGAGACAGGAGCGGCAGCACAGAAGAGCCACAGAGAAAACAAAATGCAGCAGTGGCGACAGAGAGGCTGGGAGAAGAATGAGGCAGTACAGCAGAAACTATAGCTGCGAGGAAAAAACAAAAACCCCAAAGAGAGGTATGAGGGAGAACAGGGAAATGGGAGCACAAACGTGTGGGGGGGGGCGGAGCAATTAGAAAACACAAGGAAAGACAGAAGGGGACAAGCACACGAAACGTGGCACAGGAGGGGGATGGAGAGAACAGGAAAAAGGAGCAGCCAAGGACCAAGCAGCAACGCTACCAGCGAGTGCAACTCACTCTAAGCAGAGCAGTGATAGCTTGATTGCTTCAGTAGGAGATGGAGGAGGAGCTATTCCCCCATAGAACTACAGGCATACGCCTTACCAAAATGTATGTCTTACCTCAGCAAAAATTGAAATCTCAAGGAGAGCCTGGCAGCAGAGAGAGTTACAGTATCATGGCAAACACATTACCATAGATGATAATTTCACTAGTATGGTACAGGAGAAAAGACACTCCATGTGGGGAATTGTAAAGCAACTGAGAGCCAAAGGTACAGCCCCTCTACCAAGCTGGGCTGTGTGCGGAGATTAAGACAGGGATGAAAGTATTTGTGGACTTGCTTGAAACATCACCATATCTGAAACAGCTTTAGATTCCCCCTAGAAAGATCAGCTTGAGAGGGATTTGCTATGATTGGCTTGGGAGGTGGTGAGTGGTGACATAGGCAGGCCTTGACCACAGGCCAACAGAGAGCTTCAATGCTGCAGGCAGACATCTGCTCGCACCTCCGTCCATACCTCACTCAGTGAGAGTCGGACCAGAATAGAGAGGACCAGAGTACTGTGGACTAGGGTCATTCAGGCCCAATTATCCAATAACTTTTTGTTTGTTTTGCTTTTTTTCAATTGCAGGATGTTATAGTCACTGAGCTGCAAGTTCTGATGAATTCTATGCTGGGACAGTTTACTGCATGTGTTATACAATAGGTTTAATAATCATGTAACTCAGCTTATTTGACTGATCTGGTGAGGTCTGCCTCTGTAGGACTCCCTACAGGGCTGGTTCAGCAATCAGTGGCAGACAGAGGCTGTTAGAAGTAGGAGCAGAGAGTTAACGAACATAGAAACATAGAAAATTGTCGGCAGATAAAGATAAGGACTTCCTGGCCCATCTAGTCTGCCTGGAAGCCCTTGTACTGGATTACTACTTCTGACCCACCCACTGCTGTAACTCTATGGTTCCCCTATGCCTGTCCCAAGCATGCTTGAATCCATCTACAGTGCTCGTTTCCACCACCTCCTGAGGCAGACCATTCCATTCATCCACCACCCTCTCTGTGAAGAAGAACTTCCTCACATTCCCTCTAAACCTCCCACCTTCCAATTTCATGTCATGCTCCCTCGTTCCTATGCTCCTCATGTAGTGGAAAATGTCTCCCCCCTGCACCTTGTTTATACCCTTTAGGTACTTGAATGTTTCTATCATGTCCCCTCATTTCCTCTCCTCTTCCAGTGAGTACATATTGAGGTCCCTCAAGCTCTCCTCATAAGTCTTGTGTTGCAAGCCCTGCACCATCTTAGTCGTCCTTCTCTGGACCGTCTCCAACCTGTTACTGTCCTTACGAAGATGTAGCCTCCAGAACTGCACAGAGTACTCCATGTGAGGCCTGACCATGGTTTTATATAATGGCATCACTACCTCCCTTCTTCTGCTGGTGATACTCCTGCCTATGCACCCCAGCATGCCACTGGCCCTCCCAGCTGCCTTAATACTCTGCTTTGACATTTTCAGGTCATCTGAAATAACCCACAGGTCCCTTTCCTCCTTTGTGACCATCAGCAACTCCCCCCAATCCTGTAGCTTTCCCCAGGGTTTCTGTGTCCCAGGTGCATAATTTTGCACTTCTTTGAATTAAACTTCAATTGCCAGTCCTCAGACCATTTTTCAAGCTTCCCCAGGTCCCTCCTCATTTTCTTCACCCCTCCTGGAGTATCCACTCTATTACAGATATTGGTGTCATCTGCAAACAGGCAGACCTTTCCATCCAGCCTATCTTCAATGTCGCTAATGAAGACATTTAACAGGATTGGCTCCAGGATCAATCCCTGCGGCACTCCACTGGTCACCCCCCTCTCCCCAGACTGTACCCCATTTACCACCACCCTCTGCCTCCTGTCTGTTAGCCAGTTTCTAACCCAGTTTACCACCCTGTCCCCCATGCCCAGCCTACCCAGCTTGTTTATCAGCCTCCTATGTGGGACGGTGTCAAAGGCTTTGCTGAAATCAAGGTAGGAGATGTCCACTGCCCCACCTTGATTTACTTCTTTTGTCACTTAGTCGAAGAAATCAACCAGATTTGACTGACATGACCTCCCCACTGTGAATCTGTGTTGACTATGGTCCTGGGCTCCGATGGCTTCTAGTTGCCCCACTATCCTTTCTTTAAGCAATGTCTCCATGATCTTCCCAACAACTGAGGTGAGGCTGACTGGCTTATAGTTCCCTGCCTCCTCCCTGCTGCTGGATTTGTGTAGAAGTACTACATATGCCCTCCTCCAATCCTCTGGTACCACCCCTGTGTTGACTAACTCAGTAAACATGGCTGCCAGAGGTTCTGCTATCTCCCTTCGCAGTTCTCTTACTACCCCTGGGTGCATGCCATCTGGTCCCATCACTTTGTCCACCTTCAATTTAGTGAGCTCCTGCAGGACTCTTTCCCCTGTGAATGGACTATTGTCCACCTCTTCACCCCCTTGGCAATTGCTGTGGCCCCTGTCCCTCCCCCTCTTCTGTGAATACTAAACGGAAATATGTATTTGGTATTTCGACCTTTTTCCTGTCACCCTCCTTGCAAACCCCTTCCTCTTCTTTGAGCCTGGCAACACCCCCTTTTTCTCCTTTTGCTGATGTACCTGAAGAATGTCTTGTCCCCTTTCTTAACTGACAGTGCTAAACCTTCCTCAGTCTGTGCCTTTGCTCGCTTTACTGCCTTTCCCGCTTCCCTTAGACACTCTAGGTACTCCTCCCTGTTCTCCTCCCCTTGAGTCTCCTTATATTTCCTGAACCCTTTCCTTTTTGCTCTGACCTTTTCTGCCACCTCTCTCGAGAACATAGTGGCTTTCTCCTTCTCTTGCCTTTGGATACCAATCTGATGCACTGGTTTGTTACTTCCCATAAAGCTTCCTTTAGATGCTCCCACTGTTCTTCCACTCCTCCTTCTGTCCTCGTTCTCTCCAGAGCTTTTTTTATACCCCTCCCCATTTCAGTGAAGTCAGCATTTTTGAAATCCAAAACCTTTGTTCTAGTATGACTTTAGTGAGTCTCTGTCCCTATGCTGAACCACACAATGTTGTGATCGCTGGATCCCAGTTGCCCTTCTACTTGGACATCTGCAATTCGACCACTGTTGGTCATTACTAGATCTAGAATTGCCCTGTCTCTGGTAGGATCAAGCACAAGCTGCCCGAGTCCAGCCTCCTGGAGTGAATCAAGGATACCTCTGCTTCTGGCTGAAGCAGCTACACTGGTGTTCCAATCCACGTCTGGCACATTGAAATCCCCCATCAGTAGTATTTCACCTTTTATTGCCATCTCGTGTATTTCCTCCACCAGCTCCCTGTCCAGTTCCTCTCTCTATCCTGGAGGCCCGTATATCACCCCTGAGCGTATTGCTGCACCATTTCCAGGTTAAAGGGTGACTTACAGTGCCTCGGCCTCCCCCTGCCTACCCTGTACCTGTGTTGCATTGTACCCTTTCTGACATACAGATCTACTCCCCCTCCCTTTTTGCCCTCCTGATCCATACTGAATAGAACATATCCTGGTACATTTGTTTCCCACTCATGATTAGCTGTGTACCAGGTTTCAGTTATTGCTACTATGTTCAGGTCTCCTTCAGTTATTAAGGCCTCCATGTCTGAGACTATATTTCCTAGGCTGCGTGCATTTGTCACCATGACCTTCCAAGTTTTACTGCCTGACCTCTCTCTTTCGTTCTCTCTTTCTTCCTGTTTTTAGTCCCCTGCACCTTCCCCCCTTTCCTGATACAGTATTTTTCTCTTGTGTTCCCAGTTCCTTTCCTACTCCCTTTCTGCCTGACCCCGATAACCTTGATATCAACTCCTCTTCCTGCCCATTGTTCTGCTTTGTCTTCCATGAGGGGCTGGGCTGCCTGAGTATCCCTGCTCCTCTTGCCCCCCCCCCCAGCTAGTTTAAATGCTTTAAGAAGTTCCAGTCTCTGAGAAACCTCAAAATGTCAAACGGGAAATGAGCCTCTTGTAGTCTCCAAGTGCTGCCACCCTGATGTGAATGCCAAAATGATAAAGTTCTCCAGTAGCAGAACTGTGTAGGGGGCGCAAATGAATATACAGCAGACAGCTTGGATGTAGAAAAACGTTCACAATAATTTATTCAATTTTCACGGCAAACAATCTCTACGTTTCAGCTACATGTGTAGGCTTCTTCAGGAAATGTCTTTATGCTGCTCACAATATATGGAAGCCTATTGATGTGTCCAACAATTCTTTTTACAGTTCATCAAAGCCTGTTTTTAAACATCTTCATTTCCACATTATTTTCAATGTTTATACTTAGGCATATAGCTTTAATAATCCTTCAGTGGATTTCCGGTTGAAATCTACCCTAAAGTAAATGTATATTCATTTGCGTCCCCTACACATTTCCTCTACCAGAGAACTTTATCGTTTTAGTTTAAACACTTGCCAGCAAAACATTTCAACTGTCCATTGAGGGCTGCCTTCCCCTTGCTGGACAGATGCAGTCTGTCCCCACTGTACATGGCTGCATCACCCCAGGTGGGTCCCCTGTCCCCAGTGAAGCCATACCCCTTCTCATTGCACCAGCCTTTCAACCATGTGTTGAAGTTACTAATACGGAGATCCCCTTCCCCTTCCGTGGATTGGCAGCACCTCCAAAAGTATCACGGAGCTTACTACCTCCCCCGGACACCCTCCCAGAACTGTAAAGTCCTCCTTCACCTGCTCCAAGCATGCCTTATCATTGGATAGGTCATTTATCCCCAGGTGGATAATGATCTCCAGCCCTTCCCTCCTTGTCACAGCTTCAGTGATCTTCTAGGTGCGCTCCCCCTCCTTCTGAGCTGTGCCTCCTAGAAGGCATTTTGCCTCCCTTTCCTCGCTACTGTCTGTGTCCAGATCCATTCCCAGGACAACTGAGTGCCCCAACAGGAGTAACTTCTTCTTCCTATGGAGTTCTCTCCCTCCCACCACTGGGTCTCCCTGCTGGAGGACCCTCACCTCCTCCCTGTTCTTGGCCTTGGGTTCCCTTAAGAGATGTCCCGTTCCTCCAATACTATGTAGGGGTTCATGAGCTGGACTGGATGAGGGATGTGTCTCTGCCCCCCCTCCCCTGAATCTTCCTGAGCCCACTGTAATCCATCCTGCCATCTGCCTGGGTGGCAGTCGTGGCATTGGCTGGGGACCTGGTGGCCCCTGGGTGGGAGTGAAGGTCTCCAGTATTCCTGCCAGCTCAGCCTGGAAACTGGTGACCTCTGCCCTCATCCTAGAGAGGTGCCTGCAAATGGGGCAACACTGCAGCACCCAGAATGTTTTGTTTGAAGACTGCTGCACCACAGCCAGAGCACTGCACCACTCCTTGCATCATACTGCAGTCTGATATTCCTCCACATCTACTTGTTTTTTCCTTCTCCTTCTCTCCTTGTTTCTCTCTCCTTCTGCAGGGACTTACAGCTTCTCTCTCCTCCTCTTGTATGTGCCCTTGTAGACCTAGCTGCTAGCTACACCCTTTGTAATTCTGCCTACATATCAGCTAGGCTATTGCTTGTGTTGTGCTGCCCTAACTGTTCCTGCATCTTTAAGTAGGTGTGGCCTGGCCTTCCACTATAAAGGTGGAGCACCCTGGGGTGGTTGGGGGATGGGGGGGTTGTTCCTTTGATACTCAAGGCTTTCTTCTGTAAACTGCAGGGCAAAAATACAGCTCTAGTTTAATTTACCAGCAAACAGATTCTCCTAGTCCTGCTCACACAAAATGGGAAATCCCACTGAATGTCAGTTAGGAACTCACTTGAATTTTAAACCTCCCTAATCCCTTGCTGAAATGAGATACCTGAACTGAAGATACAGCCCTAGCTAATTTCAAACACTCACAATTTTACCAGCAAACAGATTCTCCTAGTCCTGCTCACACAAAATGGGACTCCAACTGAATGTCAGGAACAAACTTGAATTTTAAACCTCCCTAATCCCCTGCTGAAATGTGATACCTGTTCTGAAGGTACAGCCCTAGCCAATCTCAAACACTTACAATCTAACCAGCAAACAGATTCTCCTAGTCCTGCTCACACAAAATGGGAAATCCCAAAATTTGTGCATGGTGGTCGAGTATAAAACTAAGTGAGATGTACCTCGTGGATTTGAACCATGGTGAAAGCAACTCGACCACAGCAGCATAATGATATGGACAGCACAGGCTTAACAGAAATAGTAAGTGCCTCTTGAGGCATTCTTTGCAGTGTTCAGAGTCTTTTGCTATGGCGTAGATTCCCCATGACTGAAGCTTCAATGCACGAAATGGTGTTGGGAGGCTTGAAACCTGCCCTTTATTCTTTTTGACCCATTGCCTTGCCAACAAGGAGCAGTTTATTTGGCATGGGCCTGGGGGCTTTCAGGTTGCTGCACTGTGTATATTTAACTAAGCAGGGGACCCACCATTTCACCAGCTCTTCTGGAAGGCTAGTATATGGTTCGGGAGGGTGGGTTTGCTTGATCCCTTACCCCTTTATTTTTGTTTATTCAGGCAGAGTTTTCAGCCTCCTGATACATATGTGCGGTGTCTCACCCTTGCCCTGTTTTGGGGGTGATGTTGGTGATTTCTGTAGTATTCGTGCTATATGATCTCTTGGTGGGAAGAGGTGTTCAGGAGTAGTGACAAGACATGTTCAGGTGGCACCTTGTCTGTCCGGTAGAGATGAGAACACTATTAACTGTTCTGTTGCTTTTGCCTGGTCTTCTTATCACCGAAGACACCTATGCCAGATGTCCAATATGACACCATCAGGGAGATCTCTTATACATGAAAGAACTAACTCTCCCATACCACCTAGGAAGCAAGGTAGGGGAGCAGGTGTAGTAGTGTTTATTTCTATTTGGTACCTTTCTCTGGAGGCTCAGAGTGCCATTACAACAGGAGCGGAAGGAACAAATACATAAAAATGTAACATAAATGAAATGAACAAAAATCCCAAACATGAAACAATTCTAAACAATTCCATCATATTATCTTAATAAATAAATACATAAACATCAATATAAAATCTCTCTCTCTCTCTCTCTCTCTCTCTCTCTCTCTCTCTCTCTCTCTCTCTCTCTCTCTCTGGCACAGCTGTGATTAAAATATAATAGGCATACAGTTATTCCCCAAACACCTGGCAAAAGAGGAAAGTCATAAGACCTGTTTTAAAAGCCTCTACCTAGGGGGGCCTCACTCAGGGCTTTTGGGAGTGAGTTCCACAAGACTGGGTCTGCCAGCTCAAATGCCCAGTCCCCCAACATTTTCCATCTTACCCTGGGTGTACCGCAAGGAGGTCCTTCGTAATGGAGCGGAGAGGGCACAAGAATATGTGAAGATGCAGGAGCTCATACAGGTAACCCAGGCACAACCCATGTAATTGACAGCTAGTGGAGTTCACACAGTGCCAAGGAGATATGAAATTACCTTGAAAGGCTGGTCAGCAACCTATCAGCTTCATTCTGCACCAGCTGCAGGCACAGAAGTGTACTGCCATTGACCCCAAGATAAAGAGCATTCCAGTAGTCAAGCATGGAAGTCACAAATACATGTACCAGTGTCACCAGGTCTCCAGGGGGAATAAGGGATTTTAGCAAACTGAAGCTCCTAAGATAGTATAAACTACTCCAGACTACTGCTGGCACTGGAGCCTCAAATGTCAGCCCCTCATCCAGAATGGCACTGAAATTCTTCACCTTAGAGGCAGCTACCAGATCAGCAGAGCCAAGCTGAAGCCCAGTCCGCTGCCTGACAGTAACCACTCACCCTTTACGACCTGGCTTCACAACCAGTGCTTCAGCCTTGTCTAGGTTAAGTCTTAACAAGCTACATGACATCCAGTCCTGGATTTCGGTCAAACACTTGTTCAGCATGTCGACTGCGCCCAGCATCCTGAGTGCAAAAGACAGAGCTGGGTATCATCTGCATAGCAGTGAAACCCAAGCCCATGCTATCTACTGATCCTCCCCAAGGACATCATGTACACCACAAACAACCTGGGTGAAAGGACCGGACCCTGGGGTAGTCCTCAGGGCAGCAACATTGGAGATGAGGAGAGAACTCCCAACATCACCCTCTGTGTCCTGCCACTGAGATAGGACTCAAACCAGCAGATGCTTTTTATTTTATGTAATGAATTTTGTTGACTGGATAGGCCCACTGAGACTAGAAGTCTCTTTTTCTCACCCCAGGAGTCCTTTGGCATCAGTAACATTAGCAGTGAGCTGACCAGGTAGTACTGCCCCAGAGGTGGACATTATGGTAATTAGTTTATGAATTAGCCAATCAGAGAAAGCTTGTGGGTGTGCTGAGCAGAGGCTGTGTAGAAGGCACCATAATTTTTTCTCTGCCTGACTGAGCATCACTACCTCTGGGGTGCTCTCTCCCTTGGCCAAGGAAAAAGTTTTATACTTCTTGTCCGCTATAAATTTTACTCTATTTACATTTTATAGTGTGCGGAGTAGCTTTTTCTTGTGTTTTAGCAGTTTCCCTCGGTTCCTGGGAACCATGTTTTTCTGCCAGTTCTGCAGTTACCCCACAGTTCCTTTTCTTTATTTTCTAACCTAAATAGCAACCACGTTTACTTTATTAAACAGTTCCTTACCTTATTTTTATCGCGGTTCCCTTTTTTAGGCGGGAACCGGCATCTCACTTTTACCTCAGAAAGTCGCGGTTCTTTACCATGAGGGAACTGACAGTTTTTCTTAACAGAAACCTGTTGGGGCTTTATTTTTCTGGGGTTTACTGATTTTTGGCATGTCAGAAATCCCTAAAAAGATGACTGGACCCACAGGTTTTAAAAATTGTCTAAAGTGCCACAGAATAGTGGCTAAAGCTGATACCCACGACTTGTATTTAATGTGTTTAGGTCCAGACCACTATTGCTCACTTTGCTCTAAGTTTTGTTAAAAGACCTTAAGGAACAGTGCAAAAAGGCTTATAATGATGGCGAAGAAGGGTATTTCTGTGTCCCCAAACAAAGATCTGAGGCTACTGATGAGGGGCCTTCAAAGAATAAAAATTCTAATCAAGGTGCTGATGAAGCATCTTCTAAATCTAAGCCAAACAAAGGTGCTGATGAAGTGCCTGCAGAAGAAAAAAATATAAATTCAGGTGCTGATGAAGTTCCTTCAAAACCTAAAACTTCTAAAGGTGCTGATGAGGTGCCTGGTTCAAAAAGAAAGCCTGACCAAGTCACCAATGAGGTGGCTGCAAAGAAGCCTTGTAAAGAAAAGCATACCACTGCCCCTCCCAGCTCTTCTAAAGGTGAGACAGTAGTGAATAAAAAACATAAAGAAAAATCTAAACATACAGAACCCCAGGGTGGTAATCTCCCTCACATACAACATGAGTTACCATCTGTGGAGGATATGGCTAAAGCCTGGCATGGTTTTCAGACCCCACAGAGCATGGGATCCTTTTTCACCACCTCTGTCTTTCCTAGGCAGACCCCATCCACAGCTCCTTCTGATGCAGGAGCTTATGAGGGGGACGATGATGAGGATTATTATGATGCTGCAGATGATATATCAGAGGACAACATCCCAGAGCCTAATGTGTCCCCAGACCCAAATTTTGGTGCATTCCCAACAGATCAGGAGGATACTTCCTCCGTGCTGACTTTTCTGCAACACATGGTAGACACCCCTGACCTCCTTTCTCAGGAGTCCACCCAGGAATAAAGAGGAAGACCAGGACTATAGGGAAATGAAAGGTCTCCCTCCTCCTAAAAAAGTAGTACTTCCTGTTTATAAGGCATTTAGAAAGAACACTATGAAGCTTCTCCAGACCCCTACATCTTTGTCTGGGGTTGACAAAAGAACAGACAAAAAATATCAGTTATCCAAAACAGATACAGCTTTCCTGTCTGTACATCCCAACCATGAAGTGGTGGTACAACAGGCTGCATGTGACAAAGCAGGAGTCCCTCTCTCTCTCTTCTCAGCCCCCTGAGAAAGATTCCAGAAGATTGGACTTTATGGCTAAGAAAACCTATACCTCATCCTGTCTCCTCCTGTCTTCTTACATGGCATACACAGCCAAGTATCAGAAGGCCTTCTGGAATTTGATAGTGGCCATAGCTCAGCAGGGGTCTGACTCTGTGGTACAGGACTTGGTGGAGACAGCTAAAACTGCATTGGAAGCCACTAAGTACCAGTTCCACATGGCAGATGACAACAATGATGTAGCCTCCAGGGTGATGGCCCAGGCTCTCTCTCTTAGGTGATCTACATGGCTGAGGACAACTAATCTGATGCAGGACACTCAGTCTAGGGCCATGCACTTTTCTTGCAACCAGAATGTCTTGTTCGATTCCAGAACAGAAGACTACATGAAGAAGGTTGATGAATACAAAACAATCTACCAAAGCAACACAGCTAAAGAGGAGACTCCTGCTGCTCAAAAGCCTCAACCTAAGGGAAGCAGAGAGAGGGAATACTTCCCTATGCCCTATTTTTCCCTTCCTCCTCAGTTTGACTATTATCAAATGAGAGCTTACTATAGAGGAAGAGGCAGGACAGGTCAGAGGAAACTTGCCTCTACCCCTGCTCCTGCAACTCAGCATAAGCCCTGACATAACTGTCTAGGTCACCTTCCCTCTGCCTGTAGGGGGCAGGCTCTCCCACTACCTCCAATCTTGGACCCTCATCACATCAGACAAATGGGTCCTGGAGGTAGTGGAAAAGGGCCTGCCACTTCAGTTTAAAAAGATGCCAGCCCTCAGGGGCACCCAGCTGTCCAAATCACTAACCCCAACAGAAAGACTTGTGTTGGAGCTAGAGGTGAAACATCTTCTGGTAGCAAGGGTGGTAGAGGGAGTGCCTGCCCATCAACAGAGCAAAGGTCTCTACTCCAGATACTTCCTGACACAAAAGAAAAATGGGAAGTGGCATCCTATCTTAGACCTCAGATACTTAAACAAACATCTTCCAAAACCCAAATTCAAAATGGTCACCCTCAAAATGGTAATACAGTCCATTCAGCAGGGATACTAGCTAGCCTCCCTAGACCTCAAGGATGCCTTCTTCCACATTCCAATAAGGCAGTCCCACAGAAAGTTTCTGAGGTTTAAACTTCCATCGAGGTACTACCAGTTTGCAGCCATGCTCTTCGGCCTGACATCTGCACCAAAGGTATTCACCAAATGTCTGGCTGCCATGGCAGCACATCTAAGAAAACAGGGAATCTCAGTCTATCCTTACCTGGATGACTGTCTCATAGTGGGAAAAAATCCTCCACAAGCAGAAGAGGCCCTCTCCCTAACAAAGAACACTCTGCACTCCTTTGGGTTTCTTATAAGCCAGAAGAAATCTCACTTGGAACCAACCCAACTCCTTACTTTCATAGAAGCACAGTTGGATACTCAGCAGAGCAGGGCCTTTCTTCCACCAGAAAGAATGCAAAACCTCTTGTTAGTAGCAAATTTTTTCATCCTAGGCCAGCCCAGGCCAGTCAGACACTTTTTGAGGCTCCTGGGACACATGACATCCATGACAGCCATGGTCCAAGGAGTCAGATTCAGAATGAGGGACATACAGTACCACCTGCAGTCTCACTGGTCCCAAAGGAGCAATTCTCTGTCCACACTGATTCCAGTCACAAAGACATTCCTTCAGGCCCTGCACTGGTGGAAGGAAACAACCAACCTCTCAGTAGGAATTCCCTTCCATGCACCTTCTCCCACAAAAATCATCACTACAGATGCTTCTCTGCTGGGATGGGGAGCTCATCTGGACAATACTTCTGTCAGAGGCACCTGGACTCCAAAGGAGTCACATGCTCACATCAATCTGCTGGAGCTCAGAGCCATTTACTTGGCACTGAAGGCCTTTGCTCCACAAGTAAAGGGCCACACAGTGCAGATCAGGAAAGACAACACCACTGCAATGTTTTACATAAATAAGCAGGGTGGCACAAGGTCCAGTATCCTGTGTTTGGAAGCCATGAGGATCTGATGTTTAGCCTACTCCCTGGATGTCAGTCTTTTAGCCATACACCTTCTGGGCAAGGACAACACCCTGGCAGATGCCGTTAGTCACATCAACCAAGGGCACAGCGAATGGTGTCTGAACAAGAAAGTGATGGCCACAGTGTTCAGAAGATGGGGCATGCCAGAAATAGATCTTTTCACCTCTCATCTCAACCATCAACTTCCCTTTGTATTGCTGCAAGCCTCCAGTTCTGGGAACTCTCCCAGAGGATGCCCTTACTCTGGACTGGTCAGGGAAGTTCCTTTATGCCTTCCCTCCCTTTCCCCTGATTTTCAGAGTGTTACTGAAACTCAAAGCTCAGCCAATAACAATGATTTTGATGGCGCCTGACTGGCCAAGGCAAGCTTGGTATCTTCTTCTGCTAACCCTCTCTTGCAGCACACCCATGCGCCTTCCACTCAGTCACTGTCTCCTGACTCTCCCTCAGATAGGAGTCACTTATCCAAACCTGCAGTCTCTTCACCTCAAAGCTTGGTTCTTGAGGAGTTAAAGAGTTCCCTGCCACTCAATACTCTGAACAAGTCCTGAAGATCCTGAGGATGGCAAAAAGCCTAGCACAAAAAAGACCTATGCAGCCAAATGGAAGAGATTTTTCCTCTGGTGCAAAAGAAACAGATTAATCCTCTCAGCGTTTCAGTTTCTAATCTCTTGGATTATCTGGTACATCTCCAGGCCTTAGGCCTAAGGCTTTCTTCCCTGAAGATTCATCTGGCTGCAATCTCAGCCTACCTTTCCATTGGAAAGAATAAATCTGTGTTTTCGCAACTGGTGTTTAAACAGTTTTTTAGAGGCCTTCTTCATCTGCAGCCCCCAATCAGGGAACCTGTCCCTCCTTGGAATCTTAACCTCTGTATTGCCAAGCTCATGGAGCCACTCTTTGAACCCATGGCTATGGCCCATCTCAAGCATGTCACTTGGAAAACTGTATTTCTAGTGGTCATTACCTCTGCAAGGAGAATTTCAGAGCTACAGGTACTTTGTACTGAGCCCAACTACATCATCCCTCATAGGGATAAGACTGAGCTCAGGACAAACAGGAAATTCCTGCCTAAGGTGGTCTCAGAGTTTCACCTCAATCAGTCCGTTACCAGTATTTTTTTACTGAGAAATCCACTCCAGTGGAGTAGAAGCTCCACAGTCTGGATGACAAGAGGGCCCTGCTTTATTACTTGGAACACACCAAGCAGTTCAGGGGCTCATCCACACAGCTGTTCCTCACCTATGGGGAGATAGGTAAAGGAAGACCAGCCACTAAGAGAACTATCTCTCGCTGGATAGTCTCCTGCATTCGGTTCTGCTATGACAAGGCTGGTAAACAGACCCCTGAGGGCCTCAGGGCCCACTCTACTAGGGGTACTGCAGCCTCTGTGGCAGCTGCAAGGGACATTCCCTTACTGGACGTCTGTAAAGCAGCTACTTGGAAGACTGTACACACATTCACAAAGCACTAGTTCCTGGATGTACAGTCTAGATCTGGTGCCAAATTTGACAGGGCGGTCCTGCAGAGCCTCTTTCCTAAGTAGGTTCTCTACCTGCCTCCCAACTGCACTGCTTTATAGTCTGCTAATGTTACTGATGCTGAAGGACTCCTGGGATGAGAAGAAAAAATTACTTACTGTAGTAATCTTCTTTCTTCCAAGGGATCCTTCAGCATCAGTAAGCTCTAACCCATTCTCCCCTGATAACCTTACAGAAGAGGACTCTGCTTCTTTCCTTTTACCAAATTTGTTGTTCTAAACTTTTAATTACATTTAGAGCAAAGTTTTCATGTTCTGTTGCTCTGGTTCATGCTGTTGCATGTTTTTTTTTTTTAATCCTGTTGGTTCATACCTACGTGGGTATGTGCCCAATCTAGCTTCGAAAAAATTCTGGTGCCTTCTACACAGCTTTTGCTCAGCACACCCACAAGCTTTCTCAAAAATTCATAAACTCATTACCATAATCTCAACCTCTGGGGTAGTACCACCTGGTTAGCTCACTGCTAATGTTACTGATGCTAAAGGACACCTTGGAAACTATGGTGAGTATTTTTTTCTTCAGGGGAAACCCGGGGGTGGGGAAAGACACAGATAGTAACCAACGCAAATTGAACCAGATTAAGCTGTTGGGGGTATTTTTAGTGAATGGGGAAAATTTGACCAGGACACTTGGGAAATTCCCCCTACTCATCCTGTAGGGGGAACTGGTGGTCGGATTCATGGCCAGTTGAAGTGAGCAAGTTGTGGAGGAGGTGGTGTTGACAGTTGTGGGGCTCAGGAAAGACGAAGCCAGTGAGTTAATGAACAAACCATTACCTGAGTGAGATGCAGTTTAGTTCTGAGGTGCAGTCATCACAGGAGATGTTTTCTTGGAAGTGTCCAGAGGTAGTCTTGAAATCTTTTGGTGAGCAGCTCCCAGGGATGGTATGGGAAGTTAGTGTGAGTGCTGCGACTGGATCCACTGCTCTTGTGACAGAGGACGCTCTCCCCAGATCTTCTCAGGCCCTTACAAGATCTCTGGAGGCTACGGTGTTGGTGGAAGATGGAAGCATGCGGGTTGGAATGTTCCCGCATCGTGTGGAGGAGCAGCCCGGGCTGGTGCAGCATTCGCACCAGTCCAATGAGGACTTTCGGTGACCAGAACATACTTCTGCTCCCTTTTCAGGAGATTTACAGATATGGAAGGTTCTGCCTTCATCTTTTACTTTTCCTGGACATAAGGCTGCTGTTGAACAGGGGGGGAAGGAGGTGCTCCAAACCAGAGCTGTGCAGCATGGGGCTCAGGGCATGGGAAGGGAGGGCGCTGGAGCCTGGAACGGCCTGGTATCAAGTGGATGGCCCGATATATATATATAGGGCTTGTTTCGATTGGGATGGTCCCCCCTCCATCTGGACTACTGATCATTCCCTCCACTCTGATGGGAGGAGAAGGGGGTAGAAGGAACTTTTTTCACCTAGTCATTGGTCCCCGGTTCGCGTTTTGCTAGGCACGGGTTGGACACAGGACCACATTGGACAGTGGCATATGGAGCACCCCATGGAACCAAGGGGGATTAGTTATTCTATGGAGCCTGAACTTGGGGGTATAGCTCAGGTGGTGATGGTGGGCACTGGGGTTGGGTTTTCTTTGGATGCTGCTTCACCTGTTCTTCCAGTGAATTCAAATGGGCCACCCTTGTTTAACCCCCCCAGTATAGCCATGTTTTCTATTGATGAGATTCTTTTGGATTTGCCAACTGTACATAATTCACCCATGGTACCTTCTATGGAGGTCACTGATCATCTCTAGGGCTGCAGTGTTGGGATGGGATCTTCCGGGGGACCTCCCCAGACACCTGACATGCCACCATCTAGTACGATGGCTAAGGTTAAGGGACTACATGTCCCAGACAGGGATGCACAGCAGTGTGTTTTGTCATGGGCTGAAAGAATGGACTTGGAGCTTTCTCAGCCATCTCATCAGTCCGGCCAGCTTCAGCTTTCGGAGACAGCCTCCTGTTCAGTGGCTAGTAATTGGACACTCTTCAGAAAATCAGGTATTTTTGCATCCTCTCCTGCCTCTACTCAGAGACAAATGCTGTCCACTTGTTTTACAAAGGGAGCTTGGCAGAGAAGCCTGATAGAGCCCACTTAGGGAACGCCCTGCTCCGGGATTCTCTGCAAGTGACGCCACATGAACTCTATGCTTTATTGCATGCCCCGATGGATGGTTACTTTGATTTGAGTTTCAGATCCCCGATGTACTTAGACAAGTTTTGGACAGATTATGATAAACTTAAGGATACCCCTCTATGGACCCCCTTTTCAGGTGATCCCCATCACGAAGCCTCCAGTAAGAATGTTGACCATCCTGCTTAAGAATAAGGGGTTAAAGTTCAAGATGTGCACTATTGGTTGGCCCAACATTGTGAAGTGATGGGGGAACCACAGCCCATTTTGCACACCAAACTTTTCTGGACAGGGCACTGACGCTTCAAAATTATGCTGCGCCATATGGCCACCGGTCTTCAGCATTTGCCCAATGTCTTTTATCTTTGGACAGCTAGGGCACAATGTTTCTACCTGGGACAGCACAAAACATGATTTCACTGTGGTTTTGATGCTCATCTCAGTAATGCCTGTGACACAATGCCCTGCAATTTGTGTCTGGAATGGGGGCACTCGGGAGCGCAATGTGCCAATGTATTATGTTGTAACTTATACGAAGATATTGGACATTCCTTTTGCACGTGCCCTTGGGCTATGCATAACCAGAGTAATGTGGTGGACAATCAGGATCATATATTGGAGCAGGCCCATCGTACTCAACAACAGCAATGGAGAAGGGTGCTTGCTGCATCCCTGTGCCCATGCCAAGGAACCAGATAAATTGGTTCCTGAGACACAGATTCTGGTGTCCAAGATCATGGAGGAGATAATCCTTGCCCCTCAGTCTCTCCCACCTCATCAAGCGGCTCCGGTTTCAGCTCCATTCTCTCTTTGATCCCTGAGCAGTTCCTGTTCCCAGCCCATATTCAAAGACCTTTACAACTCTGCAGTTTTCTCACCTAGATGTCATATAGCTTCTTAACACCAATTGATATTAACTGTTCTTTCTTTAAGACGTCATAAAATGTATATTTTAAGTTCCCAGCTTCAAAGAAGCACGGCTCATCAACAAGGCCATAAAATGCAACTTCTTGGAAGTTAATCACATTACAGAGCTCTGCTGTTTAACACATATCCTGTCATTTTAACTGAAGCCTGTGGGGGGGAGATGTCATCCCAGGGGCACAGGATGTCTCCTGTGAGACAAGTCACATACCACATTCTAGATAACAAGTCATAGAGCAATCATAACCAGCTGGCCAAGCGTCACAACCACTAGTGCATATGAAATTTTTATAGCATAAGTTTTTCTGTATCAGTCCTACTGAACATACTGTACATAGTTTGTCCATGCTGCCCCCTGTGCCCCTTGCTGGCACAATGATCAAAGAACTGAACAATGCAATTTGTTCCTTGCCCTCCTGGGGACACCAGCAACAAGATTAGATGTTTTGAGTAATTGGCCCTATTGCTTCTTTGTTCTATACTCCCCCCCCCCAAAAAATCTTGGCACCTTGTGACACCACTGCTGACAGACCCAGTTTCAAATGGATAAGCAATTTCCTAAGTGAAACTTGCAAGTCTGTCTGTGAGAAAATGTTTTCTTAATGCTAGCCTCTGAGGCAGTGGGCCCCCTAACAGTGTGGGCCCTACTGCATCTGCAGCTTTTGCACCTCCCTGGTCACTGACCTAGATGTTGGAACGGAGCCAACAATATCATTTATTTATTTTAGTTATTTAGTTTTTGTTGACCGGGTAAGTGCACTAGACGAATTCTACCTATTTTCAGGCATGACCCGGGGGAGGGGGATACAGATGAATACCAACTGACCTTGAACCAGATTAAGTTGTTGGTGGTATTTTTAGTGAATGAGGGAAATTTGGCCAGGGCACAGGGGAAATTCCCCTACTGGTAGGGGGCGCTGGTGTCACGATGGAAGCAGCTGAGGAGTGCAGTCAGTCTGAGACTGCCGGTGGAAGTGAACAGAGTAAGGGTGTGGAAGAGACAGCATCTGAGGTTACTGTGCAGAAAGGCATGGCTTCCGAACAACCCAACAGAAGGAATGATGTGGAGGAGGTACAGATGGCAGAGGAGTCGGTGGATCTCATAACGGCAGGGCTGCAACACAAAATTGAGTTTGTGCAGGCCCTCAGTGAAGAACAACAGCAGCGGCTCTTACAAGTGCTCTCCACACTGGGGAGAGGTGTATGAGAGTGGTCAGGAGTGAAAGAAAGTGTGAATTCACTAAGGAGGGGGCAGACCAAGGACCACAGTTGGGGTGCAGAAGCAATGGGAGGTTAGAAGTGAACACCAGTCCATTTACAGTAGAGAGTTCTGGAAGAACTCACAAAGCAGAAGGTGGATAAGGCCATGGGGCCAGATGACATCCACCTGAGGATATTAAAAGAGCTGCAAAAGGAACTAGCAGCGCCTCTGGTGGCCCTGTTCACAGAGTCACTCAACATGGGTGTCATTCCAGAGGACTGGAGGAGGGCACATGTAGTCCCACTGCACAAAAGTAGAAGTAGGGAGGAGGCGGGGAACTACAGGACAGTCAGCCTCACCTCAGTGGTGGGAAAGATCATGGAGACACTGCTGAAAGAAAGGATAGTGACACATTTGGAATCCAGTGATGCACAGGATCTGAGGCAACATGGATTCACAGCAGGAAGGTCATGTCAAATGAACCCAATGCTTTTTTTTAATTGGATGACAAGGGAACTTAATCAGGGAGGGGCAGTAGACATCACCTACCTGGATTTCAGCAAAGCCTTTTACACTGTCCCACATAGAAGGCTGATTAACAAGATGAATAGTCTGGGCATGGGAGACAAGGTGGTGAACTGGGTTAAGAACTGGTTAACAGACAGGAGACAAAGGGTGGTGGTAAATGGGGCACAATCTGGGGAGATGGGAGTGACCAGTGGGGTACCTCAGGAATCAGTACTAGGACCAGTACTGTTCAATGTCTTTGTTAGTGACATTGCAGAGGGGCTGGAAGGAAAGGTCTGCCTGTTTGCAGATGACACCAAGATCTGCAACAGGGTGGATACTCCAGAAAGGGTGCAGAAAATGAAGAGGGACCTGGAGAAGCTTGAAAGATGGTCAGAGATGTGGCAACTGAGGTTTAATGTAAAGAAGTGCAAAATAATGCACCTGGGTAGAGGGAACCCTGGGGAGAGCTACAGGTTGGGGAGAGAGGAGCTGACTGTCACAAAGGAGGAAAGGGACCTAGGGGTTATCATCTCTGATGATCTTAAGGTATCAAAGCAGTGTACAAAGGCAGCAGGGAGGGCCAGTGGTATGCTGGGGTGCATAGGCAGAGGTATCATTAGCAGGAGGTGTGAGGTGAGAGGCAGTGATGCTATTGTATAAAACATGGGTAAGGCCTCACCTGGAGTACTGTGTGCAGTTCTGGAGACCACACCTGCGCAAAGACATAGATAAGGTGGAGACTATCCAGAGAAGGGCAACAAAAATGGTGCAGGGCTTACACCACAAAACATATGAGGAGAGACTAAGGGACCTCAATATGTACTCACTGGAGGAGAGGAGATAGCGGGGGGACATGATTGAAACTTTCAAGTACCTTGAGGGCATAAATAAGGTGTAGGCAGGGGAGCTTTTCCAGTGTAGAAACAGTACTAGAACAAGGGGGTCCAATATGAAATTGGGGGGTAGATTAAGAGGTAATGTGAGGAAATTTTTGTACACAGAAAGGGTAGTCGACACATGGAATAGCCTGCCACAGGAGGTAGTGAGGGCAAGCACAGTGGAGGGGTTAAAGCATGCTTGGGACAGGCACAAGGGAAGCCTGAGTGGGGAGGAAGTGATGACAAGCCATTGATCACATAGGATCAGTGGCCACATACAATGCATAGGACCTTTTGGTAGACTGGATGGGCCTAGCAGTCCTTATCTGCCAACAATGTCTATGTTTCTATGTTTCTAATCCTCTGGAGAAAGGTGCAGGCGTACGGCCAGAAGGAGAAGAGGAAATTTGCAATGTAGGCATTATAAAGCAAACGACTGGCGAACAGCGATCTTTCCAGTGTCTGGGGCTAAATGAGTCAGCTGGTGAATTGGAAGGTGTGGTCGTTCAGAAATGTGTTTTGTGTGCTGATAAAGGAAATCCTGATGCAGTGAGTACAGACACAGTGGATATAATTAATCCTGAAATGAGTTGTAATGACTGTACAGGTGCAGATATTGACATAAGAAATGGCTCTGAAAATGTCTCTCACCCCTAGTTCAGCTAGCCCCAGGATTAGGGCTTTGAAGGGGCAGGAGGCTGGAGGGTACTGATACTTCTCAGGGGAAGGCAGGTCAATGGTCTGTGAGCACTGCCTTATCCAGGGCGGGCTGGATTCAAAAGGAAGGGGGAGGCTGGATATCAGATGCTACTATTTTACCTATTCCAGGAAGTTACAGTTTAAAGGAGCAGCTCACTCCCAGGAGGAGGAGGCTGGAGAGGCTGTGTCCTCAGCTATTGAAAGCAGTAGTGGAGAAGCTGTAAGAGGGGTTAGTCCTCAACTTCAAGAGGACTTTTAGTTGGATGTTGGGTCAGATCCGGTAGAGGACCCGAATGTGCAGTGGGGGGATAACGAGGAGCTGCAGGAGACTGTGTCCAGGGCGGGTTCCAACAAAGGTGGAACCTTCCACCTTATGGAGGCAATTTCATCATCGGAACACAGGGTTTCAAGGGTCTACTCCAGCTCAAAGGAAAAATGCAATCTGCATTCAATACCAAGGTGGATTTCCACATATCCCTGATAGAATTTGAAGTGGGCAAAACGCTGATAAAGGAGTCTTTACGATTTTTCTCAAATGAGATTTATGCCTTGATTTATGCATCAGGTGATCCAGTCTTTGACATTAGCTCTAAAACCCCTGCTGGTCTTGATCATTTTTGGGGTGCTTATGAGAAAAAATGCCACTCAGCCTTTTGGATTCTCTTTTGGGTTATCCCCATAACAAGGCCTCTCATAAAGCAAGTGACCATTCTCTTTTGTAATGAGGGAGTTGCGGTATATGATGTACAGTATTGGCTACAAAATAAATGTGAAGTGTTGGGTGACCTCTCCCCAATTTTGGATGAGGAGCACATATGGGCCGGAGGCTGAAAATTTAAAGTGCATCTCCTTTCTGGTCCTCATGGCCCAAAGCATCTACCCAGTGCGTTTTTTCTTGGTTTAGAAAGAGGCCATTGTTTTTACCTAGGGCAGCCAAAGATCTGTTTCAGATGTGGCTCTCATATGCATCTCAGCAATGCATGTGATAGAGTAAAGTGTTCTCTGTGTATGGAAGTAGGGCATACCAATATGGACTGCACAAATGAATCAGTGTGCAATCTATGTGATCAGACTGGGCATGTCTATCGTATGTGTGAGTGGGTGACCCACAATAGGAATGATCGCCCTAATCAGGAACAGCTGATAGAAAAAGCACAAAAGCTTAGCATTGATACCAAGTGGAAGGTCCAAGAATGAAATAAAGAAACCGAAGAGAGTGGTCAGAGGTCACTGGTGGTTGAAGAATTCCTTGTAGAGGAGTGAGTGGTGCCCAGGACAGACAATCCCCTTCCCCACGCCACCCCAAGTACATCTGCTACTACTGTGCCTAGCCCTAGATTATCAAGCGGAATAAATGTCGATGACCAGATGTATGTGGACCAAGAAGAGAGAGATGAGGTTGGTCTTCCAGACAGATCTATGCAGCAAAATCTCCCATCAGTTGCACAGGATATGCCCCTGCCTGCGACTCCGGTGGTGGCGTCAAAAAAGAGGACTATGAAAAATGTTAATCCTAAAGTGAAATTACCAAAATTGGGTAAGGAACAGATGCAGGTGCCCCTTTCAAACACATATGAGGTGTTAAAACTGCCGGATTCGGATGTTAGGGAGGACTCTGAATCATCATCTACCTTTTCGTCTCAGAAAGGGCAGACCTTGGACTCTGAAGACGAAGGCCTGGTAGCTAAAGTGCATGCGGTTAGAACAAAAAAGAAACATTTGGATACTGTACCAAGATGGAGTCAACATCTGGGGAAGCAGTCAGGAACTTGAATAATATCACATCTAAGTGATAACGGACACATTTGCTGGACTAGGACTTCCTTCCTTTATCCTTATGCCATTAATACATGATTACACCTTTGTTACAATTAATGTCAATTGTGTTAGAAATGGGAAGCGCCGTCTTCTAACCTTTACCAGCTTAAAAGCTAATAAGATCGATATAGCTCGTTTACAAAATATTAGATTTTACACTATTAATGCTATAGAAGCTGCTAGAAAACTGTGGTGTTGGGGACCATCCTTTTTCTCCTTGTCACTTGAAAGATAGATGTGGAGTGGTGGGTATTCTGTTTTCAGGATGGGATTATTGTATTTCTAAAGTTATGGATATTTGCCCTGGTCGGGTGATGATTATTGATTTCACCCATCATGGACATCAGTGAAGACTGATAAATCTGTGTGCCGCTCAAAGAAAGAGAGGGTGGACTTATTTATGTGTATCAAGCCATATTTATTTACGTCTCATTTGGTGGTACTGTATTTATTTATTTAGTTTTTGTTTACCGGGTAAGTGCACTAGCCACAGCAATGACTATTTTCAGAGCACGACCTGGGAGGGTACAATATAACAAAACAGGGAAGACATTCCAGTACAAGTACAAAAAATAATTGACAATAGCGTACAAATAGTTTTGACAATAGCAAACAAGCAAGTTGAAAGAAGTAGCTATAGAACAAGGAGGTTGCAATAACAATGTAGGAAAAAATAAAACAGGAACTGTACAATAATCAAAATTACACCACAATTTGTTTGAGGAAGAAGAAAAAATAAAATGAATAAGAAACATGACAGATTGAACATTTTAGTGCTAATGAGGGATTGAAAGCTAATTCAGGGGAGAGGCAATAGTAAGTAATAGAAGTAAAAGACACGAAAAGGGGATGAGAGTGAAGGAAGGCATGGCAGATGGGTAGAGGAGAAGTGCATTGCGTATAGAGGGGCAGATCAGTAAAAAGTCAAGGAGAGATGAGGCTGGGATGGAGAGAGCTAGGGAGGTTTGAAACAGGAGCACTTGTGCGATGTATCAAGATTATTATGCAACCCTTTCTCAAAGGATGGATGAGGTGGTGATTGGTACAAAGCTGGTGGAAGGGAGTTCCAGTATTTTGGGGCATGGCAGGTGAAGGCACCAGTGCCTTTTGTGGTACTGTATCTGGGGATGAAAACAGGGTCTTGGTCAGCAGACCGCAACCCATAGCAAGGGGTCAGGTTTTGGTAGAGGCCTGCCAGGGATTTAGGTATTTGTAGACAAACTATATTGTCAATGATAGATCCATAAACATGTAGCCTTAGTTCTGTAGGAGGAAGCCATCCCAGGTCGGAATAGAGGAGACAGTGGTGTTTCAGCTGATGTGAGGATGATGCATAGCAACAGATGTTGTTATAGTGACATCCCATTTCTGAAGGATAGATTTGCATGCAGAGGCATATGTTGCAGCACCATAGGTAAGAGATGGTAGAAGTATGTCATGGGCAATGGCAAGCCTTGCTGAGGGAGTGAGCACATAGCTGGTTCGGTAGACTATTTCAAGTTTGGAGCTGACCAGTTTGCAGGTCTGATTGATGTGTAAGTCAAAATTTAGTGATGGATCAAGGATGATGCCTAGATAGCTAAACAAATTTACTACCCCAACTATAGATCCATTTAAGGAGGTGACTTTAAATTTAGGATGGGCCTGTTTGAGCTTCACGTTTGATCCAAAGAGCATAGTTTGGGTTTTAGACTCATTTAGTACAAGTTTGTGAGTAAACAGCCACTCCTGTATTTGCTGGAAGTCAAGAGAGAGTCGATTGTTTATGTCATCAATGCGTTTTGTGCTAGCATACAGTACAATGTCATCTGCATATAGTAGGGAGGCTGTCCTGTGGAGGTCGGTGGAGATGTTCTTTATGAAAAGCGAAAAAAGCAGGGGCCTAAGAATGGAGCCTTGCGGCACCCCAATGTTTATAGTGGTTTTGTCTGAGAGGGTAGAATTGTATTTCACAATTTAAGACAGTTCATATAGGTAGTTTCCAAACCACCGTCCAATGTTAGTTGAGAAGCCTAGTGATCCAAAGGTGGCTAGAAGGATGGAGTGATCAACTAAGTCAAACGCCTTAGTCATGTCAATGAAAACTGCACCGGTGAGAAGACCAGAGTCCATAGCCACTAGATTATCTGTCGTGAATTTGAGAATGGTGGTAGTAGGGCTATGGTCTTTAAGAAAACCATGCTGGGCAGTGGTAAGTAGATCATGCTTCTGTAAGAAGTCAGTTGTCTGTGCTGCTACTAATTTCTCAAGAATTTCATTTAGGACAGACAGGATGGCAATGGGCCTATAGTTTGAGGGATCTTTGCGATCTCTGTTTTGAAAACGGGTAATCCTAGCTACTTTCCATATGTCAGGGATGTTAACCTGGCACAGGGAGAGCATGAACATCCTGGATTGGGGAGCAGCGATGAAAGGGGCTGGAGATTTTAACTGTGTCTTGTCCTCCTTAGACAGAGGGGCACGACTGTCTAAAACCTATTGTGATTCTGGAACTTTCTTAAAAATTGTGCAGCAGGCAGGGTTGGTGGATGTGTATAGGTCTGTGCATGCTACTGGGGGATATACTTTTTTTAAAGGTAATCTAGCTACTAGGATAGATTATGTCTTTGCATCTTTTAATTTAAAATCTATGCAGGCCTTCTCTATTCCCATGGAAACCTCTGATCATTTAATGGTAAAGGTGAGACTGTCTTTGGGAGATGGGACCATCCAAGGGAAAGGGATATGGAAGTTGAATAACATGCTGCTCCTGGAAACATGGAGTGTAGAACAGATTGTAGAATTATTATGTGCAAGAAAATCTATGGTGTATTTAGAAGACAATATAAGTAGGTGGTGGCTTAAGACAAAACAGGATGTGAAAGTAGCGTTACAATGGCTGTCTTGTAGACGGCAAACAGACAAATATTTACAATATTTGCCACTGAAGGGACAATTTATGAGAGTGGTGTCTTGTGTAAATGAAGGATATGGAGAATATGCTGAACAGATTCAACATATTAAAAAACAAATGATGGACTTGCAGTATGAGAGGGCGCCCTCCCTCTTGTACGAACATAGGATAGGTACCCCAGGGAAAGGGATGACAGGGGACATATATGAAAGTTGTTGTACAAGGGTGCGTCAGAGAACAATGGATTCACTGTGTACAGACAGAGGAATAATTGTGAAATCTATGACTACTGTGTTGGAGGAGGTGGCCAAACATGTGGAATGGATGTATTCCGCCCCGAACATCACTGAATCCATGATAAAGAGCTACTAGCTCCGTGTCAAATACCAGAGGTTTCAAAAATAGAGATGCATAGATTGATTGTACCCATAACAGAGAAGGAAATAACAGATGCAATACTTTCTTTGAATGCTAATACAACACCAGGACCGAATGGACCGATGGAATTTTATAGGACATTTACAGTTGAAATAGTGGAAGTGTTACATGTGGTCTTTAACCACATTTTGGATGGCCAGTATATTGTTCCCCAGTTCGGTCAGACTATTCAGTTGTTTATCTATAAAAAAGGAGATAGACAGCTGCTCTGGAACTGGAGGCTGTTGAGCCTCATGAATACGGATTTAAAAATCTTAATGAAGATTTTAGCGAAAAGGCTGGGGACCGAGGCCCCTCTGGTAATTGATCAGAGTCAAGTCTGTACTATTACGGAGAGGAAGATTACAGATAATTTACTTCTGCTGAGAGAAGTTGTTACCTTAGGACATCAAAATGCCTTGGTGGGGTATCTGTTGAGTCTGGATCAGGAGCAAGCCTTTGACAAGGTATCAAATTTATACCTACAGATGGTTTTAGATAAATATGGCATTTCAAAGTTATTTAATGCATGGATCCAGAAGCTGTATAGGATTTCCTCTACAATCCCAGTGATTAATGGCCACTGAGGGAGGGAGGTCCATGTTTTCCAAGGGGTAAGACAGGGGTGCCCAATGAGCCCTCTTCTGTATATTTTCTGTTTAGATCCTCTTTTAAAACTCATTCCACAAGATACTGCAATTCACAGTATAGATATACGTGGTGTGAGTGGTCTCACAAAAATATTGGCGTATATTGATGATGTGTGCCTCTTGGTGGCAGATGAACGATCAGCAGAAAGAGCATTGGATACTGTTCAGCATTTTTCTAGGTTAACAAGATCAGCTGTGAATATTCATAAATGTGGGGGCTATGTGCTGAGTGCACATACTAATCCAGTGGTAGAGATTCAAAATATCTGTATGACCAATAGGGCTCTCACAATTTTGTGGGTGTCCTTTGTGGATCCAGATATGTCAAGGCTGAATTGGATGGACAAATTGGAATAATGTAACCAAAAATCTCAGGTGTGGAAGAATTGGCAACAGTCAGAAAGAAAGAAGGTCTCATTAGTGCACTTTCTATTTACCTCAGCTTTCATATCTAAGTGCCGTATTTCCGCCCCTGAGTACGTGTGATGTTTCAATTTTAAGCCAAGCTTTGAAATTAGTTTAGGGCAGTAGACATAACCCCATTAAGAGGGAGGTATTATATAGAGAAATTAAGCATGGGGGTTTACAGCTAATTAATCCAATTAGTTATTGACACAGTATTTTTCTTTTCACAACCTTTTCTGCCTTTTTGAAACCAGGAGTAGCCGAATGGAAGAGGGTGGCAGCACTATGGATTTTTCCCTTTTTAGAGAGATGGGGTCAGGGGACTTTGGCTCAAAAAAAAAAAAACAGATAAGTGGCCAGGGTTTATGGCGTCCTCTTTGGACAAGATAAGAAGATGGGCTGTTACGAAAATGCAGGTATCAGTGCAAAATAGGAAAGTTTTATATAAAACAATACAAGAGATCAACTTTCAGATACCTATAGAATATAAGGACATTAGACCTATTTGTTATCCAGATATTGAAGCTTATCTGGTGGATAAAAGGACACTAGCCCAGATGTGGGATGTGATATGGCTGTGTGCACATGGGAGGCTGGCTGTTAAAGGTGATGCTAAACATAAAAGGGTGGAAGAATGGTTGTGCCCCAGGGAAATATGTATGCAACAAGTAGAGACTTTAGAACATTTTCTTATACAATGTCCATATGCAAAGGAAGTATGGAAGATTCTCGCAACTCGATGGGGAGATGGTGGCTGGCAGAGTGTTACATGCAAAAGTGTAATTACTGCAGCCGGCATGGTGGCGCTGAGGGTTGAGGCGCTGGACACCACACCTCGCACCACGCCGGCGACCTGGGTTTGGGAACGAGACTGGGCTACCGGGGGTTGGCAGGGGAGAGGAAGGATCGAACATCCAGAGGACAGCTCTCCTTCCTTGGGGGATACAGGGACTATGCCCGGCACTGCAGTGACCTCCAGTGGAGACCGGAGGGATTGCAATGCTACAGGGCATGGCTAGAGGGCTGCAGAGCCACGAAGAGATGTTCCCTGACATCATTGCATGTCATGGCTCTGCCTGGGGGGTGGGGGTGAGGGAAGAACGAGGAAAAATGGAAAAACCCTCCACCTCCCGATAGGTGACGGAGGTTATGGGGGGGGGGTTGGTCCACCACGCCCAGAGTCGGGCCTTCATCTCACCCCTGTGTGCTCCCATCCACCGCGCTCTGCCAGACTGGATTATTAGATAGAGCGCCAGGAGGAGTGTATCTGGCGGTCCTGCCTCGGGGGACTCAGAGCCGGGGAGGCCGGGCGGTAACAGCGGTGGGTGGATGGAAGGGGTGAGAGGGGCTTCAGATGGGTGGGACAAGGACCAGGACCCCATGTGACCACTCCTGAAAGAGTTCAGGTGAGTGGAGTGAGAAAGAAAGAATTTAAAAAAAAAAGTGTAATTACTGGAATGGTACAGTTAGCACAGACGATAGAGCATAGTACCGTTTGTTTACTTTACACATGTATAATGTTTTTTATGTGGCAGGTACGCTGTAAATTTGTTCTTCAACAGAAAATGATTTTACCACACGTGCTGGTTGGGATGATTGAGAAGGAAATCAAGATACAAGCACAATTTAATAAAGATCGGATGGCATGGGAACAGTGGAAGAAAAGGTGGAAGGGGATTGCATTATAGAATCTGGTTTGAAGGTCAGAATGTTACATTTGGGTGATATCACTAGAGGGCAGTGTGGAGTAAGTTGGGTACAGTGGTCACAGGGTGTTTTAAGTTTGTTTTAAGTAGTAAGTGTTATACAGCAAGGTAGAGTGTGGTTTCTACATCACAAAGTCTTGGAAAGGAAAAAAAACTAATCTGATTTAGGTATTGTATGTTTTTATTTTTGATGTTTATTACCTTCTGTATGATGTTTATACCAGTTGTATTTATTTTATATTGCAATAAAAATTCCCCTACTCTTTTTGAGAAGTGCCATGGGATCTTTAACATCCACCTGAACTACCACCAGAACAGGTAGATGGGACCTCGGTTTTAACATCTCATCTGAAGGATGGCACCTCAGGTGTGCAGCAACCCTCTCATACTGCACTACAGTGTCAGTATTGGGATATTAACCCAAGTGCCTGGTGTGGGGATATAACTCACAGCCTTTTGATCGCCCGGTCTCAGAGGTGAGTGTGCTAACTGGTGAGCCACTGACACTGACTAATGTCGTGATGGCCTCTTCCATCTGTAGCTTGATTAGCATCCTTTGTATTAGAGGAAAGATAGGTACATCCATTACTGCCGAACTATGCAGAATGGGAAGGAGAACAGGACAAGTTGATCCAATCCGTTAGTGCACTGGTCCCACTGCATCCGGTGAATAAACTGCAGGGTATGCACATGTAGTCTGGCCAATGGAACAGTGACCATATAGAAATGTAGGAGTATCAACTCGGGACATAAAAAAAAAGTATGAAAATCTCTTAGAACAAGATTTTCAAAGTCAAGTGTAGAAAAACCCCTGTGTGAATACTACGGAGGAGCTTCAGTAGTATATGAAAGAGAGTCCACAGTGGTAAGGAACTGAGGAGGAAGCGGTGCTGCAAATGTCTAGTTAGGGTAGGTGATGTTAGCTGGCACTGAAGTTGTGGGCAGCCAGAGTTGTAATGTTGAAAATATTCCTTGAGGGTAACCTTTAACCTATGGTGTGGATTCCTACGTTGTTACCTGATGACTGCGATACTCCCATAGAAGATCTGATTACTTGTCTGAAAAGCAAAAAATACTTCTATTAAATGAATTGGTATCTGACTATATCTCAAAGTTTCAATTACTTTGAGGCAGCACACTAGCTCTTCAAGAAATTATTGGAATGATCTGAATCAGAATTGTGGAATTGGGTTGGCTCCACCTACTAATACTCGTGGACTCAACTGCTGGCATGTGCAGTATATTAGGATGCAAATAAAGTCTTACTTTAAAAAATATGTTTGTTGCTTGTGAAGAGGCTTCTACCTCCACAATGTGGAGGGTTGATTGCCTCCTCGAGTAACACAAGTCCACAAGCAACACAAGCCCACAATTAGATTGTTTATGCATAGACATAAATGATATAAGCAACAACATTGTGGTTTTCCCAAGTTATAGGATGAAAACAGTAACAGAAATGTATTTGTTCTGCTAATGTTTCTATCCCTTTTCTCATGGACCACAAATTATTATTTAAACTTTTGCCCCCCTCGTTCTTGTGTTTCTGCTATACTGGAAGATGTCTTCCCTCTGCACCTTGTTTGTGCCCTTAAGGTACTTGAATGTTCCTATCATGCCCCCCCATCCCTCCAGCGAGTACATATTTAGGTCCCTTAATCTCTCCTCATCGGTTTTGTGGTGCAAGCCCTGTACCATCTTTGTTGCCCTTCTCTGGACTGCCTCCACCCTGTCAATGTCCTTGCGGAGATGTGGCCTACAGAATTGCACATAGTACTCCATGTGAGGCCTCACCAGTGTTTTGTATAACGGCATTATCACCTCCCGCCTTCTGCCAGTGATACCTCTGGCTATGCACCCCAGCATGCCAATGGCCCTACCTGCGGCCTTTGTGCAGTGCATGCACATCTTGAGGTCATCTGAAATAACAACCCCCAAGTCTCTTTCTCCCTTGGTGACTGCCAGTAACTCCGCCCCCATCCTGTAGCTCTCCCCAGGGTTCTTATGTCTCAAGTGCATTATTTTGCACTTCTTTGAATTGAATCTCAGTTACCACTCCTCAGACTATTTTTAAAGCTTCTCTAGGTCCCTCCTCATTTTCTCCATCCTGTCCGGAGAATCCAACCTGTTGCAGATCTTGGTGTCATCTGCAAATAGGCAGATCTTTCCCTCCAGCCCTTTTACAGTGTCACTAATGAAGACATTGAACAGGACCGGCCCATGGACTGATCCCTGTGGTACCCCGCTGTCACCACCCTCTCCTCAGACTGGATCCCATTTACCACCACTCTCTGCCTCCTGTCCATTAGCCAGTTCTTTACACAGTTTACCACCATGTGGCCCATTTCAAGACTATCCATCTTGTTAAAGGAAAACTACACCCAAAACCTGAAAAAATATATGTTGTGCAGAGTGTTTTAATTTGTATGTGAAGTTCTAGTGTTTCCTTCCCTCTGACTGGTATTAGGAGTTTTTCCCAAATTAGCCTGCTTGCTTTATGCTAGTTTTACGACCCCTGGGGATCTCCATACCTGATAGTGTAATTGTATTTCTGGTTCCCACAGTGCATTTTGTCTCATGTGACTGTGATGTAAGAGACCAACATTCAGCACCGCATGCCAAACAAACTAAATATCTTGGAAGCTTTACAAGCTGCACAAAATTACCAGCAGCAAAGTTTTCAGGACAGTAAAACCTTTAGGATGAGGGTGGCCACCAAGCTGAATTCTACAGATTTTAAAATATAGCCATCTCTGTTGTTGTGAACTGATTGTAATGCAATGCTTTCTGCTGGATTTATGGGCTCTGCTACATCACCATTACATGAAACAAGGTGCACTGTAGGACAAAGAAATGCAATAAAACAATTTGATATGGTGATCTCCAGGAGTTGTAAAACTGCCCTAAAGCTAGCAGGCTAATTTAGGAAAAACTCCTAATACCAGTCAGAGGAAGGAAACACTAGAACTTCACATAAATTAAAACACTCTGCACAACATATATTTTTTTCAAGTTTTGGGTGTAGTTTTCCTTTACCTAGTCTTTTATGTGGGATCGGTGTCAAAGGCCTTACTGAAATTGAGGTAGGTGATGTCCACCGCCCCCCCCCCCCACCAATTCACCTCCTTCATCACCCAGTCAAAATAATCTACCAGATTTGTCTGACAACATGACCTACCTGCTGTGAACCCATGTTGCCTTGGATGCTGGGCACCGTTGGACTCCAGGTATGCCACTATTCTTTCCTTAAGCAGTGCCTCCATGATCTTACCCACAAGTGAGGTGAGACTGACTGGTCTATAGTTCTCCGCCTCCTCCCTACTACCACTTTTGTGCAGAGGGACACGTTCCTTCTTTCAGTCTTCTGGAGCCACTCCTGTGTTGTGTGACTCTGTGAACAAGGCTGCCAGAGGTGCTGCTATTTCCTTTCACAGCTCCCTTACTATCCTTGGGTGTATGCCATCTGGCCCCATAGCTTTGTCCATCTTCAGTTTTGCTAGCTCTTCCAGGACTCTCTCTTCTGTGAATGGACTGGTGTCCACCTTCCCCTCTCCTGTGCATCTGTTGCCCAGCCTTGGTCCCTGCCCCTTCCCCTCCACAGTGAATACTGAACAGAAGTATTTATTCAGTATTCAGCCTTTTCCAGATCTTCCTCTTTACACTCCCCTTCCTCCCCTTTGAGTCTTATGATCCCCCCTTTGATTTTCTTCTTTCGCAGATCTACATGTAGACTGTCTTGTCCCCTTTCTTCACTGTCTGTGCTAATCATTCCTCAGTCTGAGCCTTCACACTCAACTTGCTTCCCTGCTATCCTTAGATGCTCTAGGTACACCTTTCTGTCCTTCTCTCTCTGCGTCTCCTTATATTTTCAGAAGCTTACCCTTTTAGCCTTTACTTTGTAGGCTACTTCCTGCGAGAACCATAGTGGTTTCCTTCTTCTCTTGCCTTTGGCTTCCAATCTGATGCATTGGTTTGTAACTTGCACTATGGCTCCCTTCAGCTGTTTCCACTGCTCCTTGACCCCCCTTATCTCCTCCCCCAGGTTTACTCTGATACATTTCCCCATTTCAGTGAAGTCTGCCCTTTTGAAATCTATAATCTTTGCCTTTGTGTGGCTTATCTGAGTTTCTGTCTCCATGCTAAACCATACTATGTGGTGGTCACTGGCCCCCAGTTGTCCTTCTACCTGGACTCATTGTGTCCCCATTGGTTAGCACCAGGTCCAGAATTGCTCTGTCTCTAGTGGGATCGAGCATGAGTTGCCTGAGTCCTGCCCCCTGTAATGAATCTTGGATGCCCCTACTTCTGGTTGAAGCAGCTGTCTGGGTGTTCCAATCAATGTCAGGCATATTAAAGTCACCCAACAGCAGAACTTCACCTTTAGCCATCATCCTGTGTATTTCATCCACTAGCTTCCTGTCCACTTCCTCCCCTTGTGCAGGAGGCCTGTAGATCACCCCTGTGTGTATAGCTGTGCCATTGTCAGATTCAAGGGTGACCCACATGGCCTCAGCTTCTCCCTGTCTACCCTGTACCTCTTCACCTTAATACCTTCCCTGACATACAGGGCTACTCCCCCCTCTTTTTCTACCTTCTCTATCCATGCTAAACAGAGCATAACCCAGTACATTTATGTCTTACCCATAATTTGCTGTGTTCCATGCCTCTGTTATTGCTGCTACGTTCAGGTCTGCCTCTAGTAATGAGGCCTCCAGGTCTGGGAGTTTATTACCCAGGCTGCAGGCATTCATTACCATGGCCTTCCATATTCTGCTGCCCATTTTCTCTCTGCCTCCTTATCTGCTCCCATGCTTTATACCTCCACCAGTTATCCTTTTTTTGTAGCCTTGCCTTATCTGCTTCCTTCATCCTGCCAGCTTCTGATGCCCCCGTCTTCAACTGATTATCCTGACTGTACCCTGGGGGTGATATTAAGCCACCTGACCCCCCCCAGCCAGTTTAAATACTCACTGCTGAAGCAATCAATCTTCTCACTCAGGACTAAGGTCCTCCTCTTGGATGGATGCAGGCCATCGTCTTTATACAGGCTCACATCCATCCATGTGGGGCCCCAGTTCCCATGAAGCCACAACCCTCCTTTCCACACCATTCATTTAGCCAGGAGTTGAATTTCTGGATGCAGAGTGACCTAGCCTCCCCCTTGCCTTGGACAGGTAATACCTCCGAGAAGAAGATGAAGATTGACATCTACTTCAGGCTCCCTCCCAGCTTCCTGAAATCCTCCTGAACTCTAACTCCACCGTGCCCCCACCAGGTCATTGGTTCTGAGGTGGACAATGATATCCAGGTCCTCCCTCCTTACTATTGCTCTTGCTATGCTATGGATCTGTTTTCCATCCCTCCATGCAGTGCTTCCTGAGATGCACTTAACCTCCCTCTCCCCCATGCTAGATGCCCATAATGTTACTCCCGGACAATTGAGTCCCCCACCAGGAGAAGCTTCCCCTTCCTGTGGGGTCCTCTTTCCCCCTTCCCTCATGTGAACCCTGCAGCTGTGAAACAGTGTTTGGCGGTTAAAGACACCGCTGTAGTCACCTATGCCCTTGGCAATACAGGAAGCAGGAAGTAGCTTCCTGTGCATCCACCATTAAAGGTGGAGTACCTTGGGGTGGGTGGCATTGGGGAGGGTAGGGTGGGCCTAATCCCTCTCCAAGGAGAAACAATCAGGTTATGATGGAAAAGTTACACCAAAATTGTCCCCAAGTCCCTTTCCTCTAACTAGCAACATCTGTACCACAGTACAAGCACTGGCTGCAATGTTGAGGTGCTGATGTTAAACTTAGTTGCTTTTAGTGCCCTGTAATGCAAAAAATTAGTCCCCGTATCACCACACTTGCTAACAGTTCAAGTGTATTTTTAACCAGCAGTGGTTTTGCCCACCTGTAGAAAAGCCCCATTAGTGGAACTAAGTAATACAGTCAAGTAATACTGCCTTTTAACCAGCAGCAGTTTTGCTCAAATGTAGAGAAAGCCCAGTTAGTGGAACCCTGTAAAGAAAGCTCCTCACACAGCCGCAAATGCAAGAGTTATAGCCATAGGAAAAGTTAAATGTACACTTCCCTGCTGCTATGTTACGAGCCCCTGGAAAGTCCGCTCCAGTCCTCCAGTCGCCAGCTCCTACCTCAGCTGCATGTCTTCTGGTCCTGGTGGCAGTGTCCTCCATTTGTGGACTGTAAGGCGCTCATGGTGGCTGGCCCCATACTGAGTACCCCAATTTTGAGGAGGCTTTTATCAACACTCTCTCAACTCTAAACTGGAATAGGACTCAATCTAGCACTTTGGAGAATCACACAAGGACAAGCAGTACCAGTTGCACTGTGGCTGACTGTCAGCCAATCGTATGTATGGTACACGTACCTTTCTCTCTTGTTCCCCCCCCCACTCATCCTGAATATTGTGTTCCACCTAGACATAGGGATGCACCACATCCTCTTACCTCCCGCCCAGTGTTGCAGCCCCACTGTTAATCAATGGAAATCATCAGGGGACAAGTATCACACTGCTAGGTTCCATTAGCCACTGATATTCCTTGTCACACGGCCCGGGGCTGGGACAGATATTGTACAGAATATGCCCACACATCATCCCAGTCACTCAGGCACTATTTTTCCCCTACTTATGTGAACACAAAAACAGGGACAGTATTAACAATTACCTCATGGAATATCCAGGGTATTCACTCACCCATTAACAGTTAATAGGTTATCACCCATCTAAAAAGGGAGCATTGTGATATTGTTAACTTACAGGAAACTGATCTATAGCCTGCAGAGATGCAAAAGCGTAAAAGGAAATGGGTAGGCCAGGTTCTGGTCAACTCCTACACGACCAAGACTAGAGGGGTGGCAATCTTTATTCATAAAAGATTCTCCTTGCAAGTTCTGGATGTGGACATGAGTAAAGAGGGCCGGTGGATTCTGGCTCTGCTACAAACTGACAAACAGGTCCTACTACAGGACAACATTTATGCTGCAAATGAGAACACTAATTCTTTTTTTCCCTCCAGAAGTGGCACAAGCCCTAACTACCCTTTGTGCTCCAGGCGACAGAGTAATTCTGTGCAGGGAGTTTAAAGAGGTGTGAGACCCCTACCAGACAAACCACCATGCTCCTCTATCCTACCCACAAAATCCCTTGTGGCCCTACATGCCTTAGCCCAATAATTCATGCTCTAAGAACCATGGAGTGCAATGCAGCCTTCTAGACAAGACATTACTTTCCACTCAGCCAAGCACAACATGCGTTGTTGAATACTTTCTTACTGAAGCTGACATACTGCCTTCTGTACAAAGTGTTTGTATAAGGTCCATCATCATATGGAACCATACCTGTATGCATCTGTCCCTAGCCATTACGCCAGCCCCTTCTGCCACTCCCCAGTGGTGACTCAACACTTTCCCGCTCCAGGATGAAGCATTTAAAAAGTGGTTGACTATAGAAATTGAGACCTACTTTAATCTCAGTGACACCCTGGATGTTAGAGCTGCAACATTTTGGGATGTCTTTAAGGCATACATCAGGGGCAGGATAATTAACTATTAAGCACTTGGTAAGAGGCAGCAATAAGCCAAACTCAATTGCAAGCCTTGGGCAAGCAAAAAGAAAGGATTATGACTCAGTTCACCACACCTCCCAACAACTCTCGTGGGAAATTATGAAACTTAAAATACCAAATAAATACACTAATTCAAACTGCAGCACAAAAAGCCAGCCAAAGAACTGCCCATAGGTACTGCAGGGTTTTAAATAATTGATTAGCAGTTTTTTTCCTTGAGACAATGCTAACTGTTTAAAAGTATTTATACAGGTTTTCTCAAAGTGTTATGTTTGTTAAACACAATGAGACAAGTGCTATGCATTTTCACAACGTTTTAACACTTTTATGAGCAAAACGCTAATCAATTTTTTGAGTTAAATAAAACCCTGTACTGGGAGTCAAGCGAGAAGGCTGGCTGGCTCCTGGCTTGTAGAACCAGGATGCAGCAAGCTGCCAAACACATCAAAAGTGTTAAAATATCCCCTAATAAAGCCTCCACAGAACAAGTGGAGATAACCAAGGCCTTCCGTGATTATTAATCGGCACTATACCAGTCTCATAGAGGGCCCCTGCCACTGTCTCTGCAGGACTTAATTCAAGATGCCACCCTCCCAGGTCTCACAACCATGGAGACAGAATCCCTTGAGGCTCCTGTCTCCATGCAAGAAATACAGACAGCAGTTAACACACTGTCAGCCCATAAGACTCCTGGAATGGATGGTCATCCTGTGGAATTCTACCAAGCATTTCTCCTGCTTTTGGGCAACAGGCTAATGGCTGTTTACACTGTCTCAGCTACCAAGGGACAACTCCCTTAATGCATGTCTGAAGTGCTTATTCCACTGCTTCCCAAACTAGGTTTCATGAACAGCAGAATGGCCTCAGAGAATTTTAGAGCAGTCATTAATGTCATCTCGACTGCCTCACAACAAAAAATCCCATCTGTCCTACCCAGTATAGATGCAGAGAAAGCTTTTGAATCTGTGGAGTGGGAGTACTTCTAGCAAACATTGGCAACTATGGGATTTGGTCCAGTCTTCACCAGCTGGGTTAAGCTGCTTCACTCAAACCCCAGAGCAGCCATCCTAATGGGTTAATCTCACTGAACATACAGTATCTCAAGGCAGGCATACCAGATTTCTCTGATGTTATATCCTATAGTGATGGAGCCCCTTCGGTGAAGGATCAGACAGACCCCCTGAGCTAGCTGGCATAACTACGGGCAAAGAAGAACATAAAATGGCCTATGCTGACAACTTACTCTTTGTCATCTCAGACCCAGATGCATCCGTCACCCACGCCCTATAAATCCTGAAAGAATTTGTTCAAATCTCAGAGCTGAAGGAAAAACTGGTCCAAGACAGAGGCAATGCCTTTCAACACAGATATCAGCCAGCACAGATTCTGTGTCTAAAAATGAAATAGTCCCCCAATCAGCTAAAATGCATAGGAACAACCCTCTCCAGTGATCTAAACTGTATGGTGTACCTAAACATAAACCCCCTGATAAGGGACCTGGAAGCTGATTTTACCAGATGGAAGGGGCTCAGTCTCACATTTGAAGAGAAAATTGCCACCTATAAAATGATGGCCTTCCCCAAACTCCTATTCTGTCTTGGCAAACTCCCTATGGGTATCGCAGATGCCAAATTCCAAAGGCTGGAAAGGCTTTTTGATCATTCCTTTAGGAGGGAAGACAACCTCATTTCAAGTCAAGCAAAACTACGGACCTTAATCAAGGAAGGTAGATGGGGCATTCCATGGTTATGGGCATAGGCATTAGAGAACATCTGTGGTGGCTAATGCCCATCTCCCAAACAACACCACTGTGGCAAAGCCTTGAGGCAACAGTTCCTTGAATTTCCCCTGGTGTGAGAATAAAGGCCTCAAAACCTTGAGTGGTGCTTCGCTTCCACCTACTCTCTTATTTGCGATGAAAGCCTGGGTAATGATGTTCTGACACACCGAATCTACTTATACTCACCTGGGCAAATGGGAACCACTCTGGGAAAACCCACACATCACTATCGAGGGTAAATCCCTATGCTGGACCAAATGGATTAATAAAGGGGTTCTCACAATTGGCAATCTGCTTGATCCAGCCAGACAAACACCAAACAACTTCCAGACCCTGGCTTCCACATACGGTCTCCCAAAAATGGATTTTTGGAGAGACCTGTAGATCGGATAGGCCATTAACTCCCACCAACACAGGCGTACAGACCTGTGTGGGCCCTCCCTGAAAACCTCACTCACTCACTTCCTGGGAGTCTCACCTTAAGCAGATTGGTGGGAAAATATACCAGTTTCTGCTGGAACCCCATTACCCTCCTCTCCTTAAGCAAAACGTAGCATGGGAAGACGTTTTCTATATCTCCCTATCAGAGAATGACTGAGCCAACCTACTCTGTAGAGCCCACACCAGTGTGAGGAATCACAGGTACCAACTCATCCAAAAGAAAATTTTGTACAGGTGGTACCATACCCCTGAAGTCCTGCACAAAAGGGGTCTTATAAACACTACAGAATGCTAGCGATGCCATTCAGCTGTATGGTTCCTGGAACATATATTATGGTTCTGCCCCCCCTTATCTTCCTACTGGTCCCAGGTACTCCAGTTCTGTGAAAAGAAACTGTGCCTCCCAGATACCAAACATCTCCAGGCTTTGGATACTAGGAGACATATCCATGACTGCACATCTTGTAAAACTTGTGAAGGCCTGGTTCACTATTAGAATGCTGGAGGCTAAGCAACAAATACTTTTAAAATGGAGATCTGCCACCCCTTCCACACAAGCAGAATGGTGTCTGCCCTCACAAAAATGGCAGAGTATGAATGACTGTTTGTCCTGGCCTCAGACAACCTGAGACGATTTAGGTAAATGTGGGACCCGTTCCACCATAACCTAACCCATTCACATCCTCCTGGAACTCACTGGAGAAAGAGGTATGTGTTATTTGCCTTCATTGCTTGGTATATGCCTAGTTAATGCTATTTTTTTCAACCCTCAATATCTACCTAAATCACCCATTATATAAAGACTGTGTAAAAATGACATTTTCCATCCCGCTGTTTTAAATCTACAGTTATAACCTATTAACTGATGATTATACTATCATTAGACATATGCATCTATGAACAAACATCTGTCCCTTACAGTGCCTTGTTGTTTTACAGTGAAGTATATAATAATTGTATCTCCAAAGGGGTTGCCCAAGCTAGGACCACAGTAATGTATTACTGCTGTATTATTGTGATAACTACCTAAAAATATTTTTTTTAATAAGTGGGGCAGATTAAAATCGGCCCCTTTCCATGGCAGTTTTGTTGGTTGGTGTGAGATGCAGCCTTCCTGCACTCTTCTTTAAATCCAGTATTTTGGCAGTGAAGAGCTTTGAGCATGATACAGTTTCTTTCTCAACCGGTGTTTGTAGAATTTATTACTGTAAAACTGCAAAAAAGACTTCCTGTTTGCTCATTGCAACACCAGAAAGGAATGTATGTGTGATTCACATGGGAAAACTCAGGGGCCTTAATTGGCTGAACTCTCATAGCTCAGTTGGTTAAGAGCTAAAGCACAGATTGCTGAGGTCCTGGATTCAAATCCCAGTAAGAGTCACACTTTTCCTTTCATTTCTACATTGGATTACTGTAAAACAAGCATTTCAGGTGACTGATTTTTTTCTGTACTTTCAGGACAGGGATACACTTAGAAACAAGCATGGCTGTTTTCACCATGGATTCATATGAGACAGTTGGGGGATATTTCCCAAGCTATACTGGGGGTATGTTCCTTACTGGACAGATCTCAGCCTTATATAAGGTGTTTTGAGTGCTGATCCCTAAATGAGCTGATTGGATACAACAGGCATGGGAATGGGAGAATGGGATTTTCCTGACTGACCTGGAATGGTCCACAAGTTTAACAGTCTTCCTTTAAGACAACATACTCCCCACTTTTGCAGGAATATAGCTGGAAAGTTAGAACCATTTTTTTTACACTCCTGTAAAACAGGGGAAATGGGGAACAGGCACTGTTCAGGCATGCTGGTGGCTTTGCTTGGAGACTAAGGCATACCACTCACATTTTCTGGTGCTGTCTGAAGCTTGATACATTCTGAGGGGAGATGGGAGAGGCCCTCACTGACATGTTTAGCTTGGATACACCAATTACAATTACACATGCCGTACTTTGGATACTTGTAGAGAAAGAAGGTCCGTTGGGTGGGTATCTTTTGGTTATGGATAAGTCCTAAAAGTTTATGTTGAGGGCTGGTAGTATGGATTCCAAGATGCAGAGAAAACATTTTATTGTTCATCAACCAGCTACACTTGTTTTGTATAAAATCTATTTTCTTTTATTTGTTGCTTTACTATGAACACAGTGATCCCATGTGGTACAACGTTTAACCCAACTCTGGGCTTTATGAGGGGCAAGAATCTGCTGTTCAATCTCACACATAAATCCCCTTTATGTTATTTGGTTACCATTTTTCAATTTTAGCTATTCTTGTTTCTTATTGATTCATGTGTAGGGCCAGTAAATAGCCTGCCAGTATCTTTTTACTTTGCAGCGAGGACCTTTAAAGTTTTTGTTACCCTTTACAATGGGCTGTTTTTGTGCAGAAGCTTGCTCTGTGTCCTGGGCCTTGTCTGGTACCATTTCAAAAAGTTCTAAGACTTAGAACTTTTTGAAATGGCACCAGACAAGGTCCAATAAGAAACAAGAAAAGCTAAAAAAAAGTGTGTCTAGTTGATGAACAATAAAACTTTTTCTCTGCATACTTTGGATACTCCCAGATGGGGTGCAGGGCAAAGGCTCATAGAAACACAGAAACATAGAATTTGATGGCAGATAAGGACCGCTTGGCCCACCTGGTCTGCCACTTTCACTACCTAATGGATAAGCTGCAGATCCCAGTTAATCAACAACCTACTTCCTCCTACCCCACACTAGAATTGCCTTATGTCTGTCCCATGCATTCTTGAATTCCCCCACTGTTTTTGACCCCTCAACCTCCTCAGGAAGGCTGTTCCATGCATCTACAACCCTCTCTGTGAAGGAATACTTCCTCAAATTACCTCTGAGCCATCCCCCCTCTATCTTCAAATTGTGCCCCCTTGTTCTTGCACATCTCTTTTTCTGAAAGATGCTACCCTCTTGGACTTTGTTGATTCCCTTGAGGTATTTGAAAGTTTCTGTCATGTCCCCTCCTCTCCCTTCTTTCCTCAAGGCTATATATCTTAAATTCCATTAGTCTTTCTTCATGTGTCTTTTGGTGCAGAACCTGCACCATTTTGGTTGCTCTGCTCCGGACAGCCTCCACCCTGTCTATGTCTTTGCAGAGATGGGATCTACAGAACTGTACACAGTACTCTAGATGTGGTTTTACCAACTGTCTGTACAGAGGGACAACAACTTCCTGTAAAGACTCCATATATTTATGGCATATTCTGTTAGTGTCGGCACAAAAGGCAATTACACATTATTAGTAGAAGCCCCAGCAGGGCAGAATTGGATAGAGGTGGTAACAGAAATATACAAAATGGAGCAATTAATATTCGAGGTCAGTCAACACACTCAAAGTTTCATGACTAAGTCGCTGAGGTGGATATTGCATCTGAGTGAGAGAACCCACTAATTCATCCCATAAAATATGGGTCTACTTAGACTGTCAATACTTTCCAGACTATCAGGCTGGACAGTATAGGGACTGGCATCATGGCTTTGAATTTCTAGGCTCCCTGAGTTGCATTGTACCATAACTGATCTGCATTTTTGACTGAGCTACCTGTTTAATTCTCCTTTTTTGACACTAATGTGAATATGCACAGTCTCTCACATTGTAATCAGGACAGACATTAATACATGTTGTTTTGTACCATTTCTGTACATTTGTTGAATAAACTTGAATGTATTTATTTGTTTATTTATTTGTAATTGTTTGACCAGGAAAGGCACACTAAATTGTGACAGCTTTTCCAGGTGTGTCCGGGGGTTCCATGGACTTGTTTTATTGATGGGGAATGCTGGTCATGACATTGGGGAAACTCCACTACTCTTCTTCGGTAAGTGCCATGGGATCCTTTACTTACACCTGGACGGTGACCAGAAATGGGCAGAACGGACCTTGGTTTAAAGCCTTGTCCAAAGGATGGCACCTCATCAGTTCATCTCCCCCCCCCCCCATACTGCAGTACAATGTCAGTTATGGGTATTTCCTAAATGAACTGGTGTGGAGTAGAACCCAGGACCTTTTGATGTTCCAGCCCCAGAAGTGAACATGCTACAGTATCTACAAAGAAACACCATGCTGACCCAACCCATTTTTCCCTTGCAGTTTCCGCACCCATCTTCTTGATTTAAGGCTGTACCACTTGCAGCTGACTTTCTTTTACAGTGGGCAGTGGTACGTTGTGTAATTACCCATGATGTCTGTTCCACTGCTAACTACACTGAACATGCTCAGAAGATGCAAGTTGCTCTCTTTACCCCAGAGTCTGAGCATGCTCCTTCTGCAGCTTGTCCTAGGCTGCACCGGGGGGTGTCTCTGTAAGAGAACCCCCCTCCACAGCACCACCAGCCTGGGCCACATTTATATTATGATGGTTGAGTAGAGAAATACTTTTCAGGCAATACACTTGAGGCAGCAGTGTTTGATTGTCATCATGTAGTGTTTTTCAGCAGTTATATATTTCTGGCAAAACAATATTTCTGTTTTCCTTCATTCCTGAATGAAAATACAGGATTGTGATGTTTTAAAAACTGTCTGCTCTTATGCCAATCCTGCCATAAAAAAATTAAATATCATGGCACCGTGCTCTGCAGTTTACCATCAGAAACCTGGGGTAACACCATCCTAAAACATCCTCAGTATGAATCTGGTATGTACATTCAATAGGTAACCTCAGCGGAAGATATATTTTTTGTAATTGCAAGTGGTGACCATCTTTAATGATGTGAGTCATTTATTGCAAAATTGGCTACAAAAGCTGTTTTAAGAACCATTAATTATGAGACTTGCTATAAAAGCTGTTTTAACAATATCTGAGGTAATTCAAAATACACTGATGATAACTAAGGATGTCAAGAAAAGTTTGTTACTGTATTGATCCTTATACAAGAAGATGAACAAAATGGGTGATTTGATACCTTTTATTGGACAAACAAGAGATTCACAGAATGTTGTAAGCTTTCAAACTTATGTAGAATTCTTCTTCAGAAGAATGGCAGTTATACAAAGAAATCACTTTAAGTACATGGGGTAGAAGTGGTATCAAACAGAGTCAGAAATAAATTATTGCTAACAAAACAAACTATAATGCCATTACTTGCCAGCCAACAAATACTGTCACTTTAACTGCTCGTGAACATGAAGACATGCCAGCACTGATGCTTTAGTAAAAGAAAACTTCCTCATTTGGTTTTTATATTAAATAGGTTTTCCATTTTGACCCTTCTTTTCGGTTACAATAAGACAATACACATTATATGATAGCCAATATTGTACCCATTGTTGGCTTTTATAATAAATAGAGTTTCCATTTTGGCCCTTCTGTTTAATCACAATAACACAATATGCAGTCTGTGGTTAGACAGTGTTTTTCATTGAACAGTCACTGGATAATTTCATAGTTACAGTACTATCTGTACTGAAAAGAACTACATTTTAATGACATATTCGAGTCAGAATTAAACTGCACTTTACTGCAACCAGAAAATCCTGAGCTCAATACAAGTTGCTTTACAATAAAGTGTTTTCTATACATGATCCATTTTGGATTACTGACTTATACGTTGTTGCTAGCAAGTTACGTGAGATATTTCAAGGTAAAAAAAATACAAGATTTTGCATTCAGCGTGCTCGTACGTTCACAAGTAACCCATGTTTTGCAGGGTCATTTCTACAAAATGCATGTTTAAATAATGAAGTTTGCTCTCTACCTTTTAACTTATGGCAAGTTAATGTAAATCATGAGTTTATAATTATTACAGTATTCTCCAGTAAACATGCTTACTGTTTTATGCTGCTCATAACTCATTGTGCTCAAGTACTGTATGTCAGTGTATTTAATGTCTTAGTCCAATGATGTCCTTGTACCTTCTTGTCAGTGTGTTGGCTTTCTGTGTTAAGGAGTTGAAAACACTGTAGAGCCCTTTAAGATGAAAAAGGAAGAGGACCTCAAGATCCAGACTGTTGGTCTCCAGCACTTTTTCCACAGAGCTGTTTGCCTTCTTGTCATCCACATACATCAGTCCACTCTCTGCAACATTTCTGAAGGACTTTAGTGTGATGTAATATTCATACAGGTCTTTAGAGTTGAAATTAGCCACATTGCCCTCACAGTCCTCTATGGGAATGTCTCTTAGCAGGCTTGGAAGCATGACCGTCTGTTCCATATTGTTAATGGCAGAGATGCACCTGCCCATGGCACTTCCTAGACAATTTTTCTGGAGCAGGATCTCTGCAGACTGCATGATGACCACAAGACCCAGGTCAGGCTTCAGAAGGATCTTCTGCTCAGGTGGTACAGTTGTGTGGATTTCTAGGGGTTTTATAATTTGACAAATGCATGACCCAACATGAGTTCAAGATAAGCAATACAGCAGGCAGAAGCAATTACTGTATGGATTTTATAACACGTGCATGATACATTGTGTTACATCAGTGGGATTATGTAACAGTAACAAAGGACACACCATTGTCGCTGACAAATCAGAAGCAGTTTACATGATCTGGAGATTTCAGAACTAGACTGACATTGGAATCATTTTATGGTGCAGTACTTTACAGTAGTTGGACCTCAATCAAAATAATGTTTGTTGTGTTAGGTCTTTGACCGCAAATGGTACTTATCAATGTCAAGTTATCTTGCAACAAGCAAGATAGGCCTTTCATTTCACAACTGCAGCTTATTTAACTGAAAAGGCAATTCTGATGCAACAACAGACATCAAGTTTTGAACTATACCAAAATGTTTTTGTTACTTGATTTTTTTTAATTTAGTTTTGACAAAGTTTGCAGTGTCAGTGGCTCAGTAGTGTGCAGGCTCTCCTCTGAGGCCATAGGAATGGAAGGTCACAGGTTATAGTACCTCACAAGGAACTTGGGCTAATACCCAGTACAGTGCTGCCACTGTAGTGCAAAAATTAGGGGTGCTGAACTGTTGAGGTACAGTCTATTGGGTGAGTCATTAATGTCTGCTCTGACCATCTCTGGTGGCTGCCCATTTAGAAGTCAAATAACCCCATGGCACTTATTGGCAAACCTTAATCTCATTCTGTCATGGCACTTATGGTAACAGTATGGTGGTGGTGATGGGGGGGGGGTTATTAAAAGAAGTTCATAAAAAAGTGTATGTCAGGAGTACAATACATGCAATACAAAGGCACATACAACTAATTAATAAAATGCTGTATACACAATCAACATGTAACATTTAACATAGTACAGGAATCCTAGATGCATCTTCAATAACATTCATGTATTATATGTTAAAGTCAAAAAAGAGTAACCCCATGTGCATAGGATTAAGGTTTCCAATATGAAATTACAATGACACCCCCTTCACACTGGATTTATTATGTTAATATCCCCACACACACCTTCACCTCCTGGTATGTCATATTCGTTTTTAGCAGGTTCAGACTACTACCATACAACATACCAAAAACACTATAACATTCATATTAACATATGACATGAACTTTGCTTTTTTTTCTCTTTACAGATAATTCCTGAAGAAGACCTATGGTAGAAATGTTGATTCTAACTATTTTCTGTTTTCAATGTGCATGTAATATTACCTTTTTGTTTTGTTTTCAGCCCACACACTGATGCAGCACCTTGTTTTTTTGTTCAAACAAAAAACATACTGTATAACTTGATGATATACACTCTCAGAGGTAGAGACTGATACGCAAGAAAATAGACACCAAGTTATTTAGTAATTTCGATGCACTTAGTTTTAGAAAACAGACCATTTTTCTATCTTTCAACCTTTTTTCACAGATTTTTCCCCCTGTATTTGCCTCAGTTTGTCCAGCCAATTTAATAACACAGAATTCCCTGCCACAAAAAATCATTCTCAGAATCTTAATGCTATCAGACATGATTGGAATTATGGCTGCCTGGTGACCAGCTGTTGAAGCTTCCATGAGCAACCTGAATCCTATGCTTTTCTCAACATTAATCTGAGAACCTGAAACTTCCAATTATAAAATGGCAGAGGACAATGGAGTAATCTGATTGGTTATTTATAGTACAGTGTAAGACTACAGTGCACTATAGTCCCAGTAAAACTGCAGGAGCACAGAACCTTATGGCTCAGTGATTTATTTTAGGCATTCTATTTAGAATGTTTTAAAAGCTTGCTGTCACCATTTCTTTTAGCCCGCTAACATTTTAACTACATCACTTTAGTTTATTTCTACGGCAGGCAGGCAACAGTTCTGTACCCTTCGTGCTTCCTGTTGTCTGATTGTAACTGTGACCCCCCCCCACACACACACATCAAAGGGGCATGAAGAAATAATGTTTTTTGGTTTTTTATCCAGTTTGAAGCCAGCAGCCCACTTGACTTGGGAGTAAACGTGTCCCTTATCGTCCGCCATACAGAAAAGTTTCCTGCTTTGTGATTTTCAAACCAAGCCACCTCCTAAGTATTCACTTCCTTTTTTTTAGTGAAATACAGCTTTGTTTCCTCACAACAGCAAGGTAAAAACAGTGTTTCTTATTTGTTATGTACAATGAATTTATATATTTAGATGTTGTTGCTCTGTCTTCCCACAGATGGGATAAAAAAAATCATGTTCGATTCATTCCACATATGAATTGCAGGTTCTTTCTCTTCCATCCATAACAAACAGCTAACTGCTGAGTCCTCATTTTTAATGCTTACCGTAAATTCGACTGTTACACTATTGCATGCCTTGTTTTATTGGGGGGAAGGGGTTCTAATGTGATGTGCCATTTTAGATCTCATTGAAAGGCTTCAAAAATACTCTTTCATTGGTGGTGCTTTCATTTGTTCTAAAAGGCCTGATCCGATGTTCATGTTTTTAAGTATTGACCTTTTTCATAAAGTGAGTGTAAGATAATGATTCAGGCTTAAAAAAGAGAGTACTATGGACCTGTGACTTGGTGTGAAAGGGTATACCCCCCATTTGTTTTCTGAATGCAGTATGCTAAGAATGTAAAGATAGCATACCTGGGTTGTGAGTGTCCTGTGTTATATGTTGTACTTCACTAAATGTTTTGTTTGTTGGGCTGGCCACCCACTTTGTTGTTTGTCTCTATATGTTCTATGTTCACATCCCTGGGTTTTGCCACTGTTAAAGTTAGCCAGCAAGCAAAGGCATAGCATGGAGTTACTGTCCCAACTCCCATTTCAAAATGCCTCTGAAAAGCTTGCCCTGAAATGCATTGATATATGCCATGGCTGTAAAATCCATGTTGTTACTGCAGTTTAAAATGAAGGCCTAGTCCAGGAGAAGCAAAATGCTGCTGTTTCCAGCCTGTATGTTTCCCCGGGTACCCTAAAAGCCTGGAAGCAGTGAAACAATGGCTTTAGGTACCCGTACCTCCAAAATAATGCAACAGCTAGACAAAGCCCTTTTGCTGCACTAATAAGCAGCCTGGGCTCTAAATTGAAGAGAAGCCACCGCCTGGAGCCTGAGGTTTGTTGTTATCCTTTCCCCAGCAGTGCAGCTTCTCAAGCTATTTTTCTTGGGTGTAAAATGGCAGTTAGGAGCACCATTTTTCTCCTTTTAAAACAGTGTTTGGAGCACAGCTCCCTAAAAGCAGCAAAATAAGCAAGAAACAGTATACATAAGCATTAAGGCACACCCCTGAGCTAAAATGTGTAAACAGGCAATTAAAAGGCAAAAGTTTACCTGTTAGTGCTGTTTCTCAGAGTGTAGCCCTGCCTGAAGATGCAGCCTGTCCCAGCTCCATCTCCCTATAGAGCAGGCCGGCCTTTCCCCTGCTATATTTATACAGGAAGTGGCCTGGGGAGGGGGTTAGGGTAACAGTACAAAGAACTTGTTGGGTTCTCAAAACTGTTATTGTGATTTGACTGCCTTAAAACGTACATTAGAATGAAAGAATGTATATAATGTCTTGTTTGTTGAAAAATAGGTAACCCCTAGGTGGCGCTATCCCAAGGGCTACTACCCCTGCCTGTTTGACTACGGACAGGTTGAGGGGCCTAGGTCCTATGGCGGGTGCCTCCACCCAGAGGTCAGGGTTTGTAGTGGTTAGACTAGCTTGGTCACAGCCCTCTGGGACATTTTATTCCCTCTAGTGGCTTACACAGTACGCCGGAGTTACACCCCCAATACCCCATGTATACACACTGTTTACTCATATAGCTACCACTTACCCTCGAGACTGATTCTGCAGCATGTCTGTGAGGACCCCCTGTAAAATAAGGTTAAACAACATACACAGCAAAACACAATACTGTTTCCATAAGTACCAGCACCACAGACAGTATATAGTATAACAACAACAAATCTGATTTATTAGGGGGCAGTAACACGGGAGGGGGAAATCAGGTTACTTGGTGGCATTAAATCACAGTACTGTGCACACATACAGGGCCTGAAAAGTCAGACTCTGAGTACCCAGGTTGGGGGGCTAGCCAGGTCCGTTGCCCAGGGTTGGCGGCAGGTGCAGATGGATGGGGCCCTGTAGAAAAAATATATGCACAACACCCAATTGTAATCCGGGCGGATGGCTCAGTCCATGAAGCAGGGAAACAATAAGAAACAATAAGAATTAGATGAAACACTTGTGATTGAAAACAGACTGCAGGGGAATACCCTGATTTGTACTCACAATACCCAAGCTGAGGACCGGATGGTAGATGTTCTTCTGGATTGCCAGAACAACAGGGCATGGAGACTAGGTCCTTGTGACTGGACCCCACTGCAGTTGATAGCAAACATATTTAGTCCAAGCTAAGCTGGGGTTTGCTTCCAGCTTCAGCACACAGCACGGGGGACTGGAAATAGCGATTCCCCACAAGCACTGCGCACATTCATATGTAAAAGGAAAGTACTATACCAGGCAGGCTGCTCCTCGATCCCGATCGCAATTACTACAAAATACCCGGGAGCACACACAGCAGCTTCAGTTCCTGACAGACCGAGCACGATTCAGCAATTTCTCCAGTCTTCTACAGGGTGAGCCTGGTTTCCACTCTTCAGACTTCCTTCTGTCTCCTCACAACTTGGCTTCAGTCCGAACTGGCACTTGCAACAACTGCAGGCCTCACCTCAAGGCCTCACACGCGCTTCCTGTGTGAAACTATACACTGCAGAAGCACAGAGCTCCTTCTCTCTTCACTGTCACAACTGATCTGAGCTTTCCAGTCACAAAGCAGGGCATTTCCTTTAGCTCCACACCATTCTGTTGGTTGGTTCGGCTGTCACTCACAATAAGACTCCCTCTGTTGGTAGAAAAAGGCGCCAAGGTCAAAACTACATTTCCCAGAGTCACTGCCCATACAATCCCCTTGTGGCTGGCTCAAAATTAAGAGTCCAAGTTCTGATTCGTCCACAGACTCCATTTTAGGGCTCCCTTAACCCAATTGTCCCAGCACAGCAGTTCAGGACAAAAATGAAAGCACTACACTGAAACAGTTTGTGCTAAAATAAAGACAGGTTAGACAAACTACATTTTCTCAGTCACTCTAAATTATTTCTGGCAAACAGTTATATCTTTCAACAAGGCTCCCTCTGCACATGTAGCGACGGCTGAAATGGAGCGAATTGGCAGCAGCTCGGGTGGGATTCGAGCATTAATTACACAGTCCCCCCACACAAACGAATTAAGTCTGCAAGTAGACAGCTCTTAAAGAGACAGTACGTGGAGGCTCAAATAGCACTCACTTGGAATCACATTTAAACAGCTCAGACACCGAACACTGCCCAGACTTGGAGCATTCAGACAAGCTCCTGGAAGACTTTTGGGAACCCCCATTTGCAGGGGGGTTACACCCTTCCTGGCCTGGAAAAACTTGGCGTCCGCATCAAGTAAATACCCGCATAAATTTCAATACAACCATATACATTTACATCAATATCACATTAGGCTTATACATATAGTCATCAGTCAACATATCACCTTACCAGAAACACATTTCTGAAACTTTTCAGTACATCACTTTTTTTTCACAATATTATACACACATTGTACCATAACTCAGGTTATTACCTCCTGTACATGGAACCTAAAGAGAGGGGGCCCTTCCCTATCAGCTACCTTGGGGCTGGATGGGGCAGGGGCACCATACCTATAGGGCAACACAAGTAACTTGGAGTTAGCACTGATGTTCAGTTTGGGCAATGAGCTCGGGGACACATACACTCCTTTATGGACAATATTGAGAGCAAGTCCACAGGCCTCTAGGGAATCATAACTGGGGTGCACCACAGGCTTTCTGGCTCGACCAGTCTTTCTAGGGGAACTGTTACAGCCTCTGCACCCTGAGCCTCATTTTCAGCATTGTCCTCATTTGTCAGGGGAGTCTCCATTGGGGTAGAGAGGCTAGAACTTGGGGCACTTTCAGCTCCAGGAGTTACAATCTCTGAGTCCACAACACTTGGCTCACATGGGAAGTTTTCTGACACTGACAGTGAATTATCAGGGCACTCAACACACTCTTCTTGTTCTGGTATATCACCAGTTTGTCCCAGTCCATCATTTTCTTCCTCTGAAAACTCAAACAGTTCAACCATACACAATGATTCCATATCATCTGACTTGATACTTTGCACTTCACTTTCTGGGAGCATTGGTTCCAGGGACAAAGCTGGGGGCTTAGACAGTCCAGAAGGCCCAGCTTCATCTCCAGGATTGACTAGGGGATTGCCCCGAAACAACTGACTCAGTTCGTAAGAAGGGTAGTATTCAAAGCCACACTCACTTTTCTCTGACATGGACTGACAGACATGTTTAACTGGGACTTGTGGAGGGGAACACTTTAACTCAGCTTCTGCAGGTGCAGGCTTTCTTGATTTTTGGTTAGCAGCAGCTCTAGTCACTGGTCCAGAAGGGGCATTTTCTGGGGGCTCAGACTCAATCAAGATTTGTCTAATGGGCAGTAAATGATTTCTATGCATTGTTTTCACATCTTTTGAATTATTCTCAGGCCTTACTTTGTACACAGGCAGATCATCTAGTTTGCCCACTACAATGTGAGGGAGATGATGCCATCTGTCAGCAATCTTATGTTTGCCATGCAGTCCCAGATTTTTTAGCAATACCCGATCTCCCTCCTGGAGTTTCTGTGCTTTCACCTTTTTATCATACCTTTCTTTGTTGGCCAGATTTCTTTTGGCAGCCATGGTTTGAGCCAGTTGGTATGCATGATTTAGCTGGGCCTTTAACTTTTACACATACTGTAAATAGTTGTCAGCTCGAACCCCATCAGGAGAAACTCCAAAACATACATCTACCGGCAGTCAAGCTTCTCTTCCAAACATCAGGTGGTAGGGGGATAACCCAGTGGCATCACTTTTGGTGCAGTTGTAGGCATGTACGAGGGTGCTAATTTGTTGGCTCCATCTAGGCTTGTCCTTTGGGTGGAGGGTGCCTAGCATATCTAGCAAAGTGTGGTTGAAGCGTTCAGGTTGCGAGTCTCCCTGGGGGTGGTAAGGGGTGGTTCTAGACTTTCGGACTCCACACAGAGAAAGCATCTCTTTGATCAGATGACTCTCAAAGTCTCTCTCTTGATCAGAATGGATTCTTTTTGGAGCCCCACAGTGAACAAAAAAGTTTTCTACAAGTACTTTTGCCACAGTGTATGCCTTCTGGTCCTTGGTGGGGAAAGCTTGGGCATATCTCGTAAAATGGTCAGTGACCACCAGCACATTACTAATATTTCTTTGATCTGACTCCAAACTCAGGAAATCAACACAGACCAGATCCATGGGGGCACTGGTGGTGATGTTAACAAGGGGGGCAGCCCTCTGGGGCAGGGCTTTCCTCAGTAAACAGCGACTACAAGTTCAAATGTGTTGCTCAACATCAGCCCCCATCTTAGGCCAATAGAATCTGGATCTTACCAAGTCAAGTGTTCTGTGTATACCAGGGTGCCCCATGTGGTTGTGTAAGGACCTCAGTACTGAGTCTCGAAAGGCAGTGGGCAGCACTGGTTGTTGTCTGTCTATTTGTCCCCCTCTGTCTACTGTTTCTCTGTATAACAGTCTATTGATCAGTTTCAACTTAGGACCTTCCTTGTATAACAATGCAGTTCTCAAATCAGTGGAGCGTAATTTGGACACATCTTTCCCTGCATAGAGGGCTTCTAAAGCTGATTTGATCATGGGATCTCGGGATTGAGCCCGCTGAATACTGTCATTGTCCAGCTGAGGCAGTGCACCAATGTCTATTGCAGAAAAGTGGCAATAAGCAGCAGGTATGCAATACTCTGAGGGTCCCAAACAATCCACCATACAGTCCATTGCGTCCATGGACATTTGTTCCTCCCTGTCAAACTTCTGGCAGAGTGCTCAAATATCAGGTTCTGACAGTCTGACCCAGTCATTCCGGGGAACAGGCCTCTGGGAGAGAGCATCAGCATCTATGTGGTTCAGGCCTGCTCTGTATTCAACAGCATAGTCATATGTAGATAATGCAGAAAGCCACCCATGACCAGTGGCATCCAACTTAGCTGAAGTCTGCACAAAGGTCAAAGGATTATTGTCAGTTTTTACTAGTATCTTAGCCCCATACAAGTACTCGTGGAACTGGTCAACAATGGCCCACTTCAAAGCTAGGAACTCTAACTTACGTACTGGATAGTTCTTTTCGGATGGGGTCAGGCTTCTACTGGCAAAGGCCACTGGTCTCAGGCCATTCTCGTGCTCTTGGTACAATACAGCCCTCAAGCCTTGCAGTCTAGCATCAGTGTGCAAAATATAGGGCTTTGCTGGATCTGCATAGACAAGGACAGGAGCATGGGTAAGTTGATATATAACCTCATGAAAAGCAGCTTCACACTCAGGTGTCCATCTGGCTCCAAATACTTCATTAGAATGGAAATACACTCTCTCAGGCTCAGAAGAAACCGACCTCTTATATTTTTTGTTAGTAGGAGGGTAACCTTGAGTAAGATTAAGTAAAGGACGAATCACTCTTGAATAGTCCTTGATGAACCGCCGATAGTAACCACAGAATCCAGGAATCTTTGCAGTTCTTTTAGATTGTGGGGCTGTGGCCAGGTGGTCATAGCCTCAATGTTACTTGGGTTTGTTTCTATTCCCTCGGTGGATACTATGTGTCTCACATACTTTACAGAGGTTTGGAAGAACTGACATTTATTGATGGATAGTTTAAGGCCAAAGTCTTCCAGTCGGTCCAACACCTTGAACAATATGCTCTCATGTTCCTCCAGTGAGCTGCCAAACACAATAACATCATCTACGTATACCAGGCACTCTAACAAGTGCATGTCCCCTACCGCACGCTCCATCAGTCATTGAAAAGTGGCTGGAGCACCTGAAATCCCTTGAGGCATCCTCATGAATTCATAGAAACCTAGCAGACAGATAAAGGCTGTCTTTTCACAGTCTTCTGGGGCCTTCAGAATCTGGTAGTACCCACTGCAAAGATCCAACACTGAGAACCACTTACTACCGTTCAGACAGTCTAAGGCATCCTGAATGCGGGGCATTGTGTACTGATCAGGAATAGTCCGCCGGTTTAAGGTGCGATAATCCACGCACATCCTTACTATCCCATTCTTTTTCCTCACTACCACGATAGGTGAAGCATATGGGCTTCTGGATTCTTGTATTACACCAGCAGTAAGCATCTCTTGCAGATGCTGTCTCACATCATCTATGTCAGCAGGTGCCAGGCGTCGAGACCTCTCATGAAATGGCCTTTCATCATGCAGCTGGATATGGTGCTCAGCTCCTTGCACGCATCCTACATCCCATTCCTGGGCAAGCTTCTAACTGATCCTCACTTTCCATTCAGCTGGCAACAGGGAGTCACCAAAATCAAACAAGTCAGGCATCACTCTGTCATTCTTCCCCAAACTCTGTTACTGGGTAGCACTCCAGTGTCTGCACAATGCACATTAGCCAGAGTGCAACTTCTATTTACTCGAATCTCTCTGTTAGACACATTGTGAACTTGAACCATTACTCTTCTGGCATAAGCATGGGATCTAGCAGGCAAAATACTAGGCTTGACCAGCAGTCCCTCCGGCAATTTTCCATTGCTGGTGCATCCAACATTAATATTTTATTCTTGACGTCCTTTCTGATATGGACCTCTCTCTGTAAGGCACACTGGGCATTTGGTGCCAGGATCAGAGGATCCTTTTTCCAGACAACTCCAACCGGTTCCTCTGGTTCCACTTTGTCGGCATCTCTCTGGGCATCATAGGCCTTCCTGATCAAGGCTGGAATTCTTAGAGCTCTACCAGTCCGAGACCCCTGTTTTTCATAACACAACTGTGCCAGCCCTCCAAACATATGTGCATTATTCCCAATTAGTAGAGGAACCCCATCATACAGTCTGGTAGGGGGACACACTAAGGCCAGGGTCTCTACTTGCTCAGCCACTCCAGCCACGGAGGAGGGAAAAGACAGCCAAATTCGGATATATCCAGAGTAGGGGTAGGCCTTTTCACTTAATCCCCAGACATGCAGCCCCTCCTACGGTTGTAAGGGTACATCAGACAAATTCTTGATACCAGTCTAGGAACATAATTGTCACTTGGGAGCCACTGTCTAATACAGCTCTTGTAGACACTCCATTCACCTTTACAATGGTCTCCATGGAGGGACCCACCATTCTGGACCAGTCTGGAGAGGCGGTAGCGGGGGCCTGGGCAACTGACCTTGCCACAAAGGGACGTGAGTTAGCATTTTTGGGGCCCTCACTGGGATCATTTCGTGCACCTCTTAACCACTGATTTGTTCTCCAAAGCTCTCCTTGTAGCCTATATGCAACTTTGTGTCTTTTGGGGACCAGCATTCTGTCTTCATATGCCCATCCTTCCCACAATTATAGGAAAACATACTTTCTGGAGTTTGAGCTGGCCTAGGCGTCACACTGGGAGCCAGGGTGGGGGTACTACTAACTGGAAACCTTGGTGCCATCTCTGTCTGCCGCGTGATAAGCATTTGGAGACATCTCATCAATTTCCCCACTTTCATGGTCAAGACATCGAGTTTTGAGCTGTTGTCAGCAAGAGATGCATGGGTGGGTACCCCCACCCCATAGTAGATGCAATTAGATTAGGGTCGGGCCTGTACTTGCAGGAGCGGCTTTCATAAAGAGACTGTTTTTTATTTCCCTGAACTCTCTCAGCAGTTCACCCCATGGTGGCACACCCTCATTGGTCCTCACTTCACAAGGACCTTCCGATGCTGTGATCACTTGGACTGCACTCACCCCAGAATTAAAATCCGCTCCTCATCTTCAACCTCCCGAAGTTCTTTTATTAAGTCACAATAGTCCAGTGGGTTACCCCTTCTGTCTGGGAGCCTTAATTGAAGGAGCTGCAATTTTGAATGCTTTGCATGTTGTAGTAGGTGCTCCAACCTTACACGGTTTAAGTCATTGGCGGCCACCCCACCTTTTCGGTAAGCCTTCTGCAGAGCTCTTTCCAGATGAGTAACATATGCAGAAAAACTTTCCCCTGGCCACTGTTTTGTAGCTTGAAATTTCCACATCAAGCTCTCCCCTGACTCAATGCTCCCAAAATTGCCTTCAAGTGCAGATAGGTACCTCTGGGCAGATGCAACAGGATTTGTGGACCTCAAAAATTTAATGACCTCTAGAGCAGGACCCCTCAGACTTTCTATGATTCTTTTTTGTTTCTCAGCCTCCGCACACTGCCATTCAGGTATCAAGGGGGCAATACAATCTATCCAGGTATCCCAATCATCCTCCCCCTGTGGGGTGGGGAGGGTGCCACAGAATATCCTCAACCTTTGGTAAGAGTCGTGACTAATGGCAGGTGCAGAAATAGGAGCCTGCATTGGTTCAGCCACAGAAAAAGGGGCAATAACGGATGCTGGAGTGGGAGGGGGTGTGGGGGGAGGAACACCCCCAGGTGGCAGAAATAACTTCTTTAAGTCCTCCACAGTTTTCCCTTCCTCCAGCAACAACTTAGCAAATTTCTCCTCAAAAGTTTCAGATAGTGGGAGGGGCTCATTTCCCCTCCCAGGTCTTTACTGTCCTTAGTTATCACTCTTCAGGCAATGAGGGCTCCCTCTGGGGAAATAGTCTGTGGCACTTTGACGCTATATATGGGGTCCTTATACTCTACTAGTGCCATGAAAGTGTGGGTGAGCAGATCAGCACGTCGACCCACCACCACAGGGTTTTGTAAGCCTTCCACCTTGGAAAGTACTCCCTGTACAGTGTCCGTATTGATACCCAGGGGGATGTCCAGGATAAGCATAGCATTTTGGGGGTCGATCTCCTCCCCAGTACACCACACCAACAACCGGTGCACAGTCACTTCTGTCGGGGTACCCATTTATTTTTTTTTAACAGTGGTTCATAAATGTGGCCACTAGAGGACACAAAATCCCAGTGGTGAGCCTCCAAGATGTAACCCCTAGGTGGCGCTATCCCAAGGGCTACTACCCCTGCCTGTTTGACTACTGACAGGTTGAGGTGCCTAGGTTCTATGGCGGGTGCCTCCACCTAGAGGTCATGGTTTGAAGTGGTTAGACTAGCTTGATCACAGCCCTCTGGGACACTGTGACTCCCTTTGGCTCCTTCTAGTGGTTCACACAGTACACAGGCGTTACAGCCCCAATACCCCATGTATACACACTGTTCACTCATAAAGTACCACTTACCCTCGAGACTGATTCCGCAGCACATCTCTGAGGACCCCCTGTAAAATAAGGTTAAACAACATACACAGCGAAATATAATAGTGTTTACATAAGTACCAACACCACAGACAGTATATAGTATAACAACAACACACCTGATTTATTTAGGGGACAGTAACACGGGAGGGGGAAATCAGGTTAATTGGTGGCATTAAATCACAGTACTGTGCACACATACTGGGTCTGAAAAGTCACACTCTGGGTACCCAGATTGGGGGGGGGGCTAGCCAGATCCGTTGCTCAGAGTTGACCGGCAGGTGCAGATGTATAGGGCCCTGTAGAAGAAAATATATGCACAACACCCAGTTGTGATCCGGAGCCAGATGGCTCAGTCCATGATGCAGTGAAACAACAAGAATTAGATGACACACTTGTGATTGAAAACAGGCTGCAGGGGAATACCCTGATTTGTACTCACAATACCCAAGCTGAGGACCGGATGGTGGATGTTCTTCTGGATTGCCAGAACAACAGGGCATGGAGACAAGGTCCTTGTGACTAGACCCCACTGCAGTTGATAGCAAACGTATTTAGTCTGAGACAAGCTGGGGTTTGCTTCCAGTTTCAGCACAAAGCACACAGCATGGGGGATTGGAAATAGCGATTCCCCACAAGCACTATGCACATTCATATGTAAAAGGAAAGTACTATACCAGGCAGGCTGCTCCTCGATCCCAATCACAATTACTGCAAAATACCCGGGAGCACACACAGCAGCTTCAGTTCCTGACAGACCGAATGCGATTCAGCAATTTTTCTAGTCTTCTACAGGGTGAGCCTGGTTTCCACTCTTCAGACTTCCTTCTGTCTCCTCACAACTTGGCTTCAGTCCGAACTGGCACTTGCAACAACTGCAGGCCGAACCTCAAGGCCTCACACGCGCTTCCCATGAGAAACTATACACTGCAGAAGCACAGAGCTCCTTCTCTCTTCACTGTCACAACTGATCTGAGCTTTCCAGTCACAGAGCAGGGCATTTCCTTTAGCTCCATATCATTCTGTTGCTTGGTTCGGCTGTCACTCACAATAAGACTCCCTCTGTTGGTGGAAAAAGGCGCCAAGGTCAAAACTACATTTCCCAGAGTCATTGCCCATATAATCCCCTTGTGGCTGGCTCAAAATTAAGAGTCCAAGTTCTGATTCATCCACAGACTCCATTTTAGGGCTCCCTTAACCCAACTGGCCCAGCACAGCAGTTCAGGACAAAAATGAAAGCGCTACACTGAAACAGTTTGTGCTAAAATAAAGACAGGTTAGACAAACTACATTTTCTCAGTCACTCTAAATGATTTCTGGCAAACAGTTATATCTTTCAACAAGGCTCCCTCTGCACATGTAGTGCTGGCAGAAATGGAGCGAATTGGCAGCAGCTCGGGTGGGATTCGAGCATTAATCACACAGTCCCCCCTTACAAACTAATTAAGTCTGCAAGCAGACAGCTCTTAAAGAGACAGTACGTGGAGGCTCAAATAGCACTAACTTGGAATCACATTTAAACAGCTCAGACACCGAACACCGCCCAGACTTGGAGCATTCAGGCAAGCTCCTGGAAAACTTTTGGGGACCCCCATTTGCAGGGGGGTTACAAATATACTGTAAATAATGACTTTAAAGGTAAAATGTGTACAGGTGGGTGGAGCTAGCCCATCACATTGTCACAAAGCCCTATATAATAAGAACTCAGCATGAAGCTAGTTAGATGAGATAGCAGACAGTTAGAGACTGCTGAGATAGCTGCAGAGCCCAACTAGCATTTTCTAGTGTGTGGGTGGGTGGGTGGGTGTGTGGCCTGGATTTTGATTTGCCTCCTTTTATTTTGTCGCCTAAGTTTGTTTGTTTTGCCTATTATTGTTCTGCTGTGAAGAATAAACATTATTTTGTTTTGAACTACATTTGCCTCACTGCCTGATCAGTCCATCTCTGCCCACAACCCGTAACACTTGGACTCTCAATTTCAAGGTAAAACTGGAGTAAGTAGTGCTGGTAGGAAGGAGGATGACTGACAGTGGGCGTAGGCAGAAGTACTATTTTAGGTAAAATATAAACATTCATTTAAATGTTTATATGTTTTAAAATGTGTATACTAATAAAAAAACTTATTTTTAAAAATAAAAGCCTATTTTACAAGCACACTAAAACACTCCAGGGTCATGCATTGCACTGTGATGGCCACACTCCTAGGGGCAAATGGCACCCCGCCGTAACAACGCCCCTGGGAGTGCGATTATCGCAGTTCAATGCCTTTCCTGTCATGTCTTGCTGCTTACATAAAGCTTTAATTTTCCACTTGAAAATGTTACTTCCTTCAGGTACCTTGGGATCCTGCTGGACCAGTCCCTGGATTTTAATCTTCACATTCAGTCCTCGTGCAAAGCTGTAAACTCGAAACTAGGAGTAGGTTACAAAATGAGCTACATGGTTACACCCTCGGGCAAATTAGCAATTGCCGAGGTATTCTGCTCCCAACCCTTACTTATGGTGCCTCTATTCTTACCTCTGCCCATAAAACCTCCCTACTAAAATGGGACGTAACTTATAACAATATATGCTGATTTGCCTCTTAGTCACCTCGACTCAAACATCACTGCCTTCTTTATAAGGATCTGAATTGGCTCTCACCCTCTGCCAGTAGACAATACTACCTTGGATCACTGATGGACTCGATCATCCGGGAAAAAACCATCCAGCTGGCGGTGTTGCTGGTCCTCAACCATCCTCCCATGGCCTGCGATCAGCTGACAAATCCTTGCTCTATGTTCCGCGATGTCGGACGACTAAAGGCACAGGGGCCTTCCAATTCTCTGCTCCCATGCTATGGAATGCTCTTCCACTCAACCTCTGGCTGTCTCAGTCTCACTTTGGATTTAAAAGTGAATATCATTGTTATCTATCCTTAGCTGATGCTTGTACATGCTTTGACTCAACCTGAAGCTCCTGACACTAACCATTAATGTCACCCCTGCTCTAATCCCGCTCCAAGACTGTCTCCTCTTCCCCTCCCCATATTTTTCCTTCTCTTTGTAAATAACTTCTTGACTACTAGCTCTCTTCCTTCTCGAACCTTGTTGCTGACCATCCACTGTTGTTTTGCCAATTACCACCCTGACCTTCCTTCTGTCAGTCTTTCTTGTTATGTTTGAACATTCCTCACATTTCTCTCTATATAACCTTACTATCTTATTAACCCTTTCACTCCACAGGTCGGGTCCATGGTTTCTGCACTTATTATATATAATATCTTACTGCCATTATCTGTATAATGCTTGCCATTATTTTTTGTTGTTTCTACCCATTGCATTTTTGTAGCACTGCTGTACTGTTCCTCTATTTGTATTATTGTACCCATGTTGCTGTTGTTCAACTGTTCTCCGTTTGTTGTACTCTCCCGGGTCGTGCCTATAAAGTCATTTTATGGCTAGTGCACCTACCCGGTTAACAAAAACTAAATAAAACTAAATAAAAATAATTCTGTCATACCCTCCTGTATAGGTTTTGCATCCCATAGAAACAAAACCAAATTGGCTGCTTAAACAGCAGTCTTCTGAGAAGAAGAGTCCCCCCCAACAATCCAAGTCAATCTACTCTGGTAAAATATCCACACTAAAGAGCCTAAAGAGAATGCATATAAAAAGGTACTTAAAGCCACTTGAAATGTACTTAAAGGGCAACCCTGTTACACACCCAGTGGGGTATCCCCATCCCTACCCAACTATTAATATAAGGAGTGCTAGTCGTAGGTGAATATATGTGGATGCACCACACAAAGGTATCCTATACCACTGAAGAGCTTGAAGCATAGAAGGATGTTGAACTTTATCAAAGGCCATCTTCTGATCCATACAGAGGAGAAAGCCCTCTACCTCCCCTACTGTACCTTTACGTTGCCAGTCACACTGTACTGCCTTCATTTCAAAATACTGGTTTAGGTTCCTTTCCTCCTACCTTTCCTCACTATTTTTTTTCCATTTCCCCCTGCTTCATGCTCCCTCCACTCCAGGGACCAGTGAACCTTCTCTACTCCTCATCCCCGTTCCTCTGCTGGGTAATCCATCTTCTCATATCACCTTCCAACACTCTGGAACCTGTTCCCCTCTTACCTCCACCATTCCACCTCCCCAATCTCTTTAAGGCACCGGCTGAAATACCTCCTACCCATACCTTCACCTTTTTCCCATAGGATGCCCTACTTGGTGACACTGGTAGTACAGGAGTTTGGTTCTCCTAGCCATAATAGCTCTCTAGTACACTTCGGTGCTTGTCTTTGGGCCCATTCTATGGTATTATTCAGCATTCTATTGCACATGTATAACTATGACTTACTGTCTATAATTAATTTATTTATTTTTATATTTATTTTACATTTTGGCAACTGGGAGAGGCACACTGAACCGAAGCTTGTTTCTAGGTGTGACCCGTGGGAAATGGAAAGGGGGTTGAAACAAGTGAACATTCAGGATACAATATAAATATGGCATACAATTATTAAAAATAAAAGGTAATGAAATAACAATGATACATTTGCAAATATTGCTAGACATTTGTAGCCCAGGGTTAGCACTGGATGCCAGTTGTAAAAGGAAAATCTAAAGGAGGCAGGGAGGAAGGGAAAGTATGAATGTAGCACTTTAATTCTGTTCCAAGTTTTGTGCCTGCAAAGTATTTTACACAGTACTGTGTTCGCACTTTACTCTGTAGCATGGAATGTACTGTGTTTTGTTTGCTGTACCTCCTTTAACCCTTTCCTCCAGGTCACACCTGGAAATGAGTCTTGGCTTAATTTGCTTTTCCCGGTCACCAATTTTCAAATAAAAAAAAATAATACACTTTACATCACTTCTCTAATGCATAAAGAAAATATCACTTTTAGATCTATTTTGAATTGTGCTAGTCTGTGGCTGGGCTACAAGATGCTATGTGGGCCTCATGTGCTGAGAACCTAAAAATTTGCAAACATTTTGTAACTGGAATTTAACAAACTGATTATTCTCCATCTTGTAACATGTGTCGGATCACCCTCCTTTCCTAATAAAATGAGCAAAGCTTTATACATGGACCAAAACAACTGGAGCCCGCTGCACATCAGAAGTTACTGTTCATTGCTTTTTATGGCTGCAGGTAGGTGGAGCCTGCAGCTGCTTGCAGTAGCTCAGAAATGAGCAGCCAGATTCACACCATGAAACACTTCCGTTTTGGAGTTTTGGAAGTACCCACACTGTTTGCACTTACCACCAGGGCTTTCCTCTGGCCTGGCATTAGGACCCCCTGTTAAACAAGTTTATACACAGCAAATAACAGCAGTACAGTACTCTTGCACAAACTGGAACCACAGTTAGGGTAAATGCAAAAAAGAGTTGGATCTGATTTATTTAAGGGGCTTGAGCAAGGGAAGGGAATAATCTGGTTAATTTTATTTATTTTTATTTATTTATTTATTTAGTTTTTGTTGACCGGGTAAGTGCACTTAACAAATCCTGCCTATTTTCAGGCACGACCCGGGGGAAGGGGATACAGATGAATGCCAATTGACCTTGAACCAGATTAAGCTGTCGGTGGTATTTTTTTTAATTTTTAATTTGCTTAAAGGCTTTATCAATCAAACAGTTATGCATGCACTTCAGGGTCCATAAACAGTCACACACTTTGGGTACCCAGATGGAGAATGGTGGGCTAGCCAGGAACGTTGCAGCTGGTTGGGGCCCTGTGAGGGGAAAAAAACAACATGCACAACACACACTATTTGTAATCCGGAGCCGGAGGGCTCAGTTCGTAAAAAGAAAACAACAAGACAATCAGATGACACACTTTTAGATTAGGTTGTTGTTGCAGGGAGCTACCCTGATGATTACTCACAATATTCAAGACTGGACACAGCCTGGACGAAAATCGAGACAGCAGGTGGTTAATCTGTAGTGCCAGGAGAAGTAGGGCCCACACGATTTGCGGAGGCATCGTTCCTGTTCATGCATGGAGCAGGAGGCTAATCCCCAGGCAGGTCTCTCATTGGTGGCTATCTTTATGCAGTGGGGTAGTCTGGCAGGGCCAGCATGGCATGGCTCAGGCCGAATGGAGATGAACACGGATTCAGTCCGATTAGGCTGAATAAAACTTCCAGCAAACAGAACACAGTTCACACAGTGGGGAGCCAAATCACGACCCACTTTCAATACACAGCACATTAACATGTAAAGGATTCCATGGTACCAGCAAGCAGAACACAGTTCACACAGTGGGGAACCAAATCATGACCCACTTTCAATACACAGCACATTTACATGTAAGGAAATTCTACTGTACCAGGCAGATCGCTCTCCGGTCACGATCGCAAAGTCTCTGCACAAACCGGGGATTTAAAAGCAGCTGGAAATCCTGATAGGCTGATCGCATTCAGCGAAATCTTCGGTCTTCTTCAGGTTAAAGCCTGGTCACAGTCCAGTGGCTTAAATAGTCCTCACAACTCAGATTCAGTCCGAATAAGCTCTATTTTCCCTTTCAGGGACAGCAGGCAGACAGGCAGGCCAAAACTCAGGCCTTTGACAGTTCTCCCATGCAAAACTGCCCAGAACTGCTGCTCAAAAATCACTTGAGCTGTTACTTCTTCACTTCTCAGCTCAAAAACTGAAACTAGCTGCAGCAGCCTGGAAAATTCCCCAAGATCCAAAAGGTTCGGTTGGCTGATCCTCCTGCCAGTTACAACAAAGGCTCCCCCCTTCAGGCGCAAAAAGCCCAAAACTACAATTCCTACAGATTTTGACTCCAGACAACTCCTGTAGTCTGGCTCCATTTTAGGTCCCACCAGTATTGATTGGTTCAATTCGCAGTCTAGGACCAAGATAGTGGAGATAAACAGTCCTTGCTGCAAAGAAGGCAGGTTAGACAAACTACATTATCATTATCACTCTAAATGATTTTCAGCAAATAGATATTTCAACAGAGTTCCCTCTCAGATTACTTATGACTGTAATCCAGGCAGCTCTTAAAGAGACAGTACACAGAGGCTATACAGGCACTCTCTGGCAAACACATTTAAACCGCTAAAACGCAGGACACCAGCCTGGCAGTGAGCATTTAGGCAAGCCCGAGGAAGACTTTTTGGGAACCCCCATTTGTGGGGGGGGGGGTTACACCCTTCCCTGCCTGGAGAAAACTTGGTGTCCGCATCAAGTCTGTACCATCATGCATCAGTTAACATAAACTTATTACTTTACTATACATATTCACTACACTTCATGATACTATATCCGTTCTGACAACACATTGTGCATATTTCACACAGGTAAATGGAACATTACTATACTGAATCAGGTAATAACTCCTTGTACCTTAAACAATGCAAGAGGGGTTCCTTCCCTATCAACTAACTTGGGGCTAGAGGGGGCAGGGGCACCATGGTGAGAGGGAAAGACAAGTAACCTGGAATTGGCTGTGAAGCTCGATTTGGGCAGTGAGCTTGGTGAGACAGAAACACCTTTATGCACCACATTGAGAGGCAAATCCACTGGCCTCCCAGGAGAATCATAACTGAGGCGTACTACTGGCTTGACAACTCGGCCAGTCTTTCTGAGGGGAACAACTACAGTCTCTGTACTCTCAGCCATGGTCTGGGGACTCTCATCACTTGTGAGGGGTGTCTCTGCCTGGGTGGGAACGTCCAAACTTGGGGCACTGTTGGCTCCTTGCTCTGCAGGCTCTGTTTCTACAACAACACTTGACTCATTTTGAGAAGGTTCAGGCACAATCAAGCTTTGAGGCACTGAAGAGGGGTGGTCAGCACTCTCGTAGTGTTCTTCAAGTTCTGGTATGTCACCAGAAAGACTCAAACCCTCAGCCCCTTCTTCAGACAAATCATACAGTTCCACAATACACATAGACTTAACATCTTCAGACGTGATACTTTGCACTTCACTTTCTGTGAGCATTGGTTCCAAGGACGAAGCTGGGGGGGAAGGCTGTCCAGAAGGCCCAGCTTCATCCCCACAATTTATCAGGGGGTTACCTCAAAACAGCTGACTCAGTTCATAAGAGGGGTAACAGGCATGGTCGTATTCACTTTCTTCAGAAGTGAACTGACAGTCACTATCATTCTGGGCTTGCTGCGGAGGAAACCTTAAATCTGTGACCACTGGGGTAGGTTGACTCTGTCTCTTTCTTGAAGCAGCATGAGTCACCGGTCCAGGGGGCTCAATTTCTGGGGGTTCAGCCTCAATCATGACTCAGCCGATAGGTAGCAAGTGGTTACGGTGCATGGTCTTGACATCTTTGGAGTTGTTCTCTGGGCGCACCTTGTACACAGGTAAATCATCCAACTTTCCAACTACTACATGGGATAGATGATGCCACCGATCAGCAATTTTGTCTTTACCATGCAGTCCCAAATTGAATAACAACACACAGTCTCCAGGTTAAAGCTCTTGAGCCTTTCCTTTTTTATCATGCCTCTCTTTGTTGGCTAGATTTCTCTTGGCAGCCATTGTCTGGGCCAGTTGATAGGCATGGTTCAATTGAGCTTTCAGTTTTTGTACATATTGCAAGTAGTTTTCAGCTCGGACCTCATCTGGAGAGACCCCAAAACAGACATCAACTGGCAGCTGGGCCTCTCTCCCGAACATGAGGCAGTAGGGGGAGAACCCAGTAGCATCATTTGTCATGCAATTGTATGCATGTACCAAGGTGCTAATCTGCTGGCTCCATTTATGCTTGTCTTTTGGGTGGAGGGTGCCCAGTATGTCTAGAAGGGTGCGGTTAAAATGTTCTGGTTGAGGGTCTCCCTGCGGGTAATAGGAGGTGGTTCTTGACTTTTGCACCCCCCTCATAGAGAGAGCATTTCTTTGATTAGTCAACTCTCAAAGTCTCTGCCCTGGTCAGAGTGGATCCGCTGGTGGGCACCATAGTGGACGAAAATATTTTCCACTAGCACCTTGGCCACGATAGATGCCTTTTGATCTTTGGTGGGAAAAGCTTGTGATACCATGTGAAATGATCTGTAACCACTAACACATTGCCAATGTTCTGCTGATCAGGTTCTAAACACAAGAAGTCTATGCAAACTAGTTCCATGGGGGTGCTGGTAGTAATATTAACAAGGGGGGCAGCCCTCTGAGGCAGGGCTTTTCTTTGCAGGCAGCGACTACAAGTCTTTACATGGTGCTCAACATCGGCCCCCATTTTGGGCCAGTAGAAGCGAGATCGTACCAGGTCAAGGGTTCTGTCAATACCAAGGTGCCCCATGTGATTGTGGAGAGACCTCAGTACCAAATCTTTAAAGGCTGTGGGCAGGACCAATTGTTGCTTGTCTACTTTGCCACTACAATTTACTGTCTCTCTATACAACAACTGATTGAGCAACTTCAGCCTGGGGCCTTCTTTAAACAATAAACAGTTCGCAAGTCATTGGAACGTAACTTAGACACATCTTTCCCCGCACGCAGGGCATCAAGTGCTGGCTGAATCATAGGATCTTGGGATTGAGCCCGCTGAATGCTGTCATTGTCAAACTGAGGTAGTGCACTAATATCTAGAGCAGAGAAGTGGCAATAAGCAGCTGGTATGCAGGTGTCAGAAGGACCCAAGCAATCTACTAAACAGTCCACTGTGTCCGCAGACATCTCTTCATCTCTATCAAACTTTTGGCACAATGCTCGAATGTCAGGTTCAGACAGCCTGACCCAATCACTTTTGGAAGTGGGCCTTCATGATAGGACATCAGGATCAATATGGTTCAGGCCCGGTCTGTATTCGACAGCATAACCATAGGTTGATAATGCAGAAAGCCACCGGTGCCCAGTGGCATCTAACTTAGCTGAAGTCTGTACATAGGTCAATGGGTTATTGTCAGTCTTCACCAGTATCTTTGCCTCATAGAGGTATTCATGAAACTGGTCAATGATGACCCATTTTAGAGCAAGGAACTCCAACTTATGCACAGGGTAGTTTTGTTCGGATGGGGTCAGGCTGCTACTGGTGAAAGCTACTGGTCTTAGGCCATTCTCATGGTCTTGATACAGCACCACTCCTAGACCCTGCAGAATAGCACCCAGTAGCAGCACATAGGGTTTGGTGGGGTCAGCATAGGTGAGGATGGGGGTGTGGGTGAGCTGGTATATGACTTCGTGGAAGGCTGCTTCACAGTTGGGCATCCAGTGGGGCCCGTAGAGTTCACCTGGGTAGAAGTATACTTTTTCTGATTCTTTAATGGACCCTTTTTTGTAGTTACGATTGGTAGGAGGGTAACCCTGGGTAAGGTTCAAGAGTGGGCGAATCATCTTGGAATAGTCTTTTATGAACCTGCTGTAGTAGCCACAGAACCCCAGGAAACATTGTAGTTCTTTCAGATTATGGGGCTGGGGCCAAGTAGTCAGTGTTTCAACCTTACTGGGATCAGTCTCTGTCCCTTTTGTAGATACTATGTGCCCCACATACTTCACGGAGGTTTGGAAAAACTGCCACTTGTCAGTGGACAGCTTGAGGCTGAAGTCTTCCAGCCAGTCTAGGACTTTAAACAGTTGGTTCTCATGCTCCTCTAAGGTGTTTCCAAACACAATGACATTGTCCAAGTACACCAGGTATTCCAGCAAATTCATATCTCCCACTGCACATTCCATCGGTCACTGAAAAGTGGCTGGGGTGCCCGATATCCCCTGTATCATTCTCAGAAACTCATACAACCCCTATGGACAGATGAAGGCTGTTTTCTCACAGTCTTCCGGGGCCATCGGGATCTGGTAGTATCCGCTGCGAAGATCCAACACCGAGAACCATTTGCTGCCATTCAAGCAGTCCAGGGCATCTTGTATATGAGGCATAGTGTATTGGTCTGGGATGGTCCTGCCGGTTCAGGGTTCGATAAGCAACACACATCCTCACAGACCCATTCTTCTTATGCACAACTACAATGGGAGTGGTGGTATGGGCTCCTGGATTCTTGTATCGTGCCAGCAACGAGCATTTCCTACAGGTGTCTTCTCATATCATCTATGTCTGCTGGGGCTAGGTGTCGGGACCTCTCTCTAAATGGCCATTTATTGTGCAGGCATATGTGATGCTCCACACCCTGGACACATCTCACATCCCATTCCTTCAACAAAAACACTTGGACTCTCTGAGCAAGTCTCTTGCTAATTCTAGCCTTCCATTCAGCTGGCAACAGGGAGTCACCAAAGTCAATCAGGTCTGGGGTCACTCTCTCCTTCTCACCAGGGTGCTTGTTGCTAGGCAATACTGCAGTGTCTGTGCAGTGTACCATAGCTAGGGTGCACCCTTTGTTCACCCAGCTCTCCCGATCTGACACATTGTGAATCTGGACCATCACTCGTTGTGCATAAGCATGGGCACAAGCAGGCAAGATGCTGGGCTCGACCAATAATCCTTCAGACAATTTTCCATTGCCTGGCGCATCCAACATAAGTATTTTGTTCTTGACATCTTTCTGAGGTGGACCTCCCCTTGAATGGTACACTGGGCGTTAGGGGCCAGTACCATTGAATCGGGATCTTTCTTCCACACGATACCCACCGATTCATCCTGGTCTACTTCCTCGGGTTTCTGTTGCAAATCATAGGCCCTCTTGATCAGAGCCAGAATTCTCAGGGCCCTCCCAGTCATCCTCCACCTGGGGTGTTGGAAGGGTGCCCGAGAAGATTCTCAGCCTTCGGTAGGAGTCATGATTAATGGCAGGTACAGATATAGGGGCCAGCATTGGCATGGGCACAGAAGGTGGGGCAGTAACAGGTGCTGGAGTGGGAGGGGGTGTTGGGGAAGGAACACCTCCAGGTGGCTGGAATAGTTTCTTAAAGTCCTCTATGGTCTTCCCTTCCTACAGCAACAACTTAGCAAATTTCTCCTCAAAAGTCTCAGATAATGGTGGGAGCTCATCCTCCCCAGGGTCTTTACTGTCTTTTGTTACCACTCCCCAGGCAGCTATAACCCCTTCTGTGGCAATAGTCTGTGGCACTTTAGAGCTGTCCACAAGGTCACTACACTCTACCAAGGCTATGAAAGTTTGGGCGATCAAATCAGCCTGTCGACCCACCACCACAGGGTTTTTTAAACATTACATAGATACATAGACAGTGTCGGCAGTTAAGGGCCTATGGCCCACCCAGTATGCCCATTTGAGCTTGTAAGTTCAGTTTATGTTTTCCTAGAAGTCTGTTGCCCTTACCCTGACCTCCAGAATTCCTTTATATCTATCCATGCATTCTTAAATCCGTGATTGTTTCCAGCCCCCACCACTTCCTCTGGCAGTGTGTTCCACTTGTCCACCACCTGTTCTGTGAAGAAATTCTTCCTCACATTTCCTCTGAATTGCCCTCCCTCCAACTTCATCCCGTGCCCTCTAGTCCTGGAACATCTTTTTCGCTTAAAAATAGTGTATTCCTGCACCCTGTTCCTCCCTGTAATATACTTGTACGTCTTTATCATATCCCCTCTCTCCCTCCTCTCCTCCAGGGAGTACATATTCAGTTCCTTCAACCTGTCCTCATAGGACTTGTGATGCAATCCATGTACCATCTTTGTTGCCCTCCTCTGAACCTTCTCTACCCTGTCTATGTCCTTATGTAGGTAAGGTCTCCAGAACTGTACACTGTACTCCAGGTGGGGCCTCACTAGTGTCTTGTATAGTGGAATTATGACCTCCCTTTTCCTGCTGGTGATGCCCCTGCCTGCGCATCCCAGCATCCTATTTGCTTTACCTGCTGCCTTGTCACACTGTTTCCCTACCTTGAGGTCATCAGAGATGATAACCCCAAGATCCCTTTCCTGCTTGGTACATGCTATATCCTCACCCCCCAACTGATATATTGTGCCAGGGTTTTGTGCCCCATATGCATTGTCTTGCACTTCTTTGCATTGAATTTCAACTGCCAAACCCTGACCATTCTTCAAGTTTCTGCAGGTCCCTTCTCATTCTGTCTACACCCTCTGGTGTGTCTACTCTGTTACAGAGCTTTGTGTCATCAGCGAACAGTGAAATTCTGCCTTCTAGGTCCTGCGCAATGTCACTGATGAAGTTGTTGAATAGGACCGGTCCCGGCACTGATCCCTGTGGTACCCCACTGGTCACTCTTCCCTCTGTGGAGTGACAGCCATTTACAACCACCCTCTATGTCCTGCCGCCCAGCCAGTTACCTACCCATCACACTGCTGTCCTGCCCACACCCATATTCCCCAGTTTGTGCAATAGTCTTCTATGTGGCACAGTGTCAAAGGCCTTGCTGAAGTCTAGATAGGTCATGTCCACTGCCCTCCCCTGATCCACCTCCCTAGTCACCCAGTCAAAAAATTCAACAAGGTTGGTCTGACATGACCTCCCTGGTGAAATCATGCTGCCTTGGATCCTGTAGTCCACTGACAACCAGATGTTCCACCAATCTGTCCTTCAGTAGTGCTTCCATGATCTTCCCCACTACCGAGGTGAGGCTGACCGGTCTGTAGTTCCCTTCCTCTTTGTTCCCACTTTTGTATAAGGGGACTACATCTGCTGTCCTCCAGTCTTTGGGTACGTCCCTGTTTCCAGTGATCGCTAAACAGGATAGCGGAGGTTCAGCCACCACCTCTCTTAGTTCTTTAAGGACCCTGGTGCACCCATCTGGCCCCATTGCTTTATCAACTCTTATTACTTCCAGTCTCTTCAAGACCCTTTCGTGTAAAGAGACTTGTGTCCATTTCTGCACCATTCTCACCCTTTGTACTCCCTTCAGACCCATTACCCTCCTCTTCCTCAGTAAAGACTGAGCAGAAATACCTGTTCAATATGTCAGCTTTACTGTTGTCATCCTCCAGCGCCCTCATCCTCCCCTTCAGTCTCACTATCCCTCCTTTGCATTTCTTTTTCACTTATGTACCTGTAAAAGGTTTTGTCCCTCTACCCACTGATTTTGCAATGTGTTCTTCTGTCTGAACTTTGGCTTCCCTTACTAACCTCCCTGCCTCCTTTGCTTCTCCTGGTACTTCTCCTACCCCTTCTGCCTGTGTCTTTTGTATTGCCTGAATGCAATCTTTTTGGCTTTCACTTTCTTTGCTACCTCTTTGGAAAACCATAATGGTCTCCTCTTCCTTTTCCTCTTGCTAACCTGCTTAATGCATAATTCTGTTGTTCTTGTAATCCCCATTTTAAATACTGCCCACTGTTCCTCAACCCTTGATTCCTGCCCCATTCCCCTTAATGCCTCATTCAATTTTGGAGAGTGCTCCCTCTACAGTGTCTTTACTGGTACCCAGGGAATATCCAGTATAAGTAGAGCATTTTGCCGGTTGATCCCCTGCCCAGTACACCACTCCACCAACTGGTGTACAGCCATTTCTACTGGGGTAGCCATTAATCTTTAACAATAATTCATAATTTTTGCCCACTAGAAGGCACAAAATCTCAGCGGTGAGCCTCCAGAACGTAACCCTTAGGTGGCGCTATCCCAAGGGCTACTACCCCTGCCTGTTTGACTACGGACAAGTTGAGGGGCCTAGGTCCTATGGCGGGTGCCTCCACCCAGAGGTCAGGGTTTGTAGTGGTTAGACTAGCTTGGTCACAGCCCTCTGGGACACTGAGACCCCCTTTTATTCCCTCTAGTGGCTAGGGTTGCCACCTGTCAGGTTTTTTACCTGGTGATCAGGTTTTCAGAGTCCTTATCAGGTAATCCGGTTTTGCTCTGTGCTGGTCAGGTTTTTGAGCCATTTTTGAGTGCTCACATACTTTTGAAACATATTTTGTTGTATCATGCATTGTTTCAGCTGCACGTCCAGGTTACAGACAAGTTCTGTTGTCAGTATAGACCTTTGTTTGTGGAAGCAGTCAAACTGGGAGCCGGAGGTGTAAAGTATGGCCATTAACATCATTAGCACTTATTTAACCTAATCATTTCCACTGCATCTTAAAGTGGCATAGCAGCAAAGCTGCCCCCACCTTTTGTAACAGTAACAGAACCGGTTGTCTTCCACTTTAATTTGCTGGTAAACATTTTCATATCTGTAAATGAGTTTTCTTTTATCTCTCTGTGTTTATCTAGTAAACCAATGTCAGTAAATAAATACATAAGTAAATAAATAACTAGGAAGAATCTAGGAAAGTAACGTTAACAGGTACAGTACAGTATCTTAATATTTGTGTTGAACTGTTGCTTTAAGCCTTGTCTTTTATTGATATAACAAATGCCTTTCTAGGAGGAACAATGCATTATGAGTCATGAAAAGGGGTGGGGCTAGAGGCAGAGCTTAGGATCCGGTTTTTGCTTCATTCAAAGGTGGCAACCCTACTAGTGGCTCACACAGTACACTGGAGTTACAGCCCCAATACCCCACGTATACACACTGTTCACTCATATAGATACCACTTACCCTCGAGACTGATTCTGCAGCATGTCTCTGAGGACCCCCTGTAAAATAAGGTTAAACAACACACACAGCAAAACACAATACTGTTTCCATAAGTATCAACATCACAGACAGTATATAGTATAACAACAACAAATCTGATTTATTTAGGGGACAGTAGCACGGGAGGGGGAAATCAGGTTAATTGGTGGCATTAAATCACAGTACTGTGCACACATACAGGATCTGAAAAGTCACATTCTGGGGTACCCAGGTTGAGGGGGGGGGCTAGCCAGGTCCGTTGCCTGGGGTTGGCCGGCAGGTGCAGATGGATAGGGCCCTGTAGAAGAAAATATATGCACAACACCCAATTGTAATCTGGAGCCGGATGGCTCAGTCCATGAAGCAGTGAAACAACAAGAATTAGACCACACACTTGTGATTGAAAGCAGGTTACAGGGGAATACCCTGATTTGTACTTACAATACCCAAGCTGAAAACCAGATGATGGATGTTCTTCTGGATTGCCAGAAAAACAAGGCATGGAGACAAAGTCCTTGTGACTGGACCCCACTGCAGTTGATAGCAAACGGATTTAGTCCGAGACGAGCTGGGGTTTGCTTCCAGCTTCAACACACAGCACGCAGCACTGGGGATTGGAAATAGCGATTCCCCACAAACACTATGCACATTCATATGTAAAAGGAAAGTACTATACCAGGCAAGCTGCTCCTCGATAACGATCGCAATTACTGCAAAATACCCATGACCGTACACAGCAGCTTCAGTTCCTGACAGACCGAGCGCGATTCAGCAATTTCTCCAGTCTTCTACAGGGTGAGCCTGGTTTCCACACTTCTAGTACTTCTTTCTCCTCACAACTTGGATTCAGTCCAAACTGGCACTCACAAAGGTTGCAGATCGAAACTCAGGGCCTCACACGTGCTTCCCGCGTGAAACTATACACTGCAGAAGCACGGAACTCCTTCTCTCCTCACAGTCACAACTGATCTAATCTTTCCAGTCACAGAGCAGGGCATTTCCTTTAGCTCCACACCATTCTGTTGGCTGGTTCGGCTGTCACTCACAATAAGACTCCCTCTGTTGGTGGAAAAAGGCACCAAGGCTAAAACTACATTTCCCAGAGTCACTGCCCATATAATCCCCTTGTGGCTGGCTCAAGATTGAGAGTCCAAGTTCTGATTCATCCACAGACTCCATTTTAGGGTCTCCCTATCATCCTGATTGGTCCAAGTCAGCTATTCAGGACCAAAATGAAAGAGTTACACTGAAACAGTTCGTGCTGAAATGAAGACAGGTTAGACAAACTACATTTTCTCAGTCACTCTAAATGATTTCTGGCAAACAGTTATATCTTTCAGCAAGGCTCCCTCTGCACATGTAGCAACGGCAGAAACGGAGTGAATTGACAGCAGCCTGGGTGGGATTCGAGCATTAAATACACAGTCCTCCATACAAACTAAGTCTGCAAGCAGAAAGCTCTTGAAGTGACAGTACGCGGAGGCTCAAATAGCACTCACTTGGAACCACATTTAAACAGCTCAGACGCCGAACACCTCCCAGACTTGTTGCATTCATGCAAGCTCCTGGAAGACTTTTGGGAACCCCCATTTGCAGGGGGGTTACACCATCTTTGTACAAGACATATGTTGGGCTAATAAAAGTTACCTTATTATCCAGTGACTCCTGCCCTTCTGTGTATAACCCTTCAATCTCAGTTTGTCATAGACTTTGAGAATGCTCAGCTATATGCTAACAAATTGAACTTGGCATAAAGTTATCTGGAAAATCAAAAAGGGGAGTATGTAAGTATACTGCTCACATTGGTTAGATATTGATGGGGGAATATCCTGCTAAAACTGAAAATCAGAGCTTCTACTTTGACTGAAGGTGGGTTGGAAGGGTAAAATAAGAGGAACTGGGGGAAAATACCTTTCTGAAACAATTAAGCCCATATATGGTATATGTATTCAAGGGGGCATGGGGAAGTAGTTGCGTCAAGAAAGAGGGGGATTGTCGTCCTCGTATGGTTATAGTATCTGCTTTAACCATTGCTGTGTTGTGAACTGATATATCAGTCCTAAATTCCTATACTTTCTACTTCTATCGGCAGCCTAAGAGTTAATTATTGACATTATAAACAAGGCCACCGTTTTTCATTTTTTACCGGAAAATCCGGTAAAATTCCGGAATTAGGGCTGCCTGAAAACCGGTAAAAACAAAGATTTCATGGAATCTGGCATTTTATATCAGATCAGTAAATCTACAAAACTTGTGTTTTACTTTTAATTCCTTCTTGTACTGTTTTCAGTTTGCTTTATTTAATGCTCTGTATATTAAGCCTTCTTTAATTCTGATTATTTATGCACATACTAAAAGAATGATACCAGAATCCTGGTAAAATCCAGAAATTAGAGTAACAATCACCAGTGCAATTCCAGAATCTGAAGTCTTGAAAATGGAATTTCATTGTTTTAATCACCGTAAATCAGTGGCCTTGATTATAAAGTATTAGCAAAGAGCCCACTTTACGTCTTATTCAGTGGTGTAAGTTAGATATAAAACTACTAAGTGTGGTGGACACTTTCATATAGAACCCAACCTGTCTATGAGTACTTTATGTGCTACTAGTTGCAAACTGCACTGTATTTCATTCATCTGGAATCCAGTCTATTTTTGGATACTTTGTCTACCAACATGCTGACCAATAAGTTTTCTCACTGAGGCCTCAGACAGTTCTAAAATTCCTCAGCTCATATATCCACAACAATTCTGCCTTCTCGATTGCCTTGTTGTAATTTTGTCCTCTATCTGGCAGGGAGACCTTTTTGTTATCCCCAATATCTCAGGGAAGCCCGTGTATGCCCCCTGCTTGAGAAATTATTAGCCATGACTGACCCTTCATCGTGTCTGAGTATTAAGCTCTTATGCTCTGTTATATGCTTTTCAATGCCCTAATCACTTGGACACTGAAGGACATATACTCCCTCAGTGTTGTATGAAATGTGGGATTGAATTTGATAAACCTTACCGGTGTGGAAGTGGAGTACTTTTCAGAGAAAAAGGTGCTCTAGATCAAGGGGCATGCTATGAAGCTGGAAGGGAATAAATTCAGGAGGGTTGTGAGGAAGTACTTCATGGAAAGTGTGTTGGATCCCTGTAACAGCCTTCCAGTGTGGAGGTAGTGGGCGCAAAAACAGTGGAAGGTTTCAAAAATGCCTGGGACAGGCACAAGGGAATTATAGGGGTAAGGAAGGGAGAGGAAGACATGGCACCTTAGATCAAGTGAGGTCTACAGCAAAAAATGAAGGAGAAAAAAACAAAACAGCAACAACAAAATGATAATATTGGTAGACTGGGTGGATCAATCAGCCCTTACCTGCCATCACTTTCTATCTCTATGTGTGTGGATGTCAGAATTATGTTTTTTTGGACATTTGTCCACAAACCAAACATCTCCAACCATTCCTGAATGTAGGAGCCCAAGCAGCAGTTGTCCTGTACTGTCCTCTAGCACTGTGTGGTCAGTGCATGCTAACATCTTTGATGTTTGTGGCTCTCTATGAAGGCACAATCAGCTTCTCTGAGAAAACCGTAGCAGTGCTAGGGTGTTCCTGTAACATCCCCCAAATGTTTATGAAATGTTTTTCTTATACTGCCCATTTCCAGACAGTTTGTTGAGACTATGAATATCCTGTCCTCTTTTTTTGTTTGCCCTGATCTGTCAGCCAAGTTTTTTTTCTTGGTAGGTTGTTTGCTCTCTGGGCTGTTCTAATCAGGAGCTTAATTTCATATCCCCTATCTGAGAACCTGCTGAGCAATTCTTGCCTTTCTTTTCTGTAGTCTTCCATGTGGCTACAGTTGTGAGGTACCTTCCCCAGCTTAGAATGTGAAATGCTGTTAATAAGGGACTTAGGATGGAAACTGACCACATGAAACAGGATGTTTCTGTCTGTGGGTTTCCTAAACAGGAATGTGTTAAATTTTTCACCAACAATCATAATCTTGATGACCAAAAATGACACTTCAGATTGGCTATATGATGGCAAAAACTACAAACTGCTATCTTCGGAATTTAAATAGTCGAGGAACATTTCTAGGGTGTGTCATCAAAATCCCAGAGGATGAATACACTGTCAATATACTGCTTCCAGAATGGAATACATTGGTGATGGGCTCTCGTATCAGTCAAAATGTGCTCCATTTCAAACCTGTTCATATATTAGTTTGCATTCCCTGGAGCCATGGTGCTTCCCCTTGCTGTTCCTATTCATTGTTCCTCATATCTAAAATAGTTTTAGGTTTGCAACAATGGCTGCTAGTTCCTGCAAGAGCCTTGTGGGATGATGGGTCCCTGGTGGCCTTGTATCCAAAGCTAGGCTTATTACTGCAACCTCTTCATCACTGGGGATGGACGTATATAAGTAATTTTCATCAACGGTTACCATGGTGATGTCAGATAACTGTGTAGGTCAACCGAGTTCCTATAATAAACTGAGTACATTAGTGGTGTCTTTTTAATAAGTCAGAAGGTTTTATACCAGGGGTTGTAAGTGGCTATTCAAGAAAGTGGAAAGAGGTTCCAGAATTGAGTCAATTCCAGATAAGATAGGCCTTCTGGGAGGATTTGTACTATATTTATGTAGCTTTGGAATTGAGTAGAATTGAGGTATGCATGGGTATTGTACCTAAATGGTATCATAAGTTGAGTAAGTCACAAAATGTGACACTTCAAACACTGCAGGATGATAAAGAAGTCAACAGAAAACCTGCTTATAAGGGTGACGGTATAGTGGTTCAGAACCTCCAGCAGTACAGAAATATGTGTAAGGCATTACTGGAGGCTGATGTCTCTCTCTCTCTCTCTCTCTCTCTCTGTCACTCTCTCTCCCTCCTGTGACCTGTCTTTGTATGCTGTAGCTGATACAGCTACAGCCAAGCTTGCAGAGGTCACAGAGGAACACGGCACAGTCTGCTGTGTCCCAAATGGCCACCAAACTGTATTGCACATTCACAACTTAAAGAGACTTCAAGAGTTCAACTTACGCATGCGCAATACAGTTTGGTGGCCATACTGGATACAGCAAACTGTGCCGTGTTCCGCCATGACCTCTGTGAGCTCGGCTGCAGCCGTATTGACTCTGGACAGAGTTTGTTAAATAAATGTCAGAGGCAGATAACAAGGGATGGTCAAATTTATTGACATAAAGCAAACAGTGCAGTAGGAGCTAAACTTGCCCAAACACTCTGGCGCTTCACTCACTAGAGCTTCTTCAGGGGCAGGGTTAATGGGCATTCAAACCTCCTTATAAGTCACTGACAGTTAGTTTGGTCCAATCAAATGATGTGACCAGTTACAAAAAGAAATATGCGTTAATCTGTACAGGTGGCTCTGGAGGGTATCGAACCTGTGAACACACAACAATACGTAATGCAAAACAAAATGTTAAAATACTAGAAAACACAAGGAAATTTATACAAAGGCAGTTCAGCAAACACACCACGAGGATGATGATAGCAGCTCATTTGCAGAAAAGAAATGTGTGGCTGGTATTAATTTCACTATGCAGAAGAACTGTATCTCTCTGATTGCCTTATTGCATATACCAAACATTATTGCCAAAAATGGCTGTGGCACAACAGGGCTATGTGGGGTTACAGTAAGCAGAAATACATATAACTTCCCAATAAAAAAAGTGCTTTATGATTCATCCACCACAGCTAACTGTAGTGGTGGTGGATGATCTGAACCTGCTGGGCATCGATTGGGATGTTCCAGCGGCCATCAGCACCTGAAGGCAGGTCTTTCTGGATGTGTTCCAGGACTGTCTGCTGGTATAGTTAGTTAGGAGCCCATGAGGTAGACTATAATTCTTGATGTGGTGCTCACCAACTCAGAAGTGGTAGGAGCTGTGGGGGTAGAAGAGCTGTTAGGGAACAGTGACCATAACTCTGTTTGGTTCAAACTGGCCCTTGAGTCTGGTAAACCACAGTTGAGAGCTGAAGTCCTTGATTTTAGAAGACAGACTTCAACAGGCTAAAGAAGCTGGTCAGGGATAAGTTAGTAGGGGTGGACAACATAGAGTGAGTAGAAGAGAGATAGGGCAATTAGGGGGCCCATTCTTGGGATATCTAAGGTATGCATGAGAACAGTAACCAAAAAGAACAGGCTCGCAAGACCACTATGGTTCTCAGCAAAGGTCAGGATAAGTGTGTGTGTGTGTGTGTGTGTGTGTGGTGGTGGGGGGGTAATTTTCTGAAAAGTAGGGAGGCAAAAGCAGACACAGAGCTGTGTATTGTAGAGTGGGTCAAGAGCTGAGAAAACAGTTCCTTAAGTATATTAGTGAAAAAAGGAAGAAAGGAGGGGAATTGTGAGGCTAACAGCGGGAGAGAGTTATTTAGGTGGATGGGCAAAAGGTTGCCATCCTTAACTGTAAACTTTTGCTCAGTTTTCACTAGGGAGGACAGTAGACCCTTGCCAGAGTGGCATCAAAGTGTCCGCCAAGGATGTGCTGGAGATGAAGCAGACAGCATTTACTAGCGAAAGGGTCCTTAAAGGACTAGCAGCACTAAAGATTGAAAAGATCCTGGGATCTGATGAAATGGCAGTGGAACTGGCTGATCCCCTGGTAAGTCTATTCAACAGCTCTCTGAGGACAGGGGTGGTTCTGAACTGGAGAGTGGGGGACGTAGTTCTGCTCCATAAGTGGGGAACAAGAATCAAGCAGAGAACTACAAACCTGTCAGTTTTACCCCTACTGTAGGACATTTTTTTTTTTGCTGTACTTTTTTCCTGCTTGTCATACCTGTCTGCACCCTTTCTTCCTGGCAACTCCACTGGGATTCCAGCCGCTGCCCATGCTCCTGTACTCCAATTACAACCTGCCTTGTCTCCTGTGGCTTAGCCCCAGCAGCAGGGTGGTGGGGAGCCCCCAACTCACCCACCCGATATGAATCCAGATCAGATGTACCCCCAGGGCTGGAGATCTTTGAACGGCCATCAAGCCACTTGACAAGGATGCCATCTTTTCCCTCTGTTTACTTCTCTGAAGCTGGGGGTCTGCAATGGCGCTGGTGGAGGGGAGCACACACGCATCCACATGTGCTTCCTCCAGGCGTCTGCTCCCAGTTCCTCTCCAAGCAACTGCATGGCGCTCTGTCCCCCAGCCTCCACCAGGGGGTGAATGGGCGCCGACAGTAGAGGACCCCCTCTCCCCAGAGAAGGCAAGTAGTCCATCAGACGCTCAATCCTTCTCCTCCCCTACCAACCTCTGATGACCCATTCTCATTCCCGAACACAGGTAAGGCATCCAGAACCTCAGCCCTCAGTGCCACCAGGCCAGGCTACTGTAGGAATATTAATGGAGTCATGGGTCAACGAGGATCTCGTGGACTACTTGGAGAGCAGCAGTCTTCAGGATAGTAAGCAGCACAGATTCACGGCAAGGAGGTCTTATCAGATGAACCTGATGTTTTCTGTTTTGACTGGATGACAAGGGAATTGGATAGGGGCCATGCTGTGGATTTGCTCTACCTTAACTTCAGCAAGACTTTTGACTAGGTAACCCACAGATGCTTGCTGAAGACGATGGATGATCTGGGTGTGGCTAAAGTCATAGTAAACTGTGTAGGTAACTGGCTAAAGGAGAGACAGTGGTCAGCAGGGCTAAATCCAAAGAGAGAGGGATCATGAGCGGGGTTCCACAGGAATATGTCCTGGGTCTGGTCCTCTTCAACATGTTCATCAGTGACGTTGATGAGGGGATCCAGGGCAAGCTATGTCTCTTCACTGATGGCACTAAGCTATGTGGGAGGGTGGATAGTGATGAGGGAATAAAGGAAATGCAGAGAGACTTGTAAAAGCTAGAGGAGGGGTAAAGATTTGGCAGTTGAAAGTCAATGCTAAGAGTGCAAGGTGATGCACATATGGAACAGAAACTCCACGGTGGAGTACTGGATGGGAGGGGTGAGATTCAGTACCATGGGTGAGGGACAAAACCTTGGAGTTGTCAGCGACTCCCAGAGGGCAGCGGGAGGTTGTGAGCACCTGGTATGTCTGGTCTGACTTTGGCCAGTCGGACATCATGGACATTGTGAGGATCATTCAGATTTTGCAGTCAACCAGCTGTAGTTTGGACCCGGGCCCAACGCATCTCCTTGTGGGGTGTATTGAGGAAATCGGCCCGGTCCTAGCTGAGATAGTCTGGAGGTCATTGAAGAGGGGTCTCTTTCCTGACCCCCTGAAGGAAGCAGTTGCATGACCGCTCCTGAAAAAACCCTCCCTTGACCCGGACTGTCTCATCAACTACAGACCTGTCTCTAACCTTCCCTTTGTTGGGAAGGTTATTGAGAAGATGGTTGCGCTGCAGTTGGATGATCATTTATCCATCCATGATGTCTATGATTCTCTTCAGTCTGGATTTAGGAAGAGGCAGAGCACCAAGACGGCCCTTGTTTGGGTGCTTAATGATCTCCTAACAGCAAGAGATCGGAGGACTCATTCCATCTTGGTCCTTCTTGATCTCGCGGAAGCATTTGACATGGTGGACCATGGTGTGCTATTGGAGCACCTGTGGTTTATCTGTGGACTGTCCAGTACTGTCCTCAGATGGTTTCAATCATTCCTCGAGGGTAGGATGCAGTGAGTGGTCTCAGGAATTTATTCCTCTGACCTTCTCCCTCCCCCCATCCTGCGGGGTACCGCAGGGCTCCATGTTGGCACCCATGTTGTTTACTGTGTATATGCTGCCATTGGGAGACATTATTAGGCAGTACAGTTTGAGTTTTCACTGCTATGCAGATGATACTCAACTGTACATGTCCTTTGTACCCAAACAGGGAGATATTCTCTCGGTGTTTAACAACTGCCTATCCGAGATTCAGGATTGGATGAGTGCTAGTTGGCTGAGGTTGAACCTGGATAAAATCGAGCTGTTGGTGGTGGACCCAGATCATCAGGGGAGGGATGTGTCAGTGGGACAACCCTCAGGTCTTTGGCTTGGGGGTGTCCAGCTTATCACCTCAGATCGAGTGCGGAACCTGGGTGTTATTTTTGAAAGCTGTCTGACCCTGAAATCTCAGGTGTCATCCATTGTCAAGAACTCTTTCTTCCATCTGAGGAATATTACCTGGATGAATCACCTGGTCCCTTCCGAGGATCTTCCGACACTGGTCCATGCCTTCATGACCACTCACCTTGACTACTGCAATGCCCTGTACCTAGGGTTACCGGGGGTTGATATCCACTGCCTGCAGCTGGTGCAGAATGCTGCTGCCAGGCTTTGGACTGGTACATCTGGGACCAGTCACATTATGCCTGTGCTCCATGGACTGCACTGGGTGCCAGTGCAGTGGCGTATCACCTTCAAGATAGTTTGCTGACCTACAAAGCGCTACACGACCAGGGACCCCACTACTTGCAAGATCTCCTTTCTCCCTATCACCCCTCCCGGCCTCTCCAATCCACTGCCAAGGGATTACTAAAGATTCCCAGGGTGTGTTTACAAACATCTGGGGCCCATTCATTTACATTTGTGGCCCCTACCCTGTGAAATTCTGTACCTCGTTGGATCAGAGGGTGCCTGACCGTCCAAAGTTTTAAAACTGAATTGAAGACATACCTCTTTGGCCTGGCTTTCTGTGATGAAGAATAATGTTGCTGTCACTCTTCTAATAACCATTGGTTGTATTGTTTTATATTTTATGGTTTATATATTGTTATAATTTTATGGACTTTATTGATTGATGTGGTATTTATTGTATGTACAGGTGCCTTAAACTATGGAAAGGCGCCTTTTTAAAAATAAACTTGACTTGACTAAAGCAATCAAGTCAGTGCAACAAGGCTTATAGCAAGGCAAATAGGATGCTTGGATGTATCGGGACAGGAACTGGTAGCAGAAAAGGGAGCTAATACTTCCCCTGTATAGAGCCTTGGTGAGGCTACACCTGGAATGCTGCACCCAGTTCTGGGGTCCTCACCTCAGGAAGGATAGGGATAGGCTTCAGGCGATGCAGTGCAGGGTAACAAAAATGATTCAGGGCCAGCAGGGCATGTCCTATAATGGGCACCTCAAGGCACTGAACTTGTACTTGCTGGAGACCAGAAGGGAGAGGGGGATATGATAGAGACCTTCAAGTTCCTAAAAGGAACTAACAGGGTGAACTGGGGGGAACTACTTAACTTGAATACCAGCTAGCAGTCACATGGTCATGAATGGAAGCAAACAAGAGGGAGGTTCAGGAAGGACATGAGGAAATACTATTTTACAGAAAGGGTGGTGCAGCCGTGGAACAGGCTGCCAGCTGAGGTGGTGGTGCAAAAACCATTGGTGGCTTTAAGCATGGGTGGGACAAAATGAAGGGTATAGTGGTTGCTCAGGGCATCAGAACTGGGGAGAAGAATGTAGGGGGAGTGTGAGGGCTAGGACCCTGGAGGAACAGTAAGCCCAAGGCTAAAAGGCAATGTCCACCCCAATCCCGGGCCTGGCAGCACTGGTCCCCCCCCTGAAATCTCCTGGGCTGCGCATTGCTTCTATGAACATCTGTAGCCTCCTGAAAAAACTGGACTCTCTACACTGCTGGGTGACGCTTCATAAACCTGATGTTGTTGCCCTGTTTGAAACCTGGCTGTCTCCCTCCACTTCTAACTCTCATGTCTCTCTCCCGGCTACACTCTTCCACTGGTTGGACCGTGTCGGCAGGAGAGGTGGGGCTGTGTCTTCTATTTGAAGGATTCTCTCATGGGCTACCACTCCCCGCCCTGACCTCGACCATAAGGCCCAGGCACTTACTCTAAAGCTGTCCCTGACCCAGCTAGAGGCCCATTATTCCTAACTGTAGCCTACATACCCCCCAAGAACCAATCCCAGGCCCTGGGCCCACTAATTGACTACCTCACCTCCCTACCCAACTCGTCGGACCAAATCTTGGTGGGCGACTTGAATATAAACTGGCTCTGCCCCTCGTCGTCCTCCCACCATGAGGCTTTCGATTCAATTGACCTAACTCAACTGGTCACACAGCCTACTAGAAAAAACCCTGGGGGGGGACAAGCACGCTCCTGGATGTGGTCCTCACCAACAGGCCAATCCGCATCCACAACATCCAAATCCTCCCTGACTGCCTCAGTGACCACTCCCCTGTACTTTTCAACTGGGAAACCCCTCGGCCCTCATCCCCAGTCAAAACCACCTCTCGAAGGAGGCTTAGGCCTGGGGGACTCATAGGCCTTAAGCACTTCCTTGCCCACACTGATTGGTCCCCTCTGACGAGGCAACCAACATTGACTTGGCCCTGGCCTTCTTTGTAAGCACTTTCAACTTTGCCTGTGATATCTTTGCTCCCATAACTGCTAGGAGGTCCAAAGTGAAACATGCCCCTTGGATCACCCCTGCCCTACTGTGGCAACTTAAGCAGCTGAAAATCTTTGGCACCTTGCTGTTGCTACTGGCTGTTCAGCTGACAGGCAGTCCTATGCTGCACCGCCAACCAGTGCACCTGGGCCATCAAAGCAAAGGCGAATACTACCAAGCCTCTCTTACCTCCTCCTGGGGAACCCCAGGTGCTTGGGACAACATCAAGCAACTGAATGGTCACTCCCAGTCCCCTCTCCTTCTCTTCTCAACATCAATGGTACTGTCTCCTCTGACCCTGCCCTCATTGCCACCCACCTCAATAACTCCTTTACCGACCTTAGCTCAGTACTTCCTGGTAACTTTCAGTCCACCTCCTCCATCTGTACCACCACTTGCCCACCCCTCTTTCCACCTGCGTCGTGTCACCATGCAAGAAGCTAGGCCTTACTTGCTAAAAGCCCTAAAAGGTAACACCATCGGTAATGACTCACTTGATCCCTGCCTTTTCGTCAGGTCCTGGATCAGGTCCTCTCACCTATTACGTGCATTTTCAACAAATCCTCTGTCTCGGACAATTCCCTCTGCCTGGAAGAGTGCCACAGTTACCCCTGTCCATAAAAGGTGGTGACAGGACTCTTCCGGGTAACTCGACCCATCTCAATCCTCTCCCCCTCTCTAAGGCGTTAGAAAATTGTAGGCATCCCAAGTCTCTGACTACCTCTGTAAAGTACAATGTTCTCTGCCCTGAACAACGCAGGTTCAGAGCAGGTCATAGTACCAATACAGCCTCCTGGAATTTTCCAACTTCCTCCATGCCTCCTTGGACTCTGGTGTCCTGGCTGGTGCTATATTCATTGACCTGTCTAAAGCATTTGATACCGTTAGCATCCTCTTTTGCTCTCCACCCTCGACCTAATAGGCTTTTGCCTCAGGACCTGTTTCCTGGTGCACCAGTTATCTCCCCGCTCCCAATGTGTGAAAGTCAATGGTATCTCTCTGAAACATCCCCATTCGCTCTGGGGTGCCGGAGCTCAATTCTTGGACCCCTACTATTCTCACTCTTTCTTAACTCCCTACCCAGCAGTTATGCAGGTAAGATGCTTCTCTATGCTGATGATGCTGTTCTCGTTGCCTCCCACAATGACCCCATGCTGCTACAGAACTCCCTCCAACTAGTCTTCGACTCTGCAGCTACCTGGTTCACTGAGCACCCGACTTGTTATCAACCTTAAGAAAACAAAATGATGCTCTTCTCCCACCCCAAAATAAGTACAGCAAGTTTCCCTTAGCTGTCCACTCCACACCCAATCTTGTCATTGACCAGGTGCAGTCCTATAAATATCTTGGTATAACCTTTGACCCTGCACTTTCATTCCATGGACATATATCTGCCCTAAATTCTGTCACCAACTCACGGCTAGGCATTCTTTGGCACAAAATGCCTCCCTCCTGATACCCTCCGCCTGGCTGTCACCTCATCTGTCATGTCTCTCATTGACTATGGCCTTCCGGTCTATGGCTCAGCAGATCAGACTGCCCTCAACAAGGTTCGCCTCACAGTTAATAAGGCCTGCAGACTTATCACTGGTGCTCCCAGACTCACTCACACATGTGAGCTGTACACCCTGGCTACCCTACTCAACCTGGAAGAGCGACTCATGTATCAGACATGCCAGCTCACCTTTAAAGCCCTGCGTGGCCTATCCCCCATAGGCCTATCCAACTCCATTCGCCGTACTGCACCGACCCTGATCATGTGCAGCTCGTCAAGAGCTACCCTAGTTATCCCGAGAGCCAGGACCTCTCAAGGTCAGAGGGCTTTCCCCTACCGTGCGCCCCACTGGTATAACTCCCTCCCTGCCAGTGTCTCAAACTCACTAACCTTAGCTTGCTTTAAGCCCAGGCTCAGAAACTTCCTGCTTAGCTCTCGCAAATGCAACTGCCGCTAGCCTAGTGTAAAAAAAAAAAAAAATACTCTGTTTGACAATGCTCACTGAGCGGCTCCCCCCCCTTCCTTTCCCTACTAATTCCTCCTCCCCTATCTCCCTCCCTTCTACTCCCACCAGCTCTCCCCCAACCATAAGTTTTGCACCTTTTGTTGTCTTTTGCTTCGTTGGAGATTGTATTCTATTGTAACAAAATTGTAATTGAACTGTAACTTTTTTGTTTGTAAGTACTGTGTCCCTTGTACTACTGTTCTGATGTCCTCTTTGTGACGAGGTACCTTTGTAAATGAGCCTCTGGCTCAAAGGTTTCTAAACTGATGTTTAACTAAATAAATAAATAAATAAATACAAACTCAGGCAGACCGGATGGATATTTGGTCTTTTCTGCTGTCATTGTCTATGTTTCTATGGTAACAGTCACAAGATGTGTCAAGATAGCAGGTTCCAAAAATGTTTGGTCTCATTACAAAAACATAGTTACACTGTGCCAAAAATAAAGTGCAAGGTGTGAGTGGTGCCTCCAGAACCTCGACTTTTTGCTCCTGTGCTTGTTGCTTTTTCAAGGATATCCTAGAAAAAGCTCCAAATGCAGGTGCAAAACACTGGGGTTCTAGAGGCAGCACTCACACCTTGCATCTTCTTTTTGGCCCAGCATAACCATGTTTTTATACTGAAAATAAAGATTTTTGGAACCTATCTTGATTCATTTTGTGACTGTTAACTACAGTAGCAGTGGTGGGTGAGTGTTAAAGCTTTTTTTACTAGAAAGTTCCAAAAAGTATTGCCTTAGACCAATTTGCACTGTCAAGATAAACAAAATAAATAAGAAAGAAAACCTGGTGGTTTAAGAGAGAAGTGAAGAGGGGTACTGCACAGTACAGAGATAACAGAGTCTCCATAGATCCCAGTCATTCCTCGATAGCTGTGATCTCCCCTTATAAAATTTTTTTGCCCAGCTCTGGCTTGGTGGGATATCAGCCTGCTGGGGAAACTGAACCTGAAAGCCAAGAGATAAAACAGTTAGAAAATACAGTATACATGGACCCTGGCAAAGACTCCAAAGTCAAGGCCTCACTAAGCACCTTTTTCAAATCTGGACTTACCAGTGCCCTACACTAGAAATAAAAATTCTCCTGTTATGCCATCCCTTCCTGGAGCTGTTTCTTTATTAAGAGATCTAACTGACAAATCTATTTCAGCTTCTAAAATTGCCTCTCCCAACATATTCCATTCCTCAGCTGGTAGTTGTGCTTACCAGCAACTTCTCAAATAAGCCTTTGAGAACTGATTCTTCTGCCTATTTCCTAGTAAGCCATAACATATTTGCTAACTTTAGTCAATAGCAGTGCTTTGTCTGTTGCCACATTTCATGAAGAAACTCTCAAACCCTTTATGACTTTTTTTGTACTCGATCTTCACAACAACCAGATAGATTCTTTGTTGGTATTTATCCCTATGAACTGTATCTTGAATCAGCTCTCAGAGGAACAGCCTGCCATGTTGGAATTGTCTCCTTTCCTTCTTAAAGAGCTAGTGTACTGCCTAAAACTAATATTAGTTTTTTTTTTTGCTCCTCCCCCTGACCCGATCACTCCTTCAGGCCACCAGGACCCAGGGCCACCCACCTCCTTCAGTTGCCATCCTCTGCCCCCCACATCCATCGATGGATCCCACCCTGGGTGACTTGACATAACCATTCATCAGGTGGGTCTGCTCCCTCTGGGGGAGAAGTGCCCTTAGGCACAACCAAGTAGCCCATGGGATTGGTGGGGGGGGTCAGCATGAGGCTATCCCGGACTACCATGGCATGCCGGGGACTGGAGGCCATTATCCAGTTGGACATGGGGCATTTTCCTGTTTTTTCTGGGGAGTGTTATGTGCCACATTATGTCATGGTGTATGCCAATGTCCGCCATGCTCCCACCCGTACTGTGGCTCAACATGTTGCCATACTCCCGGCCTCTGCCAGGGGCCGGCAACTGCCGAGATGTGAACCCCTTCCCTCCCAGGAGAAGGCACACGGTCATTGGACACTTGAGCCATCTTCCCCTGGCTGGCCCTCTGACACCCAAGTCCATTCCTGAACCCGGGTCATTAGCATCGCAGGCAGAAATCCAACCACCGTGCCAGCGGGCTGGCAATATTAATTTTTAAAAGCAGTTAACCATTATCTTTTATATCTGAGGTACTTTTTCTTTTCCCTGTGGTTAATTAGAAGATTGTTTACCTGGTGTTAGTAAGTGTGATATGGGGAACAGCACTCTGCCTGGCAGCTGACATATCTAGCTCTGTTCCTCCCACTACATCATCAGTATTGTGACCTCACTGACTGTGACATCACTGCTGCTTAGGAACAGCCACCCAGTCGCTGCCAGATCAGTTGTCTGTGATGTCACTGTCGGTGAGATCACAATGCTGATGATGCAGTGGAGGGTCTAGACATAGGTATGTCAGCTTCCAGGCTGAGAGCTGTTCCACACATCCAGCACAATATTATCACATAGAAAACTTTCTAATGAGCAAAAGGAAAATAAAACGAAAAATACTTCAGAAATAAAAAGTTACAACTGACCACTTGTTAAAATTTGTATCATTTTCCTGTCTGTCTATTTTGTTTCCACTAGCTCTTTAATCGTCAGGATCTATAAGTTTATTGTGACAGCCCTCCACCCCAATAAGACATCAATGAGTACATATGTCTCTGCAAATGAAGACATTTCAAGTACTGAGATGACAAATAAGGTTTTTTATTCAATACTTTGGCAAAGGGAGGGTGGTGGGACATAAATAGTTCTGTATAGTGGGCAGCTACAGGGAGCATGGATGTGGACTGCACTGCACTTCTCTCCACCTGCCTCCTGGTGCTGTTTTGACCCCTTTCTCAAGGAAAGTGGCTTGCCCACTGCCCATTTTCTTCTAAGTCCCTCTTTGAGGAGATGGGAAATGATTTAGTAATGCTTTTTTACTGTTAAATAAATCAAAAGTAGCCAAAGGCAGCCTTTGTCTCTTTTTTTTTTCATTGCAGATGTTTAGAGTGCCTTTTTTATATGCTGCTTATATTGCTGAAAACACCATCAGCTTCACATATGTTTTTCTAGTATCAGGAGTCAGTGTGTGGCATGCTTTGAAATGCTGACAACACTGACTTCCGATTCTGCTTGAAAATAACATGGGTGCTGAACTCAAAACTGTCAGACAGCAGTTAATGTACAGAACACAAAACGTGTGCACTGCATTCCTAAGCCTCAGACAGCTATTACTGTATAGATTGCAGTATATAGATGTTGAGGACTCCTACTGAGAACTATAAAAGCCGCCCTACTCAAACAATATAATTATTCAGCAATCGTCTCTCACCCTTCCCCACCCCACCCCGGCTGGTTGCCTTACAAATTCCTGAAACTGCTTATCACAAACTGTTATTTTTCTCAGTACAGTCACCTTACTTTTTTAACCTCTTCCCTGCTATAAGTTGACTCAGATGGCTAAACAGTTCTGTTTTAAAAAAACTGTCACTTTCCTACCTTAGGTGGTGGTGGTGGTGGGGGGGGGGTGTTAGGCACTAAGCACAGTTTGTGAAGGCAGGGCAAGCTGACCCTCAAACTCATGGATGTATTTCCCAGTGACTACCTCCCTCCCTCCCCTGTCTAGGGAATGATGTCATTGTCTCTGAGAAAGAGTGGTGGGGGGGCACCAACAATCAGTTCGAGCAGTCGTAAAATATTTGTAGCAGGGAGCACAGTACCTTAGTCCTCAGAAACAGCTGGATCCCTGGTGACGGCTGGATTTCCATCTGGTGGATTGATGACTCTTCACATCCCCATACATGTCGGGCAAAGCTGGTTGAGATCCCAAGAGCTGTAAAACACTTAGCAGGAACACAACATCTCTTACAGTTCATTTCTGTATAGCATTCAGTCCAAACAGGCTTGTGATGCAGAAAGGCTCAAGCCACACTTACTTGCAGGGAGCTCTCCACAGTTATTTACAGATCATTTTCACTGGCAGAAAACAATGGCAAGCGGCCGTGCCACCACACTTTGTTTGGGGACCTGGGATTTTAAGCAAGAACCAGTTATCTTTCTCATTCTCCCAGTGAGCTGAAAGGGGCTCCTGTGCTTTGGCCATGCTCCTCTCTTTACATTTCTTTGGCAGTCCCACACATAACGGCTTCCTGCCAGTGAGAGCGGGGCACTTTAACCCAACTGTGGGCCTTTCTCCCTTGTCTCGGGGCTCTGATGTCATTTTTGGGCACAGTCCACACTCCTAAGACCATCTGGACCTGGTGATCCTCTGGCAGGGTTTGTGCAGGCCGGCAGTCACCATCCCTCCACACTGGCAGTTTCTCTTACTTTCTCTGCATAGCTTCCAGGGGTGGACACAGCAAAGCAATAGGACCAGTCACCACTCCGAACCTCCAGTCAGCATCTCTGCCACTCCGCTTCTTGGGCCCGCCATGGCAGCCATCCTTCCAGGTCCCTTCTCCTCACAGAGCCAACCAGGCTCCATAGCTCAGGGCTCACCTACCTTTCCTGCAATCAACTGCTGCTGCTGCTATCCCACCAGTGGGTTGATGGGATCCATAACTAGACATGGGTTCGGGTGGCAGTCTCCCTACCCCAACCCCAGCTCTTACAGCCCGACTGGCGGCCCGCTCCAGCCCGAACTTCGTGCAGGCCTCAGCCTGCTTTCCCTTGCACTGCCTCTCTTCCCGACGACTCTCAACTGTCTTGCGCTGGTTGGCGCCTCCCCCTCACAATGCCCAGGCCACACCCTCTGACCAGCCTGGCATCACATGTATCTCCTGATGCCAACAGCACATCCATTTAGTAACCCCCCCCAAAATGGCACAGGGTTTACACTTCCCCCCACAGAGATGCTTCACCTCCTGGGGAAACTCCCTGAACTGGCTAACCATGACTGCTGTGCTCCGTGGGGTAATGCGCACTCTCCCACAGGCCACCACATCCAGGCTTCACCAGCCTGGCTACATAACAGCAGCTGAATGTGAACTAGATGGGGTACACCCACCTACCTGAAGTTACCTGGCTCCACTAAGGGGCCCGGCAACCCAGCCTGACTTCCTGAGACGGATTGCTGATACATCAAGCTGGCGTCCCACCCAAACTCACCCCCAAAGAGACAGACTCTACACTTTTCCCATTCCGGACCCAAAGCTACCACCTGGGCCAATTTTGGTCATCCCCTAAACATTTCCAAAACACATTTTACAAAACTTTTCTTTAACACAACATTCCTAGCTCTGTACTGCTAAACTGGGTAGAAATGGTGGTCTCCCCCCCCCCGTGACTTTCAGGCCTATTACCCTGTGACGTCCAGGCCCGGATTCAACCACATCACTTAGGGTTTGAAGCCCCAAACTGACAGAGATGATAGCTCTGACACCATTGATGCTACCAGAGCATGGAGACTTACATATGCTTAGTTGTCAGTCAGGGGGATGAGGTACAATTCTTACCCAGAATTCAGAGCAGTCAGCCTGAGTAGAGATGCTGGCCTCACCCTGTGACTTCCAGGCCTATTACTGTGTGACTTTCATACCCAGCTTCAAACATCTCCCCCAAGGCAAGGAGTCCCAAACTCACAGGATGATAGCTCTGATTCCACTGATACTCCCACAGTGTGGTGACTTCCATATGCTTGGTTGTCAGCCAGTGGGCTGAGGAACACTTCCTACCCAGGATTCAGTGCAGTCATCCTGGGTAGATTTACTGGCCTCACCCCTACGACTTCCAGGTCTATTACACTGTGACTTCCAGGCCTATTACCCCATGACTTCCAGACCCAGATTCAACCACTTCTCTCAGGCTGGGAGCTACCAACTCAGAGAAATGATAACTCTGACTCCACTGATGCTCCCACAGCATGGAGGGTTCCATAGGCTTGTTTGTCGGCAAGAGAGCCAAGGTACAATTCTTACCCAGAATTCAGTGCAGTCTGTATGGGTAGAGATGCTGACCTCCCCCCTGTGACTTCCAGGCCTATTACTTCTGGGACTATAACTTCTGAGAGCGGGAGTTCTACAAATTCGATGGTCTGCACCTAAACAAACAAGGAACTCAGGCGTTCAGACAAAAACTCGATCGGCACATAGACCATTTAAACTCGTGAGTGGGGAGGAGCAGCAAGGATACCACGTGGCAAGAAGGGTGTCAGGAGCCCCTCACCCACCAACAGCTCGTTCGACACAGGTCTCTTTTAGTGATCTCGGAACTGGTAGTTATCAAGACACTTCCCATAACAGGCAAAGGGATATGCGTAATAGGCACAAGAGAAGCAACATTGATATACAGCATAACGATTCTACTACTTCACCACACTGCACAAAACAGGGATGGAGGGCAGATCTCTCCACTTTAATGACAGAAGCAAATTTAGACTGGGAAGCAATCATTGAAACCTGGTTTATGGAGAACCATACCTGGGACGTCTCTATACCAGGTTACACACTTTTTAGGAAGGCCTGCTTTGGAAAAAAAGGGGGAGGGGTGGCATTATATGTAAAAGAAGGAATCTTGGCAATAGAAGTCCAAGGAAAACAGGGAAGACCAGAAGCTCTATGGGTCACCCTAGTAGCAGGAGACAAAGCCCCCGTCCGAGTGGGAGCCATATATAGACCTCCCTCCCAAGAGTCTGACATAGACAAGGAGCTCCTGGAAAATATCTTCTTGATGGCTGACAAGGGAGACCTGTTATTAGTGGGGGATTTCAATCTACCTGATGTAGATTGGTCCTCATTCACAGCATCATCCGGATGCAGGAAAGTGTTCCTACTTGCCCTGATGGGGGCAGGACTTAATCAGCTGGTACAGTCCCCCACCAGAGAACAGACTATCCTGGACCTGGTGCTAACAAACAGCACCAGAATCTCAGACATAACCATAGGGGTAAATCTGGAAACCAGTGACCACAGGTCAATCTGGTTAACAGTGGAAAGGGTAGTGGAATCAAGTCACACAAAGCTCAAAATATTTGATTTCCACAAGGCAGACTTCAACACCATGAAAACCCAGTTAAGAAACTTGCTGGAAATCAGCAACTCATGGGATGTGGAGAGAAGCTAGGAAGCCTTGAAGACAGCTTTACTTCAAGTTACTGAACAGTGCACAAAGCACATCAACAAGTCAAAAAGAAGAGAAAAGCCACTGTGGTTCTCCAAAGAAATAGCAACAATAGTAAAACACAAGAAAAGGGTCTTCAAGCAGTATAAACAGACAAAGAAAGAAGCAGAGAGGCAGCATTACATATCCAAGCTGAAAGAAGCAGGAAAGGCTATGAAGATAGCCAAAGCCCAGACAGAGGAGAAAATAGCGCAGGGAGTAACAAAAGGGGACAAACATTTTTTTAGGTACATAAGCGGAAGAAAAAAGAGTAAGGGTGGGATAATCAGGCTAAAATCAACTGAAGGAGAGATAGTTGAAATGGATGAAGACAAGGCAAAGGTGCTAAACAAATTCTTCTGCTCAGTTTTCAACACTGAAGATCAAGGCAGCAGCCCTACTATGGGAAAGGCAGTGTACAACAGTAGAACAGCAGATGACTTCCACTTCTCAAGAGAAAGAGTCCTAGAAGAGCTTAACAAACTAAAGTAGACAAAGCAATCGGACCTGATGGAATCCAACCTAGGATTCTAAAGGAGTTATGAGAAGAAATTGCAACACTGCTCACTGACCTTTTTAATAAGTCAATGAAAAATGGCACAGTACCACTAGACAGGAAAAAGGCTGTGGTGGTACTCTTACATAAAAGTGGAAGCAGGAAAGAGCCTGGGAACTACTGCCCAGTCAGTCTGACCTCAGTGGTAGGCAAACTTATGGAAACCCTGATGAAAGACAGAATAGTGGATCATCTAAAAGAATCCGGAAAGCTTGACCCCAAGCAACACGGATTTATGGCAGAAAAATCATACCTAACAAACATGATAGACTTCTTTGACTGGGTGACCAGAACAGTGGATCAGAGAGGGGTGGTGAACGTGGTGTGCCTAGACTTCAGCAAGGCTTTCGACACCATACCCCATAGAAGGCTTATGAATAAGACAGAGAATACAGGACTTAGTCGGAAGATAGTCAACTGGATTGCAAACTGGCTCAAGGATAGGGCAACAGAGGGTCTTAGTTAATGGAGCTCAGTCAGGGGAGAGCAAGGTGACCAGTGGGATGCCACAGGGGTCAGTATTAGGCCCCATCCTCTTCAACATTTTCATCAGTGGCATCGCTGATGAGCTGGAGGGGAAAGTATCCCTGTTTGCAGATGACACAAAACTCTGCAACTGGGTGGACACCTAAGAGGGAGTCTTGAAGATGGAAAAGGATCTAAATAGGCTGGAAGGATGGTCCAAAAATTGGCAATTGAAGTTCAATGCCAAAAAATGCAAGGTCATGCATCTGGGTAAAAGAAACCCCAGGAATGAATACATGCTGCTAGGACACCAGCTCTAAGTAACACAGGTAGAAAATGACCTTGACGTAATCATTACAGATCACCTTAGGATGAACAAGCAATGTGAAAGGGCAGTGCAGAAAGCAAATGGCATCCTCAGATGCATTGGAAAGGGTATAACTAGCTGAAAAAGAGATGTGATAATGCCACTCTACAGATCACTGGTCAGGCCGCACATGGAATACTGCGTCCAGTTTTGGAGGCCACACCTGAAGAAGGATATCAACAGACTGAAGGTGGTTCAGAGAAGAGCTACAAAGATGGTGCAGGGTTTGCACTAGGAGCCATATGAAACCAGACTGGCTGACTTACAGCTGTGCTCAGTTGAACAGAGAAGAGAGGGGGGGGCATGATTGAAACGTTTAAGAATATGAAGGAAATTAACACGGTGTGGAAGGAAAACCTGTTTCAGATGAAATTAAAAAGTGGTACAAGAGGCCACAAACTATGACTGACAGGAGGTAAATTTAGGGCAAACATCAGAAGGAACTTTTTTTCCGAGAGGGTGGTTGACCCTTGGAATAGCCTGCCACAAGAGGTAGTAGACTCAAAAAATATAAGGGACTTCAAACTTGCCTAGGATAAAAACTATGCGCAAAAAAGGAAATAGTTTGAGAGCAGGGGGGTAGGTATTCTGGGCAGACTAGATGGATCAAGAGGTCCCCGTCTCCTGGCAATTTTTTATGTACATATGTTCTTATGTACCCTGTGACTTTCAGGCCTATTACCCTGTGACTTCCAGGCCCAACTTCAACCACATCCCTAAGGGCTTGGAGCCCCAAACTGACAGAGATGATAGCTCTGACTTAACTGACACTCCCACAGCATGGTAACTTCAATGTGTTTGGTTGTCAGCCAGTGAGCTGAGGAACAGTTCTTACCCAGGATTTAGTGCAGTCAGCCTAGGTAGATATACTGTCCTTACCCCTTTGACTTTTAGGTCTATTACTCTGTGACTTTCAGGCCTATTACCCAGTGACTTCCAGGCCTATTACCCCGTGACTTCCAGGCCAAGATTCAACCACTTCCCTGAGGCTAGGACCTATCAAATCACAGGAATTATAACTCTGACTCTATCGATGCTCCCACAGCATGGAGAGTTCCATAGGCTTGTTTGTCAGCCAGGGAGCCGAGGTACAATTCTTACCCAGTAATCAGTGCAGTCTGTACGGATAGAGATGCTACCACCACCCCTGAGACTTCCAGGCCCAGCTTCAACCACATCCCTCAAGGCCTGAATCCTCAAACTGACAGAGATGATTGCTCTGACTCCACTGGTGCTCCCAGAGCATGGACACTTCCATATGCTCTGTTGTTAGCCAGGGGGTTGAGGTACAATTCTTAACCAGGATTCAGAGCAGTCAGCCAGAGTAGAGATGCTAGCCTCACTCCTGTGACTTCCAGGCCTGTTACCATGTAACTTCCATGCCCAGCTTCAACCTTGCCCCCGCCGCCCTGAGCCCCATACTCTACAGGTTGACAGCTCTGTAACATGCTATAAAAAAGCAAAACGAAATGAAGCACTCAGATATGTGCAAACACACCATGTAGTACAGTGGAAACCATGGTCTAATGCCATAGTAGATGATGGTTTGTGATACAATACCTTGGCAATCCACCACAAGCAAGAAGCAGTACACAAGTGAAAGCAATATACAAACAGTTTGCAGTGTGTAGTTGTCCCAGTTTGTATTTGCTAAGATGTTGCCTGGCACAGGACTTTTGACATTTTCAAGATTGTTCTGTGTTGTAACTGTGACAGAAATTCATGAGTTACTAAAGATTGTACATTTAAACTCCACATATACTGTTAATTATGCTGCAGCAATATTTCTTTAGAAGTGAACAGTTACATACTGTTATCATCCCTCTGATCCACTGCTTTCTAAGCAACTGTGGGTGCAATGCATTGTGGATGACTGAATAACATTATCTGTCCTAGCCTTGTCTTGGTGACTACACAGTGGTAAAGATGAGCATGCAGCTTCTATAACCGAAAGCAAAAATAACAGACACCGAGATAAACAAAGCAAAATTAAAGAGAGAGGATACTTCTATGGGTGAAAAGAAAAATAAATTGAGAGAAACAAAAAGAAATCAAAGAAACAGACTAACAATACTAGTCAAAACAAGTATTTGAAAGGTGAAAGCAGTAAACGTTATGTTGTTCTATGTCCTGCTGAGTTAGACAGTTTAGAGGGAAAAAAAGTGAAAATAATATTCTGCAAAATAGTAGTTGTCCAATAAAGTGTTTTTCAGATTGGCTTAATTCAGTACATTTGGAGAAACGGTGCTTGTGCTACTAGGATTGTTTGACAGCCACCTATTGGTCTGCAAAGGAACTGCAGGAAGAAAACTAAACTGTACCATAGCACACTCCCATCATGCAGTGCAGCCCATATCTTCTAATACACAGAGAGGAAAATCAAAGCACCTAGAATAGAAAGTGAATTGCAAGTTTTTGAAAAGTTATAAAATATGTTTTGATGTTAGAAAGCTTAAAGCTTGTAATTAAAGTTATTTTAACAAAAGTGAAATAGCAGCCACGATATTTCCAATAGGTGTGTTCCAATTGTTTTCAAGTATACGTACATCGTTAACAGCTCAATGAACGGTATTCTGAAAGTAAATCAGTGTGATTGTACTTATTTATTCAAAGATTATTAGTCATGTATTCATTGTCATATCACCAGTGGATTAAACTATTCAAAAGGATGGTTTTACAGTGGAATTAATCCATGGTTGGTTGGACCCTTTGGCCTCGTGGGCCAACCCCCCCAACCATGAATGAATTCCACAGTAGATCCATCCTTTCTCATGGCTTAATCCTTACTTATTCCACTGATACTCCCACATCATGGAAACTTCCATATGTTTGGTTGTCAGTCTGTGGGCTGAGGAACAATTCCTACCCAAGATATAGTGCAGTTAGCCTGCGTAGATATACTGTCCTCACCCCTCTGACTTCCAGGTGTATTACCCAGTGATGTCCAGGTGTAGATTCAACCACTTCCTTCAGCCTAGCAGCTACCAACTCACAGGAATGATAACTCTTACTCCACTAATGCTGCCACAGCATGGAATGTCCCATAGGTATGTTTGTCAGCCAGGGAGCCGAGGTACAATTCTTACCTAGAATTCAGAGCAATCTGTATGGGTAGAGATGCTGGCCTGCCCCTGTGACTTCCATGCCTATTACCCAGTGACTTCCAGGCACACATCCAACCACTTCCAACAGGCTAGGAGCTACTGGCTCACAGGAATGATAACACTGATGTTCCAACAGCATGGAAAGTTCAATAGGCTTGTTTCTCAGCCAGGGAGCCAAGGTGCAATTCTTGCCAGAATTCAGTGCAATGCATAAGGGTAGAGATGCTGGCCCCCCCACGTGACTTCCTGGCCAATTACCCCGTGACTTCCATGCCCAGCTTCAACCACATCCCTCGGGGCTTGAAGTCTCAAACTGACAGAGATCATAGCTCTGACTCCACTGATGATCCCAGAGCATGGAGACTTCCATATACTTGGTTGTCAGCCAGGGGGATGAGGTACAATTCTTTCCTGGATTCAGAACGGTCAGCCTGAGTAAAGATGCTGGCCTCACCCATGTGACTTCCAGGCCTATTACCTTGTCACTTCCAGGCGTATTGCCGTGTGACTTCCATGCCCAGCTTGATAACTCTGACTCCACTGATACTCCCACAGTGTGGTGACTTTCTTATGTCTAGTTGTCAGCCAGTGGGCTGAGGAACAATTTGTACCCAGAATTCAGTGCAGTCTGTATGGGTAGAGATGCTCTTCTCACCCCGTGACTTCCAGATCTATTACCCTGTGACATCCAGGTCCAGCTTCAAGAACATCCCTCAGGGCTTGAAGCCCCAAACTGGCAGAGATCATGGCTCTGACTCCACTGATGCTCCCAGAGCATGGCTGGAGACTTCCATATGTTTAGTTGTCAGCCAGGGGGATGAGTTACAGTTCTTCCTTGGATTCAGAGCAGCCAGCCTTAGTAAAGATGCTGGCCTCAACCATGTGACTTCCAGGCCTATTACCCTGTCACTTCCAGGTCTATTATCATGTGACTTCCATGCCCCGCTTCAACCATGTCCCCTAGGGCTAGGAGCCCCAAACACACAGGATTATAGTTCTGATTCCACTGATACTCCCACAGTATGGTAACATTCACATGTTTGGTTGTCAGCCAGTGGCCTGAGGAACACTTCCTACCCAGGATTTAATGCAGTCAGCCTGGGTATGTATACTTGCCTCACCACTGTGACTTCCAGTCCTATTACCCTGTGACTTCCAGGCCTGATACCCAGTGACTTACAGGCCCAGATTCAACCACTTCCCTCAGGCTAGGAGCTACCAACTCACAGGAATGATAACTCTGATTCCACTGATGCTCCCATAGCATGGAGAGTTCCATATACTTGTTTGTCATCTAGGGAGCTGAGGTACAATTCTTACCCAGAATTCTGTGCAGTCTGTACATGTAGAGATGTTGGTCTTCCACTTGTGACTTCCAGGCCTATTACCATGTGACTTCCAGGCCCAGCTTTAACCACATCCCTAAGGGCTTGAAGCCCCAAACTGACAGAGATGATCGCTCTGGCTCCACTGATGCTCCCAGAGTATGGAGACTTCCATATGCTTGGTTGTCAGCCAGGTGGCTGAGGTACAAGTCTTACCCAGGATTAAGATCAGTCCACCTGAGTAGAGTTGTTTACCTTACTCATGTGACTACCGGGCCTATTTATTTATTTATTTATTGGAATCTTGGATAACACCTTTGAGCTAAAAGCTTGTTTACAAAGGTTCTAAGTCGTAATGCAATAGACAAGGTGCATAGACATTACAAAACAGATAGGGGTATATACAGCAGGGAAGTACATTATGGAACATATGGATACAGATACAAGCAAGTTTAGTTACAATACATCAGGTAGGAGAGGTCAACTTTTCTGCAACAGTACTAAGAGCATATCTAAGGTGGACAAGCAATTTATAGTGGTAGCTGAGCTTTAGAGCGTGCAGGTAGAGTTATGGAGGGTCAGAAGGGGTAGTGACCAAAGGAGGGGGAGGACAGAGTAGATGACAGCAGGGGGAGGGTGGGGGCAGAGACAAAGGGGTGACAGAATAAGGGGGTTGAGTAGTCAGAAGGGTGGATTGGATCGGAATCTACCCAGGGTTACGTAAGTAGGTGATAGGGCAGGGCTGGGTAATGTGTGGGGAGAGAGGGATAAGGGAAAGGGTTTTAAAGTGGGGTGAGGTGAGGGGGGAACTGGGGGAAGGGGTGGAAATTGGGGATTAATATTTGTGAAGAGAAAGCAGGAAGGCAGGGAGGATAAAGAGGGGATGTGGGGGTAAGTGCTCAGTGGGGTCACACCAGGAAAGGGAGGAAGTGGGGAGGGAGATGGGTGCTATGCAGGACAGATAAGCTATCAATAACAGTAGGATTAGTCGCAGTTACTGGGAGTGGACAGGTACTGCAGCAGCTTGGCCTTAAATGGGTGTAGTCTCATTTCCTCAATCAGCTCAGAGTTAAGGGAATTTAGCCAGCAGGGGGCCCTGTATTTGAAGGATCGATGCCCTAGTGAGGTCTAGCTGAATGGGATAATGAAGGCAGCTTTACTCGACCCCCTAGTTAGTCTGGAGGAAGTGGAGTTTCTTAGCAGTTGCCTCACTCCAGGAGGAGCAAGACCTAGGGTGGATTTTTTAGCTAATAGACAGACTTGGTACTGAATTCTGCTATTCAAGTTTAACCAACCAGTGCTTGAATATAGTTCACAAGTGTGAGTTAAATGGTCCACACCCAGGACTAGTCTGCAGGCTTTGTTTAAGACAATCTTGATTAGCCTAAGTGCTGTATCGGTACCGGCTCCATAGACTACTAGTCCATAATCTATGATAGAGAGCACGGAGCTGTTAACTGCAAGCTTGATGGCACTTTTTGTGAGGCATTGCCTATGCTGGTAGAGCTGATCTAGTCTGGCACTAGCTGCCTTGGCAACATGGTCTATGTGCTGGCTGTAGGAGAGAGAGAGCTGTGAAGGTAGACACCAAGGTACTTAAAGGTGGTGACCATTGTGAGTATATCAAACTTGTTATTGTAGATATTGAGGTGATGTGACTTATGATGGTTTTGATGGGAGGAAAACAACATTGTTTCAGTCTTAGTGTAGCTGAGCAAGAGCTTAGACTGAAGGAACCATTTTTCCACAGCAGTAAAGTCATCTTGCATGCCTTTTTCCAGCTCTTCTGGAGTAGAGGGACATGTGTAGAGAACAGCATCATCTGCATATAGAAGGATCTTGTTTTGGCAGACTTTGGGGAGTTCATTTAGATACAGGTTGAACAGCAGGGGGCCCATAATGGAACCTTGGGGCACTGCTGTGTTGACATGCCGATGGTAGGATAGAACGTCAAGTATCTTGATCTGCTGGGTCCTGTTAAAGAGGTAACTCTGGAACCAGCCTACAGAGACAGAGGATATAGCAATGTTAGAGAGTTGTGAGGGAAGAAAGTCATGGTTGACCGTGTTGAAGGCCTTGGTGAGGTCAATGAAAGTGGCCCCCACCAAGAGCCCTCAGTCAAGTGCTTCATGGATATGACCGGTAAACTCAACCAATGCCGTTGAAATACTATGTGCCTTCTGAAAGCCATGCTGTTCCTGGCATTGAAGGTTGTACTTATCAAGGTACGTACCTAACTGATCGTATACTATCCTCTACTCTCTAGTGCCTTGGAGAGGGGGGTAGAATTGAGATTGGCCTGTAGTTGGCCAGGCAGGTTCTGTCCCCGCTTTTAAAGACTGGGGTGACAGCTGCAGCTTTCCAGCATTGAGGGAAAATGCCAGTGGTTAGTGAGAGATTTAGGATCCAAGTTAGGGTAGAGAGTAACACATCCAGGGTGAGAACCACAATCGTTAGGTCAAGTGAGCCCCCACTGGCCCTAGTGTTCCCAAGAACTTTTTCCAAGTATTTTTTTGCCTCAGTTGTAGAGATTACCTTCAGGTAGAAGGGAGGTGCTGTGTGTGTTGGAGGGATTTTGGTACAACTAATGTCGGAACTAGGCACAGGTCGGCGAGAGTCTGGAGGAAGGACCCCACTAAGGTCTGTGAAGGCTTTGTTGAAGCTATCTGCGATAGTTTTGGGATCCTGGGTAATCGTATCCTCAAAGTTTATTTGTGATGGTGGTGATTTACTTGCTCTGCCTGTTAGGGTTTTTATATCATCCCAGAATCTGTGGCTATCACACCAAGCACTACCCAGTTCACTTTTAAAGTGAGATCTTTTTGCAAGTCGGATGGCTTGAGTGCATTTATTAAGTAGTGCTTTATATTTCTGTATGTCAGAGGGGCACCAAGTGCTCTTAGCCCTATGCCACAGGTTATCCCTGACCCCCATGAGCTCAAGGAGCTGTGGTGTGATCCATGATTTTCTGGTTCCTTTGATTTGCCTAAGTTTTAGAGGGGCAATGATGTTGCAGGCTGTGTTAAACTTGTCGATAAAGCACTCAAGAGCAATATTCACGTCAGCGGCAGCATAGACCCGCTCCCAGTCTAGCTGGCGGAGGTAGGATTTTAGTGAGGCAAGATGTCCAGCTTTTATAATTCTAGAGGTTATTGTTTTTTGGGGAGGTTTCAGGGTCTTGTTTGTCCAGGAGCATAAGACTTGTGAGTGGTCACTGATACAGTCGGCTAGCACAGTGGTTCTAGTTATTGTTTGTGGCCAGTCGGTTAGTACCCAGTCTATAAGAGTACTTGAACCAGTGCGATAGTTTACATGAGTGGGAGACTGAGTGAGCTGGACCATGTCTATGGCTGCTATTGCATTCTGGTAAGGTGCAGCATCTGGGGATAACCAATTTATATTAAAGTCCCCTAACACTATGATTTCAGATTGATGGTGATTACTAGATAAATAATCAAGTGCTAGTTTGAAACCAGCCTCTTGATCTTTAGGGGGTATGTACACCGAGATTACAGTTAAACACTTTCCCTGGGATCCAAGTTGAACCTGGACGGAGAGAATTTGTGATCTTCCGCCCTGGGGTGGGATGGGGAGTCATTCTCCCCCTCGTTTCCCTCGCCTGTCCACCCTGAAAGTTGTGTAGCCCTCAAGCTGAATAGCAGAGTCAGGGGTTCTAGGAGTGAAGTGTGTAACCCTCAAGCTGGATAGAAGAGTCAGGGGTTCTAGGAGTGAGCCAGGTCTCCATGACTGAGATGACATCTGGTTTATGTTGGGCCATCCATACCTGGAGAGCATCACACTTTGCTAGCAGGCTGGATATGCTAAGAGCTGCAATAGTTATTGCACCAGCCTTGCTGTTTGTTGGTGGTATTGAGGCACTAGTACTAGGTCCAGGGTTTGGGTGAATGTTCCCTGAGAGTAGAAGGAGTAGCCAGGCAATTCTAAGAGCTTGTAGCTTTACATGTTTCATTAGATAGGACTTTCTGTGGGAGTTGGCTATTTTATTCTTCACTTCTGTGGTGACTATCAGCATATTCAGCTGAGCCGGCAGGATAGCAGACGTATGTTTAACTGCATCCCCTGCTCTTGTGGGATGGCAGAGGGGTGGCATAGTGGGATTGCCAGAGGTGGTCTCCGAGCACCTTGTAGTTGGCGCTGGAAGTTGGATTGCATTCCACATTATTTTGGAGAAGGGTAAGTCAAGTGTATGATCCTGCCCATTGCTTAGGAAGGCTTTATTTGGTTGTTTGCCGTGGACACTAGCAAGGGCAGCAGTGCGGGGGCTTGGTGGGCAGCGGAAGTTGATCAGAGCAGATATTACTACCCTAGCAGAGAGGGTAAGGGGGTCTGCTTAGAGAATGTTGGGCAGTAGGAGGTGTGAAGGGTTAGAAATATGTAAGGATTACTGCCTTTTGAGGGAGTTAACTGGGTGGCAGACACCGTTGGGATTATTTCAAGTCCTATAGGAGTATTCGGGCAGGAAGAGTCTTTCCTTGGGTCCAAAATTGGCTCCACCGTCAGAAGGAGGATCTAGCCAATGAGGAGAAGGGGGGCTGCGGAAGCCATGTCTTGAATTTATTACAATAGCTAATGAAACAGTACTATCTAGAGCTGTAAAACCACAGTCAGGGAAACAGAGAGCAGGGCTTTAAGGAGAAAGTGTCTTATAGTGAAGATGCCTTTAAGAGGAGGGCAGGATCAACAAAGATCAACAATGGGGGTGGAGAGACAGAAAGCTTTAAGCTCAGGGCACTAGTACTGGGAGCCAACGGGGCAGGATGGGGTAGGGGAGGGAGGAGCTTAAGTGTATTTACCTTGTGACTTCCAGGCGTATTACCATGTGACTTCCATGCCCAGCTTAAACCATGTCCCCCAGGGCTAGGAGGCTCAAATTCACAGGATGATAGCTCTGACTAAACTGATACTCCCACACAGTGTTGTGTAAGTTACTTTTTCTATTACTTTCTATTGCGTTTGGAAACTTGTTCCAGGAAGCTCTGTGCAGTCACTAGCAAGGATGGAGAAGTACTAGAAAAAGTAATACACTTTACAATTATAGTTACTTATTTTTTTTATACAAAAACAATACAACAATAATAAATAACTATAACAGATTACATTTTTTGAAAGTAATAGGTTAGTTACTAGTTACTTTCAAATAAATGTAATCAGTTACGGTTATGTATTTCTTTTGTATAAAAAGACATAAGTAATTGTAACTGTAAGGTGCATTACATTTTCCAGTACTTCTCCATCCTTGCTAGTGACTGCACAGAACTTTCTGGAAAAAGTTTTCAAAAGTAATAGAAAGTAATAGAAAAAGTAATTTACCCAACACTGCTCCCACAGCGTGGTGACTTCTATATGTCAAGTTGTCAGCCAGTGGGCTGAGGAACAATTCATACCCAGAATTCAGTGCAGTTTGTATGGATAGAGATGCTCTCCTCCACCAGAGACTTCCAGGCCTATTACCCTGTGACTTCCAGGTCCAGCTACAACAACATCCCTCAGGGCTTGAAGCCCCAAACTGACAGAGATGATTGCTCTGACTCCACTGATGCCCCCAGAGCATGGAGACTTCCATATGTTTTTTTTTGTCAGCCATGGAGCCGAGGTACAATTCTTACCCAGAATTCAGTGCAGTCTGTACCGGTAGAGATGCTGGCCTTCCCCCTGAGACTTCCAGGCCTGTTACCCGTGACACCTAGGCCCAGCTTTAACCACACCCCTCTGGGCTTGAAGTCCCAAACTGTCAGAGATGATAGCTCTGACTCCACTGATGCTCCCAGAGCATGGAGACTTCCATATGCTTAGTTGTCAGCCAGGGGGATGAGGTACAGTTCTTTCCTGGATTCAGAGCAGCCAGCCAGAGTAAAGATGCTGGGCTAACCAATGTGACTTCCAGGCCTATTATCCTGTCACTTCCAGGCCTATTACCATGTGACTTCCCTGCTCAGCTTTAACCATATCCGCCAGGGTTAGGAGCCCCAAATTCACAGGATTATATCTCTGATTCCACTCATAATCCCACAGTGTGGCGACTTTCATATGATTGGTTGTCAGCCAGTGGGCTGAGGAACACTTCCAACCCAGGATTTAATACAGTTAGCCTGGGTAGATATACTGGCATCACCCCTGTGACTTCCAGGCCTATTACCCTGTGACTTCCAGGCCCACATTTAACCACTTCCCTCAGGCTAGGAGCAATCAACTCACAGGAATGATAACTCTGATTCCACTAGTGCTCCCACAGCATGGAGAGTTATGTATGCTTGTTTGTCATCCAGGGAGCTGAGGTACAATTCTTACCCAGAATTCAGTGCAGTCTGTATGGGTACAAATGCTGGCCTTCCCCTGGTGACTTCAAGGCTTGTTACCGTGTCACTTCCAGGCCCAACTTTAATCACATCCCTAAGGGTCTGAAGCCCCAAACTGACAGAGATGATAGCTCTGGCTCCACTGATGCTGCATGGAAACTTTCATATGCTTGGTTGTCAGCCAGGGGGTTGAGGTACAAATCTTACCCACGATTCAGATCAGTCAGCCTGAGTAAAGATGCTGGCCTTACCCATGTGACTTCCGGGCCTATTACCTTGTGACTTCCAGTATTCTTACTGTGTGACTTCCACGCCAGCTTCAACAATGTCCCCCAAGGCTAGGAGCCCCAAACCCACAGGAATATAGCTCTGATTCCACTGATACTCCCACATTGTGGTGACTTCCATATGCTTGCTTGTCAGCCAGTGGGCTGAGGAACAATTCCTACCCATGATTTAGTGCAATCAGCCTGGGTAGATATACTAGCCTCACCCCTGTGACTTGCAGGTCTATTACCCTGTGACATCTGGGCATATTACTGAGTGACTTCCAGGCCCAGATTCAACCACCTCCCTCAGGCTAGGAGCTATGAACTCACAGGAATAATAACTCTGATTCCACTGATGCTCCCACAGCATGGAGAATTCCATATGCTTGCTTGTCAGCTAGGGAGCCGAGGTACAAGTCTTACCCAGAATTCAGTGCATTCTGTATGAGTAGAGATGCCTTCCCCTGTGACTTCCAGGTGTATTACCCTGTGACTTCCTGGCCCAGCTTTAACTACACCCCTCAGGACTTGAAGCCCCAAACTGACAGAGATGATAGCTCTGACTCCACTGATGCTCCCAGAGCATGGAGACTTCCATATGCTTAGTTGTCAGCCAGGGGGATGAGGTACAGTTCTTCCCTGGATTCAGAGCAGTCAGCCTGAGTAGAGATGATGGCCTCACCCATGTGACTTCCACGTCTATTACCTTGTGACTTCCAGTCCTATTACCATGTGACTTCCATGCCCAGCTGCAACCATGTCTTCCAGGGCTAAGAGCTCCAAACTCACAGGATGATTGCTCTTATTCCACTGATACTCCCACAGCATGGTGACTTCCGTAAGCTTGGTTTTCAGCCAGTGGGCTGAGGAACAATGCCTAACCAGGATTTAGTGCAGTCAGCCTGGGTAGATATACTGGCCTCACCCCTGTGAGTTCCAGGTCTGTTACTCTGTGACTTCCGAACCTATTACTCAGTGACTTCCAGCCCAGATTCAACCACGTCTGTCAGGCTAGGAGTTACCTACTCACAGGAATGATAATTCTGATTCCACTGATGCTCCCACGGCATGGAGAGAAAAGATGCTGGACTCACCTATGTCACTTCCAGGCCTATTACCGTGTGACTTCCATGCCCAGCTTTAACCATGTCCACCAGGGCTAGGAGCCCCAGACTCACAGGATGAGAGCTCTGACTCCACTGATACTCCCACAGGATGGTGACTTCCATATGCCTGGATATCATGCAGCGGGCTGAGGAACAATTCCTAGCCAGGATTTGGTCCAGACAGCCTGGGTAAATATACTGGCCTCACCCCTGTGACTTCCATGCTGAGCTTCAACCTTGTCTTTCAGGGCTAGGAGCCCCAAACTCACAGGATTATACAGTAGCTCTGACTCCACTGATACTCCCACAGTGTGGTGATTTTCACATGCTTGGTTGTCAGCCAGTGGGCTGAGGAACACATCCTACCCAGAATTTAGTGCATTCAGCCTGGGTAGATATACTGGCCACACCCCTGTGACTTCCAGGCCTATTACCCTGTGACTTTCAGTCCAGATTCAATCACTTCCATCGTGCTACAAGCTACCAACTCACAGGAATGATAACTCTGATTCCACTGATGCTCCCACAGCTTGAAGAGTTCCATATGATTGTTTGTCCTCCAGGGAGCTGTGGTACAATTATTTTCCAGAATTCAGTGCAGTCTGTAAGAGTAGAGATGCTGGCTTTCTCCCAGTGACTTCCAGGCCCAGCTTTAACTACACCCCTCAGGGCTTGAAGCCCCAAACTGACAGAAATTATAGCTCTAACTCCACTAATGCTCCCAGAGCGTGGAGACTTCCATATGCTTGGTTGTCAGCTAGGGGGATGAGGTACAGTTCTTCCCTGGATTCAGAGCTGTCAGCCTGAGTAGAGATGATGGCCTCACCCATGTGACTTCCATGCCTATTACCTTGTGACTTTCAGTACTATTACTGTGTGACTTCCATGCCCAGCTTCAACCATGTCCCCCAGGGCTAGGAGCCCCAGACTCACAGGATGAGAGCTCTGACTCCACTGATACTCCCACAGGATGGTGACTTCCATATGCTTGGATGTCATGCAGCGGGCTGAGGAACAATTCCTAGCCAGGATTTGGTCCAGACAGCCTGGGAAAATATACTGGCCTCACCCCTGTGACTTCCATGCTGAGCTTCAACCTTGTTTTCCAGGGCTAGGAGCCCCAAACTCACAGGATTATAGCGCTGTCTCCACAGATACTCCCACAGTATGGTGATTTTCACATGCTTGGTTGTCAGCCTGTGAGCTGAGGAACACATCCTACCCAGGATTTAGTGCATTCAGCCTGGGTAGATATACTGGCCACACCCCTGTGACTTCCAGGCCTATTACCCTGTGACTTTCAGTCCAGATTCAATCACTTCCATCATGCTACAAGCTACCAACTCACAGGAATGATAACTCTGATTCCACTGATGCTCCCACAGCTTGAAGAGTTCCATATGCTTGTTTGTCAGCCAGAGAACTGAGGTACAATTATTTTCCAGAATTCAGTGCAGTCTGTATGAGTAGAGATGCTGGCTTTCCCTCTGTGACTTCCAGACCCATTACCATGTGACTTCCAGTGACAGCTTTAACCACATCACTCAGGGCCTGAAGCTCCAAACTGACAAGAGATGATATCTCTGACTCCACCGATGCTCCGAGAGCATGGAAAGTTCCACATACATGGTTGCCAGCCGGTGGAATGAGGTACAGTTCTTCCCTGGATTCAGTGCAGTCAGCCTGAGAAAAAAATGCTCTCCTCACCCATGTCACTTTCAGGCCTATTACCTTGTGACTTCCATTCCCAGTTTCATCCATGTCCTCCAGTGCTAGGATCCCTAAACTCACAGGATGATAGCTCTGACTCCACTGATACTCCCACGGGATGGTGACTTCCATATGCTTGGATGTCATCCAGTGGGCTACCCAGGATTTAGTGCAGACAGCCAGGTTAGATATACTGGTCTCATCCCTGTGACTTCCATGCCCACCCCCAAACTCATAGGATTATAGCTCTGGCTCCACTGATACTCCCACACTTTCAAGCCTATTACCTTGTGACTGCCAGGCCTATTGCCGTGTTACTTCCATGCCCAGCTTAACCCATGTCCCCTTGGGCTAGGAGTCCCAAACTCACAGGATGATAGCTCTGACTCCACTTATACTCCCACAGCGTGGTGATTTCCATATGTTTAGTTGTCAGCCAGTGGGTTGAGGAACAATTCCTTCCCAGAATTCAGTGCAGTCTGTATGGGTAGAGATGCTGTCCTCCCCCGGTGACTTCCAGGTCTATTACCCTGTGACTTCCAGGTCTAGCTTCAACATCTCTCAAGGCTTGAAGCCCCAAACTGAGAGAGATGATGACTCTGACTCCACTGATGCTCCCAGTTCATTAAGACTTCCATTTGCTTGGTTGTCAGCCGGAGGGATGAGGTGCAATTCTAGCCCAGGATTCAGAGCATTCAGCCTTAGTAGTATGCTGGCCTCACCCATGTGACTTCCAGGCCTATCAACATGTGACTTCCATGCTCCACTTCAAGTATGTCCCCCAGGGCTAGGAGCCCCAAACTCACAGGATGATAGCTCTGATTGCAACGATAGTCCCACAGCATGATGACTTCCATATGCTTGGTTGTCAGCCAGAGGGATGAGATACAGTTCTTCTCTGGATTGAGTGCAGTCAGCCTGGATAGATATACTGCCCTCTTCCCTTTGACTTTCAGGTCTATTACTCTATGACTTCCAGGCCCATTACCCAGTGACTTCTAGGCCCATTACCCAGTAACTTCCAGGCCAATATTCAACCACTTCTCTCAGGCTAGGAGCTACCAGTTCACAGGAATGATAACTCTGACTCCACTTATGCTCCCACAGCATGGAGAGCTCCATAAACTTGTTTGTCAGCCAGGGATCCAAGGTAGAATAATTTCACAGGATTCAGTGCAGTCTGTATGTGTAGAGATACTTGCCTTCCACCTGTGACTTCCAGGCCTGTTACCATGTGACTTCCATGCCCAGCTTCAACCATGTCCCAAAGGGTTAGGAGTCCTAAACATATAGGATGATAGCTCTGATTCCACTGATTCTCCAACAGCATGATGACTTCCATATACTTGGTTGTCAGCAAGTGGGCTGAGGAACAATTCCTACCAAGGATTTAGTGCAGTCAGCCTGGGTAGATATACTGTCCTCACCCTTTTGAATTTCAGATCTATTACCCTGTGACTTCCAGGCCCATTACCCAGTGATTTCCAGGTACATATTTAACCTCTTCTCTCAGGCTAGGAGCTACCAACTCAGAGGAATGATAACTCTGAGTCCACTGAAGCTCACACAGCATGGAGAGTCTAATAAGCTTGTTTATCAGCCAGGGAGCCGAAGTACAATTTTTACCCAAAATTTAGTGCAGTCTGTTTGTGTAGAAATACTGGTTTCTCATCTGCGATTTCCAGGCCCAGCTTCAACCACATCCCGAAGGGCTTGAAGCACCAAACTGAGACAGAGGATAGCTCTGACTCCACTGATGCTCCCAGTCCATTAAGACTTCCATTTGCTTGGTTGTCAGTTGGAGGGATGAGGTGCAATTCTAGCCCAGGATTCAGAGCATTCAGCTTTAGTAGTATGCTGGCCTCACCCATGTGACTTCCAGGCCTATCAACATGTGACTTCCATGCTCCACTTCAAGTATGTCCCCCAGGGCTAGGAGCCCCAAACTCACAGGATGATAGCTCTGATTGCAACGATAGTCCCACAGCATGGTGACTTCCATATGCTTGGTTGTCAGCCAGAAGGATGAGATACAGTTCTTCTCTGGATTGAGTGCAGTCAGCCTGGATAGATATACTGCCCTCTTCCCTTTGACTTTCAGGTCTATTACTCTATGACTTCCAGGCCCATTACCCAGTGACTTCCAGGCCCATTACCCAGTAACTTCCAGGCCAATATTCAACCACTTCTCTCAGGCTAGGAGCTACCAGTTCACAGGAATGATAACCCTGACTCCACTTATACTCCCACAGCATGGATAGCTCCATAAACTTGTTTGTCAGCCAGGGATCCAAGGTAGAATTATTTCACAGGATTCAGTGCAGTCTGTTTGTGTAGAGATGCTGGCCTTCCACCTGTGACTTCCAGGCCTGTTACCATGTGACTTCCATGCCCAGCTTCAACCATGTCCCAAAAGGTTCGGAGCCCCAAACATATAGGATGATAGCTCTGATTCCACTGATTCTCCAACAGCATGATGACTTCCATATACTTGGTTGTCAGCAAGTGGGCTGAGGAACAATTCCTACCAAGGATTTAGTGCAGTCAGCCTGGGTAGATATACTGTCCTCACCCCTTTGAATTTCACATCTATCACCCTGTGACTTACAGGCCCATTACCCAATGAAATACTGGTTTCTCATCTGCGATTTCCAGGCCCAGCTTCAACCACATCCTGAAGGGCTTGAAGCACCAAACTGACAGAGAGGATAGCTCTGACTCCACTGATGCTCCCTCAGGATAAAGACTTCCATATGCTTGGTTATCAGCCAAGGGGATTAGGTACAATTCTTACCCAGGATTCAGAGCAGTCAGCCTGAGTAGAGATGCTGGCCTCACCCATGTGACTTCCAGTCCTATTACCTTATGACTTCCAGGCCTATTACCATGTGACTTTCATGCCCAGCTTCAACAATGTCCTCCAGGGCTAGGAGTCCAAAACTCTCAGGGTGATTGCTCTGATTCCATTGATACTCATAGAGCATCGAGACTTTCATATTCTTGGTTGCCAGCCAGTGGGCTGAGGAACAATTCTTATTCAGGATTTAGTGCCGTCAGCCTGGTTAAATATCCTGGCCTCACCCCTGTGACTTCCATGCCCAGCTTCAACCATGTCCTTCAGGGCTTGGTGCCCCAAACTCACAGGATGATAGCTCTGATTCTACTGATACTCCCACAGAGTGGTGACTTTCATATGCTTGGTTGTCAGCCAATGGGCTGAGGAACCATTCCTACCCAGGGGTCAACCTTAACATTCATTTACTAGCCCAGGTACTAGTGCATATTGCTGCGGGCTAGTGCAGAATCTCTGTTACTTGCCTGGCTGGGCTAGTGCACTTCCTCCTGTGAAAAACTGCAGTTCCATTTTCAACCCGGGTATCAAATAAGTAAAATACATAAATATAACTGTTATTTAATTTTAAAGTCAGATCCTTTTCATGGAGGTTTAACTATGTGCTGCCTTAAAATTAGTGAAATGAAAAAAATAGATGTCTGTGTGTAGTGCATTTACAAACTGTTTCATTTTATACTAACTACTGCTTTTATTTTTTGCTAGTAAAGATCCTGTCTCCTTTCCCTTTCCTTGTTTAGCTCAGTACTCGTGGCAGGCAGATTTGTGGCTATGTCCAGGAGCAGCGCACTTCTAGGGCTGCTAACTGTGCAGTTGTAGACTGGATAATCCAGTTTTCAGGGTACTTACCTGGTCATCCAGTTTTGATTAAATGTAGTCCAGTTATGGGGCCACTTTGAGTGCTCAGGTAGTATTAAAACTGATTGCATCAAATAATTCACTGTTGCATGCATGTCCAGGTTACAAAAAAAAGTTCTGATATCACTAGTCACAGGCCTTTGTTTGTAAAACCAGTCTGTCTAGGAGGTGTAAAGTATGGCCATTAAGACGATTAGCAGTAAATCAACCTAATCTTTTCAACTCTGAATTTTAAGTATGGTCATTTACTGCCATGATAGGAAAGAGTTTTTATACCTTTATATGCTGAAATGGGTTCTTTTGTTTTTCCTATATTCTCATACGTTTTAGACCCACTTTTTCAAATTAGTTTTCACATTTTTATTGCCTTTGTCACTGTGTTGATTATTTCTCTCCTAAGTCCTCAGCAGCTGCTGCTCTTATTTTTTATACTACCAACCTGAACATTCCATTATATTAGCTACACCTTTATAGGCCTTGGGAATAAATAGCATGAGATGGTGTGTCTGAAACTGTGGAATGTGATGTCTTAGACATTTGAAAAGAAACAGCAGTAGCTGATGAGGTAAAGGGAACACAATGTAGTAATCAGAATACCACAAGTCCTGATAGTTCAGTTAGCAAAAACGTGGTCAAAGCATATCAGAATACATGGCTGTCATGGAAAGGAAAACTGGAGAGTGTTTAACAGAGAGAGCAACAGGTTGTGAATGGGCTTTGTACATCCAGCAGATCTGGGTTTAAATTCCCACAGCCTCCACTTGCATACTGTGTGACCTTAACTAAGCAAGTCACTTAACCTCCCTGTGTTCCTGGGCCACCCCTGTAAATGGGTCTTGTGCCCAACTGGATTTGCCTGGTTACCAAAGAATGAAAATAAATAAATAAATAACAGTATGGGTTAATGCTGTTGAATCTATCCTTACCTTTTCCTTGGTGAAAATTTTTTTTATAGAACTGGGACAATCAAGCATTTCTGGGATCTGTGACCAGGGTGGAAAAAGAAAGGAAAAAGGGAAGAAAAAGACACACACTTTTCTCGACACAACTTTATTAACTACAAATCTGAAAATGTGGAAATATATTGAAGAAGTCAGTCACCCAGCTGACATTAATAGAAAGCATGCTGACGAAGACAAACAAGTAAAAGATCATGAGTACAAAAGACAAAGTGAAGTCATCGGTTCCAGCAATGTTGGCTAGGAAAATATGACTGGTTGGGGTATAATGGTGCAAAAGATCTGATGTTCTGCCATTTGTGTATCAAACATGAAATACAGTTGGGTAAGGTGGGCAATAACAATAATTTTCATTCAGTACAGATAACTTCTGGGTTGACTCTGTCTCGTCCCATAATATCAGTGAAGCTCTTGCTAGGGCAAAAGAAAAGGAGGATGCCAGCACTGCTACTGCAGGTACGTGGAGCGAATGCTGAAGAACATGAATGAAATAGAGTTTAACCATCTGGATAAACTGTTTCACACATGCCATGCATTTGCTAAAAAAAGATGTCCTTTCACAGATTTTGTGTGGATGTGCAGCCTTGATGATATGAAAGGGCTAGATATCAGCTCAGCATATCAGAATGACAAATATGCTTGCAACGTTATCCACTATGTAGCCGAGGTTGAACACATGGTGCTACGAGAAAAAATTATGGGAACAAAGTTCATTTTAGTCTTCAGTGACAGAACCACTGATTCTTCAGTCACAGAAGCTATGATAGTGTATGTGCACTTTGCAATTAAAGGCACAGTGCAAAATCAGTTGGTAAGCGTCCAGACTGTTGGCAGGACAAATGCGATTTTATTTGCCTTTCATTTAACAAATCACTGTTAACCATACTGACTGCAGGCTACTGAAAACATCTGTGGGCTAGTGCAATCTCTGGTTCACTAGCCCCACTGGCTAGTGAAAAAAAAAAGTTAAGATTGACCCCTGTTCCTACACAGGATTTAGTGCAGTCAGCCTGGGTTGATATACTGGCCTCACCTGTGTTACTTCCAGACCTATTACCTTGTGACTTCCAGGCCCACATTCAACCACTTTCCTCAGGCTAGAAGCTACCAACTCATAGGAATGATAACTCTAATTCCACTGATGCTCCCACAGCATGGAGAGTTCCATATGATTGTTTGTCAGCCAGGGAGCCAAGGTACAATTCTTACCCAGAATTCAGTGCAGTCTATATGGGTAGAGATGCTGGCCTTCCCCCTGTGACTTTCAGGCCCAGCTTTAACCACATCCCTCAGGGCTTGAAGCCCCAAACTGACAGAGATGATAGCTCTGACTCCACTGATGCTCCCAGAGCATAGAGACTTCCATATGCCTGGTTGCCAGCCAGGGGGATGAGGTACAGTTCTTCCCTGGATTCAGAGCTGTGAGTCTGAGTAAAGATGCTGGCCTCACCCTTGTGCTTTCCAGGCCTATTACTGTGTGACTTCCATGCCCAGCTTCAATCATGTCCCCCAGGGCTAGGAGCCCCAAACTCAGTGGATAATAGCTCTGACTCCACTGATACTCCCACAGCATGGTGACTTCCATATGCCTAATTGTGAGCCTATGAGCCGAGGAACAATCTGTACTGAGGATTTAGTGCAGTCAGCCTGGGTAAATATACTGGTCACACTCCTGTGACTTCCAGGCATATGAATCAGTGACCTCCAGGCCTAGATTCAACCACTTCCCTCAGGCTAGGACCTATCAAATCACAGGAATGATAATTCTGACTCAACCGATGCTCCCTCAGCATGGAGAGTTCCATAGCCTTGTTTATCAGCCAGGGAGCAGAAATGCAATTCTTACCCAGAAATCAGTGCAGTCTGTATGGTAGAGATGCTGTCCTCCCCCCTGTGACTTCCAGGCCTAGTACCCTGTGACTTTCAGGCCCAGCTTCAACTACATCCCTCAGGACTTGAAGTCCCAAACTGACAAAGATAATAGCAATGACTCTTCTGATGCTCCCGGAGCATAAAAACTTCCATATGCTTGGTTGTCAGCCAGGGGGATGAGGTATAATTCTTAACCAGGATTCATAGCAGTAAGCCTGAGTAGAGTTGCTGGCCTCACCTACGTGACTTCCTTGCCCAGCTTCAACCAGGTCCCCAAAGGCTAGGAGTCCCAAACTCACAGGATGATAGCTCTGATTACACTGATACAGTACTTCCACAGCATGGTGACTTCCATATGATTGATTGTCAGCCAATGGGCTGAGGAACAAATCCTACCCAGGATTTAGTGCAGTCAGCCTGGGTAGATATACTGTCCTCACCCCTTTAACTTTCAGGTCTATTACCCTGTGACTTCCAGGCCCATTACCCAGTGACTTCTAGGCCCAGATTCAACCACTTCCCTCAGGCTAACAGCTACCAACTCACAGGAATGATAACTCTGACTCCACTGATCCTCCCAGAGCCTGGAATGTTCCATAAGCTTGTTTGTCAGGCAGGGAGCTGAGGTACAATTCTTACCCAGAATTCAGTGCAGTCTATATGGATAGAGATGTTGGCTTTCCCCCTGTGACTTCCAGGCCTATTGTCCTGTGACTTCCAGGCCTATTACCCTGTCACTTCCAGGCCCAGCTTCAACCACATCCCTCATGGCTTGAAGTCCCAAACTGACAGAGGGGATGATGTGCGCACGCTCTGGCTAAGCTGTTACTCACCTCACCCCCACTCTGGTGTCTGTTGCAGTGGCAACATGAAGGACCTTTTAAGCATTGTTATAAAGTCTCTCTGACACTCTAAATGGCTTTTTCTTGTGAGGGCTTGGAAGTTGTTGCTGATCCTCACAGTGTATTTTCTCAGTTCGACCATAAGAAGCCTGTGAGGTTCTTTTTTTTCTGCCTAACTTTTGTTTTGTTCCGTGTTGCTAATATTTTCTTTGATGCTCATAAAAAGAAGGTGACACGGGTGTTCTGAGATGCTACCTGGAGAGCTGTCTTGAACTTGGCCACCAACATGAAAGTATGAAGGAAGAAATAAGTAATGTAACTGACCGGGTAAAAACCTGCTGAACTGCCGAACTGCTGAACATCTGCTGCAAGGTTTGAATTGAATTTTACATGGCTACCACTCGTGGACAGAAAATGACCATGACAGTCTGGGATAACATACAAACTGTGAGTAGTACAAAGCAATATAAAGTTATAAGTCCTGGATTAAAGCAATGTGACTGTTCACGAGAAAACAGAAAATTCCTTTATTTCTCTGCCAATTCATTGCCTAGGTTTGGCTTATGTGGTTACGCTTGGCCTTTGCTGAGTTGGAGAACTGTCTGTGTGAAGTTGGAGCGAAAAGTGGACCACTGTGTGCTTAGAGCTCTCCTTGCATTTAGATATATATACAAATAGAGAACTGGTGGCCCTATTCTGTTCGGGGTGGAGTACTTGTTTTTGATGTTGGAATTTTATGCAGCCGATTTTTCACGGTTTCTGAACGCAGCCTGTTTGGATAGATCTGGGGCAAAAGCTAATTTATGCTCAGAGACTTTTCTGTTCTCCTAAATAACATCTAATGGACCTGTTCAGCTCAACTCAGAATATCTGAATTCTGTTGCAAAGTGTTAGATGGAATTTTCTCAGCGAGAAGTATATTAACTTTGCATAACTAACCCTTTCCTTTTTCTCTTTTGGCCTTGGAAGTTTTGGGAGCATGGGGCTAATATATTTGTATTCGGAAAATACCTTCAGCAGTATACATTTAATTTCATCATGGAGAAGCTGGCAAAGCTGTTTAAATGAATGTGAGAGAAAGATAATAAACAAAAAAGAATCAGCAAAATTTTTCAAGCTGGAGGAAAAAAACAAGGTAAAATGGATGATGTTTTAACATCAGATCCTGATCAAAAGTCCTCACAAAATAAAAAGAAATCATATAAGCAACTTCAACTTCCTTTCAAAAATTGTTGTAACATTTCGGGTATTTCCTGTACAAAGATGTCACCCAAAAAAGACGAAAAAAGAAAGAAGGACAAGTCTGGGAAACCAGCAGGGTCATTTCCGTTGATTAGCAAACTCAAACATAATACAGGTTCACCTTCAGCAACAGAAACAACAGAAGGATCTGATAATATAGTGGAAGAAGAGCTGAGCAGTTTAAATACAAAATAATTTCAAACAGCCATGAAGGGTAAAGGCAAGTGGTGCTCAGGAACCTGAAGGCTATGATGACCCCTGCCCACCCCGAGTGGGCAAGGCAACTTATTAGGAATGTTCAAAGCATTCAAAGTTTGGTGGAAAAGCTGCAACTTGTAGTGGAAGTCATTGACACACTGAAAGGTTCTTTGAATAAAATTGAACAAAAAATTTAACAGGGGCACAGAGGATAAATGAATGAATGAATCAATCAAGTCTTTATTTAACCAGGCGTTCATCATTGAGCAGAAGTTCATTTGCAAGATGGACCTGGGTGGAGCATGAACAATTGTATATACAGGTCAACACAGGTATTTACAAGGCATTACAGATAATACTCTTTACAGAGAGGAAGAAAAAGAAGTTCATATGTACATAGAATTATACAGATATTGTACAGATTACAAGGTATTTACATACATAGAAGTGTCTATAGGAAGATAAAGCAGGTTATCTAAGGTTGCAGGAGGAATTAACGGAAGAAAAAAAATAAAAATATACACCAGGTAGAGGTGAAGGTAGGGGGGAAGGGAGGGAGGTAGAGGGAGAAAGGCTAGGAGGGCACGGTGCACAGAGAGGAGTTGGTAAAATGGGATGTAGAGAAGGTGGATGGAGAAAAGGAGTATGTGTGAGCCCCGGGATTGTATGCTATAAAGTATGGGGCATGGTAGGATGTCACAACCCAGGGTGGTGAGCTGCTATCCGAGGTTGGGAAAGGAAGAATAAGGGGATGGACGGTCCTAGTGTTGATAAGACAGGGGGATAAGAGAGAGAACAATTAGGCTGGTGAGGAGTAAGCTGGGGGGTCAGTACTTAAAATTGGGTCTAGGCATGGCTATATACCAGTGCAGACACTGGTACTGGGTCTGAGTGGGTGAAGCAGTTACATACTTCTCTGATTGTATGGAAATAAAGCATCTTTTTTTAAATTCAAGTTTATTGCATATTTTGGCGCAACTTTACATTAAACAAATCTCTTGTCCAACTTTTCCTTTTTTAAAAAAAAAAAAATTAATTCCATCTAATTCAGTACATCTTGATAAACAATATTCCTTATTCAATATTTCTTTACATCACCTCATGCATTTAACATATCTTAACCTTTTTCCTTTTAATTTTAACTTCTTTTCTCTCTTTTATTTTTACTTTTATGAGGAGCACCCCCGAGGCAGCACCACCCTATTATTCAAATCAACAGCCCCTTTTCAGTGTATTCTGTCCTCCCCTTCATTCCAGTTCCTATGGTCTCAGGCCATCACCCATGGGGTCCACCGCCTTACAAAGACATGTGTCCTCAAGTTTATTTTATAAGTAATTTCCTCCATATCTTTAATTTCATTGATAGTTAATGCCCAATCTTGAGACGTCGGGGAATTCACTGAGCCCCACCTCTTAGTTATGGCCTTATGCGCGGCCGTGATGAAAATATTCCACAGATACATTTTATCTGACCCCTTAATCTCGCTTGGCCTAATCCCCAAAATTAAATTCCTAGGGCCTAGTGTAGCTTCAATAGATCAGATCAATCTCATTCTCTGTTCCACTTCTGACCAATAACTCGCAGGTTTCGGACATGACCAAAACACATGTAAATAATCTGCCTTTTCCGTTCCACATCCCCGCCAGCATTCTCCCGAACACTTTTTGTCCCATTTAGACTGTAAACTTGGTGCAGTGAAAAATCTTAACCTGACCTTCCAGCTAAACTCCCTCCACCTCGGGGACGCTGTGGTCCTAGAGGCCAGTTCCAGGGCAGAGGTCCACTCCCTGTCATCCACCACCTTCCCCATCTCCTGTTCCCATCTGTTTTTAGCCTGGAGAGTCTGATTTCCTCTACCATCTCTCAGGGCTGCATATAATTTTGAAATCAGGCCTTTGGGCCTTTGTGAGTTCAGAATTTCCCCTATAACATTTATGAGTCCTGACTTGCACCTTTGTTGCTTGTATTGGTGCTGTAATTTATAGATATAATTTCTTATTTGTAAATATCTAAAGTGGTCTATCTGTCTCACCTGGTAGACTCCCTTTATTTGTTCAAATTCCATAACCATATTTCCTTCCAGAAATTGACTGAACGAGGTCAGACCTAATCTCCCCCATCTTCTAAAGGTGAGGTCCTGTTTATTTGGAGAGAACCCTGGATCCCAGGCAAACCATCTCAATGGCCATAGCTCTGCCTCTAGGTTATGTTTGGACCATAATCTTTCAAGGCCCCAGGGTGTTTCCCACTGACATAAGAATATGCTTTCCTTTTAGGTTGGAGTTCCGCATCCATACCCTTGCCCGAGCGGAATCTCGTCCGTCAGGGTTTCCTCTATTAATTTCAACGAGCTGAATAATGTTTAGTCAACCAGGCCAGGGCCCATCTAAGCTGAGTGACCAAGTAATAATCCTCTAGATTAGGGACATTTCGCCCCATATTTTTATTTGTTTGGAGGATCTCACTCTTGATCCTCGGCCTTCTATGTTCCAAATATATTTTGACAAGGTTCTCTGCCAAATCTGAAATTGGTTTTATGTATTTTTATCGGAGACACTGAAAAGGTATAGGTACTTAGAGTACGCTCATTGCTACTGATTGCAGTCTCAAGTATAGGGTAATTGCAAACTCTCCCACCTTATAATATCCTGCCTAATTTGGGTTGCCACTGGGTTAAGTTAACCGAATATAACATATTTAAATTTTTGGGGATTTGAATACCCAGATATTTCATTTTCCCTCTATTCCAATTAATATCTACAGTTTGTCTTATCTGTGGGGGAGGGTTGTAATGAAATTTCAGAACCTCTGTCTTATTTTTATTTAAGGTGTATCCTGAATATTGGCTAAACTTATCTATTATCGACCACAATTTAGGTAGGGATTTATCCGGATTAGTGATGTATAGGAGGATATCATCCGCATATAGTGAGATTTTATGTTCTTCTCTATTAATCTTCACCCCCTCCACCTCGCTCGCCTCTCTTATGGCCTGGGCCAGAGGTTCTATATATAAGTCAAAAAGGAGGGGTGAGAGAGGACACCCCTGTCTGGTGCCCCGTCCCAAATCAAACCGCTGTGAGACACCCCATTCACCCGTACATAAGCTCTAGGAGAGGCATATATGGCCTTAATGGCCCCTAGAAAACGAGAGGGAAAACCCAATTTATCCAGAATCAAAAAGAGGAAGCCCCAATTAACTTTATCAAACGCCTTTTCAGCGTCCATACTCATAAGGCAGGTAGGGATATGCTTTTTGTTAATAAAATCAATTATATTTATCGTCCTTCTCACCCCCTCCGGTGCCTGTCTACCTTCTACGAATCCTGTCTGATCTGGATGTACCAGATCCCCCAGAAATGACTGTAGTCTTTTGGCTATTATAGCCGTGAAGATTTTATAATCTACATTAAGGAGGGAAATTGGTCTATATGAGCCACATTCCGCCGGGTCCTTTCCTTCTTTTGGAATTACTGTTGTAGTTGTATAATTCCATGAGGGAGGAATCACTTCCCCCTCCAGCCATATTTGATTATAGACCGCCGCACGCATCGGCGTTAATTCTGTTTTAAAAGTTTTATAAAATTCCCCCCAAACCCGTCCGGCCCGGGACATTTACCTATCTTAAGCTCATTCACCGTGTCTAGGATCTCCTGCAACGTGATTTGACGTTCTAGAACCTGCCTCTGGGTCACTGTGAGCTTAACCAACTTTAATGAACTTAAGAATTCTGAAGCCTCCTCCATGGGTGTCTCTAACTGTGGCCGGTATAAATCTTTATAAAAAGTGACCAAAGCTTCTGCAATCTGTTCCCATTTATACGGTCTGACCCGTTTGGGATTCCTGAGTCTTAAGACATTGGCCCTAGCTGCCTGCTGTTTTAGTCTATATGCCAGGAGACGTGTGGCCCTCGGTCCCCCCTCATAGTAGGCCTGTTTCGTAAATAAAAGAGCTTTCTCAATTTCTAAAGAATGTATTCTCTGTAGCTTACATTTTAAGTTCTTTACTTCTTTTTCCCTTTTCCTATATACTTTAATTTTTTGTAGTTCCTCTAACTTATTAATTGCCTGATTTAGCTGTTCCCTTTGCCGTCCATTTTCCCTCTTCTTATATGTGGCTATTGAAATGAGCTTACCCCTAACTATTGTTTTTACTGTGTCCCAAAGTATCTGAGGCGTGGTGTTCGGACCGTCATTTATATCTACCATCTGTTTTATTATCTCCCTTATTTCCTCCTTTACTGCCTCGTCTCTGAGTAGACTTACATTCAGTCTCCACTGCGTTGGTTTTTTAGTTAGCTGTAAGTCAATTTGCGCATATATGGGTTTATGGTCCGATAAGCTCTCAGCGCCCACCCAGACCAACTCAAAAGTTGTTAGATCTTTCTTATATGTGAGAAACATGTCCAATCTTGAGTATATTTTATACCTGGAGGAATAATATGTATAATCACGCGCTATAGGATTGTTTTCCCTCCATATATCGACCAGGCCTGTGTCCCTCATAAGTCTCTTCATTTGCTTAGCAGTTCTTTCTTTAGGTGCTAATATACCTGAGGTCGTATCTAAGGCCCTATCCATGATGATATTCCAGTCCCCCGCTGCAATCACAGTACCCTTAGCCTTTTCTGCTAATAACTTAAATAAATCTGCAAAGAAGCCTATTTCTGATCCTGGTGGGGCATATACATTCAGCAGTGTAACCTGCATATCCTGTATGCGCCCCCTCACCATCACATATCTGGCCCCGGCATCCATAATTACTTCCTCCTCTTCAAATGGAAGAAGATGTAACATAATCAGCACCCCCTCTTTCTCCCTTTCTCGAGGAGGCATGATACCGTTGGAAAGTCTCTATTTTTAACTTAAGAGCCTCCTCGAGTCAAATGTGTCTCCTGCAAAAATTGGATCTCACACCTCTGCCTTTTTAAGAATTTCTGAAGTTGTTTTCGTTTTGCGGATGATTAATACCATTTACATTGAAGGATCCAATCTTGGATTTATTTCTATCCATGGTTTAAAATCTCTAATTTTGATGTGTTCCAAATCCTCGGCGTAATTAAGAAATGTACCCTTCCCCACCTCCACCCTATTTCCCATCTGCCTCGAGGATGCTCCCACTTTTCTTTCCTGTTTTAATAGGCATATACATATTCATAATCCTTTCTGCGTCTCGGTTTTCACTCATTCCATATTGTCAATCTGCTGGGCCTAAGCCACCAGCTGGTTTGGATGTATTTAAAACTAACATAACCAGTGCCCCCCTGAAACGTGAGGGACTCACTTAGACAACCATAGTAACAGTAACTCGAACATTTAAACTGTACGTATATCAAAAAAGTTAACAAGGTTTGCTTTAGACAATCAGATATTCCCCCTTCCCCCTTGTCTCCCCTTTTTATTAATTTCTGATTAATTTTTTTGAACCCCAACCATAAGCCAGGGTTCTCCTTTGTAATTCTTTCACTTCCTAGGTCAGTCCGAGTCCCTGTCATAGGACTGGATTGCATCCCTCTCGGGACACCTCGCCCTGTAAGCCATTCTGGGCTTTTCCCCTTAAGAGCATCTTTGTTGGGTCTTAGCCCAGTGCTCCGAGGTGCTATCCACGTCAGCACCACTAATAGGCAGGCAATGCTCATCCTAAGCAGCATGAGTGCTCCACTCAGCCTATTTCTCCTTAAAAGGCCGGTGTCAGAGACTCCATTCAGCCTTGCTCAGCCCACCAGCCCCCTCCCTACCCCCCTTCCCTACTCCCTTCCCCCCCTTCCCCACCCCCTAGGGCACCCGTTCCCCCCTTTCCTCCCGTCGTACCCACCAGTTCCCAGCGCCAACCCTCTTTTCTCTCCCCACCCATAACCAACGCTACCCCCAGCAGTCGGCCCCACTCCCTCCAACTATGCAATGCCTCCTTACCATCGCACACTCTACCTTCTCCACCCAGTATGTAACCCCTCCATCCCCAACCACCATGATTCAGCAATCAACCTCTACAAGAAGTGCAAAAAAAATTTTACCATAACCCCTCCCACACGCTCGCACAGCCCCAAAAGGAAGATAGGGGTATCCACTCACAGATATACCTTTCTTGATACCCCTATTTGTTTTTATACTACAACATTAAGATTCTCAGAACCCCACCCCCCCGCTGGCTTCAGTTTGCTTTACCATTTGTAAGTCTTTACATGTCCCTGACCCTTTTTAGACAGATTGAGTCCCCATTTACTACTGCATTCCATTCCTTACAGTTCTGTATCCTAAGAGCGCCTCTCAATCACCCGGCTCTGTCATCAGGATCTCCCTTGGTGATAAGTCCGCCATTTGCGCTGTTGAAACATAGGATTTAAGGAGTGCTGTAACGTCTGCTCTGAGGTTGGTGGCTTGTGGATTGGCCTGTTTCGTTAGGCCTTTTCGCGCCACCGACCACGCCGAGCGCCTCAACTCCTTTTCCAGCCTTTCCTTCTCCAAACCTGTACTGAAATGCCCAGCTCTTCCAGATATGCCGAGCCTCCAACAAATCTTGAACACTTTAGCCCCTTGTTTCGTCTCCATTCGTAGGAGCGCCGGGTACATCATCTGTGCCTTTAAATTTCTGGAGCGGAGCTGTTTCAGGACTGACCACATGGCTCTTCGGGCTTCCTGCACTCCGGCTGTATAATCATTATCCATCGTTATTCTATGAGTGCCCAGCATAATTTTCTGTTGTCTCCATTCCCGCTTGAGTAACTCTTCTTTTGTGGCATAACTGGTCATTTTGACAATGAAGTATCTATTTTTTTGATGTCTGAGCGCAGCTCCATCAAGGAGATATCTATTTTTTGGACCGTTCTCGCCATTTGCAATATCAAGGCCACCAGCTGCGAACACTCCTCATCTGGCCCCGCATCTCCTGGCGTGGTTTCCTCCTCCTCGGTAGGCCCCACTTGTTTCGTCGCTCTTTCCCCTTGTAACAGCATCTGTAGTTTTTGTACTGGGGTCTGCATGTTCTTGTTGGCTCCCGTTCTCGATCTAGTTATTTTGGCTGGAGACTGCATCATGTATAGCGTGGATGCCAATCGATTTTTTTATTAGGCTGAGATGGGCTCCGTTTCTAAGCTGCCATTCGGGCTGCTGACGTCACCGGAAGTCGAAATAAAGCATCTTGAAGGCATTTATACCAATTAGAGTGCTTAATTAGAGGGTTTTTTGTAGATTGTTCCATAAGGTAGGTAGCACGAAGCTTATGGCTGCCCTGCCGAAGTGGGATTTTGCTTTGGGTACTTTAAGTGTAATAGCTGAGTAACTTCTTAACGCGTATTTCCCAATTATACTCAGGGGTAGACAGCAGGAGATATAGTAATGCAGCTTATTAGAGATGGCTCTATAGGTCCAGAGAGTGGCGTTTCTGTGGCACCTGAACTTTAGTGATGTCCACCCCACTGCCGCATATAGGGTGCAGTGATGCGTGTCAAAGGGGAGTTCCGTTATAAACCTCAGTGCTCAATGGTAGAGTGTGTCCAGTTTAGCCATGTAAGAGTTGGGGCATTGGCTGTAGAGGAAATCAGCGTAATCAACCAATGATAGGAAAATGGATTGGACCAGTTGTTTCTTGGCATCTCTGGTGAGAAATTGGTTGATTCTAAAAAACAGTCCAAGCCTTTGCTGAAGTCATTTTAGCAGTCCTCGATATGTTCAATGAAGGAGAGTCTTTGGTCTATCCAAACTCCCAGATACTTGAATTTTGTAACAAATTCTAGTTTTTCACCTAGAACTGTGGTAATTTGGGGAACTGTCCCACTGGACACAGGGTTAGCTGTACGGATAAAAGGAGAGAGGACCATCGCTTTAGTTTTTTTGGCATTAAGGAGTAGCTTTTTTTTGGAGGAGTTGGCTTTGCAAAAGGTTGAATTCTGACTGTAGGTCATTGCAGGCAGCTTCAGGTGTTGGGCGACTCACGTAGAGAACTGTATCATCTGCAAACAGATGGATGTTGGCTTCTTTTATACAGTAGTCGATGTTATTAATGTAGATTGCAAAAAGTAAGGGCCCTAATATAGAACCTTGAGGTACCCCTCTTTGCAGAGTTTTTAATGGGGACAGGCCTCCTTCGGCTTTAACTTGTTGAAGGCGCCCTGTAAGATAGTCAGTAAACCAACGCAGAGAGGAGGGGTCCACACCTATGGTTTGAAGGGAGGAGAGGAGCAGACTATGGTCGATGGTGTCAAAAGCCTTGCTTAGATCAAGGAAAACAGCACAAATAAAGTTTTTGCTCTCAAGATTATGCTGCCAGTCATTAGTAACTTTGGCGAGGGCTGAGATAGTGCTATGTTTAGCTCTGAATCCGGACTGCATAGGATTTAGCAGTTCCCTAGACTCAAGGTGAGTCCTCAGCTGTATATTTACAATTTTCTCTAGGAGCTTGGACAGGACTGGAAGGAGAGAAATTGGCCTGTAGTTATTGAGATCGCCAGGGTCACCTGATTTGAACAGTGGTATGACATGTGCTGTCTTCCATATAGGTGGTAAGGTGCCCTGAGACAGAGATAAGTTAAAAAGGTGGGTGACGGGTAATGCTAGTATGTGGTAGGCAATTTTTTGGAAGTAAGGGTCAAGGGTGTCGGCCCCAGCACTTTTTCTAGTATCCAACTGAAGCAAGAGGTCCTCTACCTCTTTCAGTGTGGCAGGTTGAAGTGAGAAAGGCGGCGAAGCTATCGGAGTTTCAGGCAGTTGGCTGGCAGTCTGGGAGCGAAATATGTTTGCAGGGGAGTTATCAAATGCCATGCCTGCAGTAGCAAAGTGGTTATTGAATGTGTCAAGTATATCCATCTTTTCGGTTATAGTCAAGTTGCCAGAGGTAATCTTGGTCGGGAGTGAATTTCCTGGGGAGTGGCCTAGCAGATCATTGATTGTGCTCCAGAGCTTGATTGGGCTCTTTGTGGCAGAGTCAAGTTTGGATTTGAAGAAGGTGGCCTTCGATTCTCTGATTGTTTTGGTACTTAAATTTTGTAGTCTCCTGAACTGGTTCCAGTCCTCTGCAGTGTTCAGTCTGTGCGCTTTTTTCCAGAGCTTATCTCTTTCTAGAAGCTAGGACTTGATCTGAGGGGTGAACCATTTACAGGTTTTGGTCCTAGTTCGAACTTTAATCAGGGGAGCATACTTATTAAGGGCCCTTGATAGAATGTTGTGGAAGATATGTAGCTGACATAATCGTTTTGGCCAGGTAGAAATCTTGCCACTGAGGGGAGTTAAGCTCGTTTAGGTAGGCATGTTCATTGAAGTTGCGCCTGGATCTCTTCATAGAGAACTTGCTGATGGGTGCTGGGTTGTTGGTGGATCTTACTCCCGCAATAAAACAATGGTCGCTGGCGTCTGAGAAGAAGACATCAGCGTGGGAGAAGAGATGAGGTTTGCTCACCATTAGCACATCCAAAAGTGTACTTTTACTGGAGTTCTTCACGTTTGGGCATGTTGGTTCAGTATTAAGTTGTGTCAGCCCATGTTCATCACAGAAGGATGCAAGAGGGGCAGCTGTGTTAGAGAGCCAGTCAAAGTTGAGGTCTCCTAAAATAATAGTTTCTGGCAGCCCCTGTCCCAACTTGTCACTTAGATATGACACAAGCTGTAGGCCAGCAGACGGTGGTCTGTAGCATCCTATTATGCAGAGTGCAGTAGTCTGTAATTTCCACTTTGAGAATTAGGCATTTGAATTCACTGGCGACAGATGCCGAGGATAAGCAGAAGGCAGAAAATTTGTCTTTAATGTAGATAGCTACCCCTCCTCCTCTGGCATGCCTATCAGCTCTGAACAAGGCATAGTTGGGTATGTTTACTTCTTTATCAGTGGTGCTGGGTCTAAGCCAAGTTTGGAAATCACAAGTATGTCAGGAGAGGTATGGTTACCCAGGTTTGTATTAAGGTTATCTTTTTAAGGAGGCTACATACGTTAATATGCAAGAAGCTTATTCCTTTTAAATTTGCTAGTTCTGCTGGCAAAGCAGTAGCTTCTGGGGGGCCAGGGTTGAGTTCTATGTTGTCTGAACATAGCAGGAGGATAAGTAGAATTTTTCTAAGAGCGCTAATTATAAGCTTGTAATTCCTGCCTTTCTCCCGTCTAGTAGATCTGATGTTTTTAGGGACTGGAAAATAGCCACCATAGAAGAGCTGATCTGTTGTAGCAAGAGCTAGTACCCCTACCACAGTAGGCGGGGAGGAGATAGAAGTCTGCGTGGTGGGAGGTGGGCCTTGTGGTGGGGGAGTGTTATAAGTACTACTGGTATGTGTGGTACAAGAGCAGGGTTCGAGGTATTGGTACTTGGAATCACGGAGGCAATTAAAGGATAAGTTGCCATGTGGTATACAGCACAAGGTGCGGTGGTAGACCAAACATGATGGTAGTTCAGGTGTCCAATGCTGGGCAGCTGGTATCAGCAGAAGGAGGGGCAGTATAAGGAGCCATATAGGGCCCAACATGATGGTACCTCAAAAAAGGAGCCACTCAATTAGCCCAGGGGCCAGTGGGGTTGCTGGATTAATGCAGCTTATCAGTAGCTTTCCGATCTAGGTCGACCCGAATTTGATAGCATTTAAAAATATTTAGTGGTGAAGGCACAGCCAAGGAGAGCCTATGCGTTTTAGTAAGGCGAGGCCCTGAGAGTTGGATCCCGTAGGCTGGACAGAGGAGGGATCATGAGCTAAGTCTCTATTGGTGGGGCACTGTGCCAGGGGCGTGGACTAATATTTGTGGGAGCTACTGTATTTAATAATCAGCGGAGGTGGGGAGAGGTGGTTGAAAAAGTTGCATCAGTTGCCGTGCCTTGTAGAGCCGGGTCCGTGTGCGGTCTGAGCTGCCAGCCAGTGGGCCGACCCGCCCGGTAGCCGGGAATCCCGCCGGGCTTAGGAGCTGGGAGCTCATGGCAGTTCCTCGGCTGAGGGAGAAGAATAGTGAGGGTTAATAAGGGGGATTCACATAAAGGGTTAGACAGAACAGCGGGGAGTCCAAAATTTGCAGAACAAAAGGACGTGTATTACTTTGGCACCCAAAAGTGTCTAGGGCCAGTGCACGTATGCAGGGAAAGGGCTGTAAACACTAGATTTCTTTCCCAAACCACAATTCAAGTCCTTTCAATTACAGACAACAAAATGCTGGGTTGTATTACAAAGGGTATATCCTCGAGGAGGGAGGAGGTGATTCTGCCACTGTATAGGTCATTAGTTAGACCACACCTGGAGTACTGTGTGCAGTACTGGCGTCCGTATCTGAAGAGGGACATTAAGTCACTGGAGGGGGTGCAGTGCAGAGCGACAAAGATGATCAAGGGGCTGGGGGACTTATCATACGAGAGGAGGTTGAAGGAGTTGAACATGTACTCACTGAGGAGAGGAGAGACAGGGTGACATGATTGAAACCTTTAAATACATGAAAGAAATAAACAAGATGGGTACAGAAGGGCTGTTCAAAGTAAGGGAGGGGAAGGCCACCAGGGGCTGTGATATGAGACTGGAGCGAGGAAGGTTCAGGAGGGAGATGAGGAGACACTTTCTTACAGAGAGGGTGGTGGCTGGGTGGAATGCATTACCTGCTGAAGTGGTATGCAGTAGAACAGTGGACTGCTTCAAATGAGGATGGGACAGGACAAGGGGGAGGGTTAATGAAGGGGAAGGGTGGAAGGGAAGGGCAGCTGCAGAATAAGGGGTGCTAGCTGCACATTCAAGCAGACTTGATAGACCTCTAGGCCTTTATCTGCTGGCAAATTTCGTATGTTTGTATGTTCGTAGACTGGGTTAACACTTCGGCTTTTTAACATTTGTCCCAACATAAACCTTTTTAGGTTTTAAAATCAAAGAGCAGAAGCTGGCTTCTGCCAGGGACCAATCAGAGCGTGGTCTGAGAGGGCGCTTGCAATCTGGTTAGTTGTGGCAGTTGCAGTACCTTGTAGGACCTTGGGTCCGTGTCTGCAGTCTCGAGCATTGGCTAGATGGGCGCCGACCACCCAGTAGCTGGGAATCCCATGGCTTAGGAGCTGGAAGCCTGGGTAGTAGTTCCTCGGCTGAGGGAGAGAAGGAAAGCAAGAATTAATAAAGGGCATTCATACAAGGGTCAGACAGAACAGCGGGGATCCAAAATTTGCAGAACAAAAGGACGTGTATGGTACCAGCAATGCCAAAAGAGGTAGTGAGGAGGAGTAGTAGGTGATTGCACCCCAAGGTAGTTTGTTTGGTGTTGCTGGCCTGCTTAACTGCTAGCTGGTTTATAGTTGGAAGGGTATATAGTCGAATTAGGGTGAGGTCCCTAACAATAGGGCAGGTAGAGCAGTAATTGAGAGGAGTTGGATGGAGTGGCTGGAGAAAAGGTTGAGAGCAAATGTGTGATCCTGTGGGTGGGACTGCTTTAAAAGGGCGGTGAGAAAGTGGGTCAAGTCAGGTATTGAAGACAGGGAGGCCAATAGCATGAAAATGTGCAGCAGTGGAGTGACCAATCTGCTGCTAGGCTGAGGAAGGTGGAGTAAGGGTCTGTTAATACTGTGACGAGGGTGAGGGAGGAGGGGGAGGGGTGGGTGAAAAATTCAGTCAGAACAAAGCACAGAAAGAGATTTCCCTGAGATCAGGAAGCGCCAGGCGTTGGAAAATCAGCCAAGGAGTACAGCTGCCAGTCAGTGCCTGGTTCCTCCACTGGACATCCAGTCAAAACAGTGGCATTCAAAACCATGAGTTTCAGAGGTCCGGTGCGTACCTGAATCTGTCCGGGGGTCAGTCGGGTGGTCTGTTAGCTGTGGCTTGCTCAGGGAGAGCCAAGGCCACAGGAGCAGCTTGGGAGGCCCGCAGATGGGCTGTCTGTGGAACAAGGAGGGAAACACAGAGGATTAAATACAGCTAGAGTACAATAGCAAGCTCAGTGGGGCAGGCAATGGGGAAAGACAAAGCATGAGGTAAAGAGGTGGTAAATGCAGGGCAATTATTTGGAGCTAGAAGAGGAGTTAATGGGGGGTTGTCGTGCTTTGGCACCGGGATGTCTGAGGAGGACAGCAGCAGCAGCAGGGGGTGTAAGGAAAGGGTTTGTAGGTAAGGCAGAGAAGAAAGTAAGGTGTTTAGAGAGACAGCATTACAAGTGGGGCAGAGAAATTAATAATTGGCAGAGTGACCAGTGTGGGGAAGGGGCAGAGTTCGTCAGTAGGGCAGAAATGGAAAACTGCAGCAGTCTTGCTCAGTAGCTAGGTCAAGCAGTCAAACATAGGCTACTATACAATACAGTTTGTCCAGCACTAAGTAACCCTGAGAGGCTAGACTAGTGGCTTGTAATAGACTAGCTAAGCTGGCAGGTAAAGTAAGACCAATTGATGCATAACATATGTAGATTACATTAACAAAAATTCAGTCCAGAACAAAGCACAGAAAGAGATTTCCCTGAGATCAGGAAGCGCCAGGCGTTGGAAAATCAGCCAAGGAGTAAAGCTGCCAATCAGTGCCTGGTTCCTCCACTGGGCATCCAGTCAAAACAGTGACATTCAAAACCATGAGTTTCAGAGGTCCGGTGCGTACCTGAATCTGTCCGGGGGTCAGTCGGGTGGTCTGTTAGCTGTGGCCTGCTCGGAGAGAGCCAAGGCCACAGGAGCAGCTTGGGAAGCCCGCAGATGGGCTGTCTGAATCTGTCCGGGGGTCAGTCGGTGGTCTGTTAGCTGTGGCCTGCTCGGAGAGAGCCAAGGCCACAGGAGCAGCTTGGGAAGCCCGCAGATGGGCTGTCTGAATCTGTCCAGGGGTCAGTCGGTGGTCTGTTAGCTGTGGCCTGCTCGGAGAGAGCCAAGGCCACAGGAGCAGCTTGGGAAGCCCGCAGATGGGCTGTCTGTTTAATTAGAACAGAGGCAGTCAAAAATGGAAGATATATTATAGTCTTTAATTCAAGATTTGGAGGGATGCCAAAAGAAGTTGCAAGAAACCAGGTCAAATTGGACAGCTTCAAAAATAGAGCCTGCCGCAAGAATATGAGAGTTTATGGCATTCAGCAGGAATGGGAAAAGGGTACATCCCTAAAAGAAATTGTTCTCCAAATCTTAACTCTATTATTTGGCAATTCTACAGATGTTCCAACCATTGACAGAACACATTGGCTGGGGCTATCACAGGGAAAATTCTGGTTCCAGACCTGCAATTATAAAATTTCTGTCTTCTGATGGTAAAGAATCAGTCATGCAGTCATACTACAAGAGAGGGAACTTTCTTTTCAAAGATCAGCGGATATTTTTCAAGAATGATTTTTCAAGGGCTTTATGGGACAAAAGGAGAACTTTTAATAACTTACAACATCTTTGGAAGAAAGGAATAAAAGTGTTTATTATTTTTCCAGCTAAACTAAAAGTGCTTCTGAATCATCAAGTTTTGATATACGATAATCTTCTGGACGCTCTCTGAGATCTTAAGTTAAGACTCCCAGAACATTTCATGGATTACGATTCTGCAATATAATGTGGGACTGGTTCTTCTCTTACTTAAGCTTAAGCTTTTTTGCCTTTCAAGGGTAGTTGATTAATAAAGATGCTGGAGGGATGGGGGGTCGGGGTCTGCGCACAAATTAAATGGTGTGGTTGATCACCAGACATTTGTCTATGGTGATGTGGGGGGTGGGGGGTTTGTGGGCACCTTAGGGAGGTGAAGACACACTGTGTATTTTTAGAATATAACATGAATACGTCAGGTTGCAGTCAAGCAGGAGGAGTCAAATTAACACATGATGATGGGGTAAGAAATGATAAGCTCAGCAGGAACATTTATCTAAAATGACTTCCATTTTAAGGATAGCAACCTGGAACATAAACAGTTTCAATTCCTTTGTCAAGGGGTACCTTATATTAGCCAGAATCAAAAAATTGAAGCTGGATATACTATTATTATAGAAGGCATTTCTTAATCAAAAAGAATTAGAAAGACTTGCAAGAAGATGGCCAGGGAAGATTTACTCTTCACTTGGCCCCAAGAAGAACGGTGCCGGGGTTCTTATACTAATCTCTAAACACTTCAAGGGTTCTGTTGAGAAGTCAGTATCAGACTCACAGGGCTGCATAGTAGCTGTCAAAATTAAATCCGAGGCAGAGGTTTTGACCCTGTGTTCAGTCTATGCTCCATTTTCTGGTTATGATGATTTTTTGGCAGAGGTTAGCAAAATTTTGTATGATATGGACAGTCTATATGCTATACTGGGTGGGGACTTAAATTGTCTGAATATAGATCCGTTAGATAAATCAACTCCTTTCTTCTCCTGTGATAGATATAAAGCTAAAAGACTTAAAATTTGTCTGAATGTTGCTAACCTAGTAGACATATGGAGAGAAATAAACCCAAATGTTAGGGATTATACTTTTTATTCAGCACAACACAAAATGTATTACTGACTTGATTATTTTCTAGTCTCTAAGGATCTTCTGGTCTCCTGCATGGTAATCAAAGCAATTATACATTCCATACTTATATCAGACCATAATATGGTATCTTTAGATCTGGGTTTAGAAGCTAGAAGTCCCAGATCAAATATTTGGAGAATAAATAATTATCTGCTGTCTGATACTGATATTTACAGGCAAGTTCAGAAAGCAATTAAAGATTTTTTTTGTTGATAATGGGACATACTCTTCTAATATTATACAAAGTTGGGATGCCTGGAAAGCAACAATTCAGGGAATTTTGATTTCTGCAGCTTCATAGAGGAATAAAACAATACTTCAGAAACAAAAAGAAGTTCAAGGGAAACTTAAAGACTTAGAATTAGAGATCAAAAATGGGAACACAGACAAAAAAGGTGAGCTGGCTGACTTAAGGAAATTTATTGATTCAACTGAAATTTATCAGACCAAATTTCTGTGGGCAAGGAAAAATAAAAGCTGGAAACAATATAGTGAGCAAATTGGGAAAACGTTAGCTAGAAGATTTAAAGAAAGCCGAGAAAAATCAGAGATAGTACTAATAACAAAATCAGATGGTACTAATTATCAGTCCCAGGAAGAGATTCAGGGTGAATTTTTGGAATATTACAAGGCTTTATACAGTTCTCAATGTAATCCTACTATAGAAGATATATCTTACTATGCTCAATTCTGCTCAATGAAAATTGAGGAGAACAGTCGGGAATGCCTGACGGCCTCTATTACTGAAAAAGAAATAACTGAAGTGATCAATAACATGAAAAAAGGCAAATGTCCTGGCCCAGATGGGTTTTCTGCAGAATTTTATGCTGCTTTTGCTTCAACAATAATTCCTTGGTTAAATATACTTTATAACCAAATACAGTTACAGTACACTCTTCCAGATTCATTCAATCAGTCATTTATTTCATTAACACTGAAACAAGGGAAAGATTTATCTAAAAAAGAGAATTACCGACCAATAGCAAGACTTAACATAGACTATAAAATATATACAAAAATTCTTAACAAAAGAATATTATCTAATTTGAATTCTGTAATTCATATTAACCAGTCCGGTTTCAAACCAGGTAGATATATACAGTCAGGTCTTATTAAATTACAGTATACTACTGAATATCTTCAGGATTCAGGAGTTCAGGTTCTGTTCTTAGCCCTGAACACTACCAAAGCTTTTAATGTGCTGCAGTGGACTTATGTGCTTCAGGCTATGTGAATTTTCAGTTTCCTCTTACAGATGAAAGGATATATTCAGACAATTTACAAAAACCCAAGGGCTCAGTTAAAAATCAATGGCCAGCTGACAGACTCCTTTCGTCTGCGCCGTGGTGTAAGACAAGACTGTCCATTATCTTCCTCATTATTTATTATTGGTTTAGAATTACTATTAAAAGAAATACAAGCCAATCAACAGATTATTGGAATTAGAATAGCCTCTTTATAACTCAGATATAATGCTTATGCAGACCACTTGTTGGTTATGGTTCAGGAGCCTAGCAAAACCTGACTGAGTTAATGAAATTGATAAAAAGAGTCTCTAAAATATTGGATTATGCAATAAATGAATCCAAGTCTGAGATATTGACTTTCAACTTTCCCCAAACAGCAGATTTTAAAAATATAATACAGGCCATGATCCAGCCTGAAAGACTATCTTATTTAGGTTTAATTATTACCAAAAAATCCCAAGACTAGCAGGAAAAAAATTTCCGACCTATGTACAGTCAAATTAAGGCCCAATTAAATACGTGGAGCAAATTTCGCATTTCTATTTGGGGGGAAAATCCAATTAATAAAAATGACTGTAATACAGATTTTATCGCACAAATTACAGTCTATAATTCACCCAATACCACTAAACTGGTCTAAAAAGATCAATAATTTGTTTAAGAACTTTATATGGAATAATAAAACATCTCATATTTCATGGTCCAAACTATATACGACAAAAGAAAAAGGTGAGCTGGCTTGTCTGGACGTCTTGGTTTGTTATTATTCTTATATTATTAAATCTATATTAAACTGGGCATTTAAAGATACCTATTTGGTTTGGGAAAATCAGATTCTTTTGACATATCACAAAGAATAGATATATATCAAAGGCTGGATATTCAAACTGCGCTATTTTGTGGCGCAAGCCCTTGCGCTGCACAAAATAGTTGCGTAGGGGTGTGGCCTGGGCGATATTCAAAGGAATTGCACTATTGAGCAACTCCTTTGAATATCACCCCGCCACAGCCACTGTGCATGGCGCAGTGGAACTTGCCCCACCGCAAGTGGTCAGAGTGGAGCATTCAAGTTGCGGTGGTGCAAGTACCATTGCGCCAGGTGCAAATTTCCCATATTCAAAAGGTGACATGCAAATGGCGCCATAATTCATGCAAGGTGCAGGGGGGGCCATTTGCATCTATTTATGGCCCCATTTGCATGCCATTAGCATGCAGGTGTGCCGATCCCCGAGGACTTGCACCTGGCACCCTGCCAGGCAGCAGCCGTCGGGGACCGACACCTGCAGCCCGATCGCGGAGCAAAAGTGTAAAAATCCCCACCCCGACTGGCCCGATCGCGGGCAGCAAAGTGTCAACCCCCAAGAACATATCCTGGTGGTCCAGTGGACTGCTAAGCCCGATTGCGGGCTGCAAAATGTTCAACACCCCCAAGAACATATCCCTGGTGGTCCAGTGGACGCTAAGCCGATTGCGGGCTGCAAAATCTTCAACACACCCCAAGAACATATCCCTGGTGATCTAGTGGCCCCCACCCTACCCACCCACGAAGCCCCACCACCGCTCCCCCGCCAGCCGGCGGGCAGCAGTATCCACCCGCCTGCCGCCCCACCCCCCGCCGCCCACCGACTGACTGCCGGTAGGGCCTGCCGCCCATTGGTGCAGAGCAAGAGCCAATGGATGTGCAGCCCATACCAAAAGGCAGTCAGATATGTGAATGAAAGAATTCATTCACATATCTGGACTGCCTTACGAGGTGGGCTGCACGCCCATTGGCTGTTGCTCGCACCAATGGGCGGCAGCCCTACCAGGCAGTCAGTTGGTGGGTGGCGGGCAGCAGGCAGGTGGATGCTGCCACCCGCCGCTGACGGGGGAGCGGGTGGTGAGGCTTCGTGGGTGGGTGGGGTGGGGCTACCAGATCACCAGGGTAGGTGGTCCTGGGGGGTTTGAACAATTTGAAGTCCGCGATCAGGCTTCGAGGTCCATTGACCACCAGTGACAGTTCTGGGGGTTGACTTCTGTGCTGCCCGCAATCGGCTGGTGGGGGTGTATTTTACAATTATGCCCACGATCGGACTAGTGGGGGTTTATTTAACCTTATGCCCGCGATCGGGCTAGTGGGGGGTTATTTAACCTTATGCTCACGATCGGGCTAGTGGGGGTTTATTTAACCTTACCACGATCGGGCTAGTTTCGGACTCTGCACAGACAAGAACCCCTATTGCGCATGGCGCACCCCTTTTGAATACCTAGCCCCAAGAATATATTATTTTCTGTATCAAAAGGGATAAAGTCCAAGTCCCTTTGACTAAAATCTTAGTATATCATGCATAAATTTCTGCTTAAAGGGACACTGTCAACCCCTTAGGTCTCAAAGTATCCCTAGTTTAAAAAATATATTTTATGATTGCCAAAATTCTGTAAAGATTGTTGATGTAGCTGATATTTTTATTCTGACTCTTATTTTCTTTAAAAAAGTGAAAAACAGACTACCCAACATACTGGTGTTATCACACCAAAACAGGTTTGTTTACATTCTTTGATCAACTCTAAATGCATCTTTCCTAGACTTGGGAACACCCACAAAACAATCTAGCCCCTTATGATGCAGTGGGAGTTTAGGATGCTACTTCCTTATGAGTGACTGCACTGTTTGGGTGTGTTTCTAATGCTCAGGAAGTATGCAGTAAGAACAGAACCAGGATTGTAAACAAAACAAAGTTGTTTATAAATAGACATTGCCATGCATTTCAGTTCTGCTAAGCAAGAAGACAGACAAAACAAACAGCAACATCAGTGAATTTTAGAGAGGGTAAGCAATCATAAAATGTGGGGTTTCAACTATAAATAATATGATGAAAAACAGGTTGACAGTGTCCCTTTAAAACTAAATGGTTGATTACTAACTCACCTTTAAACACGATTTGGAATAATCCTAAATATCTTTTAGATGGTAAAGTTCTAAATAACTCAAATTGGATTAAAAATGGTATCACTAGATGGAGAGACTAATATTCACATGGTTCCAAATTATCATGAAATGTATTCAAAGTCAGATTTCATTTGTCTGACTTGGATTTTTTATTCTTTAATCAAATAAGGTCTATTTATAAAAAAGATTACCAGACATGGGAACGCAACCCTAACAACTATTCTATAGAGCAAGAATTAAATCAGACCCTACTTCCCAAAGGGAAAGGCATTACATTATTTTCTTGGATTAGCTCCAAGTTCCTGCCTAATCCCTTTAAGATATTCAGCAATACTAAATTACAATGGGAAAAAGAGCTTTAACAGTCAATATCAAATCAGTATTGGTTAAAGGCCTTGGTACAAACTCACTCTTACAAATTAACTAGGGACAAATCAATCCAATACAAAATTATGATGAGGGCATATTATGCACCTTTCAGGCTTTACAGGAAGAAAATAAAAACTTCTAGCAACTGCTGGGTTTGTGATCACCCAGATGCTGATTCATTGCATATGTTCATATATTGTAAATGTAGCAAAGCATGGTGGGATCAGTCTTTCTCTGTTTTGAGAGGGACTGGCTTCCAAATGGATAACTGGGATTCATATTTAAATTGCTTTTTAGGACTAGACCCCCTTAGTAATAATGAATTTAAATCTTCCAAAATCTATTATAAAGGCCACTCAATATCCACAGACCCTATTGCTGCCACTACAAAATGTTGCTTTCTCACAACCCAGTCAGACATATATACTGCCTTGCATTTCAGGCCTTTTAGATGGTAATTTAGGGGTCTATTTTTCTGTCCTACGGGCCCTCCATTACTGGTGCATTATTGTTCTTGCTCCTCAATGCTAACAACATGTAGGTGTACTTATTCTAAATTGTTCTCCATCCTATTTTTGTATTTATCTATCTTTTTCCTCTTTTGCTAGCGGTACAGTTGTTGTATTGTTGTTTATATTTTCTGTAATTCTGCTTTGTATCTCTGTATTATTCTCCCTATCCCCTCCTCCCCCAGGGCGCATCTGGAATTGAGCGGTACTCTGCTCAGTATGCCTACCTGGTAAAATGCTTAAATAAATAAATAAATAAAATAATATCTATCAAAAGATTAATTTTGAAATATTGGAATTCAACAGATTCAAATCCCAGTTTTCCAGTTTCCGAATGGAAGCAGTTATTCCTAAATTCCCTGTATGAAAATGAGTTTGTATTAGACTATGCTCCATTATGGACTTTATATAAAAATAATTTCCAATAAAGGTCAAAAGAAGATTTTGATAAATTAAATCTTAGATTGTACTAGGGTTTGGACTTTTGGGGCAATTCAGTGTAAGATTTATGGGTCTGAAGTTCATCTAGAAATAACATAATCTGGTGTCCTTTTTTCTTACCTCACCTATATATAGTCCTCTTAATGGTTTTTAAATATTTTGACTCCACTGTCTGTAATATTTGTAAATGTATAAGATATTTGACTGTTAAGTAATGTTGATGTAATCATACTGTGTCTAAATAAAAACATTTTTTTGCAAAAAAAAAAAGTCCCAAACTGACAGATATGATAGCTCTGACTCCACTGATGCTCCCAGAGCATAAAGGCTTCCATATGCTTGGTTGTCAGCCAGAGGGATGAGGTACAATTCTTACCCAGGATTCAGAGCAGTCAGCCTGAGTAGAGATGCTGGCCTCACCCACGTGACTTCCAGTCCTATTACCTTATGACTTCCAGGCCTATTACCATGTGACTTTCATGCTCAGCTTCAACAATGTCTTCCAGGGCTAGGAGTCCGAAACTCTCAGGGTGATAGCTCTGATTCCACTGATACTCATAGAGCATCGAGACTTTCATATTCTTGGTTGTCAGCCAGTGGGCTGAGGAACAATTCTTATCCAGGATTTAGTGCAGTCAGCCTGGTTAAATATCCTGGCCTCACCCCTGTGACTTCCATGCCTAGCTTCAACCATGTCCTCCAGGGCTAGGAGTCCGAAACTCTCAGGATGATAGCTTTGATTCCACTGATACTCCCACAGCGTGGTGACTTCCATATGGTTGGTTGTCAGCCAGTGGGCTGAGGAACAGTTCCTACCCAAGATTTATTTATTCATTTATTTATTTAACAGTTTTACCAGGAATGCACACTGAGCAGAGTACTGCTCGATTCCAGATGCGTCTTGGAGGGGGGTGTCAATGGAGATGCAAATATTCAAAATACAATCATTGATTATAACACAAGGAACAGAACAGTATAATCCATACAGTCAGCCTGGGTAGATACACTGTCCTCACCCCTTTGACTTTCAGGTCTATTACCTTGTGACTTCCAGGCCTGTTACTGTGTGGCTTCCATGCCCAGCTTCAACTATGTCCTCCAGGATAGGAGCTCCAAACTCACAGGATGATAGCTCTGACTACACTGATACTCCCACAGCGTGGTGACTTCCATATGTTTGGTTGTCAGTCAGTGGGCTGAGGAACAGTTCCTACCCAGGATTTAGTGCAGTCAGCCTGGGTAGATATACTGTCCTCACCTATTTAACCTTCAGGTTTATTACCGTGTGACTTCCAGGCGTATTACCTAGTAACTTCCAGGCCTACATTCAACCACTTTTCTCAGGCTACCAACTCACAAGAATCTGAAATCTCCACCTTGAATTAGAAGGACGCTGAATGTTGTGTCAGGTTAAATTTTAAACTTTATTTGTGAAAATAATTAAAGATACAGGGACAGCTAGTCCCACAGCCGAACATTTTTGCATCCCTTTGGACACTTTTTCAAAGCTTTGAAAAAGCGTCCGAAGTGATACAAAAACGTTCAGCTGCGGGACTGGCTGTCCCCCTATCTTTAATTATTTTCACAAATAAAGTTTAAAATTTAACCTGACACAACGTTCAGTGTCCTTCTAATTCATGGTGGAGATTTAAATGACGAAGTACTTGCTTTATGTGTTTCATATTACTTCATTTTGCACTGATCCTTGCCAGTGGTGAGCTACCTGTCTGAGAATTGCATTGAACTCACAGGAATGATAACTCTGACTCCACTGATGCTCCCACAGCACGGATAGTTCCATAAACTTGTTTGTCAGTCAGGAAGGCGAGAGGTACAATTCTTACCCAGAATTCAGTGCAGTCCGTATGGGTAGAGATGCTGGCCTTCCCCCTGTGACTTCCAGGCCTATTACCCTGTGACTTCCAGGCCCAACTTTAACCACATCCTTCAGGGCTTGAAGCCCCAAACTGACAGAGATGATAGCTCTGACGCCACTGATGCTACCAGAGCATGAAGAGTTCCATATGCTTGGCTGTCAGCCAGGAGGATGAGGTACAGTTCTTCCCTGGATTCAGAGCAGTCAACCTGAGTAAAGATGCTCGCCTCACCCATATGACTTCCAGTCCTATTACCCTGTCACTTCCAGGCCTTTTACCATATGACTTCCATGCCCAGCTTCAACCATGTCCCCCAGGGCTAGGAGCCCTAAACTCACAGGATGACAGGTCTGACTCCACTGATACTCCCACGGCATAGAAACATAGAAACATAGATTTTGATGGCAGATAAGGACCGCTTGGCCCACCCAGTCTGCCCATTTCCCTACCTAATGGATAAGCTGCAGATCCTAGTTAACCAGCAGCCTACTTCTTCCTACCCCCAACCCCTAGAATTGCCTTATGACTGTCCCATGCATGCTTGAATTCCACCACTGTTTTTGACTCCACAACCTCCTCCGGAAGGCCGTTCCATGCATCCACAGCCCTCTCTGTGAAAAAATACTTCCTTAAATTACCTCTGAGCAGCCCCCCTTCTATCTTCAAATTGTGCCCCCTTGTTCTTGCACACCTTTTTTTGAAAGATGCTACCGTCTTGGACTTTGTTGATTCTCTTGAGGTACTTGAAAGTTTCTATCATGTCCCCCCTCTCCCTCCTTTCCTCGAGTCTATACATATTCAGCTCCTTAAGTCTCTCTTCATATGTCTTCCGGTGCAGACCCTGCACCATTTTAGTTGCCCTCCTCTGGACAGCCTCCATCCTGTCTATGTCTTTGCAGAGATTGGGTCTCCAGAACTGCACGCAGTACTCCAGATGGGGTCTCACCAACTGTCTGTACAGAGGGATAATAACTTCCTGTTTTCTACTGGTGATGCCTCTCCCCATGCATCCCAGTATCCCCCAGCCCTCCTTGCTGCCCTCTCACATTGCTTGCCCACCTTTAGGTCATCTGATATGACTACCCCAGGTCCCTTTCCATTTTTGTTGTTGTTAGTATCTCACCCCCATTGTATACTCTTCCCTGGGTTTTGTTCCCGGTGCATTACCTTCACTTAGCATTGAATCTAAGCTGCCATACATTTGACCATTCCTCTAACCTTGCCAAGTCCTTCTCATCCTTTCCACCCCACCTTGTGCATCAACTCTGTTGCAGATCTTTGTGTCATCTGCAAAGAGACATACTTTTCCTTCCAGTCCCTCTGCAATGTAAACATAAAAGACATTGAAGAGGACTGATCTATCTGAACCTGAGGTACCCCACTAGTAACCCCCTTTCTTCAGAGTGGACTCCATTTACTATTACTTTCTGTGTCCTATTCTCCAGCCAATTCTTTACCCAGGCTGTCATCTTGGGACCCACTCCCAGGCTGGCTAACTTGTATATTAATCTTTTGTGTGGGACTGTGTCAAATGCCTTGCTAAAGTCTAGGTAGGCCATGTCCACAGCCCATTCCTGATCTACTACTTTGGTCACCCAGTCAAAGAAATCTATCAGATTTGTCTGGCATGACCTTCCCGCTGTGAATCCATGCTGCCTTGGGTCCTGAGCCCTCTGGCCTCTAGATACTCAACAATTCTTTCCTTCAGAAGTGATTCCATCATTTTCCCTACCACTGAGGTTAAACTAACAGGTCTGTAGTTTTCTGCTTCTGCTTTGCTCCCACTTTTGTGAAGGGGAATCACATCTGCCCTTCTCTAGTCCTCTGGTACCACCCCATCCTCCCATGATTTGTTAAAGAGGGTTGTCAGTGGTGTCACTAGTTCTACCCTTAGTTATTTTAGAATTCTGGGATGAATCCCATCAGGCCCCATTGCTTTGTCCACCTTCAGTTTTAGGAGTTCTTTCAGAACCCTTTCTTCTGTAAATGGGCTGGTATCAACTTCTGTATCCAGAGTATTTCTACTGTTTGTTTTAGGTACCTCCCCACTTCCTTTGTAAATACTGAGCAAAATATTTGTTTAGTATCTCTGCCTTTTCACAGCCACCCTCTGCACCCCCTCCTCTTTATTAAGCCTCACTAACCCTCCTTGGTCTTCTTCGCTCCCTGATGTACCTATAAAGGTTTTATCCCCTTCTTAACTGAGTTGGCTATCTTTTCCTCGGTTTGGGCCTTTGCTGTTCTGACTGCCTTCCAGCTTCCTTTTGCTTTAACTGATACAGTTCTCTGTCCTGCTCCTTCTGTGATTCCTTGTGCTTCCTGAATGATTTCTTTTCTCTTGAACCTTCACTGCCACTTCCTTTGAGAACCATAGGGTTTCTTACATCGTTTCGTTTGTTTATTTGCTTCACACAAAGGCTTGTTACCTCTGTGATGGCAGTTTTATTATTCCCCATTGTTCTTCCACCCTCCTTCCTGTCCATTTGTTAGTGCATTCCTTAGGCACTCACCCATTTTGGCAAAGTCAGCTCTCCTAAAGTCCAGTACTTTTGCCTTTGTATGGCTTGACTCTATTGCTGTGTTTATTGTGAACCATACTGTTCGATGGTCATTAGTTCCCAGATGGCTACCCACTTCTACATCTGTGATCCTCTCTCCATCTCCATTTGAGAGAACCAGGTCTAAGATTGCTCTCTCTCGGGTGGGCTCCAGTACTAGTTGTCTAAGGCATGCCCCCTGTAGGGCATCTAGAATAACCCCACTCTTTGATGTGGCTGCTGCAACTGCACTCCAGTTAACATCTGGCATATTCAGATCACCATCAGCAATATCTCCCTTTTCTGCCATTCTAAGTATTCTTTCTATCATTTCCTTGTCCATTTACTCCCCGGTAGAAGTCTGTCTAACCCTGTGCAGATTGTGGTGCCATTGCCGGTCTCAAATTTACCCCAGTGCTTCTTCTCCTCCCTGTTTTCCCTTTTGTTCTGTTGCTTTGATTCCTTCCCTTGTGTAAGAGCTACTCCTCCTCCTCTTTACCCTCCCTGTCCCTCCTGTAGATAGTGTATCCTGGTATGTTTATGTCCCAGTCATGGTTTTGTGTGTACCATGTTTCTGTGACTGCCACGATATCCAGATGTTCCTCCTCCATCAAGGCCACTAATTCAGGAAGCTTGTTACTCAGACTACGGGCATTGGTACTCATTGCTCTCCATTTTTTGATGTCTTTACCTTCTTTTGCAGCATCCCCCACTGACCTGTCTACCTCGGTCTTTTTCTCATTTAGTACCCTGTTTTGTAGGGAGAGGATGGGATTTTCCTGCTGCTTATCAGTGCCTCCCCCCTTGACAAGTTTAAAAGCTTGCCAATGAAGCATTTAAACCGATTGCTCAAAAGACTTGTTCCCTTCCTGGACAGATGCAGACCATCCTGCCAGTATAGGCTGGCGTCCCTCCAGGTGGAACCCCAGTCCCCAATGAAGCCAAACCCCTGTGCTCCACACCATTTTTTCAACCATTCATTAAACTGCATGGTGCAAAGTACCCTCGCCTCACTCATGCCATTGACAGGCAGCACCTCAGAGAAGGATACTGTGTGTGCTACTTGTCTTAGGCCCCTCCCCAATTCTACAAAGTCCTTCTGCACTGCTCTAATTTCATGATTAGCCAAGTCATTTGTCCCTAGGTGGACAATGACATCCAGCTCAGACTCCGTGCAGCTGTTCTCGTGATCCTGAGGATGCGCTTCCTGTCTCTCCAAGCCATGGCACCAGGCAGGCACCTTACTTCAGTTTTCCCTGCTCCCCCCAGTTCTATCCCCCTAATAATTGAGTTCCCCACCAGGAGCTGCTTCCTGTCCTTGTGGTGTCCTCTGCCTCCTTCCTGTGGGCCTCCCTTATGACAGTTGTCCTCAGCCTCCTTAGTCTCCTTTGTGGGTGCATCCATAGGGGAGCTATGCTCCCCCAGAATGGTGTATGGATTGTGGTGTGGAACAACTGAGTGGGTGTGCCTCTGTTCCACCATTCTCACCCTCCCTAAGCCCACTGTGGTCCAACTGCTGTGCTTTCTTCGCAACCTCTGAGGTAGTGGTGGTGGCTCTGGTGCTCCCTGGATGGGGGACGTTCCCTTCCTACTGTCCAGTGTGGCCTGGGGGAAGGTTCCCTTACTACTCTCCAGTGTGGCCTGAAGACGGGCAACTTCCTCCCTCAGGGCAGAGAGTTGTCTGCAAATAGGGCAGCATCTCAGCCTCCAGAAAGACTCCCGGAAGACTGCTGCCCCACAGCCATTACATTGCACTACTCCCCACATTTTCTTTTTGTGTGTGTGTGTGATTGGTTTGTAATATAGAAATATATATATATATATATGTATATATTATACAATGTGTATCTTATATTGTCAGTGCAGTGTGCTAGAGAGGATATGACAGTGATATGCACCTTGCACTCTTGAGGAAATGATGTCAGAACCCCAGGTATAAAGGAACTATTTCCAGGGGTGGGTGGGGTGAGGGTGGGAGGATTGGGCCTAAACTGTGCCCTCACAAAACAATCAGCTAAAAGCTCTGACCCACCGCTGTGATGAGTGCCTTCCTGTCCAGCAAGATGCCCTACACAACAATTTGACAGAGAAAATACCCTGCTAATCAAACAGAGAAAATCCACACATCCAAGTCAGACACAGGTAAACCTCCCCAGCCCAAAACAGGCCTGGTGGTTTGTGCTCTGAAAGCTGTCAGCCCCAAAATAAGTCAGCTGTGCTTTAATCTCTTCCTGCACTGAAAATGTTAAGAATTGTAACAAACAAACGTAAACCTAGATCCATCTCCCTCTGTTGCTTGAAAGACTGTCTTTTCCTGTTTCACACTGCAGGTTTTTCTATGACAACTCCTTAACCACAGTAACTTATTTAAAAATAGTTTAAGTATCAAACTCCTACGCACCAGTAAATTATTTAAAAATAGTTTCTGTCCCCAAATCCTAGTAGTCAATCCAGCTACCCCCAAGGGACAACCAAAATGCAGTATTCAAACACTTGTGAAGTTACTTCCAACATAAGCAGAGTTTGCAAGCTCCTTTTTTAACTCCTCAGCCACCTGTAATTTATTCAAAAATAGTTTAACTGTCAGAAAATCCTAGTAGACAATCTAGCTACCTCCAAGGATCTACCCAAATGCAGTATTTAAATCCTTCTGAAGTTACTAACAAGATAAACAGAGTTTGCAAGCCCCTTCTTGGTTAAACACTAAATAAATATGTGAATAAAGAGCAATTACCAAGGGTAGTTAGTTTCATCTCCCACAGAATTAAGAAAAAGTGCACGTTTGTTGCAGATATCAAGTGCAATATAGAATTTCTCACACAGCTCACAGCTGAATAAAGAAGAAGTGTCCTTCCAGGTCAAGAAAATGTGCTTTGTGTCTCTAAAAATTGCAGTCTCCAGTAATTTATAGTAATCTGATCTAGTCTGGATATCTCCACCCAGGGCAATTTGTTGACAATGGTTATGATGTAGCCCTTCCTGTTCCAATACAACACTTTTTGGTCTGAAAACAATGTCCTGCACCTAAGGCTGTCTGTGTTTCAATTCACACTGCAGGTTTTGCTATGACAACTCCTTAACCACAGTAACTTATTTAAAAATAGTTTAACTATCACAAACTCCTACGCACCAGTAAATTATTTAAAAATAGTTTCTGTCCCAAAATCCTTGTAGTCAATCCAGCTACCCCCAAGGGACAACCAAAATGCATGGTGACTTCCATATGATTGGTTGTCAGTCAGTGAGCTGAGGAACAGTTCCTACTCAGGATTTAGTGCAGTCAACCTGGGTAGATATACTGGCCTCACTCCTGTGACTTCCAGGTCTATTACCTTGTGATTATTATCCAGTGACTTTAAATGCCCAGATTCAACCACTTCCCTCAGGCTAGGCACTACCAACTCACAAGAATGATAACTCTGACTCTACCGATGTTCTCACAGCATGGAGTGTTCCATAGGCTTGTTTGTCAGCCAGGGAGACAAGGTGCAATTCTTACATCGAATTCAGTGCAGTCTGTATGGGTAGTAGTGCTGTGCGGAATGAGGAATTCTGCCTGTGGAATTAGTGCAGAATAACCATTTCGCTGGCAGAATTTCTGCCAGAATTTCACTGGTTCTTCAGTGGAATTCTGCCTACTGTGATCCATGGAATAACATTCCGTGGAAAAGCAATTTTTCCACAGAAAATTATTCCGCAACAATTTCCACAGAAAATATTGAGATCTGCAGAATAATTTTCTGCAGGACAGCATTTTCTGTGGAAAATCATTCCACAATTAGTTTCTACTGCAGAATTCCGCCTCTCCATTTGTGACGAAATTCAGCGGAATTTTGAAAATTTCATGGAATTTCGTTCTGCCGGAATTTGTAAATTCTGCATAGCACTAGTAAACACTATTATTCTTTTCCTCCACCAGGGGGCGGTGGAGTGACATTCTCAACTGTTTTCAACTGCAACTGCCTCACTAAACTGACACTGCTACTGTTTCCCCCACAGAGATTCCTGGCAGCTGCCTGGCATAAACATTTTCTAACTAAGATTTTTATACCCAAAATATATCAACATGTCTAGCTAACTAACCTGCCATCTAGGATACTTAACAGTGGGAAGAGGGTGGGTAGAAGATTAACCACATACTCTTTTTTTCCCCAAAAGCGCTCACAAGTAACCTGGCAAGGCCATAGATAACAGTCTCTTTTATTTTCAAGTCCTAGCCTAGCTTTTACACTGGAGGGTATAGGTGATCGCAATCCTAGAAAAGAAAGGGGGTGGTCCCTATTTAACAGTCCTACTTACCAATCCTAATCTACCTATTAGGTTCAAGCATACCCTATTAAACCTAAACTATCTGACTAACATTTCACGTATTAGAGACTAAGCATTTAGATTTTTTTTTCAGACCATAAATCATTGTTTGACTACAATACTACTGTCCATGCTAAATGTAGAATAAAAGCTTTTTTTTTTCAAAACAAACTGAAACAATCTCGCTAGGTATAGCTCAAAGTATTTCTGGGCACAGTCTCTCAGTGCCAGTGGGCACTTCCTTCTTACTTCTTTTTCCACTGCTGGGCCTCGGATCTTGTGGAGGGATAATCAGGGGCATAATACAGACAAGGATCAGGCTTGGTGCATTTCTTCCCATGGCTGTCATGGCTGACCACATAGTACTTCAGGCGGTACCCAATTTTATCTTGCACCATGGAAAAACTTTTAAACAAGGTGGTTCCTTCCCACATGATGACACACTCATGGATGTGGCCAAGGAAAGTACTTTTTCTGCCAGTTGTAAGCTGGATCTTGGGGATCAACTCTAGTCCTCAAATGTATCTTCTCAATTGCTCTATGGAAAACCCAGTCAGACCTCCAGCATTCAGTCAAGTCCCAGGTATGCTAACTAACATAGGGGTAGTTGTCCCCTGGGCACTCCAACTTTAAGTAGTGCCTCACCCACCTTTCAGCCTGGCTCCAGTCTGGGATGAATCTCAGACTGGACCATAGAGCTAGTCCCTTTGATAACCAAATTCCATCTCTGTAATTAATCATACTTAAGTCGAGGTGATGCTTGGGATCCATATCTACCATATGACATCGACATAGGTCTGGAAGCGTAGGGTCATTTCTAGCACCCCCAAGATGGGCATCACATATGGCTTAGCTATGTCTCTTTCTATTATTAAGCCCTCAAACATGCGGATGATGCCCTCCTTTGGCTGAGAATAAACAGATATGGTTTACACTGGGTCACCTGTACTGTCATCAGAACCAGGATCCCTTTCCACAGCTTCGATAATAACATCTGGGTCCTCAGCACTTTGGGGTACTTCTGGCACCTTGGGGAGTGTGGTATCCTTCTTGAACTGCTTGGCTTCCTCCAAATTCTTTTGGAGCATTTTTGGTTTAACTGTTGGCACTTGTAGGCTGGCTTCCTTTGCAGGTGACAACTTCTTTTCCTCTGGGCCAAACACCACAGCCTTGGGAGACCTCCATACATACCTCTCAAACTTTTGTCCCCCAAATGTGGAACACTGCCTGTCAAAATGTGGAACAAATGGGCAAAATGTGGAACACTTAATCAAATCTTTACCTAAGAAGCTCAAAACACTGTTACAATGTTGCATTTATGTTCAGAAAGTCTGTTGCTAATTGAATAATATATATTTTGCATCATTTACTATGGATTTTGTGCTTTAAAATGTTGACTTTGAATGTGGAACAAGTCCTCACAATGTGGAACATGGAGCTTTTGTGAGGTAAAATGAGGAACGTTCCTTGTAATGTGGTACAGTTGAGAGGTATGCCTCCATAGGGTTGCCACCTTTGAATCGGGCCAATACCCGACTGATAAGCTCCGCCCCGACTGTCCCGAAGCCCCACCCCTTTGTTGCTGGCCACACCCCTTTTCTCATTTCTGTCACATGGCCTGTCAAATTTCAGGCACAGTCACCTATACTGTGGTGGGTGGTTACAAAAAACAAATTGGTCTCTTACTGTGGTGGTGCACTTCAAATGAATATGATCCCAAGAACACATGCACACACTGATAATTAAAATGTTCAAACTTTATTATTACAAGCAATCAAAATTGTGCAAAACTGTGCGAACTGCATACCGTCTACAAATTGCATTGTTACATGACATTACATGAGGTGAATGATATGCATTAATTACAAAGAGTATATATATGTAAAAAAAGAACGAGCACACCATACAGACAATAAAAATGAGCAAACTTTCTTTACTAAATAGCAATCAAAACTGTGCAAACTGCATTAGAACCACAAGTAGTGGTACAACAAGGCTTCAGCAAATTAAACATCTCAGCTGTCAAGACCAGAAGGATCACACTTTATATTTAAAAGTGTACTTTTTGTTTGACTTTGCAGCCTCCAGAAGTTTGTTGTTTGTTTTAACAAAGGCATGGAATTGGGTGCATGTGAAGCTATAATTTAATTTTACCTGTAATTCAGCTTTCACCAAGGGCACTAGCATTCTATATCTTTGATCAGTCCATGCATTGCCCATGAGTGAAAACACATGCTCCACAAAGCTGTTACTGCCAGGGATGGACAACACAAACTGAACAGCTTTGTACAGTGTCCTGCACTCAGGCGCTTTATTGAAAAAGGCCACCCATCGCTCACTGACAGATTTCTCTGTCATTTCTATTAAAAAAAGGCAATGCTGCAGTCAGTGTACTGTAATCTGAGTAGAGAGCAATCATGTCAAGTTCTTTTTGCAGCTTCAGTGTCTCTACAGATTTATACAGTTCATCCCAGGCAATTTAACGTTGCAAAGAGAATAGTTGCATTGCCTTGAAAGGGCTATTTTCAAAATCAAACCATTTATTTAGATAGGCAAGTACATGGACATAAAACTCACTACAGTCTTGTGACACTCTTTCCCTGACAGTTGAGGGAAAGTCCTTTACAGCTGATGACACTTTAAAACCAAAGAACGTGTCATCAAGTCTTTTTTGCAGTTCATTGAGCAGATTATGCATTACACAATACACTTCTGGAGCAGTCAGGCTGTTGCTCTCAAGCTTGGCAATGGACTTATGGAACAGCTGTAGAACGTAATGCATAAATTGCAGGTAGCACTCCGCCTCTGACACAGCATCCTTATCACTGTAGCCATCTTCATCAGCTTCAACAAATTTCCATATCAGGGGGTGGCATTCATCTGGTCCCTGACTTATGAAATAGCTTTTTATAGCTGGCCAACATTCCTCAAGCCTTGCCACTGCAGGAAGGAATGACAGCCACCTGGTTATTACATGCTGCAGAATCTCCTTCCAGTCCTGGTCAATGAAAATGAACATCTCTTTCAGCTGTTCAACTTTCTTGGCAGAAGATGAAAATTCACTGTAGATTTTTAACACTAAAGTTTCTACATGAAATTGTGCAAGGGCCTTGCTTGTATTCCTTGCACAATTGTGTAGCACATGGCATAAGCAGTTGGCAGCGATGATGTGTGGCACTTCTGTTTTAAACTGCTTAAACACAGAGCGGTGCTTGCCATAATTAACTGAAGCATTGTCTGCAGCATAACTGGACAGGTTTTGCTGTAGCAATCCTTTCTGATGAAGACAGTCCTTAATTTGATTAAATATGGCTTCAGAAGTCTCATTGTGGTCCTCATAGAGTCAGGAGTTTCTGCTGAATTCCATGCTTTTCGTGAAAGTACTGAATAACCACAGGGAACATTTTCTTGTTGCCCTTATTAGAGCATCTGAAGCTACAGAAAATAGGATGTGCAAAGGTCAGTAAAAAGTTCCTCCGAATATGTCACCAACACATTGGTGACTATGCACTCTGCTTTGGTCTTCCCACATCTCAGTTTGGATGCAAAGGCAGAGTCTGCATAAATGGTCTGTGCCAGTTTGCTTCCACAGTCCATGGATAAATAGGAGTGGTTGTGCTTTACTCCATGGTACACTGATGTCACCTCCGCTGCAGTAATCTTCAAGCTCTCACTTGTTGTGGTCCATGGCTGCATGAACTTGGTCATAAACAGGTTCTTCTTCTGAGTCTGCAGGCTTTGCTGGTGCTTTTCTGATTTTTGATGAGTCTTCAAAGCCTTTTCACCATCCCATTTTACTGTGAAGACAGTGCTGCAGGATGCACATTTTGCCACTCCCTCTAGGCCAGGTACTGACCGCACCCACAAATAGTTCTGCTCCCAGGCTTTATTATAATTGCAGAACCCCTTTGCCTTCTTTGCCGGGCTCCCACTGGTGACATGGCTTTGTGGCTCTGAAGCCCGTGCTCTCTTTCCAAAAGTATTCTTCCTCAGCATCACCACACGAAAACCCACCGTCACGCCGTGGTACTGTCGCTTGCATTACACAGACATGTGATGGCAAGTTAACTAAAAGTACAAACATAAACAAACTTTAATTGCCATCCTGTGTAAGGCCAATGTGACAACAGCTCAACAACAAATCAGTGCCCATGGGGAGGACCTTGCTGTGGTGGCACTGCTTTCCACTAACGCTCCCCTATCCATATATGATGTGTTGAGGTAATGCACACTGATTTTGCCTGGCCTGAAACAATTTACAGGTTACACTGCAATTTTTTTTTCAATACAGGCTCTGGCTCTACCTTGATCATTATTATTGCTGCATCAAGCTACTGTGGGTATGTGGATTGTAGCATGATGGAGCAGTTGTACAAGATATTTGTGAATCATTCTGAAAAACGGAGTTTGAAGACCTTTTGCAGAGTGCCACAAATCGAAGGAGGTGACAAGGGCAGTAAGGGGAGCCAAAGCATCTATGGAACTCAGGCTGGCACAAGGCATTAAGAAGGGGGAGAAGAACTTCTTTAAGTACATCAGGGAGAAAAGGAGCTGTAAGGATCACATAGTAAGGATTAGGAAGGAGGGGGGTTGGGTGGAAGCAGGGTGCGATAAGGCAGAAGCACTAAATGAGTACTTCTGCTCAGTATTTACTAAAGAGAAGAGGGGGTGACACCCAAGGTGGAGAAATGGCAGAAATGGGGGGGAAGGGGTGACAGATGGGGAAATCATGGAGGGCAGAGTTCGAGAGGGTTTGAAGGCACTGAGGGTGGACAAGGCACCAGGCCCAGATGGCATCCACCCCAGGGTACTGAAGGAGCTGGCAGAGGTCCTTGCGGGACCATTGGCAGACCTATTTAATGCCTCACTACATTCGAGGTGTGTACCTCAGGACTGGAGGATGGCTCACGTGGTGCCCCTCCACAAGAGTGGCCCCAAGGATGAACTGGGAAACTACAGACCAGTGAGCCTCACATCCATCGTGGGTAAGCTAATGGAGACTATCCTGAAGGAAAGGCTGGTGGCCCTCCTAGAGGCCAAAGGACTACAGGACAGCAGACAGCATGGCTTCATATGTGTCAGATCCTGCCAAACCAACCTGGTGGAGTTCTATGACTGGATAACTAGGCAACTGGACAGGGGCCATGCAGTGGATGTCCTGTATCTGGACTTCAGTAAGGCATTCGACTTTGTGCCGCATGGAAGGCTGGGAAGGAAGTTAGTAGGCACAGAGGCGGGTGCAAAGCTGGTGAGATGGGTAGGAAACTGGCTTCAGGGAAGGCAACAGAGGGTGGTGGTGGGTGGGGAGCTCTCACACCAAGGGCAGTGATGAGTGGTGTTCCACAGGGCTTGGTGTTGGGACCAGTGTTGTTTGGGATATTCATTGCAGACATATCATGGGACATCAAGAGCAAGATCAGTCTGTTTGCTGATGATACCAAGGTAGGCGCGGTGGTGGATGACCTAGGGTGATGGCAGGGGTTGCAAGATGATCTGGCAAAGCTTGAAACCTGGTCAGACACCTGGCAACTGGGGTTTAATGCCAAAAAGTGCAAGGTGCTGCATTTTGGGATGAAGAACCCAAGGAGGAGTTACCAGCTGGGGGGAGTGCAGCTAGCACAGACAGAGGAGGAGAAGGATCTGGGTGTGCTCATTACAGGGTCAGTGAACAACTCGGCACAATGTGGAAGGCAGCTGCAAGGCCAACAAAATGCTGGGTTGTATTGCAAGGGTATATCCTCGAGGAGGAGGAGGTGATTCTGCCACTGTAGGTCATTAGTTAGACCACACTTGGAGTACTGTGCAGTACTGGTGCCCGTATCTGAAGAGGGACATTAAGTTACTGGAGGGTGCAATGCAGGGCGACAAAGATGATCAAGGGCTGGGGACTTATCATATGAGAGGAGGTTAAAGGAGTTGAACATGTACTCACTGGAGGAGGGGGGGATGGGGTGACATGACTGAAACCTTTAAATACATGAAAGGAATAAACAAGATGGGTACAGAAGGGCTGTTCAAAGTAAGGGAAGGGAGGGCCACCAGGGGCCATGATATGAGACTGGAGGGAGGAAAGTTCAGGAGGGAGATGAGGAGACACTTTTTTACAGAGAGGGTGGTGGCTGGGTGGAATGCATTACCTGCAGAAGTGGTATCGAGTAGAACAGTGGACTGCTCCAAAAGGGGATGGGACAGGACAAGGGGGAGGGTTAATGAAGGGGAAGGGTGGAAGGGAGGGGCAGCTGCAGAATAAGGGGTGCTAACTGCACATTCGAGCAGACTTGATAGACCTCTAGGCCTTTATCTGCTGGCAAATTTTGTATGTTCGTATGTTCGTAAATCTGTCTTAATATTAGTTATTGCTATTTTGCATTACTTCAAAACATCTGCAAGTGTTCAAACATCTGAGCACTCACATGTGTGGTACAAGATGGTAATACCAACAGGGTATTGCATGTATATTCAAATTCTATCCACTCCTAATATCTGTACTTTATTTTTATTAGTGATATTGCTGTACTTGCTTTGAAAATGTAATTATGACATCAGCATCAATAGAAAAGTCAGTGCATAAAGAAGATTGCTCAACCTCCACCGAACCATCACTGCAAATAACTAAAGTCCAACAATGATGTATATGTACATTACTACCACGCAGTGTCTGTTATTAATGGGCACATACTGCCACATGAGCAATTTCACAGTGTAGACAGCACTTCGGGCCACACTAGTCCATCACTGGAAAACAGGAACATATCGCACATCATCACCACACCCACACACAGCCTGGATAATTGCATGAACCGGTTTATGGGAAGGGGAATGTTGGCCAGGATACCGGGAATGTTCCCTACTCTTTTGTGAAGAGTGCCCCGAGTTCTTTTACTTCCATCTAGACACCCACCAGAACAACATCAGGATGGGCAGAAGGGATCTTGGTTTAACATCTCATCCCAGCAGTACAGCGTCAGCACCCCCCAATACTGCAGCCGGATGCCAGTGATTTTTTGGTCCAGAGGTGGATGTGCTACCAACTGAGCCACGTTGACACCTATTAATTAATATGACTAATAATCATAACAATAACATGAGCATAAGGGAGTGGGACTTTGGACATATAAAAATGCATGATTGATTCCAATAATTCTAATTTATGTGGGGAAGAGAAGGGGAAATTGTTTCACCAGAAGAGGGAGAGGCACACTGAAGCTTGTTTCCAGGTTCAACCTGGGAGCACAAGAAAGTCAAGTCACTTTCTCAAGGTCACACAAGTAAGCAAGTGGGGCCACCTGATGGGGTTCAAACCCTGGTTTCCAGGTTCCCAGCTTACTGCCCTTGCCCACCACGTAATATCACTTCCTAAGTTCCTATACATCACGTCATGATCTCACAGTTCTCACATACATGTTTTTAAATGCAGCAGCATGGACAAAACTGTTATAATCGTGATCTTCATAACAAATGGCTTATTCAGCTTAGCATAATACTACTCAGAGAACTAGTATGCTATGTTGCTGCTGCTAAGGCATAATCACATATAAAAAAAACATTGAATAATAACAGACACCAGCCCACTGTTAGCAAGGCTGTCAACCATTGAGCATAACTAACAACTGTCAGCCCACTGAGCCTAACGTAAATAATACACACTGTGCAACTCTGTTGCAGTTCCGATTCTAATAAATAAAATGACAGACATTAAGTAAAAGTAATTAAATCAGACTTAAAAAAGTTTTATACTGCTATATGCATGCTCTTTGCTCTGCTTTGCTCTGATTATCAGACTGTCAGCAGAGCAAAGAGCACCCATATAGCAGAATAAAACTTTTTAAGTTACAGTCTCTATTGCTGTTAAGCTAGGCTAACTAAGGCTGCCTGTGTTTCTAGTATATATATATATATATATATATATATATATATATCAAATAGCAGAAAAATACTTTTAATTTACAGTCTCTATTGCTGTTAAGCTAGGCTAACTAAGGCTGCCTGTGTTTCTAGTATATATATATATATATCAAATAGCAGAAAAATACTTTTTAATTTACAGTCTCTATTGCTGCTAAGCTAGGCTAACTGAGGCTGCCTGTGTTTCTAGTAACCTGGTCCTTACCTAACCCACCTGAATGATTACTAACTAGACTGACTAGAGAATGATAGACTGAGACTTATAATGACAGCCTACCTTACACTTGCTGCCTGGGCCTGGGATGGAAAAAGTGAAGTCAGATTCCCCAATTGCTGTGGAGTGCTAAAAGATCTGTCAATCTGCTGCTGGTAATTTTCAAAAAATCCAACTGATCTCCTGGTTCTCTGTTCGGGTATGGTCTCTCGCTCAGCTCCCACTCAGCCTGGAAGTCCTCCGATCCAATGATCCCAATGGCAATATCAATCCCTTCCTCCTGGTTTTCTGTCTGGACTCTGGATTCAGCCACGACTCCTCCTCCAACGCTGTTGTACTGGGCTACCCTGGCAGCCAAGGGTTAATATAGGGCAATGTGTCCTTTGATGCTTTTGCTTGTTTTTTCCACCGTAACACTGCATGAGATGACCACAATGATTGGTCCTCGTAACGGACCAATCACTGGTGACTTGCTCACCAATCAGAGTTCACTATCACGCCTATTGCCGATTGGTCATTAATGCTTGCCGGCAAATACAGTATCTTGATTGGCTGTTATGCTGCTTCCTTCGGTTTCTTTAATGCTCAGCCCTCAGCCTCAGTGCTTGCTTGCTCCTGCTTCCTAATCCTTCCAGTCTTTCAAGCCAGCCAGAAGCATGCATGTAGATGTCGGGTCGGAGGGGGCGCCGAGGCGGACTACCAGAGAGAAAGAAAGACACTGAGGGGGCAAGGTGGCTGTCAGCTGAACGAGCCTCTGTTGTCTCTTTTCTTGTCTGGGACTGTCTCTGGCTTCCAGTTCCAGTTCCAGGATTGGATCATGAGTTGGGGGAAGTGGAAGCACCGAGGTCCGCATGGCAGGCTGACAAGAAACCGGGACTCGGGAGTCAGCCGTGGCAGTTCTGCACAGGCTGCACTAGGCGGGTTAGGAGGACTAGTCTCAGTCTCAGAAGGAGAAAACTGGAGAAAGGAGATTCATTTGCTGCTGCAGAGTTGGTCAGGATGGGGGCTGAACTGCGAGCTGGAGTGGAGTCGGAGACCGGGAGACCGTAACTGTAAAGTAAGTGCCTGCCAAAATGTGCTGCTGGCTGGAGGTGAATGAAAGTATTTTTTGTGTGGGTAACTACAGATCCAGGACCAGGGGAAAGGATTAAAAGGGGAAACCCAACATTTGTAACAGCCTCAGTCAGGATGGATTCGGCAGCCACGCGGCCGCTTTTGTGCAATGCAGCTGTGTCTGTGCTGTGGTTTAGGTTAGGCTAGCGATGTGTTTATAAAAAAAAACAAAAAAAAAAATCAGCTGTCCGCCCGGCCACATCATTACCAGACTCGAAAGGGAGAAAACTGGGTAACCGGAGGAGAGCCCTGATTTCCGGACGATCTGGAAAATTACCGGGTAGGTGGCAACCCTAGACCTCCACTGCTCTGATCTGTTCCTCACATACCCTACTACAGTACACTTAATGTTTGAGGCTATCCCATGGTCCCTTCCTCTGCCATGGGGAAGTTCTTAGGCACTGGCCAGCGGTGCAGGGCTGGGCCCTGCTACCACCTCCAATCACACTTTACTTAAATTGGCAGTCACGTCCTCCCACAGTTCTGTCTGCTCCATAGTGGAGACCTCACTGGCAGCAGGGGACATCTTCTTTTTTTCTTGTGGCCAAAGCCAGTACGGTGCAGACAGTGGCACCGACATCATTGGAGGCACACTACTCCATAGGGCACCCCCACATGAACAGGAGAAATACACAGGCTACCCCATAACCCCACTCCCTTTAAGTCCACAATAAATACAGCACTCACCTGAGTCACTTCTCTTCACCATGCTCCACAGCCAATCTAGCAATCCCTCAGGTATAATCACCATTTGATCTGTTGGGGACCATGGTGCAAAAGCCATTCTGGATGCTTGAATGGGGTTGGGTGTGACCATACCTTATGCCTTGATCTGCTCCCAGATTGCAACCTCAAACTTGTCTCTCTCAAGCAAGCAGTCCTTAACTGGTACTCCACTACTTCTGAGTAAAATTCTCCTAATGTTACTTCTTCACTAATTGCAGTTGCAGTCTACACACAAATGGGAAAGTGTGTTCTAATCTTCTCTCAACTCTTCCATTTGTATCTCAGCAGTTTACTCAGAGCTCACATGGTCTCCTTAAGTATTTGCATCTCATTAAATCCATCCTCCAATAGAATCACAGAATGTTCTCATTAATTATGCATTCATTACATTTTCACACATGCACTTCAGGCTCCATCTTGTTTCCTCATGAAGCACTGAACTCCAACTGTCTCCAAACTGCGACACAGGCCTTAGGCCCACCAACATTCCTTCTCCTCAGCTATCCTCATGATGCACCAGGTATGTGTTTTTCTTTTTTCCACCTCTTTGAATCCCGGATGACAGATCCCAGTTTTGTAACCCCTTCCCTGCTATACGCTAATTCATGGAAATTACAAAAAAGGATCAGTTGCTAACTCACAGGAGGCAAGCAGGTGCGCTACACTTAGGGAAGCAATCCCAGAATTAACCACAGCTCAAAGGTGAGTGCACTCCAGACCAAAAAACCTTTTTAAATGTAGATTTTGACTAGCTACAAATACAGTCTTAACCAACCTGTGTTTTTTTTTTTGCTTTCCCAGTCCCTGCACAACTACTGCACCAAGGAAAAATATTTATTCTCACAGACAGGTAATATTAAGGACAAACAGCGTGAGCTGAACTAGCTAGCAAGTAAAAATCTACATTTAAAAAGTTGTTTCGGTCTGAAGTGCACTCACCTTTGTGCTGTGGTATACGCTGACTCAGATGGCTAAACAGTTCTGTTGTTTTTGAAAAATTTTCACTTTCCTGCTTTTTTTTGGGGGGGGGGGTAGGCACTAACCATAGTTCATGAAAGCAGGGCAGACTGACTCTCAAACTCACAGATGTATTTTTCAGTGACTACTTCCCTCCCTTCCCCATCTAGGGGATGATAGCATTGTTTCTGGGAAGGGGGGGCACCAATGGTCAGTTTGAGCAGTCATACAATACTTATAGCAGGGAGCACAGTACCTTAGTCCTCAGAAACAGCTGGATTTCCATCTGGTGGATTAATGACTCTTCACATCCCCGCACACGTCTGACAAAGCTGGTTGAGATCCCAAGAGCTGTAAAACACTTAGCAGGAACACAACATCTCTTACAGTTCGTTTCTGTATAGCATTCAGTCCAAACAAGCTTGTGATACAGCAAGCAGCATTTTATTTAAACAAGTTTAAAAAGGCTCAAGCCACGCACACTTGCAGGGAGATCTCCACAGTTATTTACAGTTCATTTTCACTGGTAGAAAATATCGGCAAGCTGCATGAGCACCACACTTTGTTTGGGGACCTGTGATTCGAACCCAGAACCAGTTATCTCTCTCTTTCTCTTTCTCCCACTGAGTCGAAATGGGCTCCTGTGCTTTGACCATGCTCCTCCCTTTACATTTCCGACTCCCTGCCAGTGAAAGCGGTGCACTTTAACCCAACTGTGGGCCTTTCTCCCTTGACTTGGGGCTCTGATTACATTTTTGGGCACAGTCCACACTCCTAAGACCATCCGGACCTGGTGATCCTCAGGCAGGGCTTGTACAGGTCAGTGGTCACCATCCTTCCAATTGTCAGTCCCTCCTACCTCCTACGCACAGCTTCCAGGGGTGGACACAGCAAAGCAATAGGACCAGTCACCACTTAGATCCTCCAGTCAGCATCTCTGCCACTCTGCTTCCTGGGCCCGCCATGGCAGCCACCCTTCCAGGCCACTTCTCCTAACAGAGCAAACTGGGTTCCATAACTCAGGGATCTCATTCATTTTCTGCATTCAACTGCTACTGCAATCCCACCAGTGTGTTGGTGGGATCCATAACTCGACATGGGATCAGGTGCAATCTCCCCACCCTGACCCCGGCTCCTATGGCCTTACTGGTGGCCCGCCCCTTAACCAAACTTCACTTAGGTCTCAGCCCGCTCTCCCACATGCTGTCTCTCCTCTCAGTGACTCCCAACTGTGAACTGTCTCATGCCGGTTGGCGCCCCTCTCTCATGATGCCTAGACCACGCCCTCTGGCCAGCCTAGCATCGCACGCACCTCCTGATGCCAGCAGGGCATCCATTTAGTGACCCCGAAAACAACACAGGGTTTACACTTTTTTCACCTGGTGTCCTGTCCGTGTACATTTACCCTCTTCTTTGATGTGACCCAACTCCCCCGCGGGCACTCAACTTACCTTTAGACCCATTCTGCCAACAATTCCATTCAAGAAGTCCATTCAGACACTTCCACAAACTCTGATTGCATCCGGGAAACACAACAACATACCAGCTTTTCTCAGTGGCCAAAAAAGCAGCAGCTTCTCACTCCCCCAACCCCAGAGACATTCAAACAGTAGGTAATGGGAGAACATGCACCATTAGTTCGTCTGCTGCATCAGTGAGTCACGGACATGCAGCCGTTATAGATTTCTGCCCTCCAGTCAGAGATACAACACACAATGGCAAGGAGCACAACAAACCAGCAGGGCAAACTTTCTCCTGATGAGAAGGCTGCAGATAGGCCAAGGTTCTCATGGGGGGTGTTATACTAAGCAAGGGGGTAGAGAGTGAACTCAGGCGTGGACTGACAAGACACCAGGTGAAAAAAGTAAGGTGCCTGTATTGAAAAAATTAACAGTTTGTGATGAGCAGTTTCAGGAATTTGTAACGCGATCAGCTGATGGGGGTGTGTGTGTGTGGGGGGTGAGAGACGATCGCTGAATAATTATATTGTTTGAGTCAGGCGACTTTTATAGTTCTCAGAAGGAGTCCTCGACATCTGTATACTGCACTCTGCACAGTAGTAGCTGTCTGAGGCTTAGGAATGCAGTGCACATGTTTTGTGTTCTGTACAGTAGCTGCTGTCTTGACAGTTTTATGAGTTCAGCTCCTACGTTATTTTCAAGCTGAATCAGGAGTCAGTGATGTCAGGTTTTAAAAACATGCCACGCTCTGACTCCCGATACTGGAAAAACATATGTGAAGCTGATGGTGTTTTTGGCAATATAAGTAGCATATAAAAAATGCACTCTAAACATCTGCAATAAAAAAGTCACATACACAGGCTGCCTTTGGCTGTTTCTGATTCATTTAACAGAAAAAATGTTACTAAATAATTTCCTGTCTACTTTCAGTCCTCGTGGCACCTAACTCAGTGGCACTTCACCAAATGGTACAATCACTATGCGTGATTCAGTAGGCTTTTGTAGAGTGCCCTTACATACTTCCTAATGCATCACAACAACCTTGAAGTACTCCCCTTCACTTCCTGTCACTGAGCACCTATATAAAACATTTCCTACTGGGCCTCCATTTGGTCTGTGCTCCCTTTCACTATGGCATGCAGTCACCAAAAACAACAGCACCTACCTCTATCTACCCACCTACACTGCCCCTTTAAGTGTTAAATAAAAACTTTACTTGGTGTAGGCTAGCTACTCTGTTCTCTCCTCTTTCAGGTATCTCAGTACAGAGTGCCCAGCTAGCAAACAAAATGGAGGAGCTTCAGGCTGTAATGGCGGAAGCACAATTAGACTTAATCACCACAGCTGAAACCTGGGCATTTAGCAATGACTGGGACCTTGTTATCTCAGGCCACACCTTCCATAGGAAGGCCAGGCAGAAGAGTAAAGGAGGAGGGTGGGCCTGTATAGTAAAGACGGCATTGAAGCCACTTTGGAAATATCACTACAAGATGAGAGAGATGCAGGGGCAGTGCCGGGAGCGGGGCTGAAGCCCCCATAATTTCAATATTTTCTTTCAGTTAGCCCACTTTTAATGACTGGTAATGCCCTTTTTATGAAGTAAGCCCCTCTTCCCTGCTCTTTTGATCTAGAGTCTTCCCTGGACATAGAGTCAGTGTAGGTGCACCTGCCATCAAGGGGGAGAAAATTAAGGCACCCTTAACAGTGTAGTGTATAGACTGCCATGTCAAATGGAGGACAAGGACTGGGTACTGGTGGTGAAATTAGGAAATCATCAGCAAAAGAGAGGAATACTAATGGGAGAACTGAATCTTCTGGAAGTAGACTGGGCAATCATGTCAGCCAAGAGTGCTAGGAGTCAAGCACTGGTAGTGGCGCTACAGCATTGGTTACATCTACAGTGGGTCACGGAACGTACCACAGTGGGACCTCTCCTGGATCTGGTACCTTTGAACAGGCATATTGTTGGGATGTCAGGAGGGATAGAGCCACTGGGGTCCAGTGACTATAGTTCAGTGTAGTTTCAAACTGACCTGGAGGCCCATCACTCCAACTCGAAAACAAAGGTCCTAGACTTTAGAAGGTCAGATTTCAAGAAAATGGATGAGATGCTCAGGGAATACTTAGCAGAGGTAGGGACGGCAGGGAGTGGTGGTGGAGGCCAAATAGGATACTGTTAAGAGGGAGACAGCTAAAGTGACTGATACCTATATTTGGCAGGTGGGGAGGAATACAAAGTACAGAAAATAAATGTGTGAAAGTAACTATTAAAAATCCAAAGGAGGGAAAGAGCCCCGGATCTGATGGCTTTGGCCCCAAATTTTATAAATGTTTCTTTGACTCCATAAAGACTCCCTTATTAGCAGCTCTTCAGAATAGTGACAAAACTGCCACGTAGCATATAAATTGGCAACAAGCAACACTTTCTGCCGTTCTAAAACCCAACAAGCCCTCACATCTATGTGATTCGTATCGACCCATCTCCGTATTAAATCCAGATTACAAGATATATATCAGTATAATAGCCTATTGCCTTGATTCTATTCTCCCCTCGATAATACATCCGGACCAATTTGCCTTTATTAAAACCCATCAAACCACAGATAATAGTAAAAGAACACTTTACATAATTAATCATGCCTTCTCCACAAATTCCCATTTAATGATCCTCAACCTGGACACCCAAAAGGCTTTTGCTAGAGTCTGTTAGACATATTTACATTATACATTACTGAAATTCCGCTTTCCACAGGAATTTCTGTAGAACATTCATGGTATCTACTTTAACCCTGAAGCTTCCGTAAAAGTCAATGGTTCCTGCTCCCCCAGATTTCTATTATTTAGAAATACTAGGCAGGGATGCCCTCTATCTATTTATTTGCTTTATATGCGGAACCTATAGCCCAGTTCTTGAGGCAGTCCCCCCAGGTGCAAGGCTATCAAGTTGGAGACCATGTACATAAACTAGCATATTACACTGATGACTTATTGCTGTATATTTCTAACCCTGAATCTTCTTTGAACACTTTGGAGACCAGCCCTCACGCTATAGAAGCGGTTACTGGATATAAAATAAACTCAGAAAACACAGGTTTTACTGATATGATGCATTTCTACACCCTCCCTATGGCAAAGATACCCTTATAGATGGATTCAGATGGCCATTAAATATCTGGGCATTTATTTAACTTTGCACCCCTCAATGACTGTTTCTCAAAACTATTTTCCTTTACTAGCTCAACTAAAGCTTGACTTGCAAACCTGGACCCACTTGCTTCTTTCTTTAATTCTTTAATAAACAGGGTGCAAACAGTGCAAATGAATATATTACCTCACCAACTATATTTATTGCAAAACATCCCATATCTTCCTCCAAAAGGAGAGTTTGGTAAGTCGGACAGATTTGTGTCATCTTTCCTTTGGCTGGGGCAGAGGCCATGGATTGCATATAAGAAGCTGCAACTCTCTAAGAACAGAGGAAGACTAGTTCTTCCTAACTTTCAAAATTACACCCTGGCAGCATTAATCAACCATATCACTCACTGGTTCTGCCCCCAGAATAAAGTCCCCCTTTGGGTACATATTGAACACTGCATGTCCTCGTCCCCGCTTGATGCATCAATGGTGTTCCAACTGCATTGAATGGATCCCGTACAGGAGGCATCTTACTATACACTGAATGTGCTATACCACTGGATAGCTTTTATGAATAGGTCTGAGAACCTGGGGGGGGGGGGCTGCTGGGTGGGATCCCAACCCTTGACCTAAGTTTTCTGCCTGAGAAGATGGACCACAGATTTAGGACCTGGTTTAGATTTCACCTTATTCACACCTATCAGTTTTATCAGCAGGCAGTCTTCAAGACTTTCTTACAACTACAGAGTATACACCCACACACATCCTGATTATTTTTGATATCTTCAGATTCGACATTTTTTGAACGGTACCTTAGGCCTTGTGGTAAATCCTCAGGAAATGGCTCCAATTTTTCACTTATTGATGCAGATCCCACTTGAGGACTCTCCAGTCCACTTCATTGCCAGATGCTACAATGCTCTCACTAACCTCTTGACACCATCAATGGACGTAGTCCATTCAAATTGGGATGCAAAATTCTCACTAGACCTTGATCCTGAGGATTGGCAATGGCAGCATAAAATAACTAGCCCATACAGTTGGCATGAATATGGCTGGAAAATAGTCTCCAGATATATATATATATTTTTTTATATTAACATTTTGTAGGTTTTTCTTGGTTTGTACCCATCCCCATCCTCGGGCACAAGTGTGCGCACGTGTGGAGGCACGTGCATGCCACGTTCCGAGACCTCCTGACTGGCCGCCTCCTCTTGCCTACACTGCCACTGGACCTTCACCTGGTGGCATCAGAACTACAGGGGGGTGATGACCTCCCCCTGGAGAGGAGAGCTGCCATTAGGCTGCTTGATCCTGCTCCTCCCTGCCCCCAATGCCGGCACCCTGATGACCCAAGGTTATTCCCAAACCCAGGGTGAGGTAAGGCATAGTGCCTCAACCATCTGCACCACCAGACTGGCCTAGTGTCCAGATATTTTCACACTCCACAAATCACTGCAAAGTTTCATTTAACCAGGGAAGCATCCTGCTGGAGACAAAGTGGATGCATGGTTGCAACTCACACCCACATTCTCTGGTCATGCCCAGTGCTAGCCCCATATTGGCAGGCATCTGGGCAAGATATTGCCAGAATTTTTCCAGAGTTAGTCACTTTGATGCCTGAAGCAGTGATCCTACTACATCTTCCTCCCCATTTTAAACAAAAATATAAGTTATGCTTAGTAAACATTATGTTGACAGCAGCCAAGAAGGCTTTGACTAGATTACGGCTACAAATTGCCCCACCCATAAAGCAACAATGGGAGGATACTATATATAGCATATACCAAACGGAAAATATGACCACCAAACTACAAAATAAACTACCCCTATTAATGAACAGATGGAATGCTTGGCTACTGTATGTCACCCAGAAAAGACTCAATATAGTTCTGTAGTGGGCTGATGAGATTTTGTAGAAGCCTAACAGGTCTTACATGGTCTTGCCAGACTCTAATAGCAGAAATAGATATTTCAGTTAAATGGGGTTTCTCTTTACCCAATAACAGATCAGCACAGAATAGGACCCACTCACCCAACTTAAAGAATATATACTGAATACATGTAGACTGTACTCAAACTTAATAGGCATCTATCAAGCATTTCTTTTTGAATTATGTTTAGCTATGTTGAATCTTTAAAGTCCACAATTGGTAAGATACCATAAAGTTTCATTTGGCTGCAAAGCTGGTGGCTCTCAAAGTTGTATAGTTTGATAGCAGCTCCAGCATTGCAGGACCTCCAGCTCTGTCTTCTTAATGGAGGTCCTACAGCGCAACTTTATGGTATCTAAACAATTGTGGACTTTAAAGATTCAACATAGCTAAACATGATTTAAAAAGATATACTTGATACGAACATACAAATTTTCCAGCAGATAAAGGCCTTATGGTCTATCGAGTCTACTAGAGTGCGCAGCTAGCAACCCTTAAGGTAGCTGCCCCACCTCCCCTGCCCCTCCTCTTACCCTATCCCATCCCTTTTTGAAGCAGTCCACTGTTCTACAGGATACCACTTCCGAAGACAATGCGTTCCACCCAGACACCACTCTCTCCATAAAAAAGTGTCTTCTCATTTCCCACCTGAATCTTCCCCCCTCCAATCTGAGATCATGATCTTGAGTGTCCCTATCCCCCTTAACTTGAATAGTCCCTCTGTGCCTGTCTTGTTTATTCCCTTCATGTAACTGAAGGTTTCAATCATATCCATGCCTTCCGTCCCTTCTCCCCTATGCCTTTACAGTTGTCAACCTACCAGCACTGTACAGCACTGGGAATTGTACGGACGGGAAGGAGAAGTGTTGGGGGGTGTGGACAATGGAGGCTGAATGAGCAGCAACATCAGATTGGGGTAGTAGGGACCAGAAGATGCCCTGGAGCAAAATGAATTTGAGAGCGAGGTCTGCCTTGTCTGGTTTCCATACCCAAGGGCACCTCTACTATTAATGGTATTGGGCAAGTAGTCTGTTTCCCCTCAGTGACCTGTGCAACCCGAGCGGTGTTGTGCAATACCAGATCCATTAGGAACAAGACTGCAGTCATTGCAGATCTGGTGGAGTCTGTGGATCTGGCTTGCATTACTGAGACCTGGCTGGATGGTAATGCTGGTCCAATTTTGGAGGCAGCAATTCCAGCTGGGTACTCGGTGTTACACTGCTCGAGGTTGGGCCACCTGGGGGGGGGGTTGAGGTTTGTTTCAAGACCGAACTGGGACTCACAAGTGTACCAGCTGAGGAGGCGGAGTCCTTTGAATGTACTGTCATGGCAGGTGTGGGATGTAGAATAGTTCTCATCTACTGTCCACCAGGGGATGAAAAACGCTTTCTACAGGAAGTAGCCAATTTCATCATCGACATGGCATTTGAGTCTCCCAGACTGATGGTCCTGGGTGACTTCAATGCCTGGATTGATGATGAATATTCGTAGTTTGGACAACACTTCCTCCAATTAATGACATATTTGGGTCTCACACAAGTGGTTACTTCTGCCACGCATAAGAGCGGTCACTCCTTGGACTTAGTCTTCCTCCTGGGGATTAAGGCCACTGACGTGGGGGTGAAACCCATCAGTTGATCCGATCATTACACTGTGGGCTTCAGTTTTTGAACCCCCCCCTTGTAGGCCTACCCCGGTGGAGATGGTTAAGTGCCGCTATTTACGAGATATTAGCTCTGCGGGCCTGGTAGTGGCACTTGATCTATCGGAGTTATCTGAGGTGAACAATGATCCTGAGACTTTGGCTCTGGCCTATAATAGGGCCATTTCCTCAGCTCTGGATCAAATTGTTCCTGTCCGTGTTCCTCCTCTCCCTGTTCGACCTTGGTCTCTATGGTTTGATGAGGCCTTGAGGGAGATGCGGCGACAAGGACGAAGATTAGAGTGTTGTTGGCGGAGAACTGCCCATTGTGATGCCGACCATCTTAGACTGATGGAACATTATCAACTCTACCATTCCACAGTCTCTCGTAAGAAGGCAGAGTTCCTGTCCAGAGAGATTGCAGCTGCTCAGAACCGACCAGCTCAGCTTTTCCGAACTGTTGACAAGCTGTGCAATCCAACTTGTCTCCAGGGTTGGAAAGCCTTTTCACAATTAGAGTGTGATGAGCTAGCTCACTTCTTTGCAGATAAGGTGGCCGACATTAGGGCAACACTCTGACCAGCTCCCTCTATTGGAGATGTTTTTGATCGGCGTTTGGTTGCTTCCTCCAGTTTCTCCTGGAGTTCCTTTGACCGACCTGAGTTCATTGATGTCATGAGGATTGTCCAGATTATGCACCCTACGTGCTATAGTTTAGATCCGGGCCCGACTTTCCTGATAAAGGATTGTCTTGAGAGTATCGGCCCGGTTCTTGCATGGATAGTTTGGTGCTCCTTGGATATGGGAGAGTTTTCTAGCTCCCTGAGGGCGGCAGTGGTGACACCCCTCCTGAAGAAAGCTACCATGCTAACTACAGGCCGATCTCTAATCTTCCCTTTGTTGGGAAGATTATTGAGAAAGTGGTGGCAGCACAATTGGAGAACCATTTAACCATCCATGACATCTATGAACCTCTCCAGTCTGGTTTTAGAAAGAGGCATAGTACCGAGACAGCACTGGTTTGGGTGCTCAATGATCTCCTGATGGCTAGAGATCAGAAGAAATGTTCCATTCTTGTTCTTCTTGATCTCTCATCAGCTTTTGACACTGTGGACCATAGGGTACTGCTCGCACACCTGGAGTTTATCTGTGGTCTGTCAGGGACAGTCCTCAGTGGGTTTAGATCGTTCCTCACTGACAGGACTCAGAGAGTGGTGTCTGGATTAAATTCTTCCAGCCCACTCTCACTGTTATGTGGAGTACCCCGGGGCTCAGTGTTGTCCCCCTTGTTGTTAGCAGTGTATATGCTGCCCCTCGGAGACATTGTAAGAAGGTATGGGCTGAAGTTTCACTGTTATGCAGATGATACGCAGCTCTACCTGTCTTTTGCAACCAATCAGGATGGAGCTCTCGCGGTTATTAATACCTGCCTCGCTGAAATCCAAGGCTGGATGAGTTCAAGCTGGCTAAAGTTGAACTCGGAGAAGACGGAGGTATTAGTTGTGGACCCAGGTCATTGGGTAGAGGTGATGAGAGCTGGTCTATCCTCAGGTTTATTTCTGGGAGGTATCCAGCACCCTACCTCTGAATGGGTGTGTAACCTGGGGGTGATTTTTGACAACGAACTGACACTGCGTTTGCAGGTGTCGGCGGTTGTCAAACTTTCCTTTTATCATCTTAGGAACATCGCCAGGATCAAGCACCTTGTTCTGCCTGCTGACCTTCCTACACTGGTCCACGCTTTTGTGACCTCACACCTGGATTATTGCAACTCCATTTATCTAGGGCTTCCTGGTGTTGATATCCGCTGCCTGCAGCTGGTGCAGAACGCTGCGGCTCGATTACTGACTGGTACTTCTCGTACCTGTCATATCTACATCGTACAACGATCTGCACTGGCTGCCGATTCAGTGGTGGATCACTTTTAAAGTTGGTCTTTTGACCTACAAAGCCCTACACGGACAGGGTCCAGACTAACTGAAAGAGCTTTTGGTTCCCTACTGCCCCAGGCAATCTCTTTGCTCGACGGACGAGGGGTTGCTAGAGATTTCAAGGGTTTCTCTGAAGTCATCAGGTGCTCGTGCTTTTATGTTTGTTGCTCCGACCCTCTGGAATTCTCTACCCCATCCACTGTGTCAGTGTGCGACCGTGGAGGAGTTTAAAAAGGCCCTTAAGACCTATTTATGGTCAAAGATCAATTTTTAATTAAATAATTATGAATTGGAGCTCAGATTTATTGTTTTACAAATTATTTATGAATCTGTGTTTATTTATTTATTGTATTTATTTTTAATTATTGTAAGGTGCCTTGGTTTAAGAAAGGCGCCATATAAATAAAGTTTAATTCATTCATTCATTCATTCATTCATTCATTCATTCATTCATATCCCCCCGTCTCTCCTCTCCTCTCCTCTCCTTATATAAAATATTAAGTTTGAGTACAGTCTATATGTATTTTAGTATATATATTCTTTAAGTTGGGTGAGTAGGTCCTATTCTGTGCCAATCTGTTATTGTATGATTTTTGCCTGGATTGGTCACAAGACTACTCTCTTTAATACACTTTTCTTTTTTACTGAGGTTGGCTGCACTGGAGTACACTCTATGAGTTTTCCCTTTACCGCCCATCTTTTTTTTTTTTTTAACAGTGGTTCCACCCCACTGAGTAGTGGGTTTTTCTTATCACAAGGTCCCTCCCCCTGGCACCATAGTTACACTCATATGGACTGCTTTAATGATTTCTTATGTCCTTAAAGTTTGGCAGAAGCACTGTAAGTACAAAGACTGAATGTATCACATACCCCCCTTTTTTCTAATAAAACAAAGTTTTTTAAAAAAGAAAATAAATTCCAGAAGTACAAGGGAGTGCAGAATGAGAACAACAGGGAACAATATTTAGAAAAGCTAAAGTAGGTCAATAGGACAGTCAGTAAAGCAAAGGCACATACAGAGCTAAGAACTGCAGAAGGGGTCAGGGAGGGAGGGAGAGAAAAGACTTTTGTTATGAGGAAACAAGGAACATTAAAGAGGGAATAGTCAGACTGAAGAGTAGGAGCAGATGGGTGAAGGATGACACGAAAAGGTAGAGATCCTGAATGAATATTTTTGTTCAGTATATACAGTGGGAACAAGGTGGGCCACTCCCAGATTGTGGGATCAGGTTTAGAGAAGGGTAACGTAGGGAAGAGGACCAAGGTAGGAATTATATCAGAGGAAAGATTGCTTCAACTGACTCAGGCCCTAAGAATGAATACATCACCAAGACCCAACGGCATGCACCCTTGGGTGTTCATAGAGTCGAGTCAGACACTGGCAGAAATATAGCAACATAGAATTTGCTGGCAGATGAGGACCACTTGGGCCACCTAGTCTGCCTCTTTTTTCCCTGCCTATAACATCACTGTAGCTTCTACTTGATCTCTGGCCCATTCACCCCCCTTCCCTTTCCCTAAGATTCCCTTTTGCCTATCCCAGGCATTGTTGAACACTACCACTGATTTCACCCCCACCACCTCTGCTGGAAAACGATTCCAGGAATCCACCACTCTTTCTGTGAAGAAATACTTCCTCACATCTCTCCTGAATCTACCCCCTCCTGCTTCTCATCATGCCCTCTTGTCCTAGAGCATCTTTTTTTCTGAAAAAATACATCCCTCTTGTACCTTGTTTACTCCAGTAAGATATTTAAAGGTCTGTATATCCTCCCTCTCCTCTCTTCCTGGGTGTACATATTTAGGTCCTTTTATATCTTCTCATAGGGAAGCATCCCTGACTGATCTGTTTATCTGCTCCCTTGAGACATGTCACACCAGTGAATTGGAGGGTAGTGAATGCGGTGCCACTCCACAAGAGTGGGGACAGAGATGACACAGAAAACTGCAGGTCAGTAAGCCTGATTTTGGTAGTAGGGAAGCTGCTGAAAACCATGATAAAGGAGTACCTGGTGGAGTTTCTGGAGGTTGACAGACTATAGGACAAGCAGCACCATGGGATTGTGGCAGGAAGGCTGTGCCAGACTAGCCTAACTGATTTTTTTATTGGGTTAGAAGTCAGTGGACAGGGGACAAGCAGTTGATGTGCTATGCCTGGGCTTCGACAAGGCCTGCAATTCTGAACCACACAGGATGGTTAAAAAATTGAATGCCCTGGGGGTGGGGAACAAACTCACCAGATGGGTAGAGGACTTGTTGGGGGTTGGGGGCAAGACTAAGCATGTGGTAGTTAAAGGGGAATTCACGAGGGTGATGGGGGTTACCAGTGGAGTGTCACAGGAATAAGTCCTGGGGACGGTGTTCAGCATCTTCATATGTGACATAACAGAGAGTGTATAGGGCAAAGTCTGTTTTTTTGCTAACAACACTAAGATCCACGGGAGTGTGGACAAAGAGGAGAGAATAAGAGACAAGAAAAGGGATCTAGAAAAGTTGGAGAAGTGGTCTAAGGTGTGACAACCTAAATTCTATGCTAAGAAATCCTCAGCCTAATGCATCAAAGCATATGGGAAGGCAAGCAGAATACTAGGATGTATAGGCTGGGTGTTCACCAGCAGAAGTACAGGGGTAATATTGCTCTTCTTCAGGTCCTTGGTGAGGCTGCACCTCTGCACCTGGAATGCTGTGCCTAGTTCTGGAGTCCCAACCTAAGGAAAGATAGGGATTTTGGTCTGCAATATAGCGCAGAGGTTAGAGCACTGAGCTATGAACCAAAAGACCCCTACAGTCATGGGTTTGAATCCCACAACCACCAGAAGTACATTGCCCCTGAACCAGTTGTTGCACATGTCAGATCACTTGATTAAACCCTGGAGGAGAGAGCTGGTACATGATGGGGGGGAAGAGTTGTTGACAGTCACAAAGGAAGAATGGGACCAGGAGGTTATTATTTCAGATGACCTGAAAATATCAAAGCAGAGTGCAAGGGCAGCAGGGAAGGCCAGTGCCATTCTGGAATGCATAGGCAGGCTTATCACCAGCAGAAGGTGGGAGGTTGTGATGCTGTTATATAAAACCCTGGTCAGGCCTCACATGGAGTGTGCAGTTCTGGAGGCTGCAAGGATGTTAACAGGCTGAAAATGGTCCAGAGAAGGGCAACTAAGATGGTGCAGGGCTTACATCAGAAAACTTATGAGGAGAGATTAAGGGACCTCAATATGTACTCACTGGAAGAGAGGAGGGAGAGAGGAGACATGATAGAAACATTCAAGTACCTCAAGGGCATAAACAAGGTGCGGGGGAAGGGGCATATTCCAATACGGGAGGAGTACAAGAATGAGGGGGCATGACATGAAACTGGAAGGTGGCAAGTTAAGAGGGAATGTAAGGAAGATTTTCTTCTCAGAGAGGGTGGTGGGGATATGGAATGGTCTGCCATAAGAGGTGGTTGGAGCAAGCACAGTAGCTGGATTTAAACATGCATGGGACAGGCATAGGGGAACCATAGATGTAAAGCACAGGGAGGGTCCGAAGCCATAAACAAGTACGGGGCTTATGGGCAGACTGGATGGGCCTAGTGGTCCTTATCTGCCAACAATTTCTATGTTTCTATATCTTGGAGATGGTTCAGAGGAGGGCTATGAATATGATACAGGGGCTGCAGGGGAAGACTATGTGAGGCTGGAGAACCTGTACACGTGCTCTCTCAAGGCAAAAAGTAAGAGAGGGAACATGATTGAGACCTACAAGTTTTTGAGGAATATCAGCAGGGTAGACCACAGTGATCAATTCATGAGGAATGAAAACACAGTAACCAGGGCACATGGGGAAGATTGGTGGGAGAGATTTAAAAAGGGATGCTAGGAAGTGCTCTTTCACAGAGAGGGTGGTGGATGCCTGGACTAGTCCACCAAAAGCCAGTTGTAGAAGTCAATTGTGTGACCAGTTTCAAACACGGACGGGATAGGCACGTGGGGATAGTAAGACCTAGGGAAGGGGAGGATGAACAGCCAGGAGAGCAGGACAATGGAAGGGCAAGAATCCCAGTATCTCCATTCTGAAGTCAGGTTGAGTATGGAATCAGATAGGAAATGGGCGCTCTTGATAAGCTAATGAGTCTTTGTCTGCTGTCAGGCCATATGTATCTTTAATACCAAAGCCGTCAAAGACACCTGAAAGCAGTCACGCAAGGAAAAGCAAGATTTTGCCCAGCCATCTTAGAAACATATATAGAAACATAGAACATGATGGCAGAAAAAGACCAGAGGCCTATCCAGTCTGCCCATATTCCCTATAATCCCAACAACCTTCCCTGGAACCTATTGTTCTTCCAGGGTACTAACCCTCCCATCCTATCCCCATTCTCCTCCCTGGTCTTGTTGCCCTAGGCAACCACTATTCCCTTCATTCTATCCCATGCCTACTTGAATCTCCTGACTGTGTTTGCACCCACCACCTTGGCCAACAGACTGTTGCAAGGTTCCACCACCCTTTCCATAAAGAAGTACGTCCTCACGTCCCTCCTGAACCTCTCTCCTGTTATTTTCTACTCGTGACCACGTGACATTGAGTTGGTATTCAGATTAAAGAATTCCCCACAGTTTATCTTGTTAATTCCTTTAAGGAACTTGAAGATCTGTATCATATCTCCCCTCTCCCTTCTGGTTTCCAGGGAGTACATATTTAGTGCCTTGAGGTGCTCCTCATAGGATTTGTCCTGCTGGCCCAGAATCATTTTTGTTACTCTGTGCTGCACTGTTTCTAACCTATCCCTGTCCTTTCTGAGGTGAGGACTCCAGAACTTGATGCAGTACTCCAGGTAAGGCCTCACCAGGGATCTGTATAGGGGAAGGTATTACCTCTTTTCTTCTGCTATCAATACCCCTCCCAATACATCCTAGGCCAGCACCCTGTTAGCTTTGCTATACCATTTGTTTAAGGGAGTTACTGATAATAACTCCTAGATCCCGTTCCTCTTCTGTAGTGTTAAGCCTCACCCACCCATCCAGTACTCCATCTTGGGGTTCATTTTTTCTAAGTACATTATCTTGCACTTCTTGGCATTAAATGTTAGCTGCCAGACCTATGACCTCTCCTTTAGTTTTTGTAGGCCCCTCTGCATATACCTTATTCACTCATCACTATCCACTGTCCCACATAGTTTTGTGTCATGTGCAAAGAGACACAGCCTGCCCTGGATTCCCTCACCAATGTCACTAATAAACATGTTGAAGAGGATTGGACCCAGGACAGACACCTGTGGAACCCTGCTCGTAACCTCCCTTTCCTCTGATGTAACCCCATTGACCACTACCCTCTTCTGCCTCCCTTCTAGCCAACTCCCCATCCAGTTCACTACTATTTTAACTGCACCCCAGTCTTCCATCTTTTTGAGAAACTTTTTGTGCAGTACCAAATCAAAAGCCGTGCTGAAGTCAAAGTACATCAGATCCACAGCGTGGCCCTTGTTTGCTTTCATGGTCACCAGTCAAAGAAAAAAAATCAGGTTAGTCTAATAAGATCTTCCCACCATGAAACTGTGTTGTTTGCTATCCTGGAGCCCACTGCTCTCTAGGTAGTCCATGAGGTCCTCTTTGATTAGTGATTCCATCAGCTTCCCCAAGACAGAGGTCAACTTGACAGGCCTGTAGTTTCCTGGTTGCTCCCTATTCCCCCCCTTATGAAGTGGTACAACTTCTGTCATTCTCCAATCCCATGGAACTTCCCGGACCTAAGGGAGCTGCTGAACAGCCCAGTGGTTCAGCTAGTTCTGCTGCTAATTCTCCAAGTATCCTCTGATGCAACCCATCTGGTCCTTGGGCCTTGTCAATCTTAAGGGCTGCCAGCCCACTCAGGACTCTCTTGCTAGTAAGTATTGGCTGCCTCAGTTCCAGGACTCCCTTACTGGCTGCTTTGATGCTGTTTTCTGGCATGGACCCGCAGTCCTCCTTATTGAATACTGAGCAAAAGTAGTCATTCAGGATGGCAGCCTTTTGCTCATCCTCCTCTATAATCCTAACCCCCCCAACTAGCCGTGCAATGCCCCCTTCTTTCACTGATATATCTAAAAAATTGTTTTTTCTCTGTTCTTGACCCCCTCTACGATACGCCGCTCCGTGTTTTCTTTCGTCTCCCTGATGACCCTCTTTGCCTGCAATTTTTCTGTAGATAATCCCCCCTTTCTGCCTCCCCCTGCTTTTCTTTGCATTTATAGAAGGCCTTCTTTTTGTCTGAACTGCTTCCCTGACCCTAGCTGAGAACCATAGTGGTCTCTTAAACCTGTTTTTTTTAGATACTGTTCTTTGTTTGCCATTGAAGCCTCTAGGATTGCTCCCTTTATTGCCCCTCATCTCCCCTCTACCCCCTTAAGTCCTCCAACTCTACTAACATATCCCTGACCAGTTTCCCCAACCTATTGAAGTTCACCCTTCTAAAGTCAAGGACTTCGGTTCTTAATTATGGGTTGCCAGCCCCGAGGGCCAATTCAAACCACTCAGAGTTGTGGTCACTGTTCCCTAGCAGCTCCCCTACTCCCACAGCACCCACCTTCTCTGAGTTGGTGAGCACCACATCAAGGATTGCATTCTGCCTGGTGGTTTCCTTAACAAGCTGCACTGGTAGACAGTCTTGGAAGGCATCTAGCAATGTCTGACTCCTGTCAGTCTTGGCCACCGGGATCTCCCAATCGATGTCAGACAGGTTTAGGTCACCCACCACCACAACTTCCCCCTTTGATGCCCCTCTTTCAAGTTCTGTGTCCCTTTCCTTCCCTTGCCCTGTAGGCCTACAGATCACCACTAAGTGCACTTTCCTGCCTGAGGCTACCATGAGTTGCAACCATATTGACTCAGTCTCCTCACTGCTACCCCTAATACTTCCATCTTCAGCCACTTCAATGTCCTTCTTGACAAAAAGGACAACTCCTCCCCCCCCACACCAGTTCTTCTATCTCTCCTGAACAGTGAATAGCCAGGGACCATCATCTCCCAGTCACTTTTATCTATAGCCAGTGTTCATTTATTTATTTACTTTTGTTTACCAGGTAAACACAAAGAGCCAGAGGACCATATACGAACATACATAAGAACATATGAAGAAGCCAGCAGAAGAAGGCCATTTGGTCTATCAAGTCTGCTCATATTGCAAGGTCCACAGCTTGAGCTACTGTCCCTGCCCTCCTTCTCCACTCCTCCCATCCTCCCTCCCCATGATTCTTACCTTCCCCCATGCCTATCCCAGCCTCTCTTAAAGCTGCCCACTGTCTTCAACAAGATGACATCTTCTGGCAGTGCATTCCAAGTGTCCACCACCCCCTCTGTGAAGAAGTGCTTCCTGACCTCCCTCCTAAACCTCCCACCCTCCAGCTTAAGACTGCCCCCTCATGTTATGGTTACCACTCGGCTTAAAGAGACTCTCCTTATCAACCTTCTTTATTTCTTTCAAGTACTTGAAGGTCCCAATCATGTCCCCTCTCTCTCTCCTGTCTTCCAGGGAGTACCTGTTCAGTGCCCTCAACCTCTCCTCATATGCCTTACCCTGCTGACCTACTATTATTTTTGTAGCCCTCCTCTGGACCTTCTCCAGAAGGTTAATGTCCTTTTTGAGGTATGGGCATCAGTACTGAACTCCATACTGTAGATGCAGCCTTACCAGTGACCTGTACAAGGGCAGTATAACCTCCTCTCTCTCCTACTACTGATCCCCCTAGATATGCATCCCAGCATCTTGTTTGCATTTGCTGCTGCTTTCTTGCACTGCGTGGAGTGCTTCAGGTCACTAGTGATCATCACACCCAGATCCTTCTCCTCCTCTGCTGCAGATACTTGGACTCCACCCAGGTAGTACTCTGTCCTGGGATTCTTGGCTCCAATATGCATAACTTTGCATTTCTTAGCATTGAAGCCAAGCTGTCAGATCCTGGACCACCTCCCCATCTTTTCCAGATCTTTCTGTAGATCCTGTATCCCTTCAGCTGTGTCCACTCTCCTGCAGAGCTTGGTGTCATCCCCGAATAGGCACATTTTGCCCTTAATGCCATCCCCAGTGTTATTGATGAAGACATTGAACAACACTGGCCCCAGCACCGAGCCCTGTGGGACCCCACTGGTAACCTCTCTGGTACCAGATAACTCTCCCCCCCACAACCACCCTATGGGTACTGTCTCTTAGCCAGTTTTCCACCCATCTGGCCATCTTTTCCCAACCACGAGAATCACCAGCTTCCTGATCAACCTTTTGTGGGACATAGAGTCAAAGGCCTTGCTGAAATCAAGATAGAGGATGTTTACCGCTTGGCCCCTATCTACTCTCTTAGTGGCACAGTCAAAGAAGTCAATCAGATTCGTTTGACATGATCTCCCCCCCATGAACCCATGTTGCCTCACATCCTGGAGACCATGATCCTCTAGATATTTCACCAATCTTTCCTTTAGTGTGATCTCCATGAGCTGGCCCACAATGGAGGTGAGACTGACTGGTCTGTAATTCCCTGGGTCATCCTTGGGACCGCTTTTGTGGATGGGGCACTACATGTGCTGTTCTCCAGTCTTGTGGTATCATGCCTGACTCTAGTGAACTATTAAATAGGTCTGCCAGTGTCCCTGCCACCTCCTCAGCCAGTTCCTTTCATACCCTTGGATGTATACAAAGACAGTCAGGATATTACATGTAGTAAAAAAATATTAACATAAATACAATACAAACACAGTCAAAAACAATTACAACATAGTTGATCAAGAAAGTGTTTCCTTAATTTAACTCTAAAAGTTTGGTGACTTAAGTTATCGAAAAGTAAACCAGGAAGCTCATTCCAATTTCTTGCTGCACTAAAGGAAAAAGATCGCTCTCCCATTTTAGTTTTAGTTTTTGGCACTGTAAATCTAACCATTTCACAGGAACGGAGTTTGCTATCATTATTATTAATATGAAGTAAAGAATGAAGAGGAGAATTATCCCGCTGATGAAGGACATTATCAGTCAAACAACTTAAACTATACAAACTGCTCAGCCTTGGTGGAAGCCATTCTGAGTGCTTATACAATGCACAGTAATGAATAGAATATGGCAACTTACATGTAAATCTACATGGCCCGGTGGCACTGAGGGTTGAGGCGCTGGATGCCACACCTCGTGCCACACCAGCGACCTGGGTTTAGGAACGAGCTCAGGTCATCGGGGGCAGGTAGGGGAGGGACAGGATAGAGCATTGGAGGACTGCTCTCCTGTCCTAGGAGGGAAGGGGGATCTTGTCTTGGGCTCTGGGGACTCCTAGTGATGGCTGGGGTCAGAGCAGCCTGAGACCAGTAAATGCATGGGGATTGGCTGCGGCAGCGAACCTGTAGGCATGCACAGCAGCATGCATGCCAGCGCTGGGATGCATTGCATGACCGAGCCAATGGGGAGGGACCTAAGTAGAAAATCCCCATCCTCTGGGATAGGCAACGGCACCACCACCACCATCAGCCACACTCCAACAGCTGGACTCCCTCCTCTCCTGGGCCAAGCTCAGCATGGCCGAAATTGTAGATAGAGTGCCCTGGGTGGTAGGGTGGCCCTACCTCAGGGGGCTCAGAGCCAGGGGGATAGCCGGTGTGGTGCCAGGAAGACGGAGGAGTTTCAGGCTAAGAGGTAGAGCTGTGAAGTGGGGGATGCCTGCGAGAGTTCCCTGAGAAGACGACGTATAAAACAGAGTTAAAAAAAATTTAAATCTACATATACTATGAAATACAGATGTCAGAATAGATAAGTCTTGCTTGGCCAAATCTGAGAAAAGAAGGGAAATATAATTTAAGATTGGAAGAAGTACACCTTTTACTATTGCCATCCTTGCTTGTAAAGTAAGCAAGGATTGCAATTTAAACAAAGGTTCCAGCGCTTGATTTACCTGATGGCTTATGGATTTTATGCAGTGGTGAAAGTGGTTCAGAAGAAGTACAGGAACTGTATTCAAGTCCGAAAACCCATCCTTGCTAGGGGGGTCCGGGGGCATGCCCCCCCCCCCGGAAAAATTTTCAAAAAAATGAGTCGATTTGGTGCATTTTAGAAAATTCTGGATCACAATCTACTTTGTAAACTGAATACTTTCAAGTTATATTTTAGTAATCTGTCTTCCTCAAAAAAAGTTGATATAGGTTAATAACTTAACATATTTAACGTGACTGGGGAGGGGGGACCACCACACTATGGAAGCAGTTGTTTCTTCGTGGATCAGTGATCGGAGGTGGGGGTGAGGGAACACCACACTACAGAAAACATTTACTTTATCGGGGATCATTTATTGGGGAGGGACCACTACACTGCGGGAAACATTTTATTTATTCAGGGATTGGTAGTTGGGAGGGGGATACCCCTACACTATGGAAAACCGAGGATCAAATACTATTCTGAGTTTCCACTGCTGGCGTTTCTCTGAAGACCATTAAAACCCGGTCCCAAACCCCCCATCTGTCTTCACGATAATTTCCTAACCCTTACCTTGCAACATTTAAAATGTAGGTCTTGGCTACACCTTATTGTATATTTATATTTGTGCCAGATACAATATTAAAAAAATAAGAAAAAAAGCCACCCGATAGCTCTCTGTATCCCAGGTGGATCTGGTCAAGGCAGGTTATTTTATCCTTGGAACTGCCTCCCAACAACCACTTGATTGAACCAGTCTACCATTCCCCACTCCACATCCCTCTCAAAGCCCCCTCTGGATGCCATGAAGTGCCCTGTGGCAGCAACAGTCCCACACCTGCAGGACATCCTTTAATATATCTGCACCTTACTTCAGCCAACATCACTTTAGAGAGGAGCTCTAATTGTTTTCAAAATTACATCAAACTAAGTTTGTCTAGCATTCTAAAATAAAAACAAAACACAAATATAACTATGTCCCTAATTAAACCATCCTAAATGCTTAGAATACTAGCACGTCTAGCTATGTGTGTCATACAGTTATATATTAATACAAATTCAGTCTTGTTAGGGGCTGCTTACAATAAGTAATTAGATAAATGAATAGTAAATGACCACTTAATCATTCCGCATTAGGAGACTACTTATTTAAATATAGGCAGCTTTATAATCTGTACAGCATTTTTGGTAAGCTAGAGCTGAAATAAACATTCCACTGATTCAAAGGCCAGTGTTCCTCAGTCGGGAGTCCAGCTGTGACTGAAAAGAAAACTTTTAGGTACGGAGCTTGGATAATCATTTACGATTTATCAAACATATCTGTTACCAAATTCCCATTCTAGGGTCCGCCACCTTAGTCAGACATTCAAGTTCATTATAGTTCCACCATGCAAGACCAGGGGAAATTCTGGCAGCTTTTTTCCCTAAAAAAGGGTCGCAATGCTACCCGCCCCTACATATTACAATTTACTCAACTGAAGCAGAGCTTAGCGAAAAGCAACCGGGAGCAGAGCAGTCCTGCAGCCATCTTCTCATTCATAGAATGATGCACAGCACTCATTCACTCAAATGACCCTTTATTATTCAGAAGAAAAAAAAAAACCTGGGTCAAAAAGCTTAGAGCCTAAATCAAACCCAGATTTACATTTACTACCCCACCAAAATATTACAGTAAACATTATTGCGCTTCACACAACAGTGCATTGCCTTCTGACAGCTGAGCAAGTTCGACTACTCAGTTGAGAGGCTGTGACTTGTGGTGGGAAAAGCATGTGAGCCGAAGCCGACAGGACTGTCCACAGAAGTGGCGCATTTCCCTTGGGCACCAACCTATTGAAAACCTGACAAGACTCGGGTACCTCCTCACTCCTCACTCCAACTTAATCCTCGAAGCACCAGCTCAAATTTTGTTGCTGTATCTCACAACGTCGACGAGGGGTGTAAACAGACCCTCCAACATTTAACAGATGAAAATAGCTACATGTGTGTTGGGGGGTCACACAGCCACCCATTTTTTTTTTAATTCTTTGTTAACCGGGTGGCCCAGTAGACAAAAGTGCTTGTTTTCTGGGGTGACCCAGGAGTTTTGGGTTGGTTAAGGGACTTGCTCAGAGTCGCACAGTATGCAAGTGTAGCTTGTGGGACTCAAACCCAGGTCTGCTGGATGTACCAAGCTCATTACAGCTTGTTATCTGGTAGGCTGTACTGCCAGACAGCCCCACGAGTAGTCCTCAGGGACAGAGTTGGCTTAAAATGGTATGCTGCATTACGGTATAGGGCAGTCTGTGAGCTGGAGAGGGGACAAGCTGCAGCACAGCCAAGGGGAGGGGGGTCCTAGGTACACCAGAAGAGAGCTAATGCCATCAGGAAGGGATTGTGAGGTGATCAGAGGGGTGGGGGGACTGGTGTTTGACTCAGTCAAAGTTAGGGCCCATTCAATTTTATTTTCAGACTCATCCTTTAAACACGCAGGTGAGTCAAAGAAGAAAATCATGGCTACATCAAGAACTAACTCAAACTGTAACATCAGTGCCATACAGTTCCTGCAGCTGGTCACGTCAGCTGAGTTTTACCCCAACAAAGACACTGAATTTTCAGATTTATTTCTTGAAGTTTAGTAGTATCCCTTACCTCAGAGACAGACTATGTGGCTGCTCAGTTTGTTTATGTTAGCTGGGCTTAGAGTTATTGTGCAGCACTGCATGTGAGGGGATCCATTGAGTCTCTACACAGTCACGGTCCCTTCGCCCGACCCGATACATATGACGTTGGGAGGCTCTCAGTAGTGCAGCAGGCACTGTTGGGCCGGGGGACGATCCACATCTATCTCCACCGAATCCGTCGGTCATTCGACAGTCACGGGGTGGCCGGTGCACCATGACCTGCCAGAGACTCCACAGAAGCTGATTGAGATGCACTGCATGGTCCTTAGCATTATGAACTGTTTGCCGCACGGCAGTCGTCAACCGCCTTCTGTCAATGAGCTATTGGTCAGGAAGTTTCCACCAATCACAGACTGTGTTGTGGACATATTTCTGTGACAGAAGAACTACGTCCACAACACAATCGTGATTGTTGGAAATTACCTACCTAATTGACCAATCACGAGTTAAAAAAAAAAAAACACACAATGTTTTTTGTTAATAACTCCTGCTTTATGTGGATCTCCAGTGCAGAAAAACATTCTTTTCTAGTGAAGAAGTACCGGAACGGCGTTCCTGTGCGTTCCGGCTCACATTCATCACTGATTTTATGTGAGTAGAGAAAGTTAAATATGGATCCAGCAGGATGCCCAGATATTTAAATTGGGTAAGCTGATCCAATTTATTTCCAAAGGAATCTGTTATTAATAAATCAGAAGCTTTGACTAATCTCTGTCTGGAACCAAAAAGCATACATTTGGTCTTTCTGCTATTCAAGGACAACCGTTTTTTTGATTAACCAGTTACCCAAGACACAAAAAGCCTCACTTAGCCTTTTATTTATAGCTTCTACTGAGTCTGAGCTACAAAACAAAATAATGTCATCGGCCTAAATCTCTCTCCACAAATACTTTAGATAGCCTGGGTGTCACTCAGTCAAACCAAAGCCCACCATTTATCTTTTGAAGAGACTGCAGAATCACCATCTTATGTTCTTCTGCTGCCCTGGAATAAGCCACCTGCTTACAATGACAAAACAGGAATCAACCTTTACCCCCTAATGGCATCCATATTGGGCATGTCAAACTAGACAAGAAGTCTATGCTACAGGTCCAGTGACCATCTTTGAGAGGGGCACCAGCTTGTTCAAAATGACCTCACTTCATAGAAAGTAATGGTGGCCATGTTTTTGAGGGGCAACCCATTGAAATGAATGGACACTGCAACAAATAGCTGCATCTTGCAAAGAAAACTTAATTGAAATAACAGACGACTAAAAATTGAGTTGGAATTGTTTATTAAGCCGTCATTTGATGGACGTTGCTTACAAATAATTGTACTTTTGCTACAAAAACAATTTTCTCCACAGCACTCCATCTGCTCCACGACGTCCTGTCTCTTGCATGAAGGCAACTCCTTCTCATAATTACAACTTTCCCTTGGGGACACATAGCTTACCTCCAACAGCAATGTCCGACAGCAACATAAATATACAAGCCACAGCATCTGCAGTTCTACCCTTACCCACCTCACCAGAGTGGAGCAACAACATAAAAACCATCTTGCAGGACATCCAGGCTTCCCTGTCATCCCAATATGCACCAGCTATGCAAGCCATTTAAGCAGACCTTGCCTACATTAGAACTATGTCATCTCAGTCCACGGTCCATACCAGCCTACAGCCAGTACCCTTCTCAGCCTTGCCTCATGAAGACGCTGTCAACTGGCTCAAGTAATTCCAAGCATGGATTGCTTTCAACATTTGTACTGATCCCTTGTATATTTCCAATACCTTGCACTTGCTTCCGAGAGGGATTGCCATCTCCTGGTTTAATGCACTTCCAGAACAAGTCAAAGGAAATACTGCTACTCTGTATACGACTTTCAGAGACCATTTTGTCCATGAACATCCCCCTTGGTTATTGGAACAACAGCTGTGGGAGCACACAATGCAACCCTCTGAGTCCCTGGAAACCTTCATAGTCGACACTGAGTCACACTGCAAACATCTACCAAAAACAGAAAAAGATAAAATCACGGCTTTTATCTGAGGCCTGCTTCTTCCACTCCGCACTTATGTCATTCAGCAGAAGCCGACAACATAGATGGACACAATCCAAGCAGCACAACTTGCCCAGGAGTCCTTTTCAATCTTACAGGCCACTAGTGCACCAGCACCTCATTCATCATAATTGGCTGCACTCACAACATGTGACCAGCAGCAACAAGACATGATAGACAAGCTCATGATGACTGTCAATAGTTTATACCTGAGCACAACTTCTTTTTTGACTACTTTTGTCAATGCTCTGCAGCCATCTAGACAGCCACCTGCACCACCTCTGCCTTCACGGGAGCTTGTGACCTACCAGTGGTGTGGATACAGAGGATACACTGCTGCAGTTTGCCGAAAGCTAAAGTATCATAATAACAGCCAAGATAACAGGAGCCAAAGATGCCCACCACAGTACAATCAGCACTGTGATCGCAACTAGTCCTAGGATCAGGGAAACAAGAGCAACCCAACACACTAGGGGCTTCTGTTGGGCAGAGTAACACTTCAGCTGACCACCCTTCTGACTCTCACAGCTCAAGCAAAAAACATCATCCAGCTACCAACTCTGGCACTCTCCCACCTCCAGAGGCCAAGGTATGTGTCATTAGATCACCGCTGTTAGCCAACTATGACCCTGTGACCATTGGAGATTGGTCCACAGATGCCTTGGTCAACACTGGAGCAGAAATCTCAGTTATCAGCACTCGTATTTTGCCCAACAATGCAGATTGTCACTTACCTAATGTCTCCCCAGCTGCCCTAAAATCACAGCAAATGCCGCTTAGGTACCTATCTCAGGCGTGGTCCATCTCAGGCTATACTTTGGCTCACATCAAGCTACTGTCAAATTCTACCTAGTACCTGAGCTATAACTATCAGTGAGTCTTGGTATGGATTTCCTTAAATCTCACACAGCCATCCTAGACTTTGCATCAAACAAACTGTTACTAGACCCTCGGAGGCAACTTGCAGCTACAGAACCAGTCACTGTGCCTCCTAAGACTGAGGTGGTTCTGATTGCCAAGATCTGAGGAGAACCTCTTCCACAAGGTGTTGTTGGCATCATCATGTAATCCCCTGCTCTGCATTCATCAGACCTTCTCCCAGGAAACACCTTGTCTGCTGTGCTTCGCAGAACAGTCTTCCAGAAATGCTGCAACTTCACAGATGAGCCAGTAGTCATTTCCAAGGGTGCCACTATTTGAAAGTTTGTTTGCTTGTCTACAGAGGACCAGCTCCATCTTATGAAAGAACCTCAGCCTGGTTCCACCAACTAAAGTCCAGTCAGTACTATCACAACCACCCCAGCATCACCAGAGTTACCCCTCAATACATGACTACCCTCTTCTAAACTCCCGGCATTCCCAACAGAGAGAGAACAACTTTTAAAATTTCAGGAGGGCTACCCAGATGTCTTTGTTGGTCCAGATAACGAGCTCAGATGTTGTGATATCCTGCAACACACCATTGAGGTGCCACCCAGTCAGAAACCCATCCATCGGTGAGCCTACAAGGTGGAGCACAGACAGAAACAAGTCCTAGAAAACATGATCAAAGACATGCTTGAACAGGACATAATTGATGGAGTCTACGAGTCCCTGGGGTGCACCATGCCTGCTAGTGGTAAAGAAGGACAAGGGATATCATTTCGTGGTAAACTACAGAAAGCTCAATGCTTTCACGGTGCAAGATGCTTATCCATTTCCCACAACAGAGGATGTTTTAGAGAATCTTGGTGCGGCTGGCCCAGGTTTCTTCACCACTCAAGACCTACAGAGTGGCTTTTAACAAGTTTCCATTGATCCAGCTTCTTGTTCATACACAGCATGGTGCTGTCACTTGGGGCTCTTTCAATTTAAATTGCTGCCTATGGTACTTCAGAACAGTCGAGTTAAATTTCAGCATGTTATGAAAACCATATTAAGTGGGTTGTCTTGGAAATCTTACTTAGTTAACCTAGGTGATATCGTTTTCAGCAGAACTTTGCCAGAACACCTTCAACACCTCAAGGAAGTGTTTGAACGTCTCCGATAAGCCAACCTCAAGCTTCACCCAGAGAAGTGTTGTTTTGCACAGCAGCAAATTCATTACCTGGGAAATGTTGTCAGTTCTCAAGGCATATCTCCAGACCCAGACAAGCTCTCAGTAGTCAGAGACTATCCAGAACCTAACAATCTCAAATACCTTAGAGTCTTCCTAGGCTTGTCCAGATACTACAAAAAGTTCATTTGTAACTATGCACAGATTGCAGCGCCATTGTAACCCCTCACCAAAAAGGGGTGTGAATATTCCTGGACTTCTGCTTGCCAAGAGGCCTTTGGAACCTTAAAGGGCAAACTGATCTCCTCTCCAGTATTGGCCTACTCAAGGTCTGACCAACCCTTCATACTCTACGCAGATGCTAGTTCCTTTGCAGTGGGCGCTGTGCAACGTCAGGTACAAGATGGAACAGAATGGGTCATCTCCTATGCTGGACACTGTCTTTCCTCAGCTGAATAAAACTATGGCAACACAAAAAAATGAATGTCTAGCCATGCTATTTGCCATAAAGAAATTTGACTATCTTCGCTCCTCCTCCTTTAAAGCTATCGTTGATCACTCAGCCCTCAGATGGTTGTTCGAATCGAAGGAGCCAGTAGGCAAGTTCACCCAATGGATTGCCATGTTGCAATCTTACAACTTTGAAATTCAGTACAGACCAGGTTGAGTTCACTCCAATGCTGATAGTGTAAGCTGGAGATGGTATCCCTCCGCATCATCCTCAACAGACGAAGACTTCTACTTACAAGCTCTTCCCTTCCATGCCACAGATGTGCTTCCTGTGGACACTCCCACAGCACCTCAAGTTGCCTTGCTGCTATGAACTGTATCATCAGAAAAGAATGCAAACCCTCATCTGCGGCAAGCAGCTAAAGAGCTTCTCACCTCTTCTACTTCTGATCCCTTACAACTGTTCAAATGCAACAAAGAGCTGGTCCTTAGTTTGCAGACATACTCTCTTATTTAGAGTCTGTAACTTTACAGCAACAGAAGCAAAATCACCAAGATGTACTTCTCCTGAGTCACAGTACTTCCTCAACGACGGAGTGCTTTTTCACATTTGGACCAAGGAAGGCAAGAGCACTTGCACGGATAGAACTCATGTACAGCTAGTTGTGTCAGCCTCTCTAGTCAATGAAGTTCTTCTCTCCACTCATGCCTCTCCACTTTTTGGAGGTCATGTGGGAATCGACAGAACTCTTGGAAAGACAAGGCTTCACTTCTTCTGGCCTCACATGAACAAGGACATTGTCCAATTTGTCAAAACCTGCCAGCCCTGCTCCCAAAGAAAGCCCCCTGCCAAACTGACAAATGCACACATCATTCCAATGCCTGTAGCTACTGAACCCTTCCAAAGAGTTAGCACCGGCATTTTGGGACTGTTACCAACATGCTCTGACTCTGGCAACTAATACATTCTTGTTTTTGTGGACTACCTTACAAAGTATTTGGAACTAATTTCCCTAAAAGACATAAAAGTCACTACAATAGTAAATGCCTTCCTCAACACTGTTATTTGTCATCATGGTACCCCCTCATACCTGCATTCAGACAGAGGCACTAACTTCCTTTCAACAATTGTTTGAGAAACATGGAAACTTCTCAACATTAAGAAGACACACACGAAAAGTCATCATCCGCAATGCAATGGACGGAGTGAAAGAATGATGTCTACCATTCTAAACACACTCTCCAAGTACCTGGATGAAACTTACGACACTTGGGATCGCTTCGTTCCATTTGTGCAATTTGCATTAGCCTACAATACCAGCCCTTGTATTGACAATACAGAGTACACTCCCTTTTTCGTTGTCCATGGACGTCATCCAAGAACTCCCTTGGGCAGGGAACTCTCACTGCTAGAGGTTCCAAAGTCACTTTCTTCATTCATCATTCCTGTACTAGAACAGCTTGAACTGGCTAGCCAAATGACAATCGCAACATTGGGACAGAGAAAATCTGCCATGCAGCAAACATCAGCAGTTAAGTCTCAAGAGCCTTCATTTTCTGTAGAGGACATTGTCTACCTATATTGACCTGTCCTAGTTCTGGGATCCACAAAGAAACTGCTCCGCTTTTGGACTGGTCCTTTCTACATCATGGAAAAGCTTCCTCCAGTTCATGTCCGTTTGCGACTGAAATCTGATGGAAAGCTTGTACATAACAAGGTCCACATCAATCATCTGAAACATGGATACTTAAGTAACACCATTCCAGATGATCCCAGTCCACCCAGTAATGAAGCTGCACTTGAACCAGCTATCCTGTCGGAATCAGAAGTTCCTCCTGATAACCTGCAACTAAGTGCTTCCACCCCTCATATTCCTGAAAATCTCCAGCCAGATTCTGTTTTGCCTAATCATCAGCTAGATGAACTTCCTGGGACATCTTTGCCTTCTTCCTCTTCTCAGGACTCTCTTAGGCACACCTCTGTGTACCAGACCAAGAAGATTTTAAGAAAGAAATACGTAATTGGATCCTGGACTTACAGAGTCAAGTGGTGTGACTTTGGCAGCTCACAGAACTCTTTGGTTGCTTATGATGACCTAACTCCAGCCTGTCAACAACTGGTTCAGGGAACATATGCCACTATTACCACTGACTGAAAAAGCTGACGAAGGTCTCAAACTTTGTGTAGCCAGATTCAGTAATTCTTCTAGTGGTATTCTCTCTGTTAATAGTTCCTGCAGTAAATAGAAACATAGAATTTGACAGGAGATAAGGACCGCTTGGCCCACCTAGTCTGCCCATTTTGTTACCTAACAGATAAGCTGCAGATCCTAATTAACCAACAGCTTACTTCCTCCTACCCCCCACTAGGACTGCCTTATGTCTGTCCCATGCATTCTTGAATTTCCCCATTGTTCTTGACTCCACGACCTCCTCAGAGAGGCTGTTCCATGCATCCACAACACTCTCCATGAAAAAATACTTCCTCACATTACCTCTGAGCCGTCCCCCCTCTATCTTCAAATTGTGCCCCCTTGTTCTTGCACATCTCTTTTTCTGAAAGATGCTACCCTCTTGGACTTTGTTGATTCCCTTGAGGTACTTGAAAGTTTCTATCATGTTCCCTCTCTCCCTTCTTTCCTCAAGGATATACATATTAAGCTCCTTTAGTCTTTCTTCGTATGTCTTCTGGTGCAGACCCTGCACCATTTTGGTTGCCCTCCTCTGGACAGCCTTCACTCTGTCTTTGTCTTTGCAGAGATGGGGTCTCTAGAACTGCACACAGTACTCCAGATGGGGTCTCAGAGGGATAACAGCTTCCTGTTTTCTACTATTGATGCATCACCCTATGCACCCCAGTATCCCCCCAGCCTTCCTTACTGCCTTCTCACATTGCTTGCCCACTTTTAGGTCACCTGATATAATTACCCCCAGGTCCCTTTCCATTTTTACTGTTGTCAGTATCTCACCCCCCATTGTGTACTCTTCCCCTGGGTTTTTGTTTCCCAGGTACATAACCTTGCACTTCTTTGCATTGAATCTGAGCTGCCATACATTTGACCATTCCTTCAACCTTGCCAAGTCCCTTCTCATCCTTTCCACTCCATCTTGTGTATCAACCCTATTGCAGATCTTTGTATCATCTGCAAAGAGACATACTTTTCCTTCCAGTTCCTCTGCAATGTCACTTATAAAGACATTAAAAAGGACCGGTCCCAGTACTGAACCCTGTGGTACCCCGCAGAACGCCTTCTGGTACCTCATTCCAGTGCACCTGTTGCTCATGGCACTGTATGCATGGCATTAACCTTTTTCCTTGCAGGAATGTCTCTTCAAATGCACAGTTCCATGTATGTTTTTATTACTCTGCCACTGTTTATTGCAATATTCATATCTTATGTACTGGGTATGCTCCAGCTGGTACCCATTCCCTCTCTTCCATTCCCCTTCCCTGCACTGTGGAACTTGGCATCCTAAATGAGTTTCAAGTTGCTCTGGTGGTTTCCCGTCCCCTAGTATGTCTCTGACTGCTCACCATCGTGGTCCAGATCCTACCCTTCCCCTCCCATCACAGTGGTCTACTGTTCAGTTACCTTCTGTCATGCCCTGCTTGTAATTTCTTTAAAACTTTTCTGTATTCTACAATGTTTGCTTGTTTGAGTGGTGCTCACATTCACTGCCCCGGGGTGGTGTGGAGTACATTTTATCATTGGGTTTAAGGCCCGCTGATGCCCCTTTAAGAGCTCTGAACAGATGTTGGGTTATTACTGTTTTTGGAGGGGCTTGGTGGGAATCTCTGGAATTCTCAGTGGTCAGGCATCTCTGTGGGTCTGCAGTCCCAGTTAGATCCTTTTTGTATGCTGATGTCTCTGTAGTCTAAGAATAAACTCCATTCCTTCCACATTTATTTTATGCATCTGTCTGTTATTCCTACGGTCCAGAAGGTGTCCACCACAGAAGCAAGAGATGGGCCTGGCAGACCTTGGAAGAAGGTAAGGGTCCTAACAGCAGACCACACTGAGTAAAGGCTCATTTCCAGATACACCTGGAGGAAAAGGGGGAAAAAAAGGATACATAATAACTATGAAAGTAGCCAAATAAATAATGAAATATATAAGATACACAAATTATGAAATCAAGAACAAATTTACAGGTATAATGTACAAGGTAAAATTGTAGTAGGATTATCAGTTAAATAAAGGCAAAAATAAGGATTTGTCAAAAAATAAAATAAATGAACAAAAAGGACAAAATCGTAGCACCAAATACTAACCAGAATAGTGATAATCAAGGGCTCAAAAGAGTAGGAGGTCAGATACTGGTAAGGAATAGAATAAGGTTAAGTTCATGAGCAGGATGGACGGGGTTAAAGAGAACAGGGTCCTAGAAGGATTAAGGGCACTAAGGGTTTACAAGGCACTGGGACCAGATGGCATTTACCCTAGGGTACTTAAGGAACTAGTGGAGATCCTGGCAGGACCACTGACTGACCTGTTCAATACCTCCCTGGACACATGATGCATCCCACAGGACTGGAGGATGGCCCATGTGGTGCCCATTCACAAATGTGGCTCTAAGGATGAACCAGACAACTACAGACTAGTGACCCTCATGTCAATTGTGGGTAAGCTCATGGAGACGATCCTAAAAGAAAGGCTGGTGATCTTTTGGAGGATAATGGACTCAAGGATGGTCAACAGCATGGGTTTGTCTTGGGCAGATCATACCAGACAAACCTAATTGAGTACTATGACTAGGTGACCAGGGAACTGGACAAGGGCCATGTGGTAGATGTCCTGTATTTAGACTTCAGCAAGGCCTTTGATTCCGTGCTGCATGGGAGGCGGCAGTGGGGGGAGGAGGAGCTGGAGTATATAGGGGTGGGAACAAGGATGGTCAGATGGATCAACAACGGGCTGAATGGAAGGCAGCAAAGGGTGGTAGTGGGGGGGACTTTCATCCCCAAGGGCAGTGACAAGTGGGGTACCACAGGGATTAGTACTGGGGCTGGTGGTGTTTGGGATATTCATAGCTGATATCTCACTTGGGATCCAGAGTTGGATCAGTTTGTTCACAGATGATATGAAGATGGGAGCTGTGGTAGATGACATAGAGGGTTGGAGGAGGCTGCAGGAAGACCTGACCAAACTACAGGAGTGGTCGGAAACATGGCAGTTGGGGTTCAACACCAAGAAGTGCAATATACTGCACTTCAGGGCTAGGAACCAGGGGAGGAGCTAACAGCTGGGAGGGGTACAGTTGAAAAGTACTGTGGAGGAAAGGGATCTAGAAGTGCTTATAACAGGGAGTATGAACAACTCCACTCAGTGCAGCAAGGTGGCAGCAAAAGCCATCAAGATGTTGGGGTGTATAGCGAGGGGAATCTCCTCCAGAAATAGGGAGGGGATCCTTCCCCTGTACAGGTTGCTGGTCAGGCCACACCTGGAATACTGTATGCAGTACTGATGCCCATTCCTGAAGGATGTCAGATTGTTGGAGGGGGTGCAGTGTAAGGTGACAAAGATGATCCAGGGATTGGAGGGAAAGTCCTACGCAGATGTACTCCCTGGAGGAGAGGAGAGATGGGGGGGATATGATCAAAACCTTTAAATACTTAAAGAGGATAAATAAGACTAATACAGAAGGGATTTTCAAGATTACAAAAGGGATGGAAACGAGAGGGCACCAGCTAAGATTGGAGCGGGAAGATTCAGGAGTGAAATCAGGAGACATATTTTCACAGAATGGGTGGTAGACAAGTGACATACTCTGCCCATGGAGGTGGTATCCTGTAGAATAATGGGTGGTTTTAAAAGCGGATGGGACAGAGGAAGGAGAGGTAATGAAGAGGAGGGGTGGGGAGGGTGAGGCAGCTGCAAGTTGAGGGGCTAGCTGCACAATCGGGCAGACCCAATAGACTGTGAGGCCTGTTTCTGCTGGTGTTTTTGTGTTCATATGGAGAGAAATAGTGTTGAAGAGATGATTTAAAAGGTAGATAAGAGGGGGATAGACAGAGGGAGATTGGAAGACTGTTCCAAATTGGAAGGAAATGGAATGAGAATGCAGATTGTCTAGAAGAAGTTTGACAGGTAGGAACAGAAAGAGAACGAGAGTCAGAGGACCAGCGAGTGTAGTTGGAGGAATGTGTATCATATATCAGACAGCTAAAGTAGAGAGGAAAAGAGGAAAACCAGAATTTAGAAAGAAAGGAAAGGCAAAGTAATAGACAATGGGAGTCCAAGGATGGTAAGAAAAGGGACTGATAGAGGAGACAATGGTGAGTGAGAGCAAGGGAGTTTGAGGCAAAACAGCAAAAAGAAAGGAACAGAGGATCAAACCTGGTCAGGAAAGATTTGGGAGTAGCCACATACTGGAAACATCATTTTTAGAACACTTTTCCTACAGACTGGGAGTGGGAGGCAATCTTTGTTACGGTAGAGGGTTCCAAGTTTAGGACAAAGAATCTTAAGAATGGCATTGATCTGTATAAAGAAGTCAAGGTTACAATCAAACCAGAAGTATCTATGATCGGATCTCTTGCCCCAGAATCTCATATTTTTATTGGGACCAATGCTTTATATTAAAAATATTAACCCCTTCATTTTTTAACATGATGGTGACCGCTTTTAAAACGTGGTTTATATGGGGATTATACAAACATACAAAAATGCCAGCAGAAGAAGGCCATATGGTCTGTCAAGTGTGCCATGTGGAATCCCTTGAATATTGTATAATACTGCAACTTGTATCATACTGTATAATTTTCATTCATACTGTGATATTTACTAATGCTATGTAATCCCGGGTCGCCCCTGAAAAAGGGACCTCCGGGGCCCAGTGGGCTTACCCGGTCACCAAAATTTAATACAGGAATAATAAATAATTGTTTACAGTGGGTCCCGATCTACCTTCCTTTTAACCCTGACTTTTCCCTTTACTTTGTCACACCCCTTATGAATTCACCAACCATCTTCTGGTTGATGATCTCTGATGGCAGATCATTCCACCCACACTTCCTGAAGAGGCTACTGCAAAACTGGTGGAAGTCAGTTGGGCCCTGCCCTGCTCTCCCAGCCTGTGCTATCAGCATGTGTGAGGTTTGTGTATCTTGTACTCTTTGTGTTTAAAGCTGTATTATTAAACTGCAATCATTTGGACATAATGTGTGTCATTTGCCTGTTGTTGTGGTGGTGGGTTGTGATGGGTCTTTTTCAGATTTGAGATCATTCCACCCTCTCACCATCCTTGCCATAAAGATGTGTCTCCTGATCTTCTTCTTGAATTTCCCCAGTGCCATCAGTTTGTAACTGTGCCCCCGTTTTCCTATTTTTATTAAAGCTAAAAAGGCTTCCTAGATCCACCTTAGTTATACCTTTAATGTACTTGAAGGTATTGATTATACCCCCCTTCCTTCTCTCTTTGAGTACATATTAAGTTCCTCAGCCTGTCCTCATAATAGCTATCCTTCTGACCCTGGATCATCTTCGTAACCCTTCCCTATACTGCCTTGTGTGTGTTAATTTCTTACCTCAGGTAGGGTCTCCAATATGACATATAGTACTCCACGTGTGACTTCATCATGAATCTATACAATGATCAGGATCACCTCTTTCCTTCTGCTTGTAACCTCCCTAGCTATGCACCCCAGCATCCAGTTAGCCTTGGCTGCAGTCTATTTGCACTTCATAGACTGCTTTAGGTTACTGGCTATAGATATTACTAGATCCTTCTCCTCCTCAGATATCATGACCATTACCCCCTTCCCTTATCTATATTTAGCTTTTGGGTTCCTGTAGCCAATATGCATGATTTTACACTTGTTTGCATTGAACCCCAGTTACTTGATACCAGGCCACTTTTCTAACTTTTTTTGCAAGGTCCTCCCTAAGGTCTCTGATCCCCTCCTCTGTGTCTATCCTCCTACATAGCTTGATGTCATCTGTAAAGAGGCAAATCTTGCCTCTATTGCCATGCCATTGGAAAGGATGAAAAGGGACTGGCAAGGTTGGAGGAATGGTCAAATGTATGGCAGCTTAGAGTCAATGCAAAGAAGTGCAAATAATGCACCTGGGAAACGAAGCCCAGGAAAGAGTACACAATGGGGGGTGAGATACTGACAACAACAAAAATGGAAAGAGACCTGGGGGTAGTCATATCAGATGACCTAAAGGTGGGCCAGCAATGTGAGAAGGCAGTAAAGAGGGCTGGGGGATACTGGGATGCATAGGCAGAGGCATCACCAGTAGAAAACAGGAAGTTGTTGTCCCTCTGTACAGACAGTTGGTAAGACCACATCTGGAGTACTGTGTTCAGTTCTGGAGACCCCATCTCCACAAATACATAGGGTGGAGGCTGTCCAGAGGAGGGCAACCAAAATGGTGCAGGGTCTGCACCAGAAGACATATGAGGAAAGACTAAAGGAGCTTAAGATGTATAGCCTCGAGGAAAGGAGGGAGAAGGGGGACATGATAGAAACTTTCAAATACCTCAAGGGAATCAACAAAGTCCAAGAGGGTAGCATCTTTCAGAAAAAGAGATGTGCAAGAACAAGGGGGCACAATTTGAAGATAGAGGGGGGACGGCTCAGAGGTAATGTGAGGAAGTATTTCTTCACAGAGAGGGTTGTGGATGCATGGAACAGCCTTCCTGAGGAGGTCATAGAGTCAAAAACAGTGGGGGAATTCAAGAATGCATTGGACAGACATAAAGCAGTTGTAGTGGGGGGGTAGGAGGAAGTAGGCTGTAAGTTAACTAGGATCTGCAGCTTATCCATTAGGTAGGGAAATGGGCAGACTAGGTGGGCCATACGGTCCTTATCTGCCATCAAATTCTATGTTTCTATCCTCAATGTTGTTGCTGTCTACATTATACAACACAGATCCTAGCACCAAGCCTTGCAGGACCCTACTGGTAACCCCCCCTTGCTGCTTAGAGCCCTGTCCACCACCACCCTTTGGGCACTAAATCAGTTCACCACCCACTGGCACAGTTTGTTTCCCACCCCTAGGTCCTTCAACTTCTTGATCAACTGATTGTGGAGAAATGAGCCGAAGGCCTTAATGAAATCCAAATATAGTAGGTCTACTGATTGCCCTCTGTCCACCGCCTTCATCACTCAGTCAAAGAAGTTGATCGAGTTGGTTGGCAAAACATCCCTGCCATGAACCCATGCAGTCTCTCATCCTGGAGTCTGTTGACTTCTAGGAATTCAACCGACTATTCTTTCAGGATGGTCTTCATCAGTTTGCCCACTATGAAGGTCAACTTGTAGTTCGCTGGGTATCTCAGGTCCTGCTCTTATGCAGCAGTATTACATGTGCATTCCTCCATTCTTGCAGTACCGCGCTAGTATCTAGCGATCTGTTAAACAGATCTGTTAGCGGGCCTGCAAGATCACTGCCAGCTCACTCAACACTCTGTGGTGCATGTCATTCTGTCCTGGGGAGTTGTCCACCTTTTGGGATGTAAACCCCTTCAGGACTCTGTTCTTCATGATCTTTTCCTCTACCATAATCCCCCCCACCCATTTTCTCTTGTGGCACTGATCCATCTTTCTCTTTCATAAAGACAGAGCAGAAGTATTTGTTCAGTACCGCTGCCTTATCTTTACTGCTTTCCATCCATCAGTCACTGTTTTTAATTTAAAAATTACCTCCTTTGTAGCAATTTTTTCCCTAATATATCTGAAGAAGGATTTGTCTCATTTTTTGATCCCTTCTGTATTTTGCAGTTCTTTCCTTGCCTTGACCTGACTAACTGCCTTACTACCCTCTTTTGCCTTCTCCGAGTATGATTCCCAGTCTACCTCCTTCTGGGACTTCTTATACCTTGTATACAAGGCCTTCTTCTCTTTCACTGCCTTGTCCAGCTCTGTAGTTAACCAAAGTGGCATCCTGAATTTGGATTTCTCCCCCCCTCCGCTTAAGGCAGGTTTCCATGGCTGCCATGATCCCTTCCCACAGCCATGGTCCACTTTTGGTCTATGTCCATTCCTTCATTAAGGCTAGCTATTCATTCCTTCAAAATTTCCTCCACCTTGATGTCCGTAACATGATTCCTGCTCATAAACACCAGTTCCAGGAGGGCTCCCTCTCTCATTGGTTCATTCACTTCTTGGACCAGGAACCCATCCTGGACTATGTCCTGGAGCAATTGGCTCCTATGGCAGGTGGCAACTGGGACACTCCATTCAACTTTGGGCAAGTTGAAGTTCCCTACTATCCCCACTTCACTGTTCCCTGCTGCCTTTCTGACCATGTCACCCAGAGCTCTGTCCTTACCTTTATCCTGATTTGGCAGCTGATATGCAACACATAGCCTTAACCTTCTTGCTGCCACCATCATTATCATATGTGGAGCCCAAAGACTACTATTTTGTATGCCCTGGTATGTCACTCAAAAGTGTTCCAAGAATGCAACTGTTTTGAAACTTAGGTCAAAGCGGGGCTCCCCAGGTGATTATATAAGGGCATAAAATTCAGAAGCAAAAAATCCCAATGATTTTTAATAAGAGTCAACCCCACATATATGTCCAGTATGGTGTCCACCCCTCCTCTGTATCTTAGCATTATGACATCCTTGCATAGGTTCAGTTCCCTCAGGATCGGAAAAGTCCTGCCACTGTTGTGACCTCCTGTTAAGATTGTACAGTTTGTGGCTCAGAGTAGACTGAGTTGCTACCCCAAGGGTCTGTTGTGGAATGGAAGAGACTTCCCAAGATCCAGAACCACCCCTCCTGTCTGGTGTGTTCCCACTCCTAAAGTTAGTACTCATAGCTATAACTAAGGCATATTCTGGATGCTTTCTTCTGTCACCATGGCATCCTTGTGGCCCATGGCTGATTCTGAAGAGGCCCTCCCCTATGTGAATCTCAGTCACAGTCCTCCAGCTGGGGGGAAATATCTAGTAGCTACAGCCTACCTCCTCCCCACTGAGCTCTGGCTCTCCAGAAATATCTGTAACCTCTGTCCTCATGGAACCTGGGCCCATCAGGTTGCTTACAAGTGCAACCTTCTCATTGGTGTCTAGGCTCTTTCACACGTTTTCACCCAGTGTAGAGTCTTGTACCTCCATTGCAGCAGTTCTGCACTATGAAATATAATTTGGCTCTGAGTACCACTCAGCGGTGTCTGCCCCACCTGACAAAACATTCCTTCATGGCTCCTCCAGCTCCTGGAATTCTCCTTCACTCCAACCTGCTTTAAGTAGGGACAGTCTCAGGGACTCATTTAAGAAGCACTGGTCAACACTGTCCCTCACCTGCAGACACTTAGATTCTAACCTTGCATTTCTTGGCCTCAGGTGCCTTAATACCATTGCTGACCCCATGTCGAACAACTTTGTTTGCCAACTGTAGTCTCCAACAGAGCCACCCCTCTTCTTTTTTTTTGTTAGAGCTTCCTCCTCTCCTCCTGGAGCATTTTTTCTTTTTATGAGCAAACCTTGCCTCAGCCTCTTCAAGGAGTGGCAGTAGGAGCTTTCTCTTGTCCTCTATTTCTCTGAGTCAAAAATCCTGCATGTCAGGCTGTTGTATTACCTGTATCTGTGAAACTGATCCTTTACCTTCACACATGTGTCTCAGCTCAGGGTTCGCATCTGTGAATGCTTAGGACATGCTCAGTTTCAGGATGGAAGAGGAAGCCAACCCTCCTATGCTTACCATATGCCCACCAGACTATGACTCCATGCTGGGTGCAAGATGTGACCTGCCAGTTCCCCCTATCTATTACTGGTAGTAAGATTAGGGGAATTTTCTTTATTGACAAACACTCCTGATAATACAGTTTCATCCAAAAATACGATTCGCAGTTCCCTTACCTTTACAATACATATCCACTGTGCCTAATAACATTACATAAAAAAGAAACAAAAAATGTTGCATTCAAGATGTACAGCACAAAGAACAAAGTTTAAATTAATCCACAAGCAGCGCATACAATAAAGGCTGCCAATACAGCAACTATATCACAAATATGACATGTGAAAGAGACTGTCTGGTCCATCAGGGACTATCGTGGCAAATAAATAAATGGTAAGAAAACTTCACTATGTTGGTGTATGCATTGAATTAACCTAAAATCCCACACTGATTCTAGAGTCCTCTGTTCCATACCCCGAATATTCACAAAACCCCATCAGTATGAAGTACCTTTTTTTATGGCTGCATGGGCAGAGCTCTGCAGACATCTTGCTCCTTTATAGATCGTATGCAAGGCTATTACTTGACTACGGATCACCTTTGTCGGGACCAATAATGAGAGGTATTAAAGATTCAGTTGAAAAGATCCAAAGACAGTTTACTAAATGAATCTATAATTGCAAAGGCTTATCTTATGAGGATCAACTACATAAGCTGAATTTAATGTCTTTGCACAATAGAAGAATAAGGGGTGATATATTACTCTGCTATAACATATTAAATGATGAACACCTAACTAAGGAGTTACACTTTGAATTTAAAAATCATATCAAAGGCACCAGAGGTCATAAATTACAATTAAAGCCTAGTAAATTCCAAACAGAAAGGAGAAAAACCTTCTACGTGCCAAAGATCATTAATCCCTGGAATAATCTTCCCAAAGAAATAATTGATAGCACCAACAAGGCACTTTTCAAATCCAATTTGGACAATTATATTTTAAATGGTCATCCTCTTTTCTACTATGCCTAGCTACTGGAGTGCTTATGGGCTTACTGCCTTGCTCAGCTCCACTGGTCTTAGTATGAACTTAATATGAAACTTAGGAGAACAAAGAGCTGTGGGCAGAATGTGTCTCTGTTTTCTCCTACAGTAATGGCGTCAGTTTTTATAGTGCTGACTCCATTGGCGCTGGCCTCCGCAGATGGAGCTCCCATTCACGGCACTTGCGCCCCCTCACAGGCACACTACTTAACTGCGGCCCTTCCGGCACAACCGCGCATGCGTGACACAACTGGACATGCATGATCTACCGTCACTGCCATCTTGTAAATGGCATACCCCCACCACTCTGATAATAATAATAATAATAATAATAATAATAATAATTTTATTTATATAGCGCCTTTCACAATATCAAGGCGCTGAACAGATCAATAAAAGCATCAACACACAATACAAACCACAAACCATAAAAATTATAAGATATATTCTAAAAGCATAATAAATTACAATAAAATTTCACACACTAAACAGTGCATTTAACGTTCAAGAAAGGCCATTCTCCAGAGATAGGTTTTCAATTCCTTCTTGAAAATCTCCACGGAGGAGCATTCCCGTAACCGGCAAGGTAGAGAATTCCAAAGAGTGGGTGCGGCATAAGAAAATGCTCTACTGCCGGAGGATTTCAAACTCACTCTTGGAATCTCTAACAACCCCATGTCGGCGGCGGAGTGATCGGCTAGGGCAGTAAGACACCAGAAGGTCTTTCAGATAGGACGGACCCTGATCGTGAAGGGCTTTGAAAGTCAATAAAATGACTTTAAAGGTGATCCGCCACCGTATTAGGAAGCCAGTGCAACCGCGCCTTCCGGGAGTAATGTGACAGGACCTACTTGTCCCAGTCGTCCGGGCTGCCGCATTCTACCCGAGCTGTAAGCGGAGGATTTCAACCCCAGAAAGCCCAAAGTAAAGGGCGTTGCAGTAATCGAGGCGCGAGGACACAAAAGCGTGGACCAAAGTTGGCAGAGAGTCAGACGGAACAAGGTGCTTAACCCGGGCAATATTCCTAAGATGGTAAAAGGAAGTCTTGACGACGGCTGACACCTGAGATTGAAAAGTCAGCCTATCGCCAAGAATCACCCCAAGGTTGCGCACTCGTTCAAAGGCCAGAAGCGACACACTGCCAAGAAAAATTCCAGACTGCACGCCAGCACATGACCTCTCAATCTGACCACCCGGGTCCACAATCAAAACCTCAGTTTTCTCCGAGTTCAACTTTAGCCAACTAGAATCCATCCAGTCTTGGATCTCCCGCAGACAGTTATTAAATACCGAGAGAGCTCCATCCTGGTCGGGTGCAAAAGACATGTATAGCTGAGTATCATCTGCATAGCAGTGAAACCTCAGCCCATACCGTCTTATAATGTTTCCGATGGGCAGCATGTACATTGCAAATAACATGGGCGACAGCACGGAACCCTGTGGCACTCCACACAACAAAGAGACTGGGCCGGAGGAAAAAATTCCCGACACAACTCTTTGTGATCTCCCAGTGAGGAATGACTCGAACCATTTAAGAATGGTTCCAGACATTCCACAAATTTGCCCCAGGCATGCTAGCAACACCATGTGATCCACAGTGTCAAAAGCTGAAGAGAGATCAAGGAGAACCAGGATAGAACGTCTCCTTAGATCTCTCGCCCTCAGAAGATCATTAAGCACCCGAACCAGCGCTGTCTTGGTACTGTGTCTTTTACGGAAACCGGACTGGAAGGATTCGTAGATATTATGGATGGTTAAGTGGTCATCCAGTTGAGCAGCCATGACCTTTTCAATAACCTTCCCAATAAAGGGAAGGTTAGAGATGGGTCGGTAGCTGGAAAAACAATCTGGTCCAAGGAAGCTTTCTTCAAGAGAAGTGTCACCACCGCCTCTTTCAGGGAGCTAGGAAACTCACCCGACTCCAAGGAGCACCAGACAATTTGTGCTAATACTGGACCTATGATGTCTACATAACCCAAAATTAGGGTAGTAGGTCCTGGATCCAAGTTGCAGCTTGTAGGGCGCACACCGTGGATGATCCTCATAATATCCATGAACTCAGGTCGACAAAAGGAACTCCAGGAGAAGTGAGGTCTTGTGCTCTCGCATACTCCCACCACATCACCCTTAGAGGTTGCTGGACACAAGTCCGCCCTGATGTCAGCCACCTTAGTTGCAAAGTATCGAGCAAGCTCATCGCACTCACTTTGCGAAAAGGCTTTCCGAACTTGCAGACAGGCTGGGTTGCACAGTCTGTCTACAGTTCAGAACAGCTGAGCCGGTCAATTCTGAGCAACTGCAATCTCCCTGGACAGGAATTCTGCCTTCTTATGGGTGATTGCAGATTGATAGCTAGTATAATGTTCGATCAATCTAAGACAGTCGGCATCAAGGGCGGACTTGCGCCAGCAACGCTCTAACCTTTGCCCTTGTCTCCGCATCTCCCTCTGAGTCCCATCAAACCAAGGGGTCCCGGGGTGACGGGAAAGAGGGCGCTCATGAACAGGAGCAATAGAATCCAGGGCAACCGCAATGGCCTCATTATAGGCCCGATGCAGTGCCTCTGGACTACTGCCCACCTATCCCGAGGGATGATAGGTCAAGCACCGTCAGGCCTTGTAGAGTAACGTCTGCAATGGGCGGTACCTGACCATCTCCATAGAGGCTGGCCTTCTCAGGGGGGTGCAAAAATTGAACCTCACGATGTGGTGGTCAGACCAAACGACTGGTTCCACCCCCATATCGGATGCATCAATCCCAAGGAGGAAGACCAAGTCAAGAGAGTGTCCAGATTTATGTGTAGCAGTGGAAACTACCTGTGTGAGGCCCAAAGAAGACATTAGTTGGAGGAAGTGTTTACCAAATTGTGAGAGTTCATCGTCGACCCAGGCGTTAAAGTCACCCAGCACCATCAATCTGGGTGCCTCAAATTACATGTCGACGAGGAAGTCTGCCACTTCCTGTAAGAAATGTTTCCCATCTCTGGGTGGATGGTAGATGAGAACGATTCGAACATCTACACCTGCTACAACTGTGCACTCAAAGGACTCGGCCTCACCCACTACCACATTCGAGAGGCCCAATTCAGTCTTGAAACAGACTGCAAACCCCCCGGCCCTGTGGTCCAATCTCGGGCGGTGTAACACCGAGTACCCAGCCGGAGTCATGGCCTCCACTATAGGGCCAGAATTTTCATCCAGCCAGGTCTCGGTGATGCAAGCCAGATCAGCCGTACCAATAAGGTCAGCAATAATAGCAGTTTTATTCCTAACAGATCTGGCATTGCATAACACCGCCCGAGTTGGACAAACCTCGGAGGTTGTCGGACCTATCTGCCTACTGTAATCAATAGTGCCCTTGGGTATGGAAACCAGACAGGGCGGACCCTGCTCTGGATTCCATTTTGCCCCAGGGCACCTTCTGACAATAACCCAACACGGTGACTCCGTCTGCTCCCCCACCCCTGTCAAGACACCCTGCCCCTCGCCCTCCAGCGGGCAATCCCCAACACCCTACAACGCTGATATGTCTTGAACTGCAAGGAAGGAGTGCAAAAGGGGCAGAGGGCACGAAGGGGGGGGGAGTAACGCACCACCGTGGAGGAGGAAGGCCAGCACATGATGCTGCTACCCAGATTAAACAATAAAAATAAAAATAAACCCCCACCAACATTTTTCAAAACAAAAAACCTCACTAACTACCTAAAACTAACAAATTAAATCAATAAATTACAAAACAAAACAGACCCTTCCTACCCCAGTCCTCTCACCACCGGGGGGCAAGGGTACAAAGGCACTCTCGCTGCCTAATAAAAACATACAAATGTTTAAATCCCCCAGTTCTCTCACAACAGGGGAGAAAATCACACAAATAACAAATAAATAAAAAAACAAAATTTTTGACCCAGGGTCTTCTCACCACCCCAAAGACTAGAACAGAGTCGACAGATGACAAAAACAGCAGCTTCTCAAATACAATAAAAGATCCAAGACAGTCCAGGACCATAAAAGAGGCAGTCACACAAGTCCGGAAGGAGAAATTAGTCCAAGGGAGATCCAAGAAGTTCAAAGCACTCCAACAAGTTTATATCCAAGGAGGATTGAGCAAACTCCAATCTAATTTACTCCCAGCGAAGCCCCGGGCAAAATATTGCCACTCACACTAAAGAGCCACAAAAGAGCCACTGCCGTAGCCCCTTCCATGGTCCAAGTTGGAAGGGTGCCCCACTCAGCTCCCTGACTGGGAAAACGCCCAACGCCCTGTGGGGTAGCAATACCCAGGAGAGTGCCGGCCAGAGCAAACAAAAGGCAGGTAAACCTCCTAAAATTATAAAGCTCAAAGGGCTGTGCCATCTGCTCCAAAACTGCCACTGCTCCGATAGCCATGCGCTGCAGCAGGTAAAAGCTCTGCACAGTCATATCGGCTCTGAACAGAATTTGTTTATAAGATGAAAGCAGTAAGATTAGGGGAAGTTTACTTAATAAAAAAAAATAAACATCCATTATATCATCATGGAGAAGCAAGGACAAAACAGGAATCAGTTTAACAAACCACAAAAATAATAAATGAAGAAATAACAATAAAAAGAAAAAATCGGGTTAAGAGAAACAAGTAAAATATAGTGTAACAATCAGAAAAATGCAGGCAACCAAAGTAAAACTCAGCAATCCCCTGAAAAAAAAAAAAACAGATAAAAGGATAAAAGTATTGCATACAGTAAAGAAATCAAAACAGAGGAGCAACAGGTTACGGCCACCTATAAAAAACAAGAAATCAAAATGTTGCCATTTAGACACTAATTCTGGGGGATATGGTCCTGCTGTCATCCCAGTAAATGGTGGCTAGTTCTGATGTAATAAGCTGGAGAAAGACAGTCTGGGGCACAACCTGCTGCTAGAACAGCAAGGCACAACTGGAATGCCATAAGTATTACTTAATCACTGTAAACACTAAACAAAGTGCGCCAGCAGAATACCAGCATCTGGACCAATCGGCACTCAAAATAATATCACTGAAGGAGAGGGAGGACCACATAGGGTCCCCCAACTGAACAGCCAGGGTGGCCCAAAAAGCATGCACACAGGGGCAGATTAGGAGAAAATACACCATTGTTTCCAAGTGTTAGGCACAACCATCATGTGGACAAAAATGTTCCTCCACTTTCTTGTGTTTGGCATTAGCCTTAACTCTAAGATGACCATGGCAATTCAGCCAAAGAATGTCCCACATCTTAGCGGGAGTATGAACGTCCTTCAGGGAACAGTGGATAACTGGGATAGCTGAGGGGAAATATCAGGATCCAAGGGTTCAACCAAAAAATGGGAAGCCATAATATTGGCATAGAGACCACAGGAGTGGAGTTCACAAAAGGGCAAAATCTGCCATCCAGCGCTTGAGTTTGTTAACCAAAGCATGAACAAAAGCAGGGGCCTGGCAAGCAGTATAAGGAGAGTCCCTGCCCTCCAGGCAGGGAGAATAGCATCCATCCAGGGAGCGACCTACAGGTACCAGGGCCTCTGGACACTAGAGAATTATGGTCTCACCGTCCAAGTAAGAAAGTGGCAGAATGTGGAAACCAATGGGTTAATCATGTTAAAGCCACCCTGGGTGATGGAGAGGTACAACACCGACCTCTTCAGGGGATTCAGTCGACTACCCCAAATAATCTGGAATAATAAACTGAGAAAATGGACCACCAGAGATTTGGGAAACAGGTAAACCATACTCAAATAAGAAAACAGAGGAAGGAGAAACTTCTTCAGAATAGCAACTTTTTCATCTTGGTCTATTTCTAAGATTTCCAAATCTAAACTCGAAGGGTACAATAGGTGATTTTGGCATCCCAGTTATAGAAGGCCATATCACCAACCCCAAAGGTGAGGCCCAGAATCTGGAGTGGCTCTGAAGTCACAGGAATGGAACCTATGTTGGCTACGGAACCATCCGTCGCCCCCAACAGAAGACAGTGGCATTTATGGACATTAAGATGGACACCCAATACAGGGGTGAACGAATGAATTAAATCCAGAGCCATACAACCAGATGGTTGATCCCAGACAAAAAACATAGCATCATCTGCATAAGCAGTGATTTTAACAGCATCCAACCCACTGGAGGCCAAAATGGCCAGGATTTGCGGATGGGATTGTATCTTATGGATCAATACAGTACGTATAAAGGAGGGGACTAAGAGGACAGCCCTGACGGATACCAGTCTTAACAGAGATTGCGGGACCCGGGTGCCCATTTATAAGGGGTAGCATGGGGACTGCCCCATAGAGCTTCTGAAGCCAGTCACAGAAAACAGTCAGGATACCATAATGCCTGAGAATGTCAAAAAGGTAGGAATGGGACACGCGATCAAATGCTTTTTCCTGGTCAAGCATGAGGACATAACCCAGACCACCAGTTGACTCTCCCAAGGCAAACACCTCATGTAACACAAGTAGATTGTCAACTATATGGCAACCAGGGACTGAACAAGCTTGTGTAGGGGAAAATAACAAACTGGGAAATGGAGGCCAAATGTTTGGTCAATATATTCATCAATAATTTCAAATCCATGTTCAACATACTCAGTGGCCGCCAGTTATTTAAATCAGAAACATCCCCCTTCTTAATAAGCAAGACCTGGATGGCCTCACCGGAGTGTTGGGAGACAGTGCCTTCCATCAGAAGCCAGTTAAAGACTTCCGACAGAATGACTATTATGAGAACAGAGACCCGCTTATAGAAACCTGACATAAGGCCATCAGGCCCGGGCACAACCGAAGGTCTGAGATGGGCAATTGCCTGCTCAACTTAAGCAGCTGAGATGGGAGAAGTTAGGTGAATAAGGCCCCCGGGAGGAATGGGGGCACCACAATTGAACTCAAAAAAGTGGCAGCTGGCCCTGGTGAGGACACGGTGCCAAACAAAGATAACAGGTAAGAATGTATGTGGGACTTAATCCCAGGTCTATCTGTAATAATTGTGGTTTAGGAAGTGGTGAGCTTAGTCACATGTCTTCAATGCACCCTTTCCTTACAGGCAGCAAAGGGATCTCCCAGGCCCTTTGAACCCTGGGTGCCTGTCATATATACCACAAAAAGGGAGTGGCCCCATATCATACTGGATGCGAGGCATTTGGACCTTAAGGGTCGCAATCAATGGGCCATAATTCCCGGCACCCGAATGGGACAGGGACAAAGCCTGTGCCAACTGCATCTGGAGGGAGAAATAATCAATGTAAGCAGTCTTACTTTTCACACGAGAAATACTTTTCATCATCTTCACAACAGCTAGTTTGGTATTAAGCCACCAGTTCAGTAAACTATCCTCTATGCACGTCATAGTTTGATGAGCAAGGAGGAGGTTAGTTACCCTGGCCTGTACAACAGCATCATCTAAAACGGCATCATTAAGGCGCTAATAACCTGGACCAGGAGAAAGGGTAGGGGAGTTAGCAAAAGTACCACTAAGCAGGAGGTGATCCGAGGACTCAGTTGGGATCAAAGCCACACTATGAGTATGAAGGTGAGCTGAAATAAATAAATAATCAATGCGCATTGCTAAACCAGAGCAAAAGTACTTGAAGCCTCTGGACAGATGTTGGGTCTAATAGGCATCCACTAAATTGGTAGTCCGAAAGATAGACAGTAAAAAAAGGGAAAAACTAAACATCTTATCTGTCCGGGCACTCCTATCACAGCGAGCAAGATAACAATTAAAGTCACCCCCAAAAATAAGTTGATGAGAAGTGTATAAAAAGGGCCTGATCTTAGTAAAAAGGTCAACTCGGGCTCTTTTAGTTTGCGGGACATACATTGTAATAAATCTATAGAAGGTGCCATGGAATTGGGCATCTAAAAAAAAAGAGTCTTCTCAGGTTCCATGTCAACCAATCGTGTATGCGATAAAACAGGGGACAGGAACAGTATGCCAACCCCATCACAGGAGTCAGAGCTGATGGACCAAAAGGATGGATCCCAACACCAACAATGTTGTGCTTGGGCTATATCACCCAGGGAGGTCAAGCATGTTTCCTGGACAAACACAGCATCAAAGGCCAAATCTTTAAGTAGGACAAAAAGCATGATGGGCCTAGCTGCATTCTTAATGTTATTCGCATTAATAGTAGCAATGCGGAATGGAGAAGCTGTAAAAGAAAATTATAATGGAAGGAAGCCAAGTCACTAAGATTCACACTCCATAGCTGGAGCTGGAGCTCTCTTGGGGACCATCTTGAGCTTTTTCCGGTGTTTCACTTTAGTCCGTGCTGGAGGAGGGTCGTCCTCAGCATCAGAAGAGTTCTTCACAGCCGTGGTAGGGTTGGAGGAAGTCTCAGAATGGGAACCCAGATCAGAATCCATACTGTCCCTGGTCAAGGCCACAAACTTGTCCTCCAGAGAGATGGAAGATGCAGGAAAAATCACAGTCAAAGGCTGGAGACTAGCCTTATGGGAACAGAGGGAGCACTTGCAGCTTACAACAATCATATCAGGAGGGAGCATGAAAACCGCATCCAGACTCTGCAGAACAGTCAGGTCTGTAGTAGAGGTCTCCATCCGAGCAGGAGGCTCAGGCTCAGTAGGTAGAGACATATGTTGAGGTGAGATCGAAGCTGTGGAAGGAGGATGCAGCAGAAGAGAAGCAGGTTCTGGGAGAGGCCGGCCACTGCCTGAAGTAGCGGTCTGGTGGAGATCTTCCTGATGGGCCAGTGCAGCAGCCACTTCCTTGTGGAGTTTCAGTTGCAAGGTCAAGTGAGCTTTCATCAACAGAGCATCCTGGGTATCAATGTCATCCTTATTATGCATGGCCCAATGACAGTTCTTGTAAGAATGACCAGACTCCTCGTATAGATTGCAACAGAGAGTATTAGCACAGTGAGCACTGACATGCCCCAAAATCAAACATAAATTGCATCAGACTTTGTTGCAGGCATTACTAAGGTGACTATCACAGCCACAGTGGAAACACGTCTTGGGCTGCCCAGGATAGAAACATTAGACTCTGTGCCTTTCCAATAAAAAGACGCCGGGAATATGTTGCAAGCCGTAATGAGTGTGATGAAGATTTATCTGAAAGTGCCAATGACCTGTCCAAAACATCTCTGTGTCCAGGATCAGTTCTGTGGCACCCAGTACCTCACACCTCTGGGATAACCAATAACAGATGTCCTGTACATTAACCTCCTCATTTTTCAACATTATCGTGACAATCTGAACCGCAGGTTTGGTAAGCAGAATAGCCTTAAAGGGTAGTCAAAGCTGAGAATCTTTCACCATATTGTAGGAAGTCCAATACCTATCAAGATAAACTGAGGTCAAAAAATCCATTGGAAGGAGAGAGTAAAAGAGCACATAGTTCATTAGAGTGACTTGTAGGGACTCTTTGAGCAAGAGTTTCTCCAATATATCCCCTGTCAGGCAATGGTTCAAGGCCCCCAATGCACAGGAGATGTACCGCATTCCGTCACTGTGTTGGAGTAGGAGATTGAGGGAAGGCAGGCTTTTGCCAAAATGAAGACCACACTTGTGCTGGAGGAGAGGGGGTCAGGGAGGGGGGGCAGTCGAACCAGAGTCACAGAAGGCACCCTCAGCCAGTTCCACCTGATCAGCCCACGTAAGTGGGTCAGCTGCGTCTGTCATCCCAACTGACAAAGTGGATTCTAAGTCAGCAATCGAGCCACCCAGAGGGACAGATAACTCCTGCAGATATGCTGTCAAGATAGGTGATGCAGGAGTCTTAGTCAAAGTGTACAGGGAAGCGGGAGAGTAGGGGAATCAGCAGGCTGAGAGGAGGCTGGAAGAGGCAACTGGATTAGTACAGGCAGCAGTGGAGTGGACAGGTCAAGAGCCACAGGCGTAGCCATGGCAGTCAGAAGAGTAGAGTCAGGATCCACTGGTGCAAGGTCCATGGGATGGGTGGCAGACAAGAGGCAGTCAGCAGCAGGCAAAATAATGTCCAAATGGGGGAGCAGAGGAGTAACCTGCAGTAGGCAGGAAGGCACCAAAGGGTCCAGTAGTGTCCTGGAATGCCATTGTCCAATGGCATCCTGAGTCTAGCCTGCCTCAGCAAGTGCCCGAACTGGGGACCAGTCCTCAGGATGATAAGAAGTAGTATTTGAATGGTGGGGGGGGGGTGTCATAGGAGTTGCTGGAGACCCATTTCATCAGTCTTTGTTTGTGGCCTGAGGAGCAGGGGAGGAAGCAAAATCAGCAAGCAGCTGCTGTGAGTCTCCAGCCACCAGAACCGTAGTGTCCAAGTTCTGTAGGGCGGTTGGGCTGGACTTGAGGGACCACTGGAAGTGGCTGCAGCAATGGGGCAGCGGCCACTATTACCATACTCACAGGCAGACACCCGTGGCCACAACATGGAACTTTGGGGCAGCAAGGAAGGGAGTCCGTATTCCCAGCTTAGATCATGTAGGAGGCAGGGGACAGAATACAAGTCAGCAGTGGGTGTACTCATGGACCCCTCCGGATCGTCAACACCCAGACCCGGTGGCCATCTGAAGGATCCCGGTGGTTCAATGGAACAGGTCCTTGGAGGGTGAACAATCGCTCCTTCTGCTGCAGGTAAGCCACATCCTCATTGGCCAGCAAACCCAAAAGAAAGTTCCTTTTCTGTCAAAGGACATCCTGTTAATGCAGGTCCTCAGCCTGCAGGGTCGCATCCATAGTCCCAGGAGGCAGAGGCAGTCCAGATGGGGGCTTGGCAGCCTCATGAAAATCCACAGAAACCAAATCCTCAGGCAAGAGACTAGAACGAACTTCAGCCCCAGAATAGGCAGTTGCGAAGAGCGGGGTCAGGTCTGCCTCACACACAGCTTGTCCCGCAACAACTTACTGCAAAGCAGCCATTGCGCATGACAGCAGCGCCCCTACCAATGAGTAGGGGATTTTCCCAAGTGTCTTGGCCAACATTCCTGCTCTCAATTAAAAAGGTCCATCTTACCTCCCCCTTCCCCAGAATTCACCTGGAAAGTTGTTGTCAGTGCTCAGTGTGCCTTTCCTGGTCAAAAATTGCAAATAAATCAAAATGCAATAATTCGTACATAGCATTTTCATTAAAGTGAAATTGATTTCTTAACAGATAATCATGTATAGCATGTGTATTTTAGTAAAATAAATGTACTTGGGTCAGTTTGTTCAACGTAAGCAGGTTTTTCAAATGTATTATTTTTTATAATCCTAGGAGACCTAGAGAGGGTCTACTATCAATTGCACTAAGGGCTCGGGTTTTAGGTTTCTGGAAATAGTGCCCTGATTTTCATTCACATGTTTACTGTTTTTCCTCCTAGGATAGGCTTTTCTTTGAAACTGGCCAAATATCCCATAGCTGAGTGCCAATAATTCCTGTGCCACTGGGTTTATAACATTTTGGCAGTGAAAATAATTATTTTTCTCAACTACAATTTCTCTCAGTAACCATATGTCTGTGGTCTGTTTTAATACGCAGGTGTGCTTCATGTAAGCCCAGAATGCACAGAGCAGGAGAAAGAAGTAATTCTAGGATGCATTTTGGCCTAATGGTTAACTTGCAGAGTTGCAAAGCTGGGGTTGCAGGTCTGAATCCCACAACTGCCTCTCACTATGTACAGTAATTTTGAGAAGTCACTTTAACCCATTCTTACCGGTAGCACCATATGGCATTGGAACCATCCATTGCTTAAACTGACCCAAAATAGCTGCACAAGATAGAATGAGTTAACTACCTGAAACACAAGGAGGAGCACTCCACCACTGCTGCAAAAGAGATGAATCAACATTTATATCCTATCATACTGTACAACAAAAAAAGGTGCTTTTAGCATACTGTGCCAAAGGTTTAACATAAAGCACACCCAGAATAACACCCCAGTGCTTCGAGGCAACCAGCCTCCTCATCAGTTTACATGACTGTGTTGGGTGCACACACCTGTCCTTTTTCACCTATTAGCTATCTAGCATTTATTTTTTCTCCTTCATTTTGTCTCTTACTTACAATTTCATTAATTATATCTCATTTGAGCATTAGTGCTCTGGTGAGACTGTTATTTGAATTTGGATACTTACGTAAAATGTAAAAACAGACTGATTGGTTACACCTGCCACAAGATTATTAAGGATACTTAAGCAGGCATCGTACAACTTGGCCACGCTGCCTGATGGAGAGACTGGTTGCTGCAAAGCACTAGGGTGTTATTTGGGGTATGCTTTGTGTTTAAACTTTTGGCACAATGTGTTGCAAGCACCTTTTATTGTTGCATGAAATGAATTAAATGTTAATTCATCTCTTTTGCAATGAGTAGTGGAGTGCCCCTTCTTGTGTTTCCTGGGGCAGGATCCACAAAGCTTTGCCCAGGCACAAACCCAGTTTCAAGCCCAAAAACTGGGCTTCTTTGTTAATAGCTGTACTCTACAAAGCCCAGTTTGCCCCTGGACTGGGTTTGTGCCTGGGGCAAAAGTAGTGAGGGAGCAATAATTCAAATGAGGGAGGGAGGGAGGGAGGGAGGGAGAGGACCTGCATATCCCTGCAATCCCATTCACAAAGACTTGCTCCACGCAAGGGCCTTTGCAAAGGTCCTTGCATGGAGCAAATTACCATCGAAAAAAACCCTGGCGGTAATCCACACAAGTCTAGTGGTTGGTGGAGGTACTTCGACACACCACCCCCTTCCCAGTCCCCGATTGCCCACCTGATGAACAAAAGATAGTTTTCCATAGCATAGTGTCCCACCCCAGTACCCAGTCACCCACTGGGTAATGAACAAATAGTTTTCCATAGTGTAGTATCCCACCCCAGTCCCTGATTGCCCACCTGGTAATTACAACATAGTTTTCCATAGCATAGTGTCCCACCCCAGTACCCGATCGCCAACCCGGTAATGCAAAAATAGTTTTCCACAGTGTAGTGTCCCACCCCTGTCCCTAATTGCTCACCTGATGAAAAAACATAGTTTTCTATAGTGTAGGGTCCCACCTCATCCCTGATCACCCACCTGGTAATGACATCCCTGTTTCCATAGTATAGTGGCCCTCTTCCCCTCCCGGATCACTGATCCCTCATAAAAAAAAAAAACAGTTTTCCATAATGTAGTGGTCCCACCCCCCACCCCATTCCCTGAACCTGTGACACTAGCGAAAACCCTGACAGTCTAGTGGACCCCCACCCAATAACAGAGTCCTACCCCTTCCCCCAGACCGGCAGCCAGTGACTAGCACAGCCCACTGCTCACAGCCATGGCTGGCTACTGACAGAGCTAACGGACCTCACAGTACTGTATAGAGTACAGCATTGACAGTGATCTGTCAGTCACTGTCAATGGGCCGATACTTTATCTCAGTACTGTGTGGTCATTACAAGCTTAGTCAGTGGCCAGCTGTGGTGGTGAGCAGTGGGCTGTGCTAGTCACCAGCTGTTGGCCGGGCTGGGGGAGTGGGGTGGTCAGGAGTCTCCATTACTGGGTGGGGCAGTGGGGGTCCACTAGACTGCCATGGTTTTTGCTTGTTTCACAGGTTCGGGGAATGGGGTTGGGGGTGGGACCACTACACTGTGGAAAAATGTTTTTTCATGGGGGATCAGTGATTGGGGAGTGGGGTGGGGGGAGTGCCACTACACTATGGAAACAGGGATGTCATTACCATGTGGGCTATCGGGGACTGGGTGGGACCCTACACTATGGAAAACTATGTTTTTTCATTGGGGGTGATTGGGGACTGGGGTGGGACACTACACTATGGAAAACTATGTTTTAAATAGCAGATGGGTGATCAGGGACTGTGGTGGGTCACTACACTATGGAAAACTATATTTTAATTACCAGGTGGGTGATCAGTGACTGGGGTGGGACACTATGCTATGGGAAATATTTTTTACTTATTGGGTAGGTGATCGTGGACTGTGGGGGATACCACTATAGCATGGAAACCTTCATAGAACACATCAGGCCAGTGATCGGGATGGGGAGGGCACCACTAGACCGCCAGAAAATGCAGCTGCCTGAGGCTCAGGCTGGTGGGGGGTGGGATGCATGCAACACTACACTAATGTCATGCAAATGAGCCCATAATGGGTATGCTAATGGCCACTAGTGCCTTGCATGCCCAATGGGCTCATTTGCATGCCTCTGTCTGTGAATACCATAGTAGCACCTGAGTGCTAGTAGCTGCAGGGCCATTTTCCTGGCTGGCTGTGGGGGCAGCACTACTGGGTGTCATACTGCTTGTCCCGGGTTAGTGCTGCCCCCGTCAGCCCCTAGTCACAGTCGGATAGTGCATGGCACTATCCGACTGCGAATAGCTCCATTGTTCATGGGTGCAGCCAGGGAGTGCAGCACAAACTTTTGTGCCCACTTTGCATTCCCTTTGTGAATCCTGGCCCTGGTGGTGTCATTTTCAAGGAGCACCTGAATTTACCTGCTGCTTGTCTTCCCCCTTGTTGTTTGGTGCTTTACCTCCCTGTGCTGGGCTTTCTATAATCTCTCTATCTAATCTTTATCTCCCTCTCCCTGTGGTACTTTGCACCTTTCTCTGCACCCAAATGTCAACAGCATTCTCTTCCCCCCTTTTCCCGTGCATACCTCAACCTCAACTCTGAAATCAGAGCCAAATCTTAATAAATGGTAATGGCTCAAAAAGCTATGTGACTTTATTTGAATTTTTTTTCTTTTTATGCCCCTGTCTCTCCAGCCAGACCCTATGCTCCTGCTCTCTCCAACTCCATCACCCATCTTCTCTGCAGTTACTGCTCTCCTCTTCCTGCCTCCTTGGCTTACTCCCCACAGTGGGGCTGTTTCATCAGGACTGGGGGGGGGGCCTTGAGTCATCTTAAACTGGCTTGAGAAGAGAGGTCATGTGTGAGTGATGGTGTGGAGCCTGTGAGGAAAACCCAGCATCGTCCTGCCACAGCTGTGGCATTTTCCACTGGTGTTTTCCTGACTTCATGGGATGTTTTACAGCTGAGGATGTCATGGGTGTGTGCAAGCAGTGTGTGCCATCATATTGATGTCAACAGCATCCCACCCACTCACCCACCCACCCATCAGCTCCCTACCATACCACCACCTGTGATCACCCAGGTAGCAGAGTTGCAGCAGAGAACGGTGTCCTTACTCCCCCTGGTCGACCTCTGATGGCTCATGCTCATTCCCAGACATAGATTGCCAGTGTCATGAATGGTAATGCTGCTATACTGACAGGCCAGGTCATGAATAGCATGTTAAAATGAAGAACTAGTTTATTATAACTTCCATGGTGGGCATTATTATTTGATTCAAGTCCCTATTCTTCTCTGACGGGAATGCCAAACAGGAGGGACTGAGGACATTTCTGAAGCCAAATCAGACACATCCCTGAAAATCAGATGTATTTGAGAAGTATGATGCCTAACAGTGCAGGCATTGGGCCTCACAGTTCCTGGAAGAGTGGATATTATACCAGTACCCCACACCCTAGAGTGTCTTATTGTGCTTAGAGAATGGGTTAGCTGTCAAGATGTTTTGGTAAAAAAATGTAAATATTTAAAACATTAAAAACATTTTTTCACAGGAAGGTTGACATTTGAGGGTAACAGTGAAGCTGCATTTGTATCAGTGCTGTAACTGTTATCTTTATGGAAGAGTAGAGTCAGAACATTCAATGTCTTAGCCTGGTTTTTGGTGTGTGTGAGTGAATATGGAGTTGAAAGAGACTGGTGTTTACAATGAGTGGAGCGATTGGGCAGCAGTTTGCACTATGCATTTTTTTTTTTTTTTGACTGACTGATTAGCAAAGAGCCATGATTAATACTCTAATGTTCCAGTGGTCCCTGGCCCTGCTGTAGAGATTAGGCACTGGGGAAATGTGAGACAGACTATGTGGTGGAAAGCAGCTGCAAGTGGCAACCGAGATGTAAACTGTCATAATATTTTATTCTTATTAAGTCTGAAGTGAGGGAGAAGCTGTTGTCTTATTCAAACATGAATATTTGATAACCAGAACATGGACATTTTTGATAAAGGGGCTCAGCACCATGGACACAGGGGGGAGGGAGGTGTGCACAAGTCCCTTCACAAAAGAAAGGGTCCTACAAGAGCTCGCTAAGCTCAGGGTGGACAAGGCAATGGGACCAGATGACATACATCTCAGGGTACTAAAGGAGCTAAGGGTGGAACTAGCAGAGCCATTATCAAAACTGTTTAGTGAGTCTCTGAGCATAGGAGAGGTCCCAGAAGATTGGAGAAGGGCTCATGTGATCCTGCTCCACAAGAGTGGTAGCAGGGAGGAGGCAGGGAACTACAGACCAGTCAGTCTTACCTCAGAAGTGGGCAAGATTATGGAGGCACTCCTTAAGGAAAGGATAGTGCAACACCTGGAATCCATAGGAGCACAGGATCCAAGACAGCACGGGTTTACAACAGGAAGGTCCTGTCAAACTAATCTCATAGATTTCTTTGACTGAGTCACCAGAGTGGTGGACCAAGGGTGTGCAATTGATGTCGCCTATCTTGACTTCAGCAAAGCTTTCAATACTGTTCTACATAGAAGATTGATTAATAGGCTAGGTAGGCTTGGGGTGGGTCAGACATTGGTCAACTGGGTGGCAAACTGGTTGGCGGGCAGAAAACAGAGAGTGATGGTAAATGGTACACAGTCAGAAGAGATGCAAGTCACAAGTGGGGTACCTCAGGGATCAGTCCTGGGGCCAGTCCTCTTCAATATCTTCATCAGTGACATTGCAGATGGACTGGAGGATAAGTTTTGTCTATTTGCAGATGACACCAAGATCTGCAACAGAGTAGATGATCCAGATGGGGTGGGCAGAATGAGAAGAGATCTGGATAAACTGGCAAAATGGTCGGAAGAGTGGCAACTACGGTTTAACACTAAGAAGTACAAGATCATGCACATAGGGAAGAAAAACCCTGAAGCCACTTATGGGCTGGGAGGGGAGTTGCTGGTAATCACAAGGGAAGAAAGAGACTTGGGCATCATCATCGCAGATGATCTGAAATCATCCAAGCAGACCACTAAAGCAGTAGGTAAGGCTAGGGGGATGTTGGGGTGTATTAGTAGGGGTATCACAAGTCGTACGAGGGAGGTAATAATCCCTCTTAACCAGACACTGGTTAGGCCCCATCTGGAGTACTGCATGCAGTACTGGAGGCAGCACCTGCACAAGGACATTAACAAAATGGAGGCAGTCCAGAGAAGGGCAACCAAAATAATGCAGGGACTGCATCAGAAAACAAATGAGGACAGATTAATAGAGCTCAATATGTATACCCTAGAGCAAACGAGGGAGAGAGGTGATATGATCAAAACATTCAAACATCTTAAGGGCATTAACAAAGTGAAAGAGTCTAACTTGTTTGAATATAAGAAAAATAGCAGGACAAGAGGACATAACATGAGATTAGATGGAGGCTGATTAGGGGTAATGTGAGAAAGTTAGTTTTCACAGAAAGGGTGGTGGATGCATAGAATGGCCTACCTCAGGAAGTGGTGGATATGAATACAGTGCAGGGCTTCAAACAGGCATGGGATAGGCATAGGATACAATACAGATGAGTATGAATAGATAGGCCATTGACAGAGTAAAGGCTGATGGCACATTCATAATCTGGAAAAAATGGGCAGACTGATTGGGCCTTGCAGTCCTCATCTACCGTCAACTTCTATGTTTCTGTGTTTTTTTCTCAGGTTCCAGATCTTTTTTTTTATTGTGAGTGTTGGTAGATAAACATATGATATTAGAATTACATCACTCAATCAGAAACAGGTAGTCACCTTACCTATTTTCTAAATATCAACTGGACATGACTTCATTAGAGAATCCACATGCAGTTTGCAAGGCTGTGTCCCACTGAGTTAGTTTTTTTTCCCTCTCACTGGTTCCCTCACTCCCCTACCCTGATGTCTAAGGTTGCCATGGTTGAACCCTTCCTCCAGCTAGGAGGGCTGTCATGCATGTGGTTACCTTCACAGCTAACGTCAATGCTGCTCTGTCATTGGCTCTCAAGGGTACACAAATGCCGTTAACCAAAGTATTCCCTCCCTGGGAACTGGGCCCATCATCTCCAAAATATGCCCAGCTTTTGTTAAGGAACTTCTTCTTTAGAGAGCTTTTTTTTATTTATTTTAATACTGAAAGTATGTGAGAAAAACTGCCTATTTTCAAAAAACGTCCAGGTTACAGAAAAAGAGAAAGCAACCGAATACTACAAATGGCAATAATTAAATATGCATATTTACAGAGATGAATTTTTGGCAGAACTTCAGGATAACTAAAATACAATGTAAATAAATCATTATACGGGTTTAAGAATGAGAAATGAAACATGAAACAGAAACACAAAGTTTAGGCACAAGTGAAAAACATGAATTGTCAAAGCAGATATATTACTCAATAGCAGTTGAAATCTCTTTAACAGGGTAGAAAATGGCGGACAAACATGAGAAAATAACAGGAGGAAGACAGAAGAAAATGGGAGAGTAGGGAGGAAAGGGAGGAAGATGAAGGTGCGGTTATAGCTGCAGGTTCTATAGCACACATTTTACCAATGGAGAATATCACCAGGGCTGACTACTTGGACAACAACATATGTTACTTTCAAGGAGAAGATTCCTGATTAAGACACTGAAGGAAAAGACGGAGCTACATAACCGTGTGCCTGGTGGCATATTATTGCATAGCTTAGGACCGTAATGGGAAATGGCGTTCTGGGCATGTGAGGTATGGAAGAAGAGAATGTCAAAAGTCTGGCTGGATCCCCCTCTGGTGCAAATTTCCCTTTGAGGCTTGCAAAGGAGATCCAGCATTTTGTAAGTGATTAGGGGCCTGATAGTCAGAAAATTGTAAAGGGGAGCACAAACGTTTGCGCTGTGCTTTGCAATTGCCCAGGGGTTCGAGGATACTATTTTCAGTTCGATAGCATCCGACTAAATATAGGGCCATGCTGGCATAGTGCTAAGGCAAGTAGCGCTGCCTGGACAAGGATCCTGCAGCATGCCTCAAGATTGAATAGTGCTAGAACGCTATCTACAAATTTCAAAGGGACCCATGTAAATTAGCCCATTGGGCATGCAAGGCACTAAGGAGCCATTTACATTCCCATTATGAGCATATTAGCATGGATAGCAGAGGCAAGTTAGCATGGCACCACCCCCTCTCTGGTCCTAGACATTTGTGGAAGTCCCTGGTGCCCAGTAGTCCCCCCCACCCTCCAGTACACAGCCTGACCAGTATATTCCTGACACTGGTGCCTAATGGTCCCCTCACCCTCTGGCGCATAACCCAACCAGTGTATCCCTGATCCCTGGTGCCTAGTTGCCTCTTCACTGATCACTAGGCAGCTACACAAAGAGCCAAGTGCCCTGTATCCCAACTGCCCATCCTGCTATGAGTATTAGATGTCTCTGGTGTACAATTCCCCCTCCCACTCACCGATCCCCAACCCCATACCAGAAACACCATCCATGTCTGAGCCTATGCACTATTTAAATTGTAAAGTGCAGGGACAGAACAAACAAAAATCCCTGTGTGTCCTGGTACCCCCCTCTGATCACCAGTACCGCCCATATTACTGCAGCAAACCTGGCATCTAATACCCCCCCACTATGGCACTGAACACCCAATCACCCCCTTGTCCCCTTACCAGCATCTTTAGTGCCGAGGGAGTGCAGACAGTGACTGGTGTGGCCCTCCTCACACCTCCTCGGCTGGTCACCATGTGTCCATGCAGGATGTGCATGTCTTATTTATAGGACAGGGTGGATCACTTGTGCTTCCTGTATGGACATACAGTAGCTGGCCGAGAAGATGTGAGGAGGACTGTGCTGGTTGCCATATGCACTCCCGTGGCACCAAAGATGCTGGGATGGGGAGTGATTGGGTGTTCAGTGCTGTGGTGGGGGGCCACTAGATGCCAGGGATTGCTGCAGTAACATGGAGAGCACCAGCAATTTGAGGGGGTAGGAGGACACACCAGAGACTTGTGTTTTTTTGTCCCTACACCTTACAATTTACATAGCACATAGGCTCAGATATGGATGGTGTTTCTGGCACAGGGTCAGGGATCGGTGACCGGGGTGGGCACTGGATGCCAGGGACATCTAATACCTGTAGCGGGATGGGACAGAGGATTGGGGTTTGGAGCACTGGGTACTTTGGTGGCTATCATTGTGTAGCTGTCTGATGATTGGTTGGGGGGGCACTAGGCTCCAGGGTTTGGGATATACTGTTTGGGTTGTGCAACAGAGGGTGGGGGACCTCTGGGCACCAGGCAGCCATTTGGTGGGCATGAACACAGTGATTGGAAGGAGGGGGAAATGCTAGCCACCAGAGATATGCTCATGCATACCTGACTCAGGGGAGTGCCATGGACAATGAGGATGTGTGCTCCCCCAACGGATAACAGGGTCGTTTGCTGCAGTACCTCCAGCAGCTGCTACAGTTGCACAGAGTAAGAGGGGGTTTTGTTTGGCGGTATCTGTGTTGTGCAAAAGGACCAAGCTAACCCCTTTTGTGCAGCACAAGGTGCTGAATATGAGGTAGCATGGATATTCATGGCCACTCCCCTCCACTTGCCCACCTGCATACATTTTGCTTTGCATGGGCACTAACCCTGTTTGCCCGCACAAATGCCCCTTTTGAATATGGTGATTTGACGCAAACCCCAGTTTGTGTGAGCAAACATCCATTAGTGCCCAATCAAACTTTTGAATATTCAGCCCCAGAGGTCTTGGTGGCCTCCAGTTGTTGAGGGAGAGTGTGGTGTGATTAAGATCGATCACAAGAAGGTCCAACTGTTTCCAGTTTATATGCATAAGTAATTGTCATGCTTCCATTTTCAAGAACCATACCCTATCCTGTCTCCATCTACATGAGCTATGGTGCCACCTTATGCTGGGTAGACTCTGGCCCCCTCTCCCAACTGTCCCATATAGTTTTCCTTATGTGTTAGCCATTTTTTTGGCCTCTAACCTTATTAGCTTGTGTCTTTGTTTAAAGGAAAACTACACCCTCATATTTTGTAAATGTTGTTTCCATGTCAACAGACAACTCTTTTCATGTAGCTTTTAGGAATATATGTCATTGTTTGGTTCATTTTCACTGTTCATACTATTCCCTGTAACTATTCTGAGTGTCTCCATTTCCTGGTTGATGTTTTTTTTTTTGCATGTTCTGTTTATACTCTCTACCCCTGGAACTCTCTCAGGGTGCTCCTGTACACCTGTTGCTGCTGTACCACCCAACTGATCCCCTGTCTCCAACTGCCCCTCCACCATCCTCCAGCCAGCAGACTTCCCAGCTCTGAGCCTCCTGGAGCAGGGCCAACTCCACTTTGGTGCTCTGTCTAGAACTTAGTGTGCTGGCCGAGGTGGCAGAGGAACAGGTGGGGGAAAGGAGACAGGGCCTGGTGTTGGGTGTATGGCGGCGTGGCTCAGAGGAGAGCCGTCACCTATCTGAGATAGGGGGATTTTTCCTTTGTTTTCCCCTAGGAGTGCGGGTGTGCAATGATGCCCGCACAGCCATGCCGTAAGCATCTGCTACGCTTCTCCTTTTAGCTACTCCATGCGCAAGCTGTTCCTCCAGTCTCCACCGGGGGTCACTACTGTGTCGGAGAAACCCTGGATCCCTCCCCAAGGAGAGGAGAGCAGTCCATCGGACTCTTGATCCTACTCCCTCCCCTGCTGACCCCTGGTGCCCTGTGCTTGTTCCCGAACTTGGGTCACTGGCATGGTGCGAGGTGTGGTGTCCAGCGCCTCAACCCTCAGTGCCACCAGGCCGGCCATTTCCTGGTTGTTGAAATCTCATTGTCTCTGAGAGTTGCATTAGCATATAAGAACATGATGTGTCAGCACTCTTTAGACTCCACAGTATGCCTGTCTGCTTCATTACATTTCAACAAAACAAGTTGCAGCAAGGTGGTGTGGAAATACCACATTTACCTACAAACCATCTGAGTCTTAATGCTGTTTTTTTTGTCCTTAAGTCTGCATCCAATTTGTGTGTTTCCAGAGTCTTTTGAGGATATTTGTCCTGTCAGCATAGAGATACATGGTATAGATGGTTGTTGTGACATCATGTTCTCGTATGCTAATACAGCTCTCATGGACAATGAGATTTAAACAACAATAAAATGGAGGACCCTAGGATAGTTACAGGGGACTAGCATGAACAGTGAATACAAAGTAAAACAAACACTTATATCCTCAAGAAAACAAAGTTTATGAGATACAAGCGTGTAGTTTTCCTTTAAAAAGAACCCTCAGTCAGTCTGTATGAGATAATATGGATAAACTGTTCATCTTGGGGTTTACGTTCATCTGGATTATATTAACCCCTGTGAGAGAGAGAGAGACACACACACACGCACATTGGAAAGTTAACACCTTATCAATGTCTGTGCACATCCTCTAGGATTGGGAAACGACTCCTAGTTACCGTCACTGCAACTTCTTAATAGATTTATTTATTTATTTGAATTTTGGTAACTGGGTAAGTCCACTGAAACAATAGCAGTCCCTTTTTCAGGGACGACCCGGAAGAGCAATAAGAGAAGTACAATGCAGAGCAATTTCACAGTTAGATCATTCAAATACAGTGCAATTTCACAGAAGGATAATTAAAGCAGCAAAAACATATCACAGTAAAGAACAATGGTCATCGGGCTCGGCAAAATACAGTAATGGTAGCAACATATATTACAAATTACAGGCAAGGCATCAAAGATATTACAGTTATACAAAATCTAGCAAAGTCAAACCATGAGATCAAGTGCAGAAAGGTACCAAAGGTTAATCAGGGTGGAAGGTAGGGAGTGAAGCATGGGTAGGGAGTCAGACAGGAAGGGACAGAGGAAAAACAGCAGGAGACAGACAGGAAGAGACAGAGGAAAAACAGCAGGGTAGGAGTATTTTAGGCATCACCTGAAGCAGGAGCACATAGCAGCAGCAGAGAGAGAGGTGAGCAAATTGAATTGGAAAAAGGGAAGTTTGAGGCAAGATAGGACGGAAGGAGGAAGGGAGTTCCATTTAGACATGGCTGCAAAAGTGAAGGACTTACAGACAATAGCTAGCTGCAGATTTGTTTGTATGAGAAGGGGGTTGGAGGCAGATCTGAGATCTCCAGGGGCTTGTCTAAGGTGAACAATCTCACTAAAGCAGGGAGGGGTACATTTATGGACCAACTTATGCATGAGACTCAGGGTGGTATACCTCAGTTTAGACTCATATGGTAGCCAGCCTAAAGCAGACAGGACGTCACAGTGATGGTGACGGGTGTTGACCCCAGTGCAAACCTACCTACTCTATGATATGCCTGAGCCAGGAGAGACATGATAGTGACATTGGTAGATGGTAATAGAGGAACACCATAGGTTAGGAGAGGGAGAAGGGAAGAGGAAGCAATTTTAAAGCAAAAGGCAGAGGTGAGGTAGGGACGGATACCATAGAGGAGACCCAATTTTTGGTTTAAGGATTAAACTATAGTGGAGGCATGGATATTGAAGGAAAGAAAGGACTCGAGGGTGATGCCCAGGTATTTAAAGGTGTGGACAAATTTAAGGGCATCCCCATTCAGAGATGTAATACTAAGCAGGGGGAGGGTTCTAGGAGAGGAGAATGGGTGCGAGAATAACATACTTTTAGTTTTTTTGTGTTCAGGACGAGATGATTTCGCATGAACCAACCTTCAAGGGTGAAAAAGTCAGAGGCAAAGTCACTGTTTATTTGATTGATGTCAGGAAAGGAGCGGTATATGATAGCATCGTCTGCATAGAGGTGCACAGATGCACCACCACAGTTGCTGGATAAATCGTTGATAAACAGGGAGAACAAGACTGGCCCAAGAATAGAGCCTTGTGACACTCCATGTGTTATGGGTCTAAGGCTAGAGAGGGCACTAGCCCACTTAACCCTTTGCAATCGGCAGGACAAATAGCTGTGGACCCAACCCAGGGCACTATTATCAAGACCAAGCTCGAGAAGCCGTTGTAGCAAAAGACCATGATTCACCAGGTTGAATGCTTTCGTCAGGTCAACAAAGACAGCACCCATGGCAGAACCTTGGTCCATGGCCTGAAAATGTCTGTGGTTACTTTAATCAATCTATAAGGGTGCTATGATTATTTATGAATCCATGCTGGTAGGGTGAGAGTAAATTGTGGTGTTTCAGGTAACTCTACAGATGAATATAGACTATACGTTCCTGTATTTTAGCCAGGGGGCATAGGATAGATATTGGTCTAAAGTTTTCAGCTACCGAGTTGGGTCCCCCCTTGTGCACAGATACAACTATCGCCACCTTCCACTTGTCAGGGACAGTACTTGAAAGGAAGGAATGATTAAAAAGGTCACGTATAGGGCGGGCGAGGGAAGATGCACCAAGTTTGACAAACTTAGGTTCAAGGGTGTTGTGACCAGGTGAGCTCTCAGCCTTGAAGTTAGCTAGAAGGCCCTGGACCTCCTTAGTGGAGGCCAGCTTCAGATGGAAAGAAGGATGAGCCCCTAGGTTGTTTGGGGTGGTTGAGGCAGAAGGGGGCCAAAGGGAGTTATTAAAGAGTGAGGTATATCTGTCGAGGTCAGTGAAGAATTCATTGAAGCCAGTAGTGATCAATGGGTGGTAAGGATGGGTAGTACCCTGGGCAATGAGGGAACTCGGAAGCTCAGCATCTTTCCCTTTGAACAAGGAGTTGTCTGTCTTCAGAATGCTTTAGGATAGTAAAGGTGTTCAGTTTGCAGCAACTTGTAGTGGTGGCATTTTGCTTTATGCAGGGAGCTTTTGCATTTATTTCTGAGTTGCCTGTAAAGTTGCCAGTCAGAAGGCAGGCTTCTTTTTTTACAAGTCTGCCAAGCATGATTACGGGAGAACATAAGTATCCTGAGATCCTTATTGAGCCAAGGGGCCTTGACACCTTTGGACCTGCATTTTGTCAGAGGATCATGCTTATCATCAATTTGAGTAAATGTGGAAATAAAGAAATCCAGGGCTTGGTTGATATCCGGAAGGGCTTTAATAGGTCCTCAGTCAGTGTTGGATATAGTATTAATGAAGCTGTCTGTATCAAGTCTGGACATGTCATGGACAAGGAAGATCTTTGGGGGGGGATTGGGGCAGTTATTCCTCCAGACGCAAAGAGTTGGAGAATGATCACTTAAGCAATCGGAAAGCACGCCCACAGCTTTAATCTTCAGGGGGCAGTTAGTGATCACCCAGTCAAGCAAGGTATGTTTGCCGGTTTTGTTATTGATGTGAGTTGGGTATTGGACGAGTTGAGCTAGGTTAGAGTCAGCAAGTGATGTACGCAGTTTGTCAGTGATGGGGCAGAGCCAATCAATATTGAAGTCACCACAAAGTACAAGGTCATGATGAGGGAGACTGGTAAGGGAAGCAATGAAGAATGGGAGGCATAAGGGAGCCTTGTTGGGTGTAAGACAGGCACAACCAATGATCAGCTTCTTGACATTACCCAGTGTCAGGGGGAGGAATAGGGACTCCATGACTGGAGAAACAGAGTCAGGATCAGGGAGTCCAATAACATCCAGATCAGACACAGTGTAGATAAAAATACCACAACCCCTTTTGCCCATCCTGTCTCTCATAAAACAGTCATAGCCTAAAAGTGCCACCTCATGTTGTTTGATAGAGGGCTTCAGACAGGATGCATTTGTCTAGGCACTTATATTTTACAGAACACAATTTAAAACACTAAGGTGTAATTATCTGAGCCACACAAAAAGTGAAATTTAGAAATCATCTAATTTTATCCATTAATTCTGTACCTATATGTTGGAGACTTCTGACATCATGAGCACTGCTTTTGGGAATGAACTTGCTCCATCAAAGATCATGAGAAGAATGCCATGGACATATACAGGAAAATATTGCAGTTACCCCATTTCTGGGGAGTCCTGGTGTTTTGATAGATAAGGGTTCTAATGCTAAAATGAAAATAAATAGTGGTAAAAGGCAACCCTGATTCATCCCACAGCACATCTAGAAGCTGTCTGATATCACTTCATTTTTCCTAGAATTTGTGTATAGCAGTTCAACCCACTGCAGAAAGACCTGACTGGAGATAAATCTATGAACAGGTAGCATCACTGCAAGAACATTTTCTGCAAGGTGGGAAACCAGCCTGAGGTAAGAAGCGTCTTAATTATTGCTGTTCTCAGAAATTCTAGCTATGAGCCAGGCATCTTAGCTTCTTTATAGGATGCCTTTTCACCAGATTGACCTTTTCTTAAACTTTTTGTCGACTGGCCTGTTGGTGAAGCAGCAGCATTGCCCCCAGACCACCAGCAGCTGAGGTTTGGGAATGAGCTTGGGAAGCTGGAGGGCTGGTGGGGGGGTGATCCACAGGACACTTGCTTCCTCACGGAGGATGGCCAACTGATGCTTGCTGTATGAATACCATCTGGGGGGGGCACAGATGGTGCAAGTCAGCGAGGCTGTCAGTGTGAGGGATGATGTCCCCCTATCTCTGTGATGAGAATGCCTATCCATGCTCCCTTCACTCACGTGTCCTGTTGTTGAGAGCCTAGGGAGTTAGTGGGAGGAATTTCTGTCCAATAAGTAAGCAATGACACATGATGATGTGTGCATTACACACTTCTAATACACAGCCAGGGGTGTTGTAAGACACGAGGATGCAGGCCAAGTGCCTTCAGTCCCTGGCCATGCGTTAGAAGTGTATAATGCCCATCCTCAGAGTGTCTTATTGTGCTTATAAAATGGGATTCTCTTTTTTATATGCATGTAAAAACGAATAGGTTAAAATAATAAAAATGTATCAGTCTGGGCTCAATTTTACATGATATAGTTCTTCCATTTGCATGAGCTTGACATTTTTTTGTTTGTTTGTTTGCTTTACTACATTTGTCCTACTTTGACCACCATAGCTGAAGTTTTTGGGCATGCTACTGCTGTTTAGAGCACCCCTGAACACACATAAACATCAGTAGCATGTATTGCAAAATGCACTGCTTTTCTTTTAAAGATGCAGTGCTGGATAATCAAGAAGTGATTATCAAAATTTTGCTTTTTGGCTGGAAGCATGCAGCCATAGTTTGGTTTCCATATCTGTAAATATTTTTTTTCAAGCAATCTTTAGTTTTTTAGATATTTATTTCCATTTCTGTGGAGCCACAGTAAATATGACTGCTGCCTAATTTTCAGCCGATCTCCCCCCTCACGTTGCATCTTGTCTTTTTTTTTACTTCTTTGGGACCCTGTGCTGTGCTGTGCATTCCCACTGTCCCTGTGTAGTACTGTGAGTCATAGGCATGTGCAGTTGGCTTCAGAGGGTTCCAGTTAAACATGGTAGGTGGAAGAATTGTAAATAAAAGCAGAGCAAATTATGGGGTGTTAGTACGGTGAAAACAAGAAAGATTATCAGGTAAGTGCTGAACAGAGCACAGGGAACAAACTGTTGCAAAAGATCCAATTTTTGTTATCTAGTACTGCTGCTTTAGATCCCTTTTTTCATACTAGAAGAGGAATCTAAGCAGCAGCATGACAAGGGGCAAACAAGTGGGAATGTTTGAGTGGCAGATCAATATTATAGATTATGCACAGCCTCCCCATCCCACCACAGTATATACCCCCAGTACACACACAAACTGATAAAACTATTTCTTACTTTTTGGGGGGTTTTTTTGGCCTGAGAGAGCCAACAGGAGAGCATATGGAGCCTGGATGTGGAGAAAGCATGGAGTTTCATATTACTTTGAGGCCAGCAGGAAAAGGAAATGAGCAATAGTAGTACAAAAGTGGTCCTCTATGAAGGACGACATTAGCTGGCATGTGAGTGGGTCAGCTGGCCGGGGGTGGGGATGCTGGAGCTGATTGGGAGTTGAAGCGCGCATCTTTATTTCTAAAACCAAATAAAAGTGTAAATGAGCGAGGAAGGTGCGAGCCAGTCAGGCGGATCAGCGTGGTGGTGGGTAGTTAATTTTTTTCAATCTGGGGAGTAATATGTGGCAAAGAAGTGAGAGAAAGAGAGATGTTTGTAATATCTCGTGAGCCATCTCTCTTTCACAGCCATCTCTCTCTCTCTCTCTCTTTCCCACAACATCTCATTAACTGGAACATTTGGCCAAACCAAAAAAAACTTTAAAAATCAATAAGATCTTTATTCTCTCCCTCCTCTGGCACCAGCACAAGCATATTTACAGTAAGGATGATGAACTATTGCCTTGGCCTAGTGTCACAGCTGAGGAATTTGATTCACATTTTACAGATTTAGAAGATTAGTACATCAGCCTTAACGGTAAAGTACCTCTATATATATGTGATATCCTAGAGAGAACAAGCTTTTACCTAAACATTGCTAGTTGGTTAGAGGTATTTTACCTGCTGAAGAAAATGAAGCCAAATAAATCCTGTGGCTGTGATGAATTATCCCCTGAACACCTGGCCTTTGCTGCATTTGAGATTGCGTATCCTGTTAGTGTGCTATGTAATGTCTTTTCAGCTTGAACAGGTTCTGAAATGATGGAAACAATCATATGTAATCCTTGTCCAGAAGTCTGGTTCTTCAACTGATATTTTTAACTACTGACCAATATCCATTCTTTAAGCCCTGTCCTAGTTGTAAGAAAAAATATCATGCTGTCAACTTAACGTGTATATTAAAATGCATCACTTGGTTTCCACTAATCAGCATGGGTTTAATGTTGGACATAATACAGAGGCTACCTTGGCGAGGTTCATGGATGAATTCCACAGGGCAATGGAGGCTGGCTGTCTTACTAGGGCTGTGTCTGCGGACCTAACCAAGGCATTCATCCTATTGTAGCTGATCATCCTTGTTTGTTGGATCATTTGAAAAGCTTGGGTGTGTTAAAAACAGCATTATCCTGGTTTGGTGGTTACCTTCATGGTAATTCTCAGTGTGTTAAGTTTGGAGGGGAAGTGTCATTATGTAGAAGAGTTCAGTATGGGGTCGCTCATAGCGTCATACTGGGCCTTTTAATATTATCATTATTCATTGATCCTACAGGCAATGTTACACATGATTGTGAGTTACTTTTATATGTCACTGATGCCATTTTGTTTTCCTTAATTCTTCAGTTAATATGTTGAATACAACTTTGACTAATGAGTTTACCAAAGTACAGGACTGGCTCTGTCTCAATAACTTGGTCCTATGAAAATCTAAAACTAAGATGAGGTTATTTGGCTCCAAAAAAAAAAAAAAAACAACAAAATTCTGGTGAAATCAAGGATTTGCCTTGGATAGTAACTCGCTTGATCACGTTGACTATTTTAGGTATCTTGAGGTCATTTTAGACCCAGTTCTGAATTTTGGCCCTCACATGGAAAAAAACCCACTGGCTAAGGTTCACTCAAAAATAGGTACATTGTACTAAAAATGTAAAAACCAAAACAAGGTGCTGTGTCAGCATGTGGTCTGAAAGCAAAACAAAATAATAATATTAAATGCATGCTGAAAATAGAAAATAGAGTTAATAATTGACATTTCGTCCTTAGGTTTTCTTCAGGAAATATCTAAAAGAGAAAAAAAAATGTAAAAGAGCACGAACTTTACATTGTACTAAGTTTGCAGTTTCATAGTTAAAGAAACTCATCTGGCAATAGTGCAACAAAATATTTTATCTGCATTGAACTATGCTTCCATTGTTGTCAATAAACTACTGGCCTGCACTTTGGCCAAGAAGGAAACAATGCTTCAAAAGATTGGAAAATTTGCTCTGTTGGTACCAAACTGTACACATCACGAAGCCAAATTGGCACCCTTTGCAAACTGTGTGAGAGGCCTTTCGTCACTATGCATTTCTTCTTAAAGTTAAGCCAGCATAATATTATGTGGTGATTTGCATATGCAGCCCATGATGCTTTGCATTGTGGGGGCATGTGTGATTTTGTATTTCTTTGAAACTTGGCTTTCCAGCCAAATGCCCTTTGGGGTAACCATTGCCTCAGTGTTTGCACACAGAGGTTCTTTGTCTTGTACACATCACTGTTACATTTTAGAGAATTTAAATGGGATGGCTGTTTAGAATAACTACAAATTGCCACTATCTCATTTTGTATTTAAAGTAATGGAATAAGGTGTTTCCAGCTTTTTGAATACCTTCTTAGTTAGGTATTCTCCTACTTTTGCCTCACAATCTTCAAATGAACTTTTTTGACTCAACCATTTGTTTTTGTTTTTTAAATTTACAAGGCTTTATTGCTATGTAATGAAAAGTACAGTAGCCAGTGCAATTGCTATTACCATGTTCCATACCATGCAACCAGCATTTCAAAATATATCCTTACATTTCTGTTACTATGAGCTACTAGATCAGCTGTGTTCCATCTGTCAGTTGGCTCTAATCCCTAGGATAACAGTACAATGACTGATGGTCCTTTGTGAACTAGGACCAACTCAGGGAACCAATAACCTCTCAAACCTGAAGCAGAGTAACAGTTCACCGGCGTTCTTATCCCTTGTTAAAATTGTGAGATGAAGCCTATCCGTCAACTAGTTGTTCTAGAATAGATATTCCCTCAAGCACTTGAATGGGCAAGAGATAGCTATCTGACGTTAAATAACTCCAGATTAAAAAACAAATCTGGCTGTTATTTGTTCTATTACTTTAATGTTTTTGCAGTTTGACAGCCCATTCTCCCTGGTAGGCAGGGAGACTGTCAGCCATTTCTGTGTGCTGGCTTAACTCAACCATTTGTTTGTAGAGTTGCAGGTAAATGAACCTTTGTGCATTGTGCAACAGTACTCTGAAACTCTTTACCAGATCAATTTAAGCAATTGTCAACTTACAATTCTGTCTGTCTTGCTGTTTCTCAACATTTTAAGAGTCCTAACTCTTGTCCTGTTATTGAGTGTTGTTATAATCTCTGTATAACTTATTGACTATGAGATTCTTATATCTCTATTGTGTATTTTTTGTACTGAATTTATGCCTTGACCTCAGGTTGTACCTGAAAAGGAATATACATTCCAGTGTACTTGCCTGATATTAAAAATAAAATTAAATGAAAATGAGATGCTGTGTGTGCGTGCGTGCGTGCGCGCGTGCGTGTGTGTGTGTGTGTGTGTGCAGCCCTTCAGATAACTCTATTTTGGACATATTTTCTGTCCATAAATTAGCTCAAAACGTCCAAAAATGTACCCTCTGGAGTCATTGACATCCACTAACAATTCCTTTGTTTAAGTCTGACATCCATTTTTCATGGTGTGGACGTCACATCTTTATTTTTTTTAATCCTCTGGAAGGGTTGCCAGTTGCCATGGGAGTGTTTTTTTTTTTTGTTTACTTTCCAAACTCCGCCTCCCATCCCACCAGCAAACTGCCATCCTCAGTCACTTCATGTATGCACAGTCTGTTTGGCACCTTCAGTCGAAGGTAAATATAGTGACCGAGGGGACTACATACATATGATGTCTACCGTATTGCCCGGGAGAGTCCCGTTATTTTAACTAAACTCCCGACCCACGCATGGGAAAGCAAATTGTCCCAACTAACACAATTAAGTCAGTCACATAAAAAAAAAAAAAACCTGCATTTGTGGTCCATTAATTTAATGTTGTGCTATCAGCCACCGATCGCCTGCCTGATTGCAGCAATTATCACCTCTGATTAATGCTTGCATGCTTCGGGGTGGCTTGCAGTGCTCTGAATAACTCTGTGTAACTTACATGCCAGAAAATGATTCTCAACAGCCGATTTTCACAGGAGCTTATGAACTGGCACTGCTTGTTCCCTTTGCTGCTAACACTCCCTCCAGAGAACTATCATGGAGCAGGGACTTACCTGCTGGAGCAGGGAGCTTTGAAATAACTACAAGATGTAAGAAACAGCGACAGAGCTCCTGTCGCAGCTGCCTGCAACTAAAATCCACTACTTAGTTGGGAACTTTTTGAGCCGGTGTAAAATTATATTTCCATCAGCTGTGCATGGCCTTACACTAATTTAACAATGAATATGATATAAGACTAGCTGGGAGCATTTCAGGAGTAGTGGGACTTACAATCTGCAGCTGGTGTACTGGGGGTAGTATACTGTAGTTTGTGCTGTCAAGGGCTGTAACCGGCTATTTGTTTTATTAATTTTAATGCTCTGACTTTTGAGTTTAATATGGGAGACACTGTTACATAGCATTAAGAAACTCTGGAAGCATGTTTTTAAACTCTGGTCACATTTACAATGGGACTCAGGATCTTTCTGGCTGTTATTTTGCAGACATCGACTTTACATGGGACTATTGGTACTACTCAATCTAAGCTTATGGGTTCTCTAATTGGTGTTAACTTGGGACTGGGAGGGACTAGAGTTCAACAAATGGAGCTGGGGGTAGTGTCAGAGTGATGTCGGCACACAGTCAGTGTCAGACAAAGTAACTTTCTAGGTAAATGAGTGTTATTTTTTTTGTTGTGTACTGCGTCTGCAAGATCAGCCTGCCCTGCTATCTATACTAATTTCACTCATGAATACTATGTAATTTACACCCGTTTTTTAATGAGTAAGTAAAGTTTAACTCTGTTTCAACTGCCTGCAGGAAACCTTGTTAACTTCATTACCTGGGCTGCCCGATGCATAGAAAATACATTTTATCTCCTTCAGAAAACTTAGTCAACTATACTGAAGTAGCTCATGATGAAGATGTAATTAGCCCCTTTTAGCCAGTACTATAGAACAATTAGTATAGCATCACAGTTTCAGTTTGCTCCCAGTACTCCTTTCCAGGCACAGTGTCTAATTGTCCTCTCCTACTTCCACAATCCTACATGCGAGCCTTTCCTCAACTCTGCTCCAGTGAAACTTCATCCTAGTATGTCCTCTCCAGTTCAGTAGTCACCACCATAATTTCTCCTCTTTCCACATGCATTCATCGTGCTGCCCTGGAACTCTGTCAAACCTCTAGTTTGACTCCATAACTCTATATCTCAGCTGTACTTTACCCTCACAAGCTTTTCCAACTGCTACGTTTCAACTTAGGGCATTGTGAGTATATAGGTACTTAAATTGCCAGTATTAAAGGGAAGGGTTCATCATGTTGTTTATTATAATAACATGACTACTACAGCTGCAACTTGATTAGCTTGAAGCAAATCTCATCATTAAAGATACATTAGATTTATCAAGTCCTTATTATGTTTGCTTGCACGTATGTGTAAGAAACATAGTGCCATTGTCCGAGTTTTTCAGAGGTGTGTCAGCCTCTTCCAATTCAGTCAGTGTATTTGCAGGCACGGTCGCAGAGCACCAATCACTGCTCCAGCTGTCTATGATAGCAGAAAAATGCAGTGGCATACAGCTGAAAGGGAGAGCTCTGCTTGAGTGAGCAGAGGTCCCCCCACACCACCTGCAGGCACCGCGCACGTTGCGATGCGTATATGCTACCCCTCCCTCCACTGCTATACGGCTGGACGGGGTGCCCAATCCCCATTGGCTCCATGCCCCCAGCATTCTGAGGTGCCACGCTGGGAGCCCACCCCAGCGTGGCAAATGATGTAATGGACGACGGGGTGTCCAACTCTGGCCGGCTCCACTGTCTCCCCACCCCCATGCTGTCGCTGGACGGGTGCCCAATCCCATCGGCTTCACTGTCTCCACCCTCCCAGTAGAGGTGCCACGCTGGGAGCCCACCCCAGCTGCAGCAAAGATACTCATGGCCGACGGGGAAAAACTCTGTCGGCTCCACACCTCCCCAGTTATTCTTCTGCCATGCTGGGAGCCAATCCCAGCATGGCAAATGTCCCGGCCCTCTTTTTAAAAACCCTGTAAAGAAAAACTGTCCCTCGCAGTCTCCATGCACCCCCACAACCCGCACCCACCCACTGCGCACCCTGCCTCCCCACACCCCTCACCCCATACTTACCTCCAGAGTTCAGCGCCGACGATCATCGGTGGACCGAACACGCTCTGCACTCTTCAAAGCCGACTCAACTGAGGAAATGCCGGTAAGCTGTATAATGAGATAGATAGGGTTTTCAACTTTGTTGCATATCTCAGGCATTTTTTGATTTTGCACCAAATTTCAACATGGGGTTTTGGGACCCTTCCTCATGAATTCTTGCACTGCCATGATACATTGGTGGAAGGGTGATTTCAACAACTTTATGTAAATCACCTTTCCGGAATGATTAACGAAACAACACTGCCAGTGTTCATAAGGTGGGTCTCAAAAGCCTATTTTGGAAAATTTGGTGAAAAATTCCTAAAATGACTGTTTTACGAGCGCAAGGCTAAGAAGCTCCACATACGCCATAAGTTCGCTGATTTTCAATATTTTCTACCCAGATTTTCAACATTGCCATTTTACCACACCTTCTTATGAGTAGTACAGCTGTCATTTTTCACATCTCACCCAAAATGTGTTTCCCGCCATGTAGCACAATGGTGCAGTCGGTGTGCGTAAATCAATATAGGACACATTAAGAAAATCACAGTGACACTGTTCATGAGCAGAGGTCTTAAAATGGCTATGTTGAAAATTTGCGAAAAATTCTAAATGACTGTTTTATGGCATGCGTTGCACAGTTCCTATGCACGCTCGTAAGTTTGCGAAATTTCAGTATTTTTACTCCAGATTTTCAACATTGCCATTTTACCACACCTCCTTATGAGCAGTACAGTTGTCATTTTTCACATCTCGCCCACAATGTGTTTCTGCCCATGTAGCGCACAATGGCACAGTCGGTGTGCGAAATCAATGTACGGGACACATTAAGAAAATCACAGTGACACTGTTCATGAGCAGAGGTGTTAAAATGGCTATGTTGAAAATTTGGTGAAAAAATTCCCAAAAATGACTGTTTCAGGAGCGTACGTTGCGGAGTTCCTATCGCACGCTGGCAAGTTTGCGAATTTGTAATATTTGCACACTAGATTTTTAACAGTGCCATTTTACCACACTTCCTTATGAGCAGTACAGCTACCATTTTTCACATCTCGCCAAAATGTGTTTCCGACATGTAGCGCACAATGGTACAGTCGGTGTGCGAAAACAATGTTTGGGACAGATTAAGAAAATCACAGTGACACTGGTCATGAGCAGAGGTCTTAAATGGCTATGCTGAAAATTTGGTGACAAAACTCCATAAAATGACTGTGTTACGAGTAAGCATTAGCAAGTTTCCACGCACCCTCGTAAGTTCAATGAATTTGTAATATTTTCAGTCCAGATTTTCACCAGTGGCATTTTTCCACACCTCCTTATGAACAGTACAGCTGTCATTTTCTCACAACATGGCCAAAATGTGTTTTCACACTTTCAGTGCAGAGATGCTTGGTCGCTGTGGGAAATCATTGTTCAGGACAGATAAAGAAAATCACACCGACACTGTTCATGATCGGAGGTCCCAAAATGCTTGTGTTAACAATGTAAAAAAAAAAAATAGTTACATTACGGGTGTGCATTGCACAGTTTCTACGCACGCTCGTGACTTCACCAGTTTTTTTAAGATTTTCACAGCAGATTTTCAACATTGCCATTTTTTACACCTCCCCATGAACAGTACCACTGTCATTTTTCACATCCTGTTCGGAATGTGTTTTTGCACCTGTGGTGCCAAATGCCATAGTCGCTGTGCAAAAGCAGTTTTCGGCTAACAAACTGATATTGCCACTGTTCATGAGGTGGGGGTCACAAAAAAATGTTGAAAATTTGGAGTGAAAATACCAACGAACGCCTGAGGCGTTAGGGTTTCCGACCATAACGCCCCACCCTGTAGAGTATGACAGGCATCAGGGGTGTGACTTGGGATTCTTGCCTGTCATGCTCATACCATTCCACCCCCACCCACACCCTGCAGCCAGTGAGAGGCATCAGGGTGTGCCTTGGACTCTTCGGGCCCAAACTTCACCCCATTCTCCTATACCGCACCCATCTCACCATATTTCCTGATGGAATGGGGTGCATAAGGGCCAAAGACCCCAAGGCACACCGTGACACTTGTCAGTGTCTGCAGGGTAGGGTGTGGTGAAATGGTGTGGTCGTCATGCCCAATGACCCAAAGGCACACCCCAATGCCTGCCACTCTCTGCAGGGTGGTGGTGGGGTTGGCTTCAGTTCAATACTTCGCTGCCATTCCTATTATGCAGCTCTGTAACTTCTACACTACCAATGTCAATGCCAGCAAGCAAACATTTGGCACTGACAAATGCTTGTTTTTACTCTGTTTTCACCCTGTGGAGAAAAATGATTAGTGATTAGTGCAATTTCTGTTCTCACGATGCATGGTAATGTGAGCTAAGATGACTGACACTAAGCAGATTCCTGCACTGGATACAACTTGTCTTGGTAGGAAATGTTTAAAATAAAACCTTTCAATGCTCTCCATCAGTGCATATGCTCCTGATTAGCAGTTCTGAGTAAAAAATGATTTTCTAACTGCATTTTCTTGTTAAAAGTTACATTTTAAGAGTACTATTAAAATGCAACTTTTAACAAAACAAAAATTTTGCAAGGCTACTGGCAGTCATCTCAGAGGAGCTGCTTGCTCCCTTACCCGGGATATGTTAATGTGACTCAGCGCATGGTCTGGCCAGGGCACATTAGCATATCTCAGGTGAGGGAGCAAGTGGCTCCCACAAGACAGCTGCTGCAGTGTTGCCAGCCTTGGCTCCTTTTAAAATGTAACTTTTAATACAAAAATGCAGTTAGAAAAATCATTTGTTTACTCAGAACCCCTAACTGGGGCATATTACCAAGCAACTTAACATATGAGATAGCATAATTCAAGTTACTTGATGGAACTGCAAGAACAATTCATGAAATAAACACATACTGAGTGTCTGCAAATTATTTATTGTGTACATGTTCCTTTCCCTACATTAAGAAATGTATTTATGTGGATGAAGCATGGATTGCAGTGAGGTATTCGGAAGGCCTATGAATTAACTTCAAAACCATAGGAGCTGGAATATTTTGACTGCCAGAATTTGTCGACTGGAATTATTTTGTCTTTCTAAAAATTGATAGCTGGAGTATTTTGATTCCAGCAAAACTGAAATGACTTCCAAATTTCAACCTATGGAAGTATTTGACTTCCACCCAAAAAAAATGATCTGATCTGAAGCCCCTGTGTGTGTGTGTGTGTGTGTGTGTGAGAGAGAGAGAGAGAGAGGGGGAGAGAGAGAGAGAGAGAGAGAGAGAGAGAGAGATGGCTTTATGAGATACAGAGATGATTCAGTGATAGCGAGTGGTGGCTTGATGGCTGTGTGTATGAGGAGGTGATTGCTGCTGATTGCAGTCTGACAGAGGTGTGATTATAACTTATTTTACTGGTTGGATATGGATTTTTTTTTATAGAAAAAAAAAGCGAAAAGCCCGCAGTGTGACACAGTCCTAGGTTTAGCACATGAGTGGTCAGGCAGTGGCTGGGAGAGAGTGACTGTGCTGGTGAAAAGTTTAGTTTTCATCGAGGTTACAATTTCAAATACTTACTCCACTTGTAAGCCATGATGGCAGTGCAGGGTTCAGTGCTGGACATAAAAAGGCCAGCCAGCCCTCCACAGTTAAACCACCAACTCCAAACAGGCTATGCAGCACTTGAAAAACCAAGGAATAGTTCTGATGCTGAAACAGTGTGTTTATTCCATGTTAAATCAGTTGTATTAAAGCAAATGCAAAAGGACAAACAGCTTGACTATTGCAAAGTCTGCCTGGCTTGAGCTAAACTGCTTGCCCCAAGAAGTTGTAGCTCGAGCCAAGCAGACTTTGCAATAGTCACTGCTGTTTGTACTTTTGCATTTGCTTTAATACAGCTGCATTAACATGGAATAAACACACTGTTCAGCATTAGAATTGTCCGTTGATTTTTCAAATGCTGCATAGCCTGTTTGGAGTTGGTGTTTACAATTTCAAATAGTTGGTGACCTGGCATATATAAATTTACATTTTTGTAAATAAACTACAGTTTTTTGGAAAAGATTTGTCTGTTGTGGGAATCAGATAATGCTTTGTATACTTGCAGAATATGTACTTTTTCTTGCCTGTGGGGAAAAAAAAAGCAGCTGTTTGAGTTGTCAACTTTCTGAAATGTGGCACACGGATTTATTTTATACTGTGTCCTGATGTGAAGTAGTTTTTTACCTGTGCATTAGATATATCTAATGTGCAGTTATCAACCAATCAGGTTTTTGGAATTTCCCTACCCATTTTAAAAGATGGCACAATCAGTGGCTCTCACAGCTACATGACACCAGCCCAGCACGAGAGGAGCCACTCAGCATGTGAGGGGAGTTCTGCCCCCAGGGCCTAAGCACAGGGACAGATTAGTGCTTTCTGGGGCATGGGAGTTGGACAGTAGCTGTACAGCTCACAGACGGGGGTCAGCTGGGCATGGGAGGAAAAGAGTAATTATTAAAAACAAACTTTTTATTTATAATTTTCTGTTGGAAAAACACAAACAACAATAGCTGAACATAATATAACATTATTCTACAGATTGGGCACATACTATCCCTAAAATCTAGAAAAAAACATAAATCAAAAAAGCAATAGTATATACGGGAGAGTGTAGAAAAAAAATTCAAACAATTGGTCTGGAGATCGTGCTTGTGATATCAAATAATCTTAGTCACTACTCTAAAATTTAATCAACTAGATTAAAAGACTAATTGATGCAATCAACATTTTTTCTCAATAGCTAAGGAAGATAGAGTAAATTTCAACACCTGCACTTAATAATCTTAGAAACAGCATGTTAGAGAAATACTGGCATAAATGGAATTTTGTATGGGCATACTGTACTTATCACAACAGCACTACCTCCCATAGGTGTGTGTATATGTATATATATATATATATATATATATATATATATATATATTTACTCAAGGGAAATAAAAGTTATTACACCTATATAGACAGATATCCTAAGATATAAATATTTTAGTCTTAGCACGCTACTGACTGGACATCTGTGCAAACTTGGTTTACATTCATAGGTGATGTATAATACGACTACTATAATTATATCTAAAGAGTTTTTCAATATACGTTCTTTTCTCCTGTCCTTGACTTTGTCACCATTCTTGGGCCCACTGGTGACTTCCCAACCCTGAGCCCTGTCATAGTTTGCACCGCTCTTTTTGCACAGAGCGAGGCCCGAAAGTACCTTCTTCCATCATTCTGACAGCCAATGGGGTTTATTAAAATTTTTTTTTGTCCCTCTCACTATCTACTGCACTGCGCAATGTCTGTTATGGACTCATTAACATGCAGCTTCCCCTGCAGAGGAGGTAAACCTCCTTAGCCTGCTATGGGGGGTGGTTGCTTTGGCCATGGAAACCTACACAGCCCTCCTCAACTAAGGATGTGCTACCACCATCATCGTACCTTGACCCCAGACACCAAGTTGCCAGAGTCTCAGACTTTCTATCAAATCTAGGTTGTAGGGTTTGGAGTGCAGAGTGCTGCAGTTGGACCATTGGGCAGTCCTTTCTTAAAGGAAAACTGCACCCTCATATCTTCTAAATGTCATTAATTTCCATGCCAACAGACAACTCCTTTCATGTAGCTGTTAAAGATGTATGCAACTGCTTCAGTTAGTTTTCACACTTTATACTAGGCCCAGTCACTGTCCTGGGAGGGTCCATTTGGTGGTTGTTGAAATCTCATTGTTCCTGAAAGCTGGATTAGCATATGAGAATGTGATGCGTAATCAACCTTCAAACTCCCCAGTATGTGTGTCTGCTCAAGTAGTTTAAAAAAAAACAAGCTGCAAGAAGGTGTGAAATACCACATTTACCTTCAGTGAATTTTACAAGCTATCTGAGTTGAAATGCAGGTTTTTCATCTTTAAACTCCATTCGGTTAATGAGTTTCCAGAGTTTTTGTAGGGTATTTGTTATTTCAGCATAGAGATGCATGATATAAATGGTTGATCTGGCATTACGAACAGGAACAAAGAGTGCACTTAATGGCATCAGAGAAGAAATTATTGCTGTGCTAAACACTCCCCACCTCCAAATAAATGACTTACAAAAAGCAAACTTTTTGTGCTCTACAGGGACAGCAATTAGCCTGCAGTTCTACTGCATGCAACTCGACTGCACCCCAGGGACCTGGGCATGTAATGATGTCTCATGCGCTTCATTAAAGAATTCAGCAAATGCCAGTATGTTTTCCATATTGTTGGTCAGGAAATGAAAAGCTCCAGAGTGCCATAAAATGTCCCATTGTTGCCTCTACCTGGGGGTTAATCTCCTGTTCTTACTGTCAACCTTCAGACACTATTATCACATCCAGGAAAGCTTTTGGTTGTCATTATGTGTGTAAAAGGAACATAACAAACCTTACCACTGATCACAATCACAGTATGGTTCTATAAAATCCTAATGGCAGAAGTACCATGATTTGTTGTACTAAACAAATGATTTTAATCAGCTCCGATCCCCCAAAACTGATGGAACACTACGTTTTGGCAGTGATAGTTTCCTGTTTTTTTTTTACATTACAGAAGGCAAGCTGTATAAGTTTCTAATCTGATGAGCACAGTTTGTGCATTACAGCACGTTAACATGATCAGGACATGCATTTAGATATGATGTCAACTAGTCACAAGTTCAAATTGTGCAGTTTGTATTGAGGCGGTTGGCAGAATTAAAACGGCTAACCCTTTGGTTTGGTGAGGCAGTGGGCTGCTTACTCCACCCACCCCCTCCAAGAATTTTTAAAGAATTATGTTCCAGCTTCCTCCAGAGAGACACTTTTTCATGCTGCTGCTTGTCCTGGGACTTCTCTCTATATTTCTGTATCTCTTGTCATTTTTTTTGCTGGGGGGCTATTTCCTATTTCCTGCTTCACTGTCTTCAGGAAATGTTTGCCCCTTTTCCCTTTCCACTCATGCTTTTCTCTGGTATGTGGAACATAGAGGATAAAGTATGTGCATCCACACATAACAAACCTGTGTCCACAACAAGTAATTTCCATGGCAAAGGGAAACCTTGAGAGCAAAGCTTGAGGAGTTCAGTAGTTTCTATGGAAACCTTGAGATGCAGACAAAGGCCTGTCTGTGTGTGGTTGCCCATGCATTATCTTCTATAGTGTATGGACACCTAAGTTCAGTCAAATAAACCAAGTTCAGCCAAATAAATCAAACATGACAATAGAAAATGGCAGAAATCGATTAATTTTAATGTGAGTGCAACGCCTGCCATATTTCAAACACCAGTATATCAGTCAATGTTGCGGCTGTATAAAGGAACATTCTTTCTTTACAGACAGAGTCTCTGATTACTGTCCAGTCATTGAGTCTAACAGTACTGCATTTTGAAAAGATCATGGCTGCCATAATGTTTTTTTTTAATTCTATTTATCTTCTGGTTCTCCACCTGGTGGTCCCCTTCTGACTGCCCAACCCCAACTCCATCACCCGGCTCCTCTGAGACTTACCTTAACTGTCATCCTCTATCACAGGACTTGTGGTTGTGCCCGGCCACTGGTGCAGGGCCTGAGGGGGATTGGTTGTTCACCTGCTGCCTGGGATGTTTTTTCCTTAATTTTCTCCCCTGGGCCCACATATGTGCAATGGACATGATGTCTGAGCTCTGCTTTTGCAGAGACGGCCCCACCACTCTGTCTGTGGGTTTCATTCCCTGCGTGGTCATGTGCATGTGCTGTAACTCAGCCATCGCTGGGTGGGAGGTAAGCAGTGTGCCACTATAACCCCCCTTCCTGAGGAAGGAGAGCTGTCTTGGGATGCTCGATCCTTTATCAGCCCACTGGCCCCCTGAGCAACCTAGTTCCATTCCCGATCCCGGGTTGCAAGTGTGGCAGGAGGTAAGCTGCCCAGCACCTTAGCCCTTCATGCCACTGAACTGGCATACTGCCATAATGCTTTTGATCATTAGTGCTGTGTTTCTTACTGAAGCTGATGAAGGAAAATCAGTTCACAGTGCTAACAACAGCAGCCGTGGCTCGAGGAGGCTTGCTGTGTGGTGACATTCTAAACCATCATGCTGCATTATTAATCATGGCATCATTCTTAGTCAGTCAAGATTGTTTATTTCTAAACTTTCCAGGTATGCTTGTAACCATAAAAGGTGTCCCATGCATCTAGTCCTAAAACGCTTAAGTTCTAAGTTCAGTTGGCACAGTCCCTTTCCCAAAAAGGGGATTCTCTAAAATTCTGCAAAGTAAAACATTTTTATTTTTGTCATAACCTGTCCACACCCAGGAATCCATATCTGGTTGGCAAGTTTCTCAGTCTTCAACACCTGTAAGGTATCTCGGTAGCTGCCATCTCTCATAAGTGATTCTCTTGCCTGGGGACTTTCTTGGTCCAAATATGACCAGAGCCACTACACATGCAGTCCAGTGCTCCTTTGGCAAAGGGCAAATAGCCTTCCCCCTATTACTCACTACTGAGAAACACTCTGCTTCTTAAAATATGGTAACATAGCCTTTTTCAGAGACAGATTGTGGATTTGTCACTATCAACAGTTATCTATTCCCCCAAAAGATTCAGTTGCAGAGGCAAGAAATATATAAAATAATATTTCCTACTTCACACTATTTACACATTCTGCAGGATATTGTACATATGCCAGACTATGGGAATTCCAGGGTTACTACAGAAAAGAAAAAGAAATGGTTTGCACGCAGCAGAAGAAGAAGCAAACAGAAAAAACTTTCCATAGCTTCTTAATATAGCAGAGTAGAAAGACTCCCAACACACAGGATGCCATTAGTGAGCCATGGCAAACTGAAGTTCTTAGATAGTGTGTGTGGTCTCATCACAAACTGAGTTGCCAGGGCCTGGCACAGACCTCGAAAGCCTTCAGCTACCAGCACCCCCCCCACATTGCATCATCAAGCATGTCACTCTGACATCATGCATTTGACACTTTCCTTGTTTCCTGGGGGTACCACCACTCTGGAAAGGTAGCCTAAACTGGAACCTTGGGTTTTGTGTATTCGGGACACCTCTCGTTGTTCTGAGTCATGTCTGCCTCTGTGTGTGTGTGTGTGTGGGGGGGGGGGCTGCATAACCAGGACACTTTCCTGACATGAAAGACCTTGGGCTCTCTGAAGCTCCCTTGTTAACTGGCTAGAGGTTCTATCGTTTACAGGACAAAGGCCTAAAACTACCCTCAGAGACAGCTAGTCTGTCTTCTGATAAAAATCTTCCTTTTATTTGTCTGGAAACCCACTTAGTCCTTTTAACAGTTTTTTTGTTTTATCAGGAGAGACACACTAAGCTGAAAGCTTGCTTACAAGTGTGACCTGGGAACACAAGGAAGTTACATGACTTGGTCAGGGTCACACAGTATGCAAGTGGGGGCTGTGGGATTCAAACCCAGGTCTCCAGGTTTGCAGCTCAGAGTCTTAAACCACTGCGCTATTCTGCCTCCCATATTTTAACTGACATCAGTGCAGATAGAATTAATAAAAAAAAGAGAGAAAAAACAGTATGAAATTATTGTTACAATTTTAAATGCAAATTGTAATTTATTTAAACAAAGATTCTTAGCAAGATTCATATTATATTTACATGAACAATTACTGTGTTCTTATGGTTATAGAGTTTCATCTCGAGTCCTTTGTGTCCCAGAACTGCTCAGCTTTGCTTCGCAGTTCTCTCACCTAAAGAACTCGAGAATGAACTCTTATAATCACAAGAGATGTAACTGTACACATAAACATATAGTAGTGACTTAGTCAGTGCAGCACAACATTTTGACATCACCACTGAAGTACATACACAATTAATTTTTTATGTACCTGCCTTGCTATATATTGTGACCTTATTTGTGGTTTTCTGGATTTCCTGGCCTTTCAAGGTGTTTCCTGTGGATTCTCTTTTGCTTGCTTGTAATGCTTCTTCCATGTTCAGTTTGACTGCTTTGTTTTTTCTCCTGTTTATCATGGTTCAGTTTCTTTCTATCCCACAACTGACCTGCAGTTACAGTAACAACCTGCAGCTGGGAAGCATTTGTCAAAACCCAGTCCAAACTGTCAGAACTTGTGGAATGACTGTTTCGCAGTCTGGACTCCAGAACATTCTGGCATTTGGCAAGCTTGCTCACTGCTTGATTGTCCAGTTCTCCAGCCATACTGTCTGTGGATTTACCTAATTTAAACCTGCCCAACTTTGCCTTTAGCAATGATGAGTCCCTCGTTCATCAGGGGAGGGACTCTTACTGAGCCGGGGTTCCTTTCTGATCAAGCTCTGTGACACTCTTTGTAAGTTAGCCCTCCTTGCAAGCCACAGGCCAGGCATCACCACCATACCACAGACTGTTTCCTCTCATCAGGGGGCTCCATATTCCTCACCCACTGTCTGGGGCTGGCCCCTCACCCCTCTGAGAGTGGGGCCCTCCCCACCATGGGGACTCCTTCTGCAACCCCCCTACAAATGGGGGTTCCTGAAAAGTCTTCCTTGAGCTTGCCTAAATGCTCATTATCAGGCTGGTGTTCTGCATTTTAGCAGATTAAATGTATTGCCAGAGAGTGCCTGTATAGCCTCTGTGTACTGTCTCTTTAAGAGCTGCCTGGATTGCAGTCTTAAAGGAGAACTACACCCGAAACTTGAAAAAATATATGCTGTGCACAGTGTTTTAATTTGTATGTGAAGTTCTAGTGTTTCCTTCCCTCTGATTGGTATTAGGAGTTTTTCCTAAATTAGCCTGCTAGCTTTAGGGTAGTTTTACGACCCCTGGAGATCTCCATATACAATAGCTTTATTACATTTCTTTGTCCTATAATGCACCTTGTTTCATGTGATGGTTATGTAGCAGAGCCCATAAATCCAGCGGAAAGCATTGCATTACAATCAGTTCACAACAATAGAGATGGCTATATTTTAAAATCTGTAGAATTCAGCTTGGTGACCACCCTCATCCTAAAGGTTTTACTGTTCTGAAAAACTTTGCTACTGGTAATTTTTGTGCAGCTTGTAAAGCTTCCAAGATATTTAGTTTGTTTGGCATGTGTGTGCTGAATGTTGGGTCTCTTTTACATCACAGTCACGTGAGACAAGATGCACTGTGGGAACAAGAAATACAATTACACTATCAGGTATGAAGAGCCCCAGGGGTCGTAAAACTAGCATAAAGCTAGCAGGCTAATTTGGGAAAAACTCCTAATACCAGTCAGAGGGAAGGAAACACTAGAACGTCACATACAAATTAAAACACTCTGCACAACATATATTTTTTCAAGTTTTGGATGTAGTTTTCCTTTAATTAATCTAAAAGGGAGCTCTGTTAGAAGATATGCTTGTTTGCTGATCATTTGTTAGAGTAGTAATAATATTGCAGTTTGTTCTAACCTGCCTTCTTTGCAGCAAGGACTGTTCTGTTTATCTCCACCAACTTGGCCCGGGACTGTCAGAATTGGCCAATCAGTACTGTTGGGACTCTAAAATGGAGCCTGCCTACGGAGCTTGGTGGGGTCAAAACTTGTAGGAATTGTAGTTTTTGCATTTTGGCACCTAAAATAACCTGGAGGGGGAGCTCTTGTTATGACTGACAGACAGATCAACCAACTGAACCTTTCGGATCTTGGGGAAATTCTCAAGCTGCTTGCAGCTAATTTCAGTTCTGAGTTGGGAAGTGAAGAGATAACAGCTTGAATGATTCAAGCAGCAGCCCCAGCATAGACTCACATGGGAGAACTGTGGAAAGGCCTGAGTTTTGACCTGCATGCCTGCCTGCTGTCCCGGAGAGGGAACTTGTGCATTCATCGGACTGAATCCAAACTTGGAGAGCGAGGTGAGCTACTGATTTGTGACTAGGTTCCTACCTGAAGAAGACCAAAGATTTGCCGAATGCGATCAGCCTGTCTGGACTTCCAGCCACCTCTGAACTCCCGGATTGTGCAGAGACTCTGTAATTGCAACCAGAGAGCCTTTTGCCTGGTACAGTGGAATTTCCTTACATGTGAATGTGTTGTGTGCTTATAGTGGGTAGTGATTTGGTTCTTCACTGTGGTTTGAATTCTATTCTGCTTGCTGGAAGCTGCATTAGAATTTTCTTATGTGTAAATGTGCTGTGTGCTGCTAGTGGGTCATGATTTGGTTCCCCACTGTGGTTTGAACTGTATTCTGCTTGCTGGAAGCTGCATGCAGCCCCACAAACTGAATACAAAATCATCTCCATTGGGCCTGGGCCTTGCCACACTGGCCCAGCCTGACTACGCGCTGCACAGAGAAAGCCATCGACAAGAGACCTGCCTGGGGAGCAGCCCCTTGCTCAACACTTGAACAGGAATGACGTCTCGGTGATTCATGTGGGCCCCGCTTCTCCAGACAATCCAGCTCAACAACCTGCAGTCTCGATTTCGTCCTACCTGTGTCCCGTATTGGGTATCATGAGTAAACATCAGGGTAGCTCCCTGCAACAACAGCTAAATCTAAAGTGTTGTCATCTGATTGTCTTGTTGATTTTTCTTTCATGAACTGAGCCCTCCGGCTCTGGATTACAAGCAGTGTGTGTTGTGCATGTTGCTTTTCCTCCATCACAGGGCCCCAACCAGCTGCAACATTCCTGGCTAGCCCACCATTTCCCTACCTGCGTACCCAGAGTATGTGACTGTGTGGGGACTTAAAGTGCATGCATAACTGTTTGATTAAGATAGCCTTTAAGCCAATCAACCTGAATACGCTCCTTCCTTGTTCAAGTCCCCCGAATAAATCAGATCTGACTTTTTTGCTGCATTTAACCTGACTGTGGTTCCAGTTTGTGCCAAGAGTACTGTACTGTTGCTATTTACTGTGCATAACCTTGTTTTACAGGGGGTCTCCAGGGTCGAGCCAGAGGAACCAGCCCTGGTGGTAAGTGCAAACAGTGTGGGTATTGGTATGGTGTACAAGGGGTACTGTGAAAGTGATTATCGTATATTGCTCAGGCCACTAGAAGGGAAAGGAGGGGGTTACACTGTCCCAGAGGGCTGTGCCCAGGTTAGTTTGACCACTACCAACCCTGACCTCTGGGTGGAGGCACCCGTTTCAGAACTCAGGCCCCTTAACCTGCTACTATCCACGCAGGCAGGGGTAGTAGACCTTGGGATAGCACCACCTAGGAGTTACACTTCAGTCATACTGACTGAGAACTGTGACACCATTGCAACTAGTTGTCTCCTTTAGTGGGATGTGAGCAGCTCTTCAAATCTAGTTCAGTTCTAAATTTTAAGCAGTCTTGGATCTGTCATTCAGTTACACTCCCACCGAGCTGTCATGTTTGGTTTTGAGGGAATTCTAAAATACAGATAGCAAGCCTGGAGGGATGATGGCCTTATGTCTTGGATCCCCCTGAAGTTTCCTCAATGGGGAGGGGTGTTAGTTCCTCTCCTCCATGCCAAAATCAGAAAGCAATTTCCACCATGAGATAGCCCTAGATGGTGCCTCTGTCTACCTAGTATGCCTCCATACCTAGTTCATCATTTCCCCTTTACCTATCAGAAAGCATATTATGACTTTGTCATGGTTTGTCTTGTCTATGACTTTGTCTTTTTGGGGATTATTAGTATGCTGCCCAAGGTACCTTTATCCCAAAGGGATCTTGTTTCTGCAGCACCTTTTGGGGGAGGAAGCCCCCTCAAGATGGTTTCTTCGCAGCCAGCTAGGTTTGTCAGCATTAGGGCTTTCACTTGCTACTCCAGCAACCTGGGTTTGAAAATGGACATGGGCTGTGGGGAGCTAGCTGCAAGAGGTGTGATTTAGCTTCCCACTGGACGGCTCTTCTCCTTCAGTGTGGGAGAAATCTGCCGCCCTGCTGTTTTCTTGCCACCCAGAGAAGACTGGGTAGAAGCACAGCAGAGACTGCAACACAGAACAGAGGGAAGCCACTAAATGCTGACATGTGCCCACACACCATCACTGACACATGCATATTGCATCATTACAAGCCAGCTAGCCCAGGGAGAAACATGGAGGAAAAACCCTGGATGGCAACCTGAAGACTGACCTCCCGCAGGCCCTGCACTACTGACTAAGCATCCATTTCCCAGACCAGATCCTTACCCAGTTGGGGAAGTTGTGCCCCCTGGGGACCTTGTCAAGGGGGGGCATGCCATGGGGGAACAGAGGAAGCAGGGGTAAGTACCTGTAGATGGTGGGTAACTGGGCTGGGCAGTGAGAGGAGGGGCAACCTGGCCACAGGCAGAGATAAGCGCTGTTAAAAAATACAGAAGCTTCCATTGCCACGTGACAGAGCTTAGTGGTCTCTTGAAAGGGTAGTAGCCCCTGCCTGGGACAGAGAGAAGAGGGGCCAAAATTTGTATTGCATAAGCATCCAATCAATGCTGCATTACCATTTTGACCACATACTTAAGATGCCCACTGAATCCTGAAGTAAAAAGCCAACCCTGTGGTTTGTTGGGGCAGCTGGATACTTGCTCCACCCTGTCCAAACACTGTTTGAAGAGTATGCTCCAGTTTCCCCTTGGACACACACACTTTTCTGAACTCTCCCATCCTTCCCTTCTTCGGTGGCTTCATCTCTTTGCAATAGATTATTACTGTACTCCCAAATTTGCCTTTGGTCAATGAGAACCTTGCCCCTGTGGCACCACTAGGGGTGGAAGCCTGAAGAGAGTTCCCTTTGCCATGTGACCTTGCTCAGTGGTACCTCAAAGTGGTATTATCCCTCCTGAGACAGGAAGAGGGATGGCCAAAATCCACATTACATAAGCATTTAGGTCACCGTTGCATAACTATCCCTACACATACTTAAAGTGACACATTCATGCCCAGTGACCATAATAGCTTAAAAGCTAGTGAAAAGCTCTTTCAAATTAGGTATTTGACTTATCTGTAGCTGGAAGCACTCCAGAGATATAGATGATGATCTGCTCAGTATTAATACTACATTGCAGCCATTTTCACAACATTGTGGTGTCATTGGGGGAACAAGCTGTGCTAATTACATTGAGTCAAGCATAGCTTGTTACTCGGTTACATTACAATGCTCTGCAAAACGCTGCAATGGAGTATTAGTGTTAAACAGATTCCATCATCTGTATCTCTGGAGTACTTCTATATATATAAATAACTAATAGTAGTGTTTGGCTATTGGATGGGACTTACCTAGAAGATATTACTGCATTTAAATATGTAGGTGTCACACTGGACCCTCCTGAACATTCACGGATCACATTGAACTAATAGTCAATTGTGTTAAGGAACGACTAGGAATCTGCTTTAGGCTAAAGAATCTAATGACCCTGAAAGTGTGGCTGGCCATAGCCAGGGTACACTTCTTCCTCTCCTGGATTACTGCTCCTCTATCTATGCCCAATTCTCCAATTGCAATATCTGTACTGTAGACTCAACTACACCTACAACAACTTCTGTAGGTGTGTTTCTTTGACCCCTTGCAGCACTCACCACTGCTCCCTGTATTAGATGCTTGTCTGGCTCTCCCCACAAGCCTGCCGTGATTACCTTTTGGGTACCCTTGCTGAAAAATTCCTCCATGATAAGAAGAACTCCCCTCTAGCAACCCTCCGCAATGTTAAACCTGGCACATGTAACTTCAGGTACACTTCATAACTTCTCCTTGATCATCCTTTGGGATCGCCACTGGAAGAGGGACCACTGCATCAGCAGTGTGCAGGGGAATCACTGCATTGGTGGAGAAGGGAGCCATACTGTTGGTAGGGAAAGAGACGGATATCAGCCGCATTGGTGGTGCAAGACAGCTGAAACTGTTGCGGCTGGGCTTTAACAACAGCGCCCAGCCGCAGAACAGGAACTCTGGAGGAAGAGCTGTTTTGCTTGAAAAGCCCCCCGCCTAACCATAATTAAATACTCAAAGGCAAGGCAGCATGAAGTCTGAAGAGAAAGGGCTTCGCCTACAACCGATTGGACATAAGGAAAGTGGGGGAAGGAGCTCGGGGGAAGGAAGACGCTTCTATCAAAGGGTCTAAAGAAGACATAAAGTCTTATTTGTCAGTTTAATGGGTACATTGAAATAGTGTCATTGTTTTGGAGTTTTCTGAGTTAGAAACTGGCAGGCTGGAACAAGGCTGAGCTAACAGGTTGAGTTGAGGGGTTAAATTGTCATTGGTTTTGAATAAGAAGTCATATGTTAAGGCATTGTGAGTAAGGCCAAATTGTTCAACTGTGTTTGGAGGTTGGCAGGATCTAGTAATGGAGGGGAAACTGTTCACTGGGAGCATGGCACCAGGAGAGCGAATGGGAGAGAGGGGGGAATGGAAAGGGAACGGGAACATTGTTTAACCAGGAGTAGCAAACTAAGCCAAAGCTTGTTTCCAGATGTGACCTGGGAGCACAAGGAAGTTAAGTGACTTGCTCAGAATCACACAATATGCACCTCGGTGGCTGTGGAATTCCAACCCAGGTCTCCAGATCTGCAGCTCAGAGCCTTAACCCACTGCGCTATGCTGCCTCCAATATGGCCTTGTGGGCAGGAAGGGGGGCTAGAGGACGGAGAGGTATGGGAAGGTAAGCCTGGGGAAGGGTTGGGGGCAGCATCACAAGATGGAGCAGTGTGGGGGGGCACAACAGGGTGTGGGTCAGTGGCAGCATAGGGGGAGGGATGGCCAGTGGAAGGAGGGGAAAAGGGGACACAGAGGAGGGATGACCATCGGTTGTAATAACTTTGGTGTGGCAGTGTTCATGAGTACTTTGTGGAATCTAGAGACATGCCCAGTTTGCCAAAGGCTGGGGAGACTGGAGGCCAAGCTAGTATGGCTAAGAAGAGAATTGTCCTTTACAAAAAGGGACATCATCAGAAAAGTTACAGAAGACAATCAAGTAGTGGGGCAGGGGGCAGGCCGACCGGGTGGAAAGGGGGTGGAGGGGGCAGGTCACACAGGGGGTCAGGGAGGGAATGACCAGGTCAGGAGACAGGGACAAGATGAGCAGGAGTACAAGCGTTCATGAGCTTAGTTTCACAGTGGGCTCAAACAGATACTGGCCCTTAATGGAGATAACGGAACAAGAGGATGTGAATGGGATTGAGGCAGTGAGGAATAAGGAGCCATGCCAGGAAAGGCAGAAGAAGTCGTAAGCAGGGTAGGATGAGGCTATTGTGGTCCGGGAAGTGAAGGGGAAGGGTGATACCAAGAGGAAAGGGAGAGACAGCATGGGGGGACAGGTCATAACAGTCAAGGGCGAAAAAGGGAAGGGGAAGGAAGGAAGCAGATGAGGACATCCTGAGGGGAAACTGGAGAGGGACAGGCATCCAGGGAGAAGAGGGTTGAAGAGTGGCAGCAATGGAATAGGTGAGTCTGGGAGGGGGGCACGTGGGGAGGGATAAGGTCAAGGACCATCCAGCAGGGCAGAGGGCAGAAGGACAAAGGAACAGTGAAGGAAGGGGTGGAGGTGGAAGGTGACGGGGGAGAGTCAGGTGAAAAGCGAGAAATAGCTAGGTAAGGGCGGCAGTGGCACCCTTGGAGTCAGCACATGAAAAATCAGAGATAGTGATAGTGTATGGGGACTCTATTGTTAAAGGGGATCCACTCATTAAGAAAGGGAGGAGCTTTCAAGGGGAGGTTGGTTTTCTGTGAACCAGGGATGGAGGTGAGCAGGGCACTCCCAAAAATTAAGCAGTACATTAGGCTGATTGGGGGGAACCACACCTGGTTTTACACCTTGGTACAAATGATCTGGCTGGGGAGGGGGTGGAAGAAGTGCAGAGGAGATTTACAGAACTAGCTAGAGGGTGCAAGAGGGTGGTGGATACCATTGCTTTCTCAGAAATCCTGTCAGTACACTGTACCAGTTCAGCGAGACAGCTGAGAATCAAAGACTTTAACCACTGGCTGAGGCAGTGGTGCAGGAAGGAGGGCTACGAATGTTTAGGTGACTGGGGAGACACATGGGTAGACCAGCATCTGTATGTGAGGGACAGGTTGCATATAAATGATGAGGGGGCTAGGATTTTGAGGGGGAAGCTACAGGGATATATAGATAAAATACTAGGGAGTGCTTTAAACTAGGCAAGGGGAAGGGCAAAAGCTAGGTGTAGACCAGTAGGAATGCTGGGAGGAACTGATCTAACTCACTCTCCCCAACAGATAGGGGCAAGAGAAGCTGACAAGAGGGGAAGGGAGAGGGGAGGGGAGGGGCTGGTGGAGGGGCTTGCTGACAAATGCCAGCAGTCTAGGTGATAAGATAGGAGAACTGCATGCCATAGTGGTGGAGGGTAACCTGGATCTAGTTGCAGTTACGGAGACCTGGTGGACTGAAAACCACAGTTGGTAGGTGGAAAGGCCTGGGTATGTTCTATATAGGAGGGACAGGACAGGAAAAAGGAGGGTTGTGCCTTTTATGTAAAAGAGGGGATTAGTTCGATGGTGTGTGTGTGTGGTGGTGGGCTGCAGAGAGCCTCTGGCTGACTTTAAGCAGAGTAGGGGTGAAGGCAGGGGTGGTCTACATGCCACCAAATTAAGGGGAGGAAGGAGACAGACAGATGGATAAGGAGATACAGGAAATGGCCAGCAAAGGGGAAATCATGGTAGTGGGAGATCTAAATCTACCAGACATAGACTGGGTCATCCCGGTAGCTGCCACAGATAGGAGTAGAGAGTTACTGGAAAACTTGCAGGAAGTATTCATCATCCAGCTGGTAATGGAACATACTGGGGAGGGCCAAACTTGACCTGGTTATGACGAATGGAGACAGTGTCGAGGGGGTTGGGGCTGGGGAAAATTTGGGCGACAGTAACCATAGGACAGTAACATTTAGAATCAGAAAGAGACAGGTTAAGGGCAGCTCCAACACTAGGGTGCTAGTCTTTTGAAAGGCAGATTTTAGGAAGATGAGGGCATTGGTCCAGGAGGAACTGGAGAGGAAGGAAGACCTGGAAGATGTGGAGTAACTATGGGGGGAAATTAAAAGGGGAATATTGAGGGTGACAGAGCTATGCGTTAGGACGGTGAGCAAGAAAAATGGTAAAGAATCCACTTTGGTTCACACCAGAAGTGAGAAATGCAGTTAGGGAGAAGAGGAGGTTGTTCCGGGTATATAAGGCATCGAAGAGTGAGGCAGACAAGGAGATGCATAAGGATAAATTGATGGAAGCGGGGGAGGCGATCAGGCAGGCTAAGGCTGAAACAGAAGAGTGTATATCAACCTTCAAACTCCCCAGTATGCCTGTCTGCTCAAGTAGTTTTAAAAGAAAGAAGCTGCAAGAAGGTGTGAAATAGCACATTTACTGTCAGTGAATTTTACGAGCTGTCCGAGTTGTAATGCAGGTTTTTCACCTTTAAACTCCATTCGGTTTATGAGTTTCCAGAGAGTTTTTGCAGGGCATTTGTTATTTCAGCATAGAAATGCATGATATAAATGGTTGATCTGACATCATGTTCTCATATGCTAATGCAGCTCTCAGGGACACTGAGATTTCAACAGCCACAAAATGGACCCTCCCAGGACAGTGACAAGGCCTAGTATGATGTGTGAAAACTAACTGAAGCAGTTGCATACATCTTTAACAGCTACATGAAAAGACTTGTCTGTTGACATGGAAACAAATAACATTTAGAAGGTATGAGGGTGCAGTTTTCCTTTAAGGTTGTTTTGCCATCTATGGTAGCATTTTGCTTTCCAGACCACCATCTCTGTCTATTGTCAGGCTCCCAGCCTTGTCAGCTGCTCCTCTCACCATCAAGGCCAGTGGGGATCCACATGGGGCGGAACCAGGGAGTGCCAGCAGCCAACACACAGGTTGTTCTGCGAGACATGGAGTTTGTTTTGTGTTTTTCCCCATCCTCTAGTCCCTTTCACTGCCCACTGATGTAGGGCACTGCCCCATAAGGCCTTGCACGCATGTAATGATGCACCTGTCGAGGAGGTAAGCAATCCTTTCCTCCACAGGGTTTGCTTCAGTGGCTAAACCACAGTGTCATCCCTTCCCATCTGAAAGCCTTGCAACCCAGCAGCACCCCTGCTGCCACCCAACCCTGCTCCCAAACTCAAGTTGTGGCATGGGAGCACGATCCACTACTTGCTGGGCCATCAGCAGTCCTATCTAAAGGGTTTATAATAAAAACATTACAATTCACAAAATCAATACTGTTATGGCTATCTTAGTTTCTTACTCACTTAAAGGGAGCCAAAACACTTTACCTATTTGTGTCAATTCTCATTGCTTGCCATGTATCATTTTTCTTAACTAGGACTTTAAATGTGGAATGTTGGTTGTCAAAACATTAAGTAGCAATTCCGTACCTTTGAAGGCAAGGTACTAAAGTCGTCATGTTAGTTTTTTTTTTAATTAGTTTCTTATTTTTATCATCCATTTCGTTGACTTCCAGATTTTACAGCTGCAGGAACAAAAAGAGAACTTAATGGTATCAGAGAAGGAATTATTGTTGTGCTAAACACCCCCCACCTCTAAATAAATGACTTACAAAAAGCAAACTTTTTGGACTCAACAGGGACAGCAATTAGCCTGCAGTTCTACTGCTTGCAACTCGACTGTACCCCAGGGACCAGGGCATGTAATGATGTCTCATGCGCTTCATTAAAGAATTCAGCAAATGCCAGTATGTTTTCCATATTGTTGGTCAGGAAAATGAAAAGCTCCAGAGTGCCATAAAATGTCCCATTATTGCCTCTACCTGGAGGTTAATCTCCTGTTCTTACTGTCAACCTTCAGACACTATTATCACATCCAGGAAAGCTTTTGGTTGTCATTATGTGTGTAAAAGGAACATAACAAACCTTACCACTGATCACAATCACAGTATGGTTCTATGAAATCCCCATGGCAGAAGTACCATGATTTGTTGTACTAAACAAATGATTTTAATCGGCTCAGATCCTCCAAAACTGATGGAACACTATGTTTTGGCAGTGATAGTTTCCTGGTTTTTTTGTACATTACAGAAGGCAAGCTGTATAAGTTTCTAATCTGATGAGCACAGTTTGTTCATTACAGCTTGTTAACATGATCAGGACATGCATTTAGATATGATATCAAATAGTCACAAGTTCAAATTGTGCAGTTTGTATTAAGGGGATTGGCAGAATTAAAACGGCTAACCCTTTGGTTTGGTGAGGCAGTGGGCTGCTTACTCCACCCCCTCCAAGAATTTTTAAAGGATCATGTTCCAGCTTCCGCCAGAGAGACACTTTTTCATGCTGCTGCTCTGCTGCTGCTTGACCTGGGACTTCTCTCTATATTTCTGTATCTCTTGTCATTTTTTTTGCTGGGGGGCTATTTCCTATTTCCTGCTTCACTGTTTTCAGGAAATTTGTGCCCCTCTTCCCTTTCCCCTCATGCCTTTCTCTGGTATGTGGAACATAGAGGATAATGTATGTGCATCCATACATAACAAGCCTGTGTCCACAGTAAGTAATTTCCATGGCAAAGGGAAACCTTGAGAGCAAAACTTGAGGAGTTCAGTGGTTTCTATGGAAACCTTGAGATGCAGACAAAGGCCTGTCTGTGTATAGTTGCCCATGCATTATCTTCTATAGTATATGGACACCCGAGTTCAGTCAAATAAACCAAGTTCAGCCAAATAAATCAAACATGACAATAGAAAATGGCAGAAATTAATTTATTTTAATGTGAGTGCAAAGCCTGGCATATTTCAATCACCAGTATATCAGTCAATGTTGCAGCTGTATAAAGGAACAGTCTTACTTTACAGAGTCTCTGATTACTGTCCAGTCATTGAGTCTAACAGTACTGTATTTTGAAAAGATGATGGCTGCCATAATGCTTTTTTTTAATTCTATTTATCTTCTGGTTCTCCCGCTGGTGGTCCCCTTCTGACTACTCACCCCCAGCCCCATCACCCGGCTCCTCTGAGACTTACCTTAACTGTCATCGTCTATCACAGGACTTGTGGTTGTTCCTGGCCACTGGTGCAGGGCCTGTGGGGGGTCGGGTGTTCACCTGCCACCTGGGATGTTTTTTTCTTCATTTTATCCCCGGGCCCACATATGTGCAATGGACATGATGTCTGAGCTCTGCTTTTGCAGAGACGGTCCTGGCACCCTGTCTGTGGGTTGCCTTCTCTGCGTGGTCATGTGCATGAGCTGTCACCCAGCCATCGCTGGGTGGGAGGCAAGCAGTGTGCCACTCTAACCCCCTTCCTGAGGAAGGAGTGCTGTCTTCGAACGCTCGATCCTTTCTCACCCTGCTGGCCCCCTGAGCAACCTGATTCCATTCCCGATCCCGGGTTGCCAGTGTGGCAGGAGGTAAGGTGCCCAACACCTTAGCACTTCATGCCACTGAACTGGCATGCTGCCATAATGCTTTTGATCATTAGCGCTGTGTTTCTTACTGAAGCTGATGAAGGAAAATCAGTTCACAGTGCTAACAACAGCAGCCGTGGCTCGAGGAGGCTTGCTGTGTGGTGACATTCTAAACCGTCATGCTGCATTATTAATCATGGCATCATTCTTAATCAATCAAGATTGTTTATTTCTAAACTTTCCAGGTATGCTCGTAACCATAAAAGGGTGTCCCATGCATCTAGTTCAAAAACTTTTAAGTTCCAAGTTCATTTGGCACAGTCCCTTTGCCAAAAAGGGGATTCTCTAAAATTCTGCAAAGTAAAACATTTTTATTTTTGTCATAACCTATCCACACCCAGGAATCAATCTCTGGTTGGCAAGTTTCTCAGTCTTCAACACCTGTAAGGTATCTCGGTAGCTGCCATCTCTCAGAAGTGATTCTCTTGCCTGGGGACTTTCTTGGTCCAAATCTGACCAGAGCCACTACACATGCAGTCCAGTGCTCCTTTGGCAAAGGGCAAATAGCCTTACCTCTATTACTCACTACTGAGAAACACTCTGCTTCTTAAAATATGGTAACAGCCTTTTTCAGAGACAGACTATGGATTTGTCACTATCAACAGTTATCTATTCCCCCAAAAGATTCAGTTGCAGAGGCAAGAAATATATAAAATAATATCTCCTACTTCACACTATTTACACATTCTACAGGATATTGTACATATGCCAGACTATGGGAATTCCAGGGTTACTACAGAAATGAAAAAGAAATGGTTTGCACGCAGCAGAAGAAGCAAACAGAAAAAACGTTCCATAGCTTCTTAATATAGCAGAGTAGAAAGACTCCCAACACACAGGATGCCATTAGTGAGCCGTGGCAAACTGCAGTTCTTAGATGGTGTGTGTGGTCCCAACACAAACTGAGTTGCCAGGGCCTGGCACAGACCTCGAAAGCCTTCAGCTACCAGCACCCCCCCAAACTGCATCATCAAACATGTCACTCTGACATCATGCATTTGACACTTTCCTTGTCTCCTTGGGGTACCACCACTCTGGAAAGGTAGCCTAAACTGGAACCTTGGGTTTTGTGTATTCAGGACATCTCTCATTGTTCTGTCATGTCTGCCTCTGTGTGTGTGTGTGGGGGGGCTGCATGACCAGGACACTTTCCTGACATGAAAGACCTTGGGCTCTCTGAAGCTCCCTTGTTAACTGACTAGAGGTCCTATCGTTTACAGGACAAAGGCCTGAAACTACCCTCAGAGACAGCGAGTCTGTCTTCTGATAAGAATCTTCCTTTTATTTGTCTGGAAACCCACTTTGTCCTTTTAACAGTTTTTTTGTTATTTGTGTTTTGTTTTATCAGGAGAGACACACTAAGCTGAAAGCTTGCTTACAGGTGTGAACTGGGAACACAAGGAAGTTAAGTGACTTGCTCAGAGACACATAGCATGCAAGTGGGGGCTGTGGGATTCAAACCCAGGTCTCCAGGTTTGCAGCGCAGAGTCTTAAACCACTGCGCTATACTGCCTCCCATATTTTAACTGACATCAGTGCAGATAGAATTAATAAAAAAAAAAAAAGAGGGGAAAAACAGTACAAAATTATTGTTACAATTTTAAATGCAAATTGTAATTTATTTAAACAAAGATTCTTAGCATGATTTATAGTATATTTACATGAACAATTCCTGTGTTCTTATGGTTATAAGAGTTTCATCTCGAGTCCTTTGTGTGCCAGAACTGCTCTGCTTCGCTTCGCAGTTCTCTCTCCTAAAGAACTCAAGAATGAACTCTTATAATCATAAGAGATGTAACCGTACACATAACCATATAATAGTGACATCGTCAGTGCAGCACAACATTTTGACATCACTATTGAAGTACAAGCACTATTAACTTTTTATGTACCTGCCTTGCTGTATATTGTGTCCTTATTTGTGGTTTTCTGGCTTTCCTGGCCTTTCAAGGTGTTTCCTGTGGTTCTCTTCTGCTTGCTTGTAATGCTTCTTCCATGTTCAGTTTGACTGCTTTGTTTTTTCTCCTGTTTACCATGGTTCAAGTTTCTTCCTATCCCACAACTGACCTGCAGTTACAGTAACAACCTGCAGCTTGGAAGCATTTGTCAATACCCAGTCCAAACTGTCAGAACTTGTGGAATGACTGTTTCTCAGTCTGGACTCCAGAACATTCTGGCATTTGGCAAGCTTGCTTACTGCTTGATTGTCCAATTCTCCAGCCATACTGTCTATGGATTTACCTAATTTAAACCTGCCCAACTTTGCCTTTAGCAAGGATGAGTCCCTCGTTCATCAGGAGAGGGGCTCTTACTGAGCCAGGGTTCCTTTCTGATCAAGCTCTGTGACACTCTTTGTAAGTTAGCCCTCCTTGCAAGCCACAGGTCAGGCATCACCACCATACCACAGATTGTTTCCTCTCATAAGGGGGCTCCATGTTCCTCACCCCCTGTCTGAGGCTGGCCCCTCACCCCTCTGAGAGTGGGGCCCTCCCCACCATGGGGACTCCTTCTGTAACCCCCCTACAAATGGGGGTTCCCGAAAAGTCTTTCTTGAGCTTGCCTAAATACTCACTGCCAGGCTTGTGTTCTGCATTTTAGCAGATTAAATGTATTGCCAGAGAGTGCCTGTACAGCCTCTGTGTACTGTCTCTTTAAGAGCTCCCTGGATTGCAGTCTTAATTAATCTAAACGGGAGCTCTGTTAGAAGATGTGCTTGTTTGCTGATCATTTGTTAGAGTAGTAATAATATTGCAGTTTGTTCTAACCTGCCTTCTTTGCAACAAGGACTGTTCTGTTTATCTCCACCATCTTGGCCCGGGACTGTCAGAATAGGCCAATCAGTACTGTTGGGACTCTAAAATGGAGCCTGCCTACAGGAGCTTGGTGGGGTCAAAACTTGTAGGAATTTTAGTTTTTGCATTTTGGCACCTAAAATAACCTGGAGGGGGAGCCTTTGTTATGACTGACAGACAGATCAGCCAACCGAACCTTTTGGATCTTGAGGAAATTCTCAAGCTGCTTGCAGCTAGTTTCAGTTCTGAGCTGGGAAGTGAAGAGATAACAGCTTGAATGATTCAAGCAGCAGCCCCGGCATAGATTCACGTGGGAGAACTGTGGAAAGGCCTGAGTTTTGACCTGCATGCCTGCCTGCTGTCCCGGAGAGGGAACTTGTGCATTTATCGGACTGAATCCAAACTTGGAGAGCAAAGTGAGCCACTGAATTGTGACCAGGCTCCTACCTGAAGAAGACCAAAGATTTGCCGAATGCGATCGGCCTGTCTGGACTTCCAGCCACCTCTGAAATCCCGGATTGTGCAGAGACTCTGTAATTGCGATCAGAGAGCCTTTTGCCTGGTACAGTGGAATTTCCTTACATGTGAATGTGTTGTGTGCTTATAGTGGGTAGTGATTTGGTTCTTCACTGTGGTTTGAATTCTATTCTGCTTGTTGGAAGCTGCATTAGAATTTTCTTACGTGTAAATGTGCTGTGTGCTGCTAGTGGGACACGATTTGGTTCCCCACTGTGATTTGAACTGTATTCTGCTTGCTGGAAGCCGCATCCAGTCCCACAAAGTGAATCCAAAATCAGCTCCATTGGGCCTGGGCCTTGCCACACTGGCCCAGCCTGACTACACGCTGCACAGAGAAAGCCATCAACAAGAGACCTGCCTGGGGAGCAGCCCCCTGCTCAACACTTGAACAGGAACAATGTCTTGGTGATTCATATGGGCCCCGCTTCTCCAGACAATCCAGCTCAACAGCCTGCAGTCTCGATTTCGTCCTGCCTGTGTCCCGTATTGGGTATCGTGAGTAAACATCAGGGTAGCTCCCTGCAACAGCAGCTAAATCTAAAGTGCTGTCATCTGATTGTCTTGTTGGTTTTTCTTTCATGAACTGAGCCCTCCGGCTCCGGATTACAAACAGTGTGTGTTGTGCATGTTGCTTTTCCTCCATCACAAGGCCCCAACCAGCTGCAACATTCCTGGCTAGCCCACCATTTTCCTACCTGGGTACCCAGAGTATGTGACTGTGTGGGGACTTAAAGTGCATGCATAACTGTTTGATTCAGATAGCCTTTAAGCCAATCAACCTGATTAGGCTCCTTCCTTGTTCAAGTCCCCCGAATAAATCAAATCTGACTTTTTTGCTGCATTTAACCTGACTGTGGTTCCAGTTTGTGCCAAGAGTACTGTACTGTTGCTATTTACTGTGCATAACCTTGTTTTACAGGGGGTCTCCAGGGTCGAGCCAGAGGAACCAGCCCTGGTGGTAAGTGCAAACAGTGTGGGTACTGGTATGGTGTACAAGGGGTACTGTGAAAGTGATTAACGTACATTGCTCAGGCCACTAGAAGGGAAAGAAGGGGGTTACAGTGTCCCGGAGGGCTGTGCCCAGGTTAGTTTGACCACTACCAACCCTGACCTCTGGGTGGAGGCACCTGTTTCAGAACTCAGGCCCCTTAACCTGCTACTATCCACGCAGGCAGGGGTAGTAGCCCTTGGGATAGCGCCACCTAGGGGTTACACTTCAGTCATACTGACTGAGAACTGTGACACCATTGCAACTAGTTGTCTCCTTTAATGGGATGTGAGCAGCTCTTCGAATCTAGTTCAGTTCCAAATTTTAAGCAGTCTTGGATCTGTCATTCAGTTGCACTCCCACCGAGCTGTCATGTTTGGTTTTGGGGGAATTCTAAAATACAGATAGCAAGCCTGGAGGGATGATGGCCTTGTGTCTTGTATCCCCCAGAAGTTTCCTCAATGGGGGGTGGTGTTAGTTCCTCTCCTCCATGCCGAAAGTCAGAAAGCAATTTCCACCATGAGATGGCCCTAGATGGTGCCTCTGTCTACCTAGTATGCCTCCATACCTAGTTTATCATTTCCTCTTTACTTATTAGAAAGCATATTATGACTTTGTCATTGTTTGTCTTGCCTATGACTTTGTCTTTTTGGGGATTATTAGTATGCTGCCCAAGGTACCTTTAGCCCAAAGGTATCTTGTTCCTGCAGCACCTTTTGGGGGAGGAAGCCTCCTCAAGATGGTTTCTTCGCAGCCAGCTAGGTTGATCAGCATTAGGGCTTTCACTTGCAACTCCAGCAACCTGAGTTTGAAAATGGACACGGGCTGTAGGGAGCTAGCTGCAAGAGGTGTGATTTAGCTTCCCACTGGACGGCTCTTCTCCTTCAGTGTGGGGGAAATCTGCCCCCCTGCTGTTTTCTTGCCACCCAGAGAAGACTGGGTAGAAGCACAGCAGAGACTGCAACACAGAACAGAAGGACGCCGCTAAATGCTGACATGTGCCCACACACCATCACTGACACCCGCATATTGCATCATTATGTGCCAGTGAGCCCAGGGAGAAACATGGAGGAAAAATCCTGGATGGCAGCCTGAAGACTGACCTCCCGCAGGCCTTGCACTGCTGACCAGGCACCCATCTCCCAGACCAGATCCTTACCCAGTTGGGGAAGTTGTGGCCCCTGGGGACCTCGTCAAGGGGGGCTTGCCATGGGGAACAGAGGAAGCAGGGGTGAGTACCTGTAGATGGTGGGTAACTGGGCTGGGATGGTTAGAGGAGGGGCAACCTGGCCACAGGCAGAGATAAACGCTGTTAAAAAAAAACAAACAGAAGTTTCCATTGCCACGTGACAGAGCTTAGTGGTCTCTTGAAAGGGTAGTAGCCCCTGCCTGGGACAGAGAGAAGAGGGGCCAAAATTTGTATTGCATAAGCATCCAATCAATGCTGCATTACCATTTTGACACATACTTAAGATGCCCACTGAATCCTGAAGTAAAAAGCCAACCCTGTGGTTTGTTGGGGCAGCTGGATACTTGCTCCACCCTGTCCAAACACTGTTTGAAGAGTATGCTCCAGTTTCCCCTTGGACACACACACTTTTCTGAACTCTCCCATCCTTCCCTTCTTCGGTGGCTTCAACTCTTTGCAGATTATTACTGTACTCCCAAATTTGTCTTTAGTCAATGGGAACCTTGCCCCTGCGGCACCACTAGGGGTGGAACCTGCATGAGAGTTCCCTTTGCCATGTGACCTAGCTCAGTGGTACCTCAAAAGGGTGTTAATTCTCTCCTGAGACAGGAAGAGGAATGGCCAAAATCCACATTACATAAGCATTTAGGTCACCGTTGCATAACTATCCCTACACATACTTAAAGTGACACATTCATGCCCAGTGACCATAATAGCTTAAAAGCTAGTGAAAAGCTCTTTCAAATTAGGTATTTGACTTATCTGTAGCTGGAAGCACTCCAGAGATATAGATGATCGGTCTGCTCAGTATTAATTCTACACTGCAGCCATTTTCACAACATTGTGGTGTCATTGGGGGAACAAGCTGTGCTAATTACATTGAGTCAAGCATAGCTTGTTACTCGGTTACATTACAATGCTCTGCAAAACGCTGCAATGGCGTATTAGTGTTAAACAGATTCCATCATCTGTATCTCTGGAGTACTTCTATATAAATAAATAACTAATAGTAGTGTTTGGCTATTGGATGGGACTTACCTAGAACATATAACTACATTTAAATATGTAGGTGTCACACTGGACCCTCCTAAACATTCACGGATCACATTGAACTAATAGTCAATTGTGTTAAGGAACGACTAGGAATCTGCTTTAGGCTAAAGAATCTAATGACCCTGAAAGTGTGGCTGGCCATAGCCAGGGTACACTTCTTCCTCTCCTGGATTACTGCTCCTCTATCTACGCCCAATTCTCCAATTGCAATATCTCTACTGTAGACTCAACTATACCTACAACAGCTTCTGTAGGTGTGTCTCTTTGACCCCTTGCAGCACTCACCACTGCTCCCTGTATTAGATGCTTGTCTGGCTCTCCCCACACGCCTGCCGTGATTACCTTTTGGGTACCCTTGTTGAAAAATCCCTTCATGATAGGAAGAACTCCCCTCTAGTAACCCTCCGTAATGTTAAACCTGGCACACGTAACTTCAGGTCCACTTCCTAACTTCTCCTTGATCATCCTTCGGGATCGCTGCTGGAAGAGGGACCGCTGCATCAGCAGCGTGCAGGGGAATTGCTGCATTGGTGGAGAAGGGAACCATACTGATGGCAGGGAAAGAGAAGGACATCAGCCGCATCGGCGGTGCAAGACCGAGAGGCAGCTGAAACTGTTGCGGCTGGGCTTTAACAACAGCGCCCAGCCGCAGGACAGGAACCGGAGGAAGAGATGTTTTGCTTGAAAAGCCCCCCACCGCTAACCTAATTAAATACCAAAGGCAGTGGGCATGAAGCCTGAAGAGAAAGGGCTTCAACTACAACCGATTGGACATAAGGAACGTGGTGGGAGGAGCTCGGGGGAAGGAAGACTCTTCTATGAAAGGGTCTAAAGAAGACATAAAGTCATATTTGTCAGTTTAATGGGTACACTGATATAGTGTCATTGTTTCTGAGTTTTCTGAGTTAGAAACTGGCAGGCTGGAACTGGGCTGAGCTAACAGGTTGAGCTGAGGGGTTAAATTGTCATTGGTTTTGAATAAGAAGTCATATGTTAAGGCATTGTGAGTAAGGCCAAATTGTTCAACTGTGTTTGGAGGTTGGCAGGATCTGGTAAAGGAGGGGAAACTGTTCACTGGGAGCATGGCACCAGGAGAGCGAATGGGAGAGAGAGGGGAATGGAAAGGGAAAGGGAACATTGTTTAACCAGGAGTAGCAAACTAAGCCGAAACTTGTTTCCAGACGTGACCTGGGAGCAGAAAGAAGTTAAGTGACTTGCTCAGAATCACACAATATGCACCTCGGTGGCTGTGGAATTCCAACCAAGGTCTCCAGATCTGCAGCTCAGAGCCTTAACCCACTGCGCTATGCTGCCTCCAATATGGCCTTGTGGGCGGGGAAGGGGGCTGGAGGATGGAGAGGTATGGGAAGGTAAGCCTGGGGATGGGTTGGGGGGCAGCATCACGGGATGGAGCAGTATGGAGGGGCAAAACGGGGTGTGGGTCAGTGGCAGCATAGGGGGAGGGATGGCCAGTGGAAGGAGGGGAAAAGGGGACACAGAGGAGAGATGGCCATGGGCTGTAATAATTATGGCGTGGCAGTGTTCATGAGTACTATGGGAAAACTAGAGACATGCCCAGTTTGGGGCGAAAAAGGGAAGTGGAAGAAAGGATGCAGATGAGGGCATCCTGAGGGGAAACTGGAGAAGGACAGGCATCCAGGGAAAGGAGGGGTCGAAGAGTGGCAGCAGTGGAATAGGTGAGTCTGGGAGGGGGCATGGGGGGAGGGATAGGGTCAAGCACCATCCAGCAGGGCAGGGGGACAAAGGAACAGTGAAGGAAAGGGTGGAGGTGGAAGGTGACTGGGGGGTAGTCAGGTGAAAAGCGAATGTTCAGGTGACTGGGGAGACACATGAGTAGATCAGCATCTGTATGTGAAGGACAGGTTGCATATAAATGATGAGGGGGCTAGGATTTTGAGGGGGAAGCTACAGGGATATATAGATAAAATACTAGGGAGTGCCTTAAACTAGGCAAGGGGAAGGGCAAAAGCTAGGTGTAGACCAGTAGGAATGCTGGGAGGAACTGGCCTAACTCACTCTCCCCCACAGATAGGGCAAGAGAAGCCGACAAGACGGGAAAGGAGAGGGGAGGGGAGGGGCTGGTGGAGGGGTTTGTTGACAAATGCCAGGAGTCTAGGTGATAAGTTAGGAGAACTGCATGCGATAGTGGTGGAGGGTGGCCTGGACCTAGTTGCAGTTACGGAGACATGGTGGACTGAAAACCACAGTTGGTAGGTGGAAAGGCCTGGGTATGTTCTATATAGGAGGGACAGGACAGGAAAAGGGGGGTTGTGCCCTTTATATAAAAGAGGGGATTAGAGTGATGGTGTGTGTGTGGGGGGGGTGGACCTGCGGAGACCCTATGGCTGACTTTAAGCAGAGCAGGGGTGAAGACAGTGAAGGTAGGGGTGGTCTTCAGGCCACCAAGTCAACGGGAGGAAGGAGACAGACAGATGGATAAGGAGATACAGGAAATGGCCAGCAAAGGGGAAATCGTGGTAGTGGAAGATCTAAATCTACCAGACATAGACTGGGTAGTCCCGGCAGCAGCCACAGATAGCAGTAGAGAGTTACTGGAAACCTTGCACGATAGCTACTTCGCATCAGTCTTCATGGTGAACAGATTTCGGGTTTCTCCCAACTGGTTTCTCGATTCCGGGTTCACTCTTATAATTCTGCAAAGCAATCAAGGGATTTAAGTAAAATCAGCATGGTGGGGTTTATGAATGTTGATACAGTTGCAGAGCCCGTGGACCTGGATTATCTGTTAACCGTTGTAAATTTCTTTCCCTGTCTACACCCAATACTCCAATTGCAATCTCTCTAAACTCAACTCTACCTACAATAACATCTGTAGGTGTGTCTCTCTGACCCCTTGCAAAACTCACCACTGCTCCCTATATTAGACTCTTGGCTGGCTCTCCCCACAAGCCTGCCATGATTACCTTTTGGGTACCCTTGTTGAAAAATCCCTTCCTGATAAGAAGAACTCCCCTCTAGCAACCCTCCACAATGTTAAACCTGGCACACGTAACTTCAGGTACACTTCATAACTTCTCCTTGATCATCCTTCGGGATCGCTGCTGGAAGAGGGACCGCTGCATCAGCAGCGTGCAGAGGAATCGCTGCATTGGTGGAGAAGGGAACCATACTGATGGCAGGGAAAGAGAAGGACATCAGCCGCATCGGCAGTGCAAGACCGGGAGGCAGCTGAAACTGTTGTGGCTGGGCTTTAACAACAGCGCCCAGCTGCAGGACAGGAACTCTGGAGGAAGAGATGTTTTTGCTTGAAAAGCCCCCCCCCCACCGCTAACCTTAATTAAATACTCAAAGGCAGGGCATGAAGCCTGAAGAGAAAGGGCTTCAACTACAACCGATTGGACATAAGGAACGTGGTGGGGGGAGCTCGGGGGAAGGAAGACTCTTCTATGAAAGGGTCTAAAGAAGTCATAAAGTCTTATTTGTCAGGTTAATGGGTACATTGATATAGTGTCATTGTTTTTGAGTTTTCTGAGTTAGAAACTGGCAGGCTGGAACAAGGCTGTGCTAACAGGTTGAGTTGAGGGGTTAAATTGTCATTGGTTTTGTATAAGAAGTCATATGTTAAGGCATTGTGAGTAAGGCCAAATTGTTCAACTGTGTTTGGAGGTTGGCAAGATCTAGCAAAGGAGGGGAAACTGTTCACTGGGAGCATGGAACCAGGAGAGCGAATGGGAGAGAGGGGGGAATGGAAAGGGAAAGGGAACATTGTTTAACCAGGAGTAGCAAACTAAGCCGAAACTTGTTTTCAGATGTGACCTGGGAGCATAAGAAAGTTAAGTGACTTGCTTAGAATCACACAATATGCACCTCAGTGGCTGTGGAATTCCAACCCAGGTCTCCAGATCTACAGCTCAGAGTCTTAACCCACGGCGCTATGCTGTCTCCAATATGGCCTTGTGGGCGGGGAGGGCGGCTGGAGGATGGAGAGGTATGGGAAAATAAGCCTGGGGAAGGGTTGGGGGCAGCATCACGGGATGGAGCAGTATGGAGGGGCAAAACAGGGTGTGGGTCAGTGGCAGCATAGGGGAAGGGATGGCCAATGGAAGGAGGGTAAAAGGGGACACAGAGGAGAGATGGCCATGGGCTGTAATAGTTATGGTGCGGCAGTGTTCATGAGTACTTTGGGAAAACTAGAGACATGCCCAGTTTGCCAAAGGCTGGGGAGACTGGAGGCCAAGCTAGCATGGCTATGAAGAGAATTTTCCTGGACAAAAAGGGACATCATCAGAAAAGTTACAGAAGGCAATCAAGTAGGGGGCAGGAGGCAGGCCGACTGGGTGGACATGGGGTGGAGGGGTCTGGTCGCAGAGGGGGTCAAGGAGGGAATGACCAGGTCAGGAGACAGGGACAAGATGGGCAGGAGTACCAGTGTTCATGAGCTTAGATAGACAGTGGGCTCAAACAAATACTGGTCCTTAATGGAGATAATGGAGCAAGAGGATGTGAATGGGATTCAGGCAGTGAGGAATAAGGAGCCATGCCAGGAAAGGCAGAAGAAGTCGTAAGCAGGGTAGGATGAGGATATTTTCATTTGGGAAGTGAAGGGGAAGGGTGATACCAAGAGGAAAGGGAGGGATAGCGGGGGGGGGGGACAGGTCATAACAGTCAAGGGCGAAAAAGGGAAGTGGAAGAAAGGAAGCAGGTGAGGGCATCCTGAGGGGAAACTGGAGAAGGACAGGCATCCAGGGAAAGGAGGGGTTGAAGAGTGGCAGCAGTGGAATAGGTGAGTCTGGGAGGGGACATGGGGGGAGGGATAAGGTCAAGGACCATCCAGCAGGGCAGGGGGACAAAGGAACAGTGAAGGAAGGGGTGGAGGTGGAAGGTGACTGGGGGGGAGTCAGGTGAAAAGCAAGAAATAGCCAGGTAAGGGTGGCAGTGGCACCCTTGGAGTCAGCACATGAAAAATCAGTGATAGTGATAGTGATAGTGTATGGGGACTCTATTGTTAAAGGGATTCACTGATTAAGAAAGGGAGAAGCTTTCAAGGGGAGTTTGGTTTTCTGTGAACCAGGGATGGAGGCGAGCAGGGCACTCCCAAAAGTTAAGGAGTACATTAGGCTGATTGGGGGGAACCTCACCTGGTTTTACACCTTGGTACAAAAGATCTGGCTGGGGAGGGGGTGGAAGAAGTGCAGAGGAGATTTACAGAACTAGCTAGAGGGTGCAAGAGGGTGGTGGATACCATAGCTTTCTCAGAAATCCTGCCAGTACACTGTACCAGTACAGCGAGACAGCTGAGAATCAAAGACTTTAACCACTGGCTGAGGCAGTGGTGCAGGAAGGAGGGCTATGAATGTTTAGGTGACTGGGGAAACAAATGGGTAGACCAGCATCTGTATGTGAGGGACAGGTTGTATATAAATGATGAGGGGGCTAGGATTTTGAGGGGGAAGCTACAGGGATATATAGATAAAATACTAGGGAGTGCATTAAACTAGGCAGGGAAGGGCAAAAGCTGGTGTAGACCAGTAGGAAAGCTGGGAGGAACTGGCCTAACTCACTCTCCCCCACAGATAGGGCAAGAGAAGCCGACAAGACGGGAAGGAAGGGGAGGGGAGGGGCTGGTGGAGGGGTTTGCTGACAAATGCCAGGAGTCTAGGTGATAAGATGGGAGAACTGCATGCGATAGTGGTGGAGGGTGGCCTGGACCTAGTTGCAGTTACGGAGACATGGTGGACTGAAAACCACAGTTGGTAGGTGGAAAGGCCTGGGTATGTTCTATATAGGAGGGACAGGACAGGAAAAGGGGGGTTGTGCCCTTTATGTAAAAGAGGGGATTAGAGTGATGGTGTGTGTGTGTGTGTAGGAGGTGGACCTCCGGAGACCCTATGGCTGACTTTAAGCAGAGCAGGGGTGAAGACAGTGAAGGCAGGGGTGGTCTACATGCCACCAAATTAAGGGGAGGAAGGAGACAGACAGATGGATAAGGAGATACAGGAAATGGCCAGCAAAGGGGAAATCACGGTAGTGGGAGATCTAAATCTACCAGACATAGACTGGGTAGTCCCGGCAGCAGCCACAGATAGGAGTAGAGAGTTACTGGAAACCTTGCAAGATGTATTCATCATCCAGCTGGTAATGGAACATACTTGGGGGAGGGCCAAACTTGACTTGGTTATGGCCGAATGGAGACAGTGTCGGGGGTGGGGTTGGGGAAATCACATAGACTATAGGACAGTAAATTCTAGAATCAGAAAGGACAGATTATGGGCAGCTCTAACACTAGGGTGCTAGTCTTTTGAAAGGCAAATTTTAGGAAGATGAGGGCATTGGTCCAGGAGGAACTGGAGAGGAAGGAAGACCTGGAAGATGTGGAGGAACTATGGGGGGAAATTAAAAGGGGAATATTGAGGGTGACAGAGCTATGCGTTAGGACGGTGAGCAAGAAAAAGAGAGGAAATAATCCACTTTGGTTCACCCCAGAAGTGAGAAATGCAGTTAGAGAGAAGAGGTGGGCGTTCGGGGTATATAAGGCATCGCAGAGTGAGGCAGACAAGTAGATGCATAAGGATAAACTGATGGAAGTCGGGGAGGTGATCAGGCGGGCTAAAGCTGAAACAGAAGAGTGTATAGCAAGGGAGGCAAAAAGGGGAGACGAGGTTTTTCAGATACATGAGTGACAGAAAGAAAGGGAAGCACGGGATTATGAGGCTCGAGGGGAAAGGAGGGCACTGGTGGAGGGCGACATAGAAAAAGCCAATGTCCTAAATAGTTACTTCTCATCAGTCTTCATGGTGAACAGATCTGTCTGAATCATAAATTTGTTAAACCTTGGCATATGTACAAAATTTACAGTCACAGACTCTGAGGCCCAGGATTACCTGTTAACCACTGTAAATTCAGTGGACTAACAGGGGAATGAAACTGGTGATACAGAGACAATTGAAAATAGTATGGAAGATAGTAGGGAACACATAATCTGACTGCTTTATTAGATTTCATTAATGAAGGTAATGCACTGGAGGGCAATGTGAACCCCGTAGTGAACAAGGAACTGAAAACCTTTAAAGAGATCAGGAGGTTCCTGTTTGGGGGTAAATATGGCTTTTGTCCTACTATCAGTAATTACACTGTGTCTCTGTTTGAACAGATTGGCTGTATTCACAAAGCACTGGACAGAGTTTGTTATATTAGTAAGGGGGTGCAGGGGCAAAGCCGCGGCAAGAAAAAGAGTCTCCATTTCGGGTTTCTCCCAACTGGTTCTCGATTCCGGGTTCACTCTTATAATTCTGCAAAGCAATCAAGGGATTTAAGTAAAATCAGCATTATGGGGTTTATGAATGTTGATACAGTTGCCGAGCCTGTGGACCTGGATTATCTGTTAACCGTTGTAAATTCCTTTCCCTATCTACACCCAATACTCCAATTGCAATCTCTCTAAACTCAACTCTACCTACAATAACATCTGTAGGTGTGTCTCTCTGACCCCTTGCAATACTCACCACTGCTCCCTATATTAGACTCTTGGCTGGCTCTCCCCACAAGCCTGCCGTGATTACCTTTTGGGTACCCTTGTTGAAAAATCCCTTCATGATAAGAAGAACTCCCCTCTAGTAACCCTCCGTAATGTTAAACCTGGCACACGTAATTTCAGGTACACTTCCTAACTTCTCCTTGATCATCCTTCAGGATCGCTGCTGGAAGAGGGACCGCTGCATTAGCAGCATGCAGGGGAATCACTGCATTGGTGGAGAAGGGAACCATACTGATGGCAGGGAAAGAAGACATCAGCCGCATCGGTAGTGCAAGACCGGAGGCAGCTGAAACTGTTGCGGCTGGGGTTTAACAACAGCGCCCAGCCGCAGGACAGGAACTCTGGAGGAAGAGATGTTTTTGCTTGAAAAAGCGCCCCCCCACCTCTAACCTTAATTAAATACTCAAAGGCAGGGCATGAAGCCTGAAGAGAAAGGGCTTTAACTACAACCGATTGGACATAAGGAACGTGGGGGGAGGAGCTCGGGAGAAGGAAGACTTCTATGAAAGGGTCTAAAGAAGACATAAAGTCTTATTTGTCAGGTTAATGGGTACATTGATATAGTGTCATTGTTTTTGAGTTTTCTGAGTTAGAAACTGGCAGGCTGGAACAAGGCTGCGCTAACAGGTTGAGTTGAGGGGTTAAATTGTCTTTGGTTTTGAATAAGAAGTCATATGTTAAGGCATTGTGAGTAAGGCCAAATTGTTCAACTGTGTTTGGAGGTTGGCAAGATCTAGTAAAGGAGGGAAACTGTTCACTGGGAGCATGGAACCAGGAGAGCTGAATGGGAGAGAGGGGGAATGGAAAGGAAAGGGAACATTGTTTAACCAGGAGTAGCAAACTAAGCTAAACTTGTTTTCAGATGTGACCTGGGAGCATAAGAAGTTATGACTTGCTTAGAATCACACAATATGCACCTCAGTGGCTGTGGAATTCCAACCCAGGTCTCCAGATCTACAGCTCAGAGTCTTAACCCACGGGCTATGCTGTCTCCAATATGGCCTTGTGGGCGGGGAGGGCGGCTGGAGGATGGAGAGGTATGGGAAGGTAAGCCTGGGGAAGGGTTGGGGGGCAGCATCACGGGATGGAGCAGTATGGAGGGGCAAAACAGGGTGTGGGTCAGTGGCAGCATAGGGGAAGGGATGGCCAGTGGAAGGAGGGGAAAAGGGGACACAGAGGAGAGATGGCCATGGGCTGTCATTATTATGGTGTGGCAGTGTTCATGAGTACTTTGGGAAAACTAGAGACATGCCAAGTTTGCCAAAGGCTGGGGAGACTGGAGGCCAAGCTAGCATGGCTAAGAAGAGAATTGTCCTGGACAAAAAGGGACATCATCAGAAAAGTTACAGAAGGCAATCAAGTAGGGGGCAGGAGGCAGGCCAACCGGGTGGACAGGGGGTGGAGGGTCAGGTCACACAGGGGGTCATGGAGGGAATGACCAGGTCAGGAGACAGGGACAAGATGGGCAGGAGTACCAGCATTCATGAGCTTAGGTAGACAGTGGGCTCAAACAAATACTGGTCCTCAATGGAGATAATGGAGCAAGAGGATGTGAATGGGATTCAGGCAGTGAGGAATAAGGAGCCGTGCCAGGAAAGGCAGAAGAAGTCGTAAGCAGGGTAGGATGAGGATATTTTCATTTGGGAAGTGAAAGGAAGGGGGATACCAAGAGGAAGGGGAGGGATAGCAAGGGGGGGACAGGTCATAACAGTCAGGAGCGAAAAAAGGAAGTGGAAGAAAGGAAGCAGATGAGGGCATCCTGAGGGGAAACTAGAGAAGGACAGGCATCCTGGGAAAGGAGGGATTGAAGAGTGGCAGCAGTTCAATAGGTGAGTCTGGGAGGGGACACGGGGGGAGGGATAAGGTCAAGGACCATCCAGCAGGGCAGGGGGACAAAGGAACAGTAAAGGAAGGGGTGGAGGTGGAAGGTGACTGCGGGGGGAGTCAGGTGAAAAGCGAGAAATAGCCAGGTAAGGGTGGCAGTGGCACCCTTGGAGTCAGCACATGAAAAATCAGTGATAATGATAGTGTATGGGGACTCTATTGTTAAAGGGATTCACTGATTAAGAAAGGGAGAAGCTTTCAAGGGGAGGTTGGTTTTCTGTGAACCAGGGATGGAGGCGAGCAGGGCACTCCCAAAAATTAAGGAGTACATTAGGCTGATTGGGGGGAACCTCACCTGGTTTTACACCTTGGTACAAATGATCTGGCTGGGGAGGGGGTGGAAGAAGTGCAGAGGAGATTTACAGAACTAGCTAGAGGGTGCAAGAGGGTGGTGGATACCATAGCTTTCTCAGAAATCCTGCCAGTACACTGTACCAGTACAGCGAGACAGCTGAGAATCAAAGACTTTAACCACTGGCTGAGGCAGTGGTGCAGGAAGGAGGGCTATGAATGTTTAGGTGACTGGGGAGACAAATGGGTAGACCAGCATCTGTATGTGAGGGACAGGATGCATATAAATGACGAGGGGGCTAGGATTTTGAGGGGGAAGCTACAGGGATATATAGATAAAATACTAGGGAGTGCATTAAACTAGGCAAGGGGAAGGGCAAAAGCTAGGTGTAGACCAGTAGGAAAGCTGGGAGGAACTGGCCTAACTCACTCTCCCCCACAGATAGGGCAAGAGAAGCCGACAAGACGGGAAGGAAGAGGGGAAGGGAGGGGCTGGTGGAGGGGTTTGCTGACAAATGCCAGGAGTCTAGGTGATAAGACGGGAGAACTGCATGCGACAGTGGTGGAGGGTGGCCTGGACCTAGTTGCAGTTACGGAGACATAGTGGACTGAAAACCACAGTTGGTAGGTGGAAAGGCCTGGGCATGTTCTATATAGGAGGGACAGGACAGGAAAAGGGGGGTTGTGCCCTTTATGTAAAAGAGGGGATTAGAGTGATGGTGTGTGTGTGTGTGTGGGGGTGGACCTGTGGAGACCCTATGGTTGACTTTAAGCAGAGCAGGGGTGAAAACAGTGAAGGTAGGGGTGGTCTACAGGCCACCAAGTCAACGGGAGGAAGGAGACAGACAGATGGATAAGGAGATACAGGAAATGACCAGCAAAGGGGAAATCGTGGTAGTGGGAGATCTAAATCTACCAGACGTAGACTGGGTCATCCCGTCAGCAGCCACAGATAGGAGTAGAGAGTTACTGGAAATCTTGCAGGATGTATTCATCATCCAGCTGGTAATGGAACATACTAGGGGGAGGGCCAAACTTGACCTGCTTATGACGAATGGAGACAGTGTCAGGGGGTGAGGTTGGGGAAATCACATAGACTATAGGACAGTAAAATTTAGAATCAGAAAGGGACAGATTAAGGGCAGCTCCAACACTAGGGTGCTAGTCTTTTGAAAGGCAGATTTTAGGAAGATGAGGGCATTGGTCCAGGAGGAACTGGAGAGGAAGGAAGACCTGGAAGATGTGGAGGAACTATGGGGGGAAATTAAAAGAGGAATATTGAGGGTGACAGAGCTATGTGTTAGGATGGTGAGCAAGAAAAAGAGAGGAAAGAATCCACTTTGGTTCACACCAGAAGTGAGAAATGCAGTTAGGGAGAAAAGGTGGGCGTTCAGGGTATATAAGGCATCGCAGAGTGAGGCAGACAAGGAGATGCATAAGGATAAACTGATGGAAGCGGGGGAGGTGATCAGGTGGGCTAAGGCTGAAACAGAAGAGTGTATAGCAACGGTTCTCAGACTTTGTCATAGTGAGCCTCCCCTAAGCCATGGAAAAGATCTTGAGCCTCCCCCAAAATACTGAAATATTTTTGGGCCTCCCCATAGAAAAATAGCCTACTTTTCATAACACATCAGGAATAAATTGAAACTTCTTTGCATAGCTGATTGTCATGTTATTAAGCTTATTTTAACCCCCAAAGGACAACCTACTTGCTCCAATATTTTGACTCTCCAACCATTGTAGCCCTTTACTGCCATACCTTCATGGGTCAGACTGCTTTTTCTGTTTTCTCTCTAACTGGAATAACCTTCCTGTCGACCTCTGCCTCTCCCCCTCTCCCCCTGCTCTTAAGCAACTTCTCATGGATCATTTTGCTCCCTCTTGCTCTTATTCCTAGTATCTGTATGGTTAACTCTGTATTTGGACAGTTCTGCTGCCAGTCTAATTGATCAATTGTTCCTCACATTGTTAGTTTATTGTTCTTAATTTGTTTGCACTTTTAGTCATTTTGTATTGCTTAAGTGTTTTGCAGTTACATTTTGAATTGTAGTCTCTCACTACCCTTCCCTGGGTACACCTGAAATAAGCCATGACTCAGTGTACAGTACCTTCACTGGTCACAGACTTGTGAATAAATACATAAAATTCACCTACTATTGTCCTCTTTAAGTTTGTCTTATCCCTTCACACAAAATCTATAAAGTTCAAATTTGAAATATAATACTTTTTCAAGATTTGCTTGAGCCTCCCCTGGAACAGGTTGGGGCCTCCCCAGGGAGGCTGGCCTCACCATTTGAGAAACCCTGGCACTGTATAGCAAGGGAGGCAAAAAGGGGAGATGAGGTTTTTCAGATACATGAGCGACAGAAAGAAAGGGAAGCACGGGATTATGAGGCTCGAGGGGAAAGGAGGGCACTGGTGGAGGGTGACATAGAAAAAGCCAATGTCCTAAATAGTTACTTCCGCTTCCGTCTTCATGGTGAACAGATCTGTCTGAATCATAAATTTGTTAAACCTTGGCATATGTACAAAATTTACAGTCACAGACTCTGAGGCCGTGGAGTACCTGTTAACCACTGTAAATTCAGTGGACTAACAGGGGAATGAAACTGGTGATACAGAGACAATTGAAAATAGTATGGAAGATAGTAGGGAACACATAATCTGACTGCTTTATTAGATTTCATTAATGAAGGTAATGCACTGGAGGGCAATGTGAACCCCCTAGTGAACAAGGAACTGAAAACCTTTAAAGAGATCAGGAGGTTCCTGTTTGGGGGTAAATATGACTTTTGTCCTACTATCAGTAATTACACTGTGTCTCTGTTTGAACAGATTGGCTGTATTCACAAAGCACTGGACAGAGTTTGTTATATTAGTAAGGGGGTGCAGGGGCAAAGCTGCCACAAGAAAAAGTCTTCTCAATTCCGGGTTCACTCTTATAATTCTGCAAAGCAATCAAGGGATTTAAGTAAAATCAGCATTATGGGGTTCATGAATGTTGATATAGTTGCCGAGCCTGTGGACCTGGGTTATCTGTTATCCGTTGTAAATTCCTTTCCCTGTCTACACCCAATACTCCCAATTGCAATCTCTCTAAACTCAACTCTACCTACAATAACATCTGTAGGTGTGTCTCTCTGACCCCTTGCAATACTCACCACTGCTCCCTATATTAAACTCTTGGCTGGCTCTCCCCACAAGCCTGCCATGGTTACCTTCTGGTTACCCTTGTTGAAAAATTCCTCCACAGAAACATAGACTTTGACGGCAGATAAGGACCGCTTGGCCCACCTAGTCTGCCCATTTCCCTATCTAGAGGATAAGCTGCAGACCCTATTTAACCAACAACCTATTTCTTCCTACCCCCCACAAAAAATGCCTTATGTCTATCCCATGTATTCTTGGATTCTCCCACAGTTTTAGACCTTACAACCTCTTCAGGAAGGCTGTTCCATGCATCCACCACCCTCTCTGTGAAAAAAATACTTCCTCACATTGCCCCTGAACCGCCCCCCTCTATCTTTAAATTGTGTCCCTTTGTTCTTGCACATCTCTTTTTTCTGAAAGATGCTACCCTCTTGGACTTTGTTGATTCCACTGAGGTACTTAAACGTTTCTATCATGTCCCCCATCTCCCTCCTTTCCTCAGGGGTATACATATTAAGCTCCTTTAGTCTCTCCTCGTATGGCTTCTCTAGCAGACCCTGCACCATTTTAGTTGCCCTCCTCTGAACTGCCACCACCCTGTCTATGTCCTTGTGGAGATGGGGTCTCCAGAACTGGACACAGTACTCCAGATGGGGTCTCACCAACTGTCTGTACAGGGGATAACAACTTCCTGTTTTCTGCTGGTGATACCTCTCCCTGTACATCCCAGTATCCGCCCAGCCCTCCCTAGCGCCTTCTCGCGTTGCTTGCCACCATAAGGTCATCTAATATGATTACCCCTAGGTCTCTTTCCATTTTTGCTGTTGTTACTACCTCCCCCCCATTGTGTAATCTTCCCCTGGGTTTTTGTTTCCCAGGTGCATTACTTTGCACTTCTTTGCATTGAATCCAAGCTGCCATACTTCTGACCATTCCTCCAGCCTTGCCAAGTCCCTTCTCATCCTTTCCATGCCTCCTTGTGTATCAACCCTGTTGCAGATCTTTGTGTCATCTGCAAAGAGGCATACTTTTCCTTCCAGTCCCTCTGCAATGTCACTTATAAAGACATTAAAAAGGACTGGACCCAGTACTGAACCCTGCGGTGCCCCACTAGTAACCCCTCTTTCTTCAGAGTGAACTCCATTTACAATTACCTTCTGTGTCCTGTTGTTCAGCCAATGTTTTACCAAGGCTACCACCCTGGGACCAACTCCCAGGCTGATTAATTTGACTACTAATCTTTTGTGTGGACTGTGTCAAATGCCTTGCTAAAGTCTACGTAGGCCATGTTCACAGCCCCTCCCTGGTCTACTACTTTGGCCACCCAGTCAAAGAAATCAATTAGATTTGTCTGAAATGACCTTCCCGCTGTGAACCCATACTGCCTTGGGTCCTGTGCTGCACTGGCCTCTAGGTACTCAACAGTTCTTTCCTTCAGAAGTGATTCCATCACTTTCCCTACCACAGAGGTCAAACTGACAGGTCTGTAGCTTCCTGCCTCTGTCTTGGTCCCACTTTTGTGAAGGGGAATCACATCCGCCTTCTTCCAGTCCTCAGGTACCACACCATCCTCCCATGATTTGTTAAAAAGCGTAGTGAATGGTGTCACTAGTTCTCTGCTTAATTCTTTTAGAATTCTGGGGTGAATTCCATCTGGCCCCATTGCTTTGTCCATCTCAAGTTTTAGGAGTTCTTTCAGAAACCTTTCTTCTGTGAAAGGACTGGGATCAACCCCCCTCTCCAGAGTGCTTCTGTTAATTGGATTAGGCACCTCCCCCACTTCCTCTTTTGCGAATACTGAACAGAAGTATTCATTCAGTATCCCTGCTTTATCACTGTCACTCTCTGCCCACCCACCATCCATTCTATTCAGCCTCACTATCCCTCCCTTTGTCTTTCTACGCTCCCTGATATACCTATAAAAGGTTTTATCCCCTTCTTAACCCGGGTTAGCTATCTTTTCTCAGTTTGTGCCTTTGCTATTCTGACTACCCTCCCTGCTTCCTTCTACCTTAACTGGTACAGTTCTCTGTCCTGCTCCTTCTGTGTTTCCGTATACTTCCTAAATGCTATCTTTTTCTCCCTAACCTTCACCGCCACCTCTTTTGAGAACCATAGTGGCTTTTTCTTTCATTTTGACTTGTTTATTTGCTTCAAAAAAAGGCTTGTTGCCTCTGTGATGGCTGTTTTGATATTTGCCCATTGTTGCTCCACCCCTCCTTCTAGCCTGTTTGCTAGTGCTTTTCCAAGGCACTCTCCCATCTTGCCAAAGTCAGCCCTACTGAAGTCAGAACCCTCACTTTTGTATGGCTTGACTCTGTAGCAGAGTTATTGTGAACCACACTGTTTGGTGGTCACTTGTTCTCAAATGGCTACCCACTTCTAGATCTGAGATCCTCTCACTGTCCCCATTTGAGAGTATGAGGTCTAAGATTGCTCCCTCACGAGTGGGTTCCAAAACTAGCTGTTTGAAGCATGCCACCTGAAGGCATCAAGAATGGCCCTGCTTTTGGATGTGGCTGCTGCAAAGGTGCTCCAGTTAACATCTGGCATGTTAAGGTCCCCCATCAACAGTATCTCCCCTTTCTCTGCCATCCTAAGTATGCCTTCTATCATATCCTTGTCCATTCCCTCCCCCTGACATGGGAGTCTATATACAACCCCTGTGCGGACTGTGGTGCCATTTCTAGTCTCTAAGGTGACCCACAGTGCCTCCTCTCCTCCCATGATAAGAACTCCCCTCAAGCAACCCTCCACAATGTTAAACCTGGCACACGTAACTTCAGGTCCGCTTCATAACTTCTCCTTGATCCTCCTCAGGTTGTCACCGGCATGGGTTAAAAAGCCATCTCCATTGCCGACCTTTGGCTCTGAATGGGTTGCCTACCTCCCTCCACTTGTTAGGCACCACCTCCTTCTTCAAAACACACTTTAAAAGTGCCCTTTTAACCCCCTCTGCCTGTAAGTGTTCCACCTGAACGGGAGTTGAGGGAACTTCTTGATTACGTCCTCTAATATACCACTGAACATTTCATAATTTTCTGTGTTATTTGAACTCATGTTTTGCAACTAATGTGCACTTTGTTGTTACCTGCTGCCAGGAGTCACCATCCTAACCTGTTATGTTGCTAATGTTCTTGAACTGCTAATCCTGCATCTTATCCTTTGCTTAGTTTGCACCTCTGACTGAGTGCCCAGACTATAACTGTCTCATATTGCACCGCTATATGTATTGCCATATTGCTCCAATCTGTACTACCTGCCATGTATTGTTCTTTTACTGTGCTCCAAGTGCCATCTTGATGGCCCAGGTTGTACCTGGAAATGGTCCCTGGGACCAGTGTACTGAGTCAGTTACCAAATCAATTAGTCAATCAATCAATCCTTCCAGCTATAGGTGAGCCCAATACCTAATTTTAAAGAGCTTTCTGTGGACTTTCAAATTATACCAGCCACTGTCCATGAATATTTCTCTTTAAATTGCTGCTGAATCAGTGAATGATTTGACACTACTGGAATTTAAATGAGCATGTGTACGGTTTGGCCAGATGCAGGAAAATCAATCAGTTTGGATTTCTCTTCTCTCCTAGCATTCTATTACAGATCCCATATACTACTGTCCCTGTAAACTGCTTCTCTGGTATGCTCACTCCCAGTGTTTGAAATCCACCTACCACTGAGGTTCCTACATTGTATGTGGGTAACATCATGACTGCGGTACACTGAGGAGTCTCAAGGAGGATGAAATACCTATTTGTACTTTGCCATTTTCAGTCTGCACTTGATCAGCTGTACAAGGCTTTTTAAAAGGCACTGTCTGCTCTGGTCACACATTGTCAGCCTGACTTGCACAAAGATTTGTATACTCATGGTGGCTTGCTCTGGGAATGAGGCTTGAGAGTATGTGAATGATTTGCAGGAATGCGTGACAACCAGCTGGGATATTTTTTCTGTCCTAGCATCCAGTTACAGATCCCATATACTGCTGTCTCTGCAAACTGTCTCTCAGGTATGCTCACTTCTATTGTTCTAAATGGACAGCACTGGTGTTCAGACATTGTGTCTGGTTGAGATAATGCCTAGAGTATACTCGTCCCAAAGAGGACAAAACACTTGACTGTACTTTGTCATTCTTTGCTTACAGGATCAGATGCCCAGGGTTGCTGAAAAGATGATGTCTGTTCTGCTGAAGCTTTGACAGCGTGATATACAGAAGGATTTGTATACTCAGGATGCCTTTCTCTGGAAATGAGGCTTGAGAGTATGTCTATAATATGACTTTGAGAGAGGCACAAAAAACAAACTATTTGACTTTATTGAGATTTGATCACATTCAACCCTTATTTATGTACTTCTCACTGATCTGATGTTTAAAGCTACTTAGAAATTCTTAAGGCTCAGTTATAAACACTGAAATCTAAAGTTGAGAAGGAAGCCTTAAATTACATAAATAATAGATTTATGTAAGAATATCCATTTAATCATTCTGTTCTCATAATAAACCATCTATGTGGTGTATGGCAAGGGACATAAGTGTTGTTTTATGAATGGCCTTTCCTGCACACTACATCCCAAACACTTTGCCCTGAAGAACCTTCCCAGTCCCAAATAAGACACAGCATTCTCAGATTATAAATTTTATGGCAGAAAAGGCCAATTTACTCGATATTATAAATAAGCATACAAAATAGAATAATCCACACATCATGCATAATACAGAGTATATATATATAACAATAATCATATTACAAAAATTCAGACTATAACTGTATCAAATACTAGAGTATTCCCTAGGGGCAGCAGATATATTCGGCAGAAAGGTACCAAAAGCCAGCCCAAGGCCAAAGGAACCTGGCAGACCCCCACCGGGCTGGGTCAGTCCCTTACTGAGCCTGGCTTGATGGAACAGCCACCGCTAGGCTCCGGCCATGCAGTGTTGCCCTCACTGGGCCCCACCGCCTGGTCGTTGCTCACCGTGGTTCCCCTCTGCCCCACCTGTTGTGATCTTCGTTGGAGTAAGCCCTCACCGAGCCACCTCTAACCACAGAAATAACACCTTATTAAGTCTGAGCCAAGTGTCTGCCACCCACTAGCAATCCAGGCCAGTCTCTGCTCAAAACTAGGGAGGGTGGGAGGGATTTTGAGTGTTCCTCAGGCGATGTCCAGACAGCAAGAGGAAGATTCCTCTGCTGTCTGGACTTTTAGCAGCCTGGCCTGTGCCCCACCCTCCCTGGGCTCCTCCAGCCCCTGTCCAGTCAGGGCAAAGGCCATTGGCCACCACTGTCCCACAGCAGCCCCTTGGGAGGAGGTGGCCAGGGATTGGTTACCAGGTCTCAGGGCAAGAGACCTCCTGGAGATGGCCAGGAGGGGCCATGCCCTGATGAACCTTCCCAATCCCAAATAAAGCACAGCACACTCAGATTATAAGTTTTGTGTCAGAAAAGGATGATTTTCTTGACATTTTATATAAGCATACAAAATAGAATAATCCACACATCATGCATAATATAGAGTATATATAACAATAATCATATTACAAAAATTCAGACTATAACTGTATCAGATACTAGAGTATTCCCTAGGGGCAGCAGATGCATTCAGCATTCAGAAAAGTACCAAAAGCCAGCCCAAGGCCAAAGGAATGTGGCAGACCCCCACCGGGTTGGTCAGTCCCTCGACGAGCCTGGCTTGACAGAACAGCCACTGCTAGACTACGGCCGTGTGGTGTGGCCCTCACTAGGCCCCACCACCTGGTTGTTGCCTACCACGGTTCCACTCCGCCCTACCTGTTGTGATCTTCATCAGAGTAAGCCCTCAGCAGGCCACCCCTAACCACAGAAATAACACCTTTTTAAGTCTGAGCGCCAAAGTGTCTGCCACAAGATACGTACACAGTATGCATCTCCCACAAATGCCCCCAGGTGAATACTCTAGAGCCATTCCTCCAATACATTCTGGATGTTATTATTAAAGATTGCCTTCCTCACCTCTGACAGGTGTACGCCATCTACAGCAAAGAAAGCCTCAATCTGGATAAATGTCAATGTGTCCAATTACCCTAATTCCTTTACTGCGGTAGAAACGAGAAATCTCTTGGTTCACTTCCTTATGTACTTTCAACAGCGGTGTAGCCACCGTCCCCCTCCTCCACGACCTCCGAGGTATTATCCTAGACCATGACAGTCTAGTGGTGGGCATATGCTGGAGAATCCAGTACAAATCCGACATAACACCCTGCATGACATTGATGGAGGACAGGTGTCCCAGATCATGTTCCCCCAAATGTATCACCAAGCCCTGCGGTGGGCGACAACCAATCCCAAGTTTTTTTATAGTTGGCATCTGGTCGCCCACTTCATGATCCCTATTCTGCACCACTGGACTGTTGTCTTGTCTACAGGAATGCGAAGCTGACCCCCTTGACCTTGATGTGCCACCCAAGCTCATGCCCTCTCTACAACTGAATGACCCATCAGGTAAAATATTTTTGGGTGGGGGCAGGGCACCTGTAGGAGAAATCAAAGCTTTAGCAATCGGCAGGAGTCATGCCTATTGCTGCAACTCTTTGCCCATCCTGTGGCCGTACATACCTTCTGTATACGCCAGAGTGCCATCTGCCAATAATATTCTGTCACCCATACAGCTCAGCCGACAGGCCTCTGTAGCAGCCCCAATCCTAAATGAATGTGTATGGAAAAACAGGGGGTCCTTGCCCATGGCAGTAATTCCCTTATGTAGAACTGCAGAAAACTAGCTACTAGTGACTGGCTTCCCATTAGCGTGGACAAAGAAAGCCCCCTGAGCTCCTCTGCTTCTCCGGCCCATGTATGCTACCACCATGCCCCAGGGGAAGAAACCCAGCCCATCATTCCTGTATAGCTTGATAACCATTGTGGGTCCTAGCTTTCCTGTTTTGGAGTGGTACAAGAGTAACTCTAATCTGTTGTGTTTGACCGTCACATCCCCCCATTGTAAGTTATGTCCCCTTGATAGGCCGCTATACTCCACCAGCTCTGATACCCTGAAAACCCCAAAGAATGCACATGCAAACAGGGCCTTGAATAGTGTTGTCTCATCCCCAGACCAACAAATGTGCAGTAAGACCTCCATTGTCTCCCTTAACAAGCCACTGTGTATAGGTTTCTTTTGGTCCTGTCTGTGGCCCTGTATCCTTGCCCAGCCTTCGACCATCTTTCTGATGATGAATGTCCCCATTACAACTTGGAGACCATGCATCTTAGCGATGAAGGCCAAGCCGGATAAGTGACTACATATGTAGGATGGTGCCCTGCCTTCATCTATCATGTGGTGCATAAACCATTGAATAAGCGGTGGGTGTTGTAGTGCACCATAACCCTTTGCCCCGACCCGACAGAAATCCCAAAAGGGTTTTAGATGCATCCCATGCTTACACCAAGTTGCTGGGCCAGAGCTTGTTGCACCAAATCGGCCTTTCTTGTATCACTATTTGCCAGAGAAATGTCGGCATCTGGGCCGACGAGCTCTCTGCTTCTGGGGCTATCTGCCTGAAGTGCTGGAATTGCAAATGAGACAGAGCATCTGCAATTACATTCCCTTTCCTGGGCACATGTTTAGCTCTGAACAGGATACTGAGCTGTAGCACCTGAGGACAAATATCCTCAAGAGCTTCATGACTTCCTTTGAATTGGAGGACTGAGCATTGATTATGGGGATCACCCCTTCGTTATCAGACCGAAGAGTACCTTCTTGTCTTTCAGTCTGTCCTCCCATACAAACACGGCTGCCACAATGGGGATGAATTCCAACAAAGTGATATTTTTGAGCAGGGCTGCCTTTCTCCAGCTGTCATCCCATGGACCCGCAAACCAGGAGCCTTGGAAATAAGCCCCATATCCAGTGCTCCCAGCTGCATCCGTGACCATTTGGCAGTCATGACTGAATGGGGACCCAGCCCGCCAGACTGATATCCCATTAAAGTGTCTTAGGAAAGTGTCCCAGACTGCCAGATCTGACCTCATTTCAGCCGTCACCCAGATGTGATGGTGGAGAAGGAGAGCACTCCTAGTTGCCCACGCTAACCGCTACGGCTTTACAGGCGAAGTTCAGGTGGCCAATGAGTGATTGCAGGGTTCTAAAAGTGGCCTTGTTTGCTGCATTTACTTCTCCCAACAACTGACTGAGCCTCCCCACCTTCTTGCCAGGGAGCCGCGACACCATCTCCGCAGAATTCAACTCAATTCCCAGGTAGGTAAGTCGGGTTACCGGGCCCTCGGTCTTCTCATGTGCCAAGGGCATGCGAACCAAACCATCAGATCTAAGAAGGAGTGCAGCATGGTCTTGCATTCATCTGAGCCTGGTGAGCTGATGAAGAGGAAGTCATCCAAATAGTGTGTTATCTTGCTGGATCCACAGTGCTGACTGGCTGTCCACTCCAGGAATCTGCTGAATGTCTCGAACGCTGCACAGGAGACTGAGCAGCCCATGGGCAAGGCCATGTGGCAGTAAAATTTGCCGTTAAATGAGAAACCCAGCAGATCATGGTCCAATGGGCTGACAGGCTGCAGACAGAAAGCCAACTTTATGTCGCTCTTTGCCAAGAGGGCCCCTCTGCTGGCCTGTAGTGTGAGCCAGGCTGCTGTGTCAAAAGACACATCATAAGACACCGCTTTGTCATCTGAGCTTATGAAATCATTAACTGAAGAACCCTTGGTGTAGGACAGGTGGTTTATCATCCTATACTTTGCTGGTGTCTTCTTTAGTACCACACCCAGTGGAGAGATCCGCAAGTGGTCAAGTGGCGGTTCTGGGAAAGGGACGGCCACCCTACCCTCTTCCACCTCTTTGGCAATCTTGGATGCCACAACAATCTTCAATGCGATTGTGGACCTAAGACTGAGTGCCATGGTAGCCACCTGAAGTCCCTGGTAAGGGATGTGCAAACTATTATAGAAACCTTCTAAGAGATACAGTGCCTTTGTCCTACAGGGGTAGCAGTCCAGCCAGGGGTGAATGTTCTCAATTCTTATGGAGGACATAACCAGCTTCTTGGTGGGTCTGTCCCACTGCTTTCCATCTGATTGAGAACTCTCCCCTTTCCTGAAATTACCCGCACCTTGGCAGGCACTGACTTTGTGTTCCCCCCACAAGTACTGCATCCGTGCCTGAACTTGCAGAAGTCTCAAAAACATTTCCCAGTATTGAATTGTCTGCAGGTCCCAGTCCCTTTTTGGCCACTCCATGGGGCTTTGGGAACCATGTGTCCACTGGCTATGTACATCATGTTGGCAGTCTTGGCCCTCGTCAAATGCCAGAACCGTAGGTCATGATCTCTCTCCTATCCCAGCACATGTCCGGGGATCTGACAAAGCACATGCCAAATAGCTAATCATACCTTAACCATGCATTACCCTCATATGCCAAATGTGCTGTTTTGATGTTGTCCCTATATTTGAGCAGTTGGCTGATCTTATGTGGAAACTTCCCACAGTAAATTGACATAAAAATATCAAATGCTGCCAACCAGTTGTCAAATGTGTGGAGCACTTTTGGTCCTTTAACTTCTCTAATTTGACCTTGTCCTTGTCCCCAGAGTTGGGGAGTTCCCTGAGCAGGAGCTCAAATATTTCTATGTATTCCCCTTTCCAAATCTTGTCTCTGAATGCCAGTGTCAAGTGGGTGTCCATGGGGTCATCTACCCTCACATATACCCAATGCTCACTGGGCTGAGCTGTAGCTGTGTCAGCAGTGCACACCATTGCCACTGAAGGGACCCCTCCCAGCCCAGTGGAAAGAGGTTGGCTAGCCCCAAGAGCCATCTGCTCAGTATCCTGTGTGGGCAGTCCCCACACCTGGCAGACTCCACGGTCAGTGAGCCCTGAAGCGGGGTTCTGATGTGTGTTGCCCATGCAGCCCCTACCGATATTGTGACTTCAGTCTGGATATGCTTTTCCCCCACCTTCACCTGTGCCTGCTGTACCATGGCAGCTCTGTGAGTGGGCAGAGGTAGTTGGGCAACTGCTACTTTATTTGCTATGTTACCCCCTCCAAAAAACTGCTGATCTCCCCAGGTTGGTTAGGGCCACCCCTGCCCCACTTGTGGTAGGGCACACCCTGGTCCCCCTGGCCCCTGTGCTGTAGAAACTGTGCCTCTGAGTGTTCCCCCTGAGAAGCACTGCAGGAACCAGCAAAGTAGCATTGGCCACCGGCCCTGCGGCAAGTTGCCACCTGACCCCAATACTGGACCCAGAGCCCCACAGCTCGGAGGTATGACTACCTCTGCACACCACCCAGACCAGGGGTGTCGAACCCTGTGGAGACTTCTCACCTTTCTCAAGGCGCCTGTGATGTGGAGTCTCCCCACTCTGGCACTGGGTGCCCAGCTGCTGTCAACCCCTGGCTTAGCCCCCCATCACTCTCCTTCTCTAGGGAGGCCTGGATGCTTCCCCCGGCTAAGTGGCCATGGCTCCCAACTTACCACTGGGTTGCCTATATCCACCTGAGCGATGCTATACTCATCCCCTACATCCGTAAGGTACTCTGTGGACACCTTCTTGTGACTCCTGTGGCTCCCCAATCTTCCAGGTGGCCTCGACAGTGCTCCATGTTGATGATGTCTATCCCTGGCATGGCCACCTCTTGTCTCGGGACCACCGCTGTTCTCTTCCGGCCTGCTGCAGCTAAAGCCTCCACCATCTTTGCTGAGGGTCTCCTAGTGCGCCTGACTGGGTGTGATGTGCTAGTTCCACCACCCAACTGACCTGGAGCCTCCTGCAATGCCACTTGCAGCCAGTTGGGGCCCCCCAGGTCCATCAGCTGCTGCAGTGCCTCCTTAAACTGTGGGGTGGCAACATCCTGGAACCGGGGCTTGAGGAGGCCAGGGACCCCTTGCTCCCCTGCACCTCAAGCCTGTCACCTGAACTCATGACGTTTGTGGTATGCCAGTGTGACTACTGTAGAAAATCTGCAAGGCAAAAAACAGCTGTTGAGCCAGTCCCCTCCGTCCCCTGTAATATTTCATTGAAATCAGGATTTTGTTCATTTTATACAGCTGTGTCATGTGTATAATTGGCAGATAACTTGGGCACACACATTCTTTATTTTCATAAATATGTGTCTCTTTAGTCTTACTGAAGAAGCCAGACTTGACGCAGTGTTAGATGAGTAACAGAATTACAGTATAACCCCGATTATCTGAATGCCACCGGGGACATGAAATTTATTTGGATAATCGGGGGTTCGGATAAACGGGAGACATGAAATTTCCACTGCGGCTACAACACTCGATGTAACAGACAGACAATGAGAGCATGTTTTCAGTTAGTAATATAAAATGTTAATCACACTGAAATAAAAACACACAGCAGTGCTACATGTAACATGTAATGGAGTAAATACTGTGAATGAATTAATCAATAAAAGCATCTACAGTACATAGTGCCTTGTCTGCGGCAGAGACTAAAGTGCATATTTCGTACTGGCAATGAGTCCTCTGCTGTACTCCTTGATTTCCCCATTTCTCTCTTTGCTGTTGCTTTAATATATAAAGTCGACTGCATAAAAGTCGAAGTTTACCTTTTCTGTGTGAGCGGCACCCTTTCTGTGTAGGATGTCTGTGGTACAGAGCAATGCTATGAGGCAATGAGTCCTCTGCTGTACTTTCTGCTTTCCCCTTTTCTCTCTTTCCTGCTGGGTAGTTCCCCACCGCTAAACTACGAGTATGAGTATGAGAGCTAACACTGTTCCAGCCACCCCTGGGCGTGCCTATATTTTGACAATGGACATCTCAGTCTGGCCTTGGCCAGCAAATAACCACCAGGGCATGGCTTGTGCCACTGCCCTGCAGTGTATGTTTGTACCTGCTATACTTTGCATTGTGTACCTATGTTTGGCAGCACTTTGAAACTCTGTATTCTCAGCTGCTATACTGTGTCATCTGTAAAAATGTTTTGTATCCATTTGTAACCATTTCTGTAATTATTTTGTTAGTTGTTACTATTGTCCTTGTTGTCACTGTTTTTAATGATGTGGAACCTTTGTAAAGGAGTCTTTGACTCAAAGGTGTTATCTGATATTCCTCAATAAATAAACAAACTCCAGATGTGCAAACACTCCAGATGCATTTTATTATGGAAAGCCAGTGCCACAAGCTTCTCCGTGTCCATGTGCCCGTTGATAATGAGCAGGTATGTAACTGGAGATCTGCATAGGTCTGAAGTGAGTGATAAAGGTGCCAATAAAGGAAAGGGGTAAGTGTGCTACTTGGCAAACTAACTGCACGGTGGAACATAGGATCCTCCAGTAAAATTAAATGATTTTAAGTGCAGCAAGAGCACCACTTTATTAGGGCTGCTTTCGGACACTTTTCACTACAGACACAGTAGAACACCAGTTATTTCGGGGGACATGGGACAGTTTAAGTTAATCCGGAGATCTGGATAACTGAGTTTCTGATAATCAGGGTTATACCATATTTTGGTTTTTGGCATGGGAATGAGAAAGTTTGTTAATCAAAATGGTGATGCTATCTGTTACAAGACAATGATGTATCTGCTCAGTCAAGGGATCCAAAGGCCTGTAGGTCATCACTCACACTGTACAGCTGAGTGAGAGTGAATGAAAGAAACATCATAGCAGCCTCAGCCAGCCTTGCCAGCCAAGCCCCTTCTCCTGACCTCTTTGGATAATTACTGATTACTGATCCGGAGTAGGCAGCAGGGACTGTGGGGTGTCTGATAACTAATATAGGTGTCTGTCCTAGCCTTTAAAAGAAAACAAACACTTCCTTCCTTGTCCCTCCTGTCCTGTATTAATAAAGCAGTACCAGGTCTACTAGTTTAACTAGAAGACCTGGTACTGCTTTATTACTACAGGATGGGATGGAGTTGGACTGAGGGTCAAGGGCGTAGTTTCTTTGAAAAAGAATGAGATTGCAGGAAATTCTGGGGTAATTGGCAAAACTAGTAGCCCACATGACCACCTGGATCTGATCAGGGTGATACTGCTTTACTAATACTAATACTACAGGACAGGAGGGACACTAGGAAGGAAGTGTTAGTTTTCTTTTAAAGGATAGGATTACTTAGGAAGCCGAAGCCCAAGGGATTTATTTTTAAAAAGGTAGCATCAGCCACTACTACCAGCCAGCTAGCTCTGCTGCTAGCCAGGACAGATACCTATATTATTTATCAGACACCCCGCAGTCCCTGTCACTGACTCCTGATCGGTGATCACCAGAGAGGTCAGGAGAGGGGGTAAGGCTGGAAGGGCTGGCTACCATGACTTTTCTTTCATCGACTCACTCACTCGGCCGTACAATGTGAGTGATGACCTACAGGCTCTTGGATCCCTTGACTGAGCAGATATAAAGTGTGTGTGTGTGTGTGTGTGTGTGTGTGTGTGTGTGTGTGTGTGTGTGTAAGACAGCAGGGAAGTAAGTGTAGCAATGACCATACTCCTCTCCCAACTGGAGCCAATGAAGCAGGGATGAGGGTACATTTTCTGGCCTCAGTGCTCACATTCTTTCGTCATCATCAGCTGAGCCAGGAAATTGGAAGGGGGCATATCTAGAGGACCAGACAGCCACTTCTCTGACACCCCCCAACAACAATCGGGGGGGGGCACTTTTTCTGTTGAGATGGTTTGATCACCTCTGTCCCCTACCCCAGCAAGGACATATGGGGAGAGACAGCACCTCTTCTGGCAGTGGTATAGCAATGACTATGGCTGGCGCAGCTGCCTGCCATGACTCTAACTCCCGGTCTGGGGGGAGCAAGGGCTGTAGACTGCAGGCTCTTTTCGTAGCTATTTAAAGAAAAGCTTGAAGAGGACCAGAGAACAGAACTGTTCAACACAGCAAACTTAGAAGGCCTGATTGGAACAAGACAAAGCAGCTTCTCCTGCAGTAAAGGCCAAATTAGGGCCAGGCTCTAGAGCCACTCCCACAGGCAGTGGAGGGGCCCGTAGGGAATGGAGTGGTGGGGCCTGACAGGGGCCCGCACTGCGGCCCAGAATGGATAGGGCTGGTCCTTTATATAAGAACATGAATAGGAACATTTTGTTTCTTTTTCATACTGTTTGAACACCCCAAAAGTATAAAATGTACCAAAGTTTTGTGTGGGGCTTCAGGATAACCACTTGAACACATGGTTCAGTAGTAGCAGTGTGTGTGCCTGTTTCTGACACTGATTATACCACAGTGGACACTGGAAGGGATATTGCCTGGGTCTCCATGTAGAAGAAACAAAATCACTGTTTTTCTGTCTACAGTTAACAGTGTGGTTCCATGGTTAAGGCATTGAACTATGAACAGTACAAGGCCCAAGGCTTAAATCCTACCACAGCCACTGGCTCATAGTATGACCTTGAGCAGGTCACCTTACCTCATTGTGGTTCAGTCCACTCAGCTGTACAGTTAGGCAGAAGTAGGGTCCCACTGAAAACAAGATGTTGCATCTCACATGGGCTGTCGGGGGCAACAAATTTGCACAAAGAGCAAACAAAACTGAGTCAAGTATTACATTTGAGTACAGCAATTCCAAACAGGACCTGGCACATGTTTATGCAGTGCTCAACTGTGCAGTCTGAAGCAGAACTAGGCAGGGCGTGGTTGAAGAATCACTAGTTTACCCTCCAATAACCCTTAACACAACCTTGGAGGCAGCCCAAGGCATACAAATTCTGTAACAGGTCTTCATCACCAGAGCAGGGTTAAAGTTTGAGAGCTGGTACAGACAGAGAGAGAGAGAGAGACAGACAGAGAAAGAGAGAGAGAGAGTACTATCTGTGCCATGCCTGGCTCTAAAACCAGATTGGAATGGCTTATAGATGTCAAAAGCTGTGAGGTGTGCCTTGAGCTGCAGAGCCACAACTTTCTCAACAATCTTTCCTAAAAATGGAAGGTTGGAGATAGGTCTATAATTCACCAGGATGTCAAGGTTGAGCGATGGTTTCTTCAGAAGAGGCTTCACCAATGCCGCCTTCAAGGCACCAGGGAAGCACCACTCTGACAGCGAGCACCAGACTATCCTGGTGAGCACTAGACCAGTGACCTTAACCCCTCCCACTAGGAGACAAGTCGGGCCGGGGTCCAGTTCACAACATGTGGGCCGCAGTTTTGAAATCACCTCAATGAACTCGGCCACACCAAATGGCTGAAACTCCCTCCAGGCAATGGAAGTGCCTCTGCTTGGACCAGCCCATCCATTGTGGGGTAAATGTTGTCCCACTGGGGAGATCCCAGCCCGAATAGAGGATACCCTGTCTGAGAACAGAGCAAACTCTTCTCACAATGTGGTTGAAAATGCTCTTTTCAGCTGTAGACAGGTTGGATGCAACAACCTGTCCACAGTCCAAAATAGCTAAACTGGTCTGTTCCTCCCAGCAACAATCTTCCTGGACAGAAATGCTGCCTTCTTATGGTTGATTGCCCCTGATAATCACTATAGTGATTTCTCAGGGCCAGTCTATCCTCTATGGACTGAGTCCTCCACCAACAATGCACTAACTTCCGACCCTTTGTCTTCATCTCCTTGAGAGCACCATCAAACCATGGAGGTCTCATGTGAGAAGACATGGGTTATATACAGACTAGTGCAATGGCTACCACCTCACTCGTGCCAACTGCACATGCAGAACTCATGCCAGAAAAGACTGCTACCGCCACAGTCCCTCTGGGGACAATTCCCTTAAAGGGTGGTAGCAGACCATCTCGACAGGGGAGGAACCCTCGGGGAGTGCCCCAAACTGGAACTCCACTGTGCAGTGATCAGACCAAATAACCTGATCATTCTTTTTTTTTTGTCAACTTTCTTTCTTCCACTGCCCCCTGAAAGTCTCTCAAGCAGACCCCTCACACCATCAACCGCACTCATACCCTGCCCGAAGCCAACCCTTTGGGAAGTCGGGGACAGACACTCCCCACCTACCTAGCCTGACAAGCCTTCCCCTACTTGCTGGGACCGAGGTGGGTGGGGGATCAGGAGAGCCAGTGAGTCATGCCCGCGTTGGGTGTGTGGTGGTGGGTACTGGAGGTTGCTGTTGCCTATTCAGGGACCAGGGTATTTTACCTTAATGTTTCTTCTGGAGTGTGGATGTGCAATGATGTCAGTGCACCAATGTTTAGATGTCTGCCGCCACTCTAACCCCCATCATAAGGCGTCTCTCTCTTGCTGTGCCCACTATCTCAGTTGGGGGCCCCTGCAGAGCAACGAGAGTCTGGTACCCACCCCGGCAGAGGACAGCAGGCCTCCAGACACTTAATCCTATCCCTTCCCCACTGACCCCTGGTGACCCGAGTCCATTCCCGAACCCAGGTCGCCAGCATGGCCCGTGGTGTGGCATCCAGTGCCGTAACCCTCCGCGCCAGCAGGCCAGCTGACCTGATCATTCTTGATGTCAGTCACATCAAGCCCCAGAGAGAATGCCAGGTCCAAGGTGTGGCCATGTTGGTGGGTCGTAGATGCAATTACCTGTGTTAGGCCCAGGGATGTCATTGTCTGGAAGAGGTTGTAACCAAAATGCGAGGCTTCATCGTTGATCCAGGCATTGAAATCCCCCAGCATTAACTATCTAGGGGATTCCAATACCCCATCAGCGACGAAGTCTGCTACCTCCTGCAGGAAATCTCCCCCCCATCCTGGAGGGTGGTAAATGAGCAGAATCCTGCAACCTGCAACTGGACCCCCATGCATTGCCACACATTCAAACGACGTGTTAGTACTCACTGGGTGCACATAGAAGGTCAGGCTGGATCTAAAACAGATGGCTACTCCCCCGCCTCTGCTTTTCCTCCTTGGGCAGTGCACCACCAAATACCTGGCAGGGACCTACCCCTCCAGTACTGGACCAGCACCATCATCTCCCAACCAGGTCTCGGTGATGCAAGTCAGGTCGACCGAGGAAATCAAGTCCGTCATAATAGCAGTCTTGTTCCTCATCGACCTGGCATTGAATAGCACTGCCCGAAGGGGACTACTGGAGACTGCAGGCCCTCTAGCTACCTGCCCACACGGTTTGGTGGGATCCTGGGCAACAGGAAACAAGCATACTGGACCTCTATCAAGGTTCCATGTAACTCCAGGGTGCCTCCTCTTCCACACCACCCTAAGACTGTTCACCTCAACTTTTGCACTAACAGTACCCTTCCACACTCTCTTCCATCCCCTACTGCTACCCACCTCCCAGTACCTTCTGACTGTGGGGGTAGTCATATCAGATGACCTTAAGGTGGGCAAGCAATGTGAGAAGACAGTAAGGAGGGCTAGTGGGATACTGGAATGCATAGGGAGAGGCATCACCAGTGGAAAACAAGAAGTTGTTATCTCTCTGTTGAGACAGTTGGTGAGACCCCATCTGGAGTTCTGCATCCAGTTCTGGAGACCCCATCTCCGCAAGGACATAGACAGGATGGAGGCTGTCCAGAAGGGGGCAACTAAAATGGTGCAGGGTCTGCACCAGAAGACATACAAAGAGAGATTAAATAAGCTTAACATGTATACACTCGAGGAGAGAAGGGAGAGGGGGGACATGATAGAAACTTTCAAGTACATCAATGGAATCAACAGAGTTCAAGACAGAAGCATCTTTCAGAAAAAGAGATGTACAAGAACAAGGGGGCACAATTTGAAGATAGAGGGGGAATGGCTCAGAGGTAATGTGAGGATGTATTGTTTTCACAGAGAGGGTTGTGGATGCATGGAACAACTTTCCTGAGGAGGTAGTGGAGTCAAAAACAGTGGGTGAATTCAAGAATGCATGGGACAGACATATGGCAATTCTAGTAGGGGGTAGGAGGTAGTAGGCTTTTTGTTTAACTAGGATCTGCAGCCTATGCCTTAGGTAGGGAAATGGGCAGACTAGGAGGGCCAAGCGGTCCTTGTCGGCCATCAAATTCTATGTTTCTGTGCCACCACTGGGAGGGGGAAGTCCTCAAAGTGATAGAGGTCATGTAGCAGGGACACAGCATAGCTCTTACATGGGGGCCCAAGACCTACACACATTTTTTTTCTGCACTCCTCGTACTCACTGGTCCCCACTTCTTCAGGCTCCACAGGTCCCCCGCTAGCCCCGTTGTCCTAACCCAGTCCTCCTCCAATTCCATGAATCGCAGCCGATCCCCGGGATATCCCGGCATATCCCTCTCAGGGCAGGTCCCTCTGAGGGGGAAGGCACTGGGGAGAGGGGATAACCCCAGCACACTCTCTACTTAGGACTCGTGGATGCTGCCACAGAGAAGGAGACCCTGGGAAGGCACTGAAGGCATTCAGGGACAGAGAGCCATCATCCGGCAGCCAGCGAGTGGTATTTCCTGGTTTTTCCCTAGGTGCATGACGTCCGAACGTCAAGGCATTAGCCGTCGTCCATGCACCGCCCAGCAGTGAACCCAACATGCTGCCCTACTCCTAGGCTCCACCAGCGGTTGCCCAACACCGGGTCATAGTCCTCACTCCCTTCCTGGAGACAACAAGCGGTCGTGGGACGCTTAAGTCGTCTTCCCCGGCTGGCCCTCCAGCGGCTCGAGCTCGTTCCCGAACCCGGGACGCTGGTGTCATAAGCGGAAATCCAGCCACTGCGCCAGCGGGCCGACTACACACATTTTTAACTACACTAAGACACAGCTAAATGCTCACAAAAAGATTTAAAAAGAAAAACCCAAAACTAAACACGCACTCACCTTCCACACACTAAACAAAATCAGAACCCTAACCACAATCATTCCACAACCACTCACTCAATACCTCCTCAAACACCCACCCCAGCCTATTCACCCAGTGATAATATAATAAATAATTTAAAATCAAATGGGAGAGACCTAAATATTCAAACCACAGTAATAGATGTGCTGTGGAAACAAATTTGCTCTTTTTAGAGCTAACGACTGTCCAACAGATTTATTGCAGACTGTTTAAATGTTGAATGTTTATCAGATACTAAAAAATTTGTTTTAGTCCCAAGCAGAATAACTAATCTTCAGTCTAAGTCTGAAGCAGGAAGGACACGGTGCTCACACCACCTCACCAGTCCTAGGTAGTCAGAGTTTATTCTGATGGGACGGAATTTGTATAGCAAGGAGCTTTCGGGATCAAATGGTTTTACAGTACCTTTTTATTTAGTGCTCTCCTCATTGCACCTAGATGGGATTTTAATAAAAAGATGAAAAAAGTTAGCAAGCTCCTCTCAAAATCTTACTGAAGGGACTAGAGAAAGAAGACAAAACGAATACACCACTCACACCAGTGCTGGCAGATAAATCAGTTTGAAGAGAAGTCCACACTTTCTTGTTTTACCAGGACAAACCTACAGAGCTGATAACAATTCATGTCCAGATGTGTCGGGAGAGGGGGAGATGAAGAATATAATGCAGTCCTTTTTTTCTACATATATTTTTATTAACATTTTTCACAAGAGGGAACTTGGATACATGTTACATTACAACCAATAAACATGTGTAGGGTTACACATACAGTATCATGTAAATGTTAGATAGAAGCATTCCGGCATTCAAGGAACAATGAACAGTCCCAGAGTGCCGTCCCTCTCTGGTTCAGCAGTGGGAGGCTGGGGACCACGCTGTAATGATTAGGCCAAAAAAACTGGTGCTCATAGAAACACAGAAGTTGATGGCAGATAAGGATTGCAAGGCTCATCCAGTCTGCCCATTTTTTTCTACCTTATGAATGTGCCATAGGCCTGTACTCTGTCAATGGCCTATCTATTCATACTCATCTTTATTGCTCCCTTATGCCTATGCCTGTTTGAAGCCCTGCGCTGTATTCATATCCACCACTTCCTGAGGTAGGCTGTTCCATGCATCCACCACCCTTTCTGTGAAAAAGAACTTTCTCACATTCCCCCTTAATCGGCCTCCCTCTAATCTCATGCAGTGTCCTTTTGTCCTGCTGTTTTTCTTATATTGAAACATGTTAGACTCTTTCACCTAGTTAATGCCCTTAAGATGTCTGAATGTTTCGATCATATCACCTCTCTCCCTCCTTTGCTCTAGGGTATACATATTGAGCTCCATTAATCTGTCCTCATATGATTTCTGATGCAATCCCTGCACCATTTTGGTTGCCCTTCTCTGGACTTCCTCCATTTTGTTAATGTCCTTGTGAAGGTCTGGCCTCCATTACTGCATGCAGTACTCCAGATGGGGGCTAACCAGTGTCTTGTAAAGAGGGATTATAACCTCCCTCTTATGGCTTGCGATACCCCTACTAATACACCCCAACATCCTTCTAGCCTTACCTACTACATTAGTGGTCTGCTTGGATGATTTCAGGTCATCTGTGGTGATGATGCCCAAGTCTCTTTCTTCCCTTGTGATTATCAGCAACTCCCCTCCCAACCTATTGATGGCTTCAGGGTTTCTCTTCCCTATGTGCATGATCTTACACTTCTTTGCGTTAAACCCCATTTGCCACTCTTCCGACCATTTTGCAAGTTTATCCAGATCTCTTCTCATTCTGCCCACCCCAACTGGAGCGTCTACTCTGTTGCAGATCTTGGTTTCATCTGCAGACAGACAAACCTTACCCTCCAGTCCATCTGCAATGTCACTGATGAAGATATTGAAGACTCTGGCCTAAGGACTGATCCCTGAGGTACCCCACTTATGACTTGCATCTCTTCTGACTATATACCATTTACCAGCACTCTCTGTTTCCTGCCCGCCAACCAGTTTACCACCCAGTTGACCAACTTCTGACCCACCCCGAGCCTACCCAGCTTATTAATCAATCTTCTGTGTGGAACAGTATCGAAAGCTTTGCTGAAGTCAAGGCTGGTGACATCAACTGCTCCCCCTTAGTCCACCACTCTGGTTACCCAGTCAAAGAAATGTATGAGATTAGTTTGACAGGACCTTCTTGTTGTAAACCCATGCTGTCTTGGATCCTGTGCTCCTATGGATTTCAGGTGTTGCACTGTCCTTTCCTTAAGTAGTGTCTCCATAATCTTGCCCTCTACTGAGGTAAGACTGACTGGTCTATAGTTCCCTTCCTCCTCCCTGCTTCCACCCTTGTGGAGCGGGATCACATGAGCCCTTCTCCAGTCTTCTGGGACCTCTCCTGTACTCAGAGACTCAATAAACAGTTCTGATAATGCCTCTGCTAGTTTCATCCTTAACTCCTTTAGTACCCCGGGATGTATGCCATCAGGTCCCATTGCCTTGTCCACCCTGAGCTTAGCGAGCTCTTGTAGGACCCTTTCTTTTGTGAAGGGACCAGTGCACATCTCCCTTCCTCCTGTGTCCATGGTGCTGAGCTGTGAGCTCTGCCCTACCTTCTCCTCAGTAAATGCTGAGCAGAAGTATCTATTTAGGATAGATGGTTTTCCTTGGTCTTTCTCCTCACACTGCCCCTTATTCCCTTTGATCTTAGCAATACCCCCTGTAGAGTTTCCCCTTTCATTAATGTAGCTATAGAAAGTCTTGTCACCTTCTTTTACCGTTCATGCTAGTGTTGCCTCGGTCTGGGCCTTTGCCTGCCTTACTGCCTTCCCTGTTTCCCTTAGGGAAGTTTGTGATGCCTCCCTATCTTTGTCCCGCTGCGTTGCTTTATATTTCCTGAAGGCCAGCCTTTTGGCTCTGACCTTTTCTGCCACTGTTTTTGAGAACCAAAGTGGTTTCTATGATGGTCACTGGCCCCCAAGTGACCTTCTACCTGGAGATCTTTGATTCTTTCCCTGTTAGTCAGTACTAGATTTAGGATAACCCTGTCTCTTTTGGGTTGTTGTACCAGTTGTTTGAGGCCCTCCCCTGCAGGGAATCCACTATGTGTCTAGTTCTGGCAGATGTTCCTGCTTTCATTGACCAATTTGTATCTGGCATGTTGAAGTCTCCAATTATCAGAACCTCCCCTTTAGCCATCATGTTTTGTATGTCTTCTGACAGTAATGTGTCTATGTCCTCCCCCGATCTGGAGGCCTGTAGACAACCCCAGTTCATATGGTTGTCCCATTTCCTGTTTCCAGGGTGACCCACAGTTCTTCTGGCTTCTTATGTGTATTCTGAATTTCTGTAGCTTTGATATCTTCATTGACATAAAGGGCCACTCCACCTCCTTTTTGCATCTTCTGAACAGTACATTGCCAGATACAGAAGTCTCCCAAGTGTGGTTACTGGTGAACCATGTCTCGCTAATGACTACTGTGTCCAGTTTAGCCTTTGTCATTGTTGCCTGCAGGTCTGGGATCTTGTTTCCCAGATTAAAAGCATTTATGTACATGATTTTCCTTTGGCCAGATTTCGGTGTGTTAGTTGCTGGGCGAGGTCCGATGTTTCCTCTGTGCGTCTTATAGGAAGTCGAACCTTTTTCCTTACCTGGTGATGCAAATGAACTACAAACATGCTGAACTCCTGTTTGATCACTAGCTGAGGGCGGAGGGGTGTTCTTCCCATTCGACGTATTGGGTGCTGCACCCCTCTCCCCATTTGCTAGTTTAAATATTCTTCAAAGACATCAAACTTTTGCCCCAATGCACTGACTCCCTCCTTAGTCAGATGCAATCCATCGAATTTAAAGAACTTTCTTTTCCAAAACTGTTGCCAGTTATCTACAAATTTGTGTTCTTTTTCCTGGCACCAGCCCTTGAGCCACATGTTTAGCTCCCCTATCTCCCCTTCACTGACATTCCGTCCATCTGCTCCCCTCTCCCAGACTGGCAGGATCTCAGAGAAGGAGATGCTGGATGAAATGGATGACAGTTTGTCACCCAGCCTGATCCGGTGCTCCTTGGTCTCCACAACTGACCAGCTGGCGAGATTGTTAGTCCCTATGTGTACCAGAATGTCGATATTTTCTCTTGCTTCCTGCACAATTTTAGCAATGTGGTCAGTGTCTCTCCATGCTGATGTATCTGGGAGACATCTGACCATTACCCCCGGCTGGAGGTAGGTATTAACTCCCCGGATCATGGAGTCTCCTATGATCAGAAATGTTTTGGATTTCCTTTTTACTTTTTTTTGGTTTGGTCCCTGTTTTGGGTGAGTTTTGTTGTGCTAGCTCCTGTGCTGCAGTGTCCTCTGCCCCTTTGTTTGATTCCTGAAATAGAGGCAGACACCTGTTTGTAGTTTTTATATGGTTTGTACAGGTGATACGTTGGACAGCACTGAGTGATGGGGCACCCGATTTGCCCCTCCTAATCACCTGCCAACCTCCCAGACCAACTACCCTCTGTGGTTGAGGTGTTTCAGTTGGATGTTGGGGAAATGGCAGGAGGTTCTTATAATATATGTCCTCCCGAATATGCGAATTGAGGTGTGCAGTCTCTGCCCATGCTGCCTGGAGCTGAGCCCTTCGATATCCAATGATCCAGCATGTAGGACAATGTCCTAAATCCTGTACAATTGCCCTTTTGAAAAGTGGCCCGCAGTACCTGCAGTTAATAATATCCATTCCAGATGAGTTTCTGGGTTTATAACCTGATCAGAGTAATTTGAAGGAGGAAAATGAAAGCAAAAGTTTGATTTTGTGTTTCGTTTGTTTTTGTATAACTTGTTATAACAAATCAAATTACTTGTGCCCCTGTAAATGAGGTCACTGTGTGGATACCCCTCTGATCCTCTCCTTAATGCTTTGCTGCAGGAAATTTCATGACTGTGCTACTCTATAAGAGGAGTGCAGCGTGGGGTGGTTGGGGATGGGGGTTGGTAGCTGGGCCCTTCCCTGCTGAAAAATAACTATGGATGAAAGAAACAAGGAGGTAAGAGCAGAAACAATTAACCATCAACAAAAGCCGTAGCCCTGAAAGCTTAGCCTAATGATAGATAAAACTGTAAAACCTGTAAAGCGCCACCTGAAATAATTTCACACAAGATGTATCCTGTAAAAAACACTTTGCTACAGAGAAAAATAAAGCAGTAACAGAAGACATACCTTGCAAAAAACAATTTGAATTCGAGAAGATAACAGCAGTAATCTGTAAGCACAAATCTGTAGGCACAGCCGGTAATAATGCAGCAGAATGTATACCCAGCAACAACAATTTGAATCAGAGAAAAGTAAAGCAGTAAAATGTTAGCAACAAACAGTAACAGCCCCTGTGAGTACAGAAGAAAATAACACACACTAAATTTGCCTAGCCAAAAGAAGCCTTAATCTTTTTCCTTGTTCTGATAAGGTTCCTTGTTCTGTGCTTACGAGCAACCTAGAAGAAAAGAGCTCAGGTGAAGCTAGGTGCCTTTGCCAGCAAACCTAGTCTTCCACCTCTAAGATAGCAACTCACTGTCCTAGTGAATGTGTGTGTGGGGGGTTGGGGCATGCCACCAACATTTGTCTCGCTGTCTTATACCTCCCCCTATTAACTCCAACCCCCTCACTGTGCTAGTACTCCTCACGTTGTCGAGCAATGCAACCCCTATGGTAGAAAAGGGTCCCTGTTAATCAAGCGATCGGACTGATTTCTTAAAATCCCAACATTTCATGGGTGTAAAAACTTTGAGAAAATCTCCCCCATTCAAGACAATGGGGTGCACACATGTAGCCTTCGTTTAGTGACATCACAAAACGGTCCTGTGTGTGCTGGTGTGGGGGCGTGGCCATCGGATGCAGAACCGGCTGCTTTGTGTCCTGGCAGGTCGGGAATAAATTTATGAGTAAAACTGCTTTTTTCAGAGACTGCAAGAAATAGAAATATATGCACAGTTTGAATCCTGGCCAGGACAGTTATTGTTTACTGTGCAGTATGGAGCTACTACGAACCTGCTCTTTAACTTCCTTGTGCTCCCAGATCGCACCTGGAAACAAGCTTCAGCTCAGTGTACCATTCCTGGTTAAACAATTTCCCCTTTTGGCTCAATTTCTCTCCCCATTTCTTCTGTCCATTTCTCTGCCATGTAGAGTTCACTGTGCAGTTGTGTACCTTGTATGGCTCAATATATAATGGAGATAATGTGTCCAGCACTCTGCAAATCCATGTGCATGGCAAGCATGGATATCAAAGCTTGGTCGGGTCTTGAATCACAGTGGGCTGTGTATCCAGACAGTGCCTTACCTGAAGGTTTCTGTAAAAGTCCCTTTGTACAAATCCAACCTGGGTTTGGAGATTGTAGAAAAATGTAATCTTCTGGCCTGCACAAAATTGCACTGAATAGACCAGGTGAAGTTTTTGCCAATGGTGGAATGCAGGGTCCATATTAGGAACACAGGAACATAGGAAAGTGATGGCAGAAAAGGACCTCCAGGCCCACCTAGTCTTCCCATTTGCCTAGCATCCCCTAGGTCTGCCCCAGATTCCCCCCTCCTTTCAATAGCCCTCTATGTCTGTCCCAAGCCCTCTTGCCCCCCCACTAAATTTTCACCTACCCCTTCCCTAGGCAGCCCATTTCAGATGTCCACCGGCCTCTCAGTAAAGATGTTCTTCCTGATATTACCCTAAACTTACCTCCCTCGAGTTGGAGATCATGACCCCTTCTTCTGGGACACCCCTTCAATTGGAATGTGTTCTCTGAAGGCACTTTGTTGATCCCTTCTATGTACTTGAAGGTCTCTATCATGCTTCCTCTTTCCCTCCTCAGTTCCAGAGAGTACATGTCGAGGGCTCCCAGTCTCTCCTCATATGGCAAGTGACTGAGCCCCTTCACCATCTTGGCTGCCCTCTTTTGTACCTGCTCCACCCTCTCCACATCCTTTTTTTGGTAAGGCCTCCAGAGCTGTACCCCATATTCCAGATGAGGCCTGAACAGCTGGGTGTACAGGTGATCCCCCTCCCAATACAACCCAACATTCTCTTCTGGCTTCTGCCACTGCTCTCCCGCACCTTCAAGTCTTGAGAGATGATGATGCCCAGGTCCCTCTCCTCCTTGGTCACTGCCAGTGGCTTGTCCCCTAGTCTGTATTCCATTCTCCCATTTTTTCTGTCCATGTGTATGATTTTGCATTTCACCATGTTGAGCGATAATTTCCACTTCCTGACCCACTCCTCTAGTTTCCCTAGGTCCCTCTGCATCCACTCAGCTCCATCCTGTATGTCTACTCTATTGCAGATCTTTACATCATCCACAAATAGGCTCACTCTACCCTCCAACCCCTCCGCTATGTCACTTATATAGATGTTGAACAGCAGGGGTCCCAGCATTGACCCCACACATTGCTAGTGACCCCAACTCTCCTGAGGGGATCCCATTTACTAACAACCTCTGTGTTCTGCCCTACAACCAGTTGTGCACCCACCTTATAACCACCCCCACAGCCCCAGTCACTTCATTTTGTGCAATAGCTTTCTGTGCGGTAATGTATTAAAAACCCTCCTGCAGGGATAAAATCTCTCTGCCAGGGCAGAGGGCAAACCCAGACAAAGGCAGGGGTCAAGCTCAAAGAGGATTCCAGCCATCTCCAGATCTTGCCTACACATTTAATCCAAGGGCCTGATTCTCGAACGGGGCTGCGTTCGGCGCAAGCTGCGGCAAACAGCAGCTTGCGCCAAAGCCCCATGCGCCAGGGACCCTGCACCAGATTCTTTTACAGGAGGGGTACTGGTGCCTAAGACCCAACACTTGTGGCAATCCCAGCCATACAACAACTGCATGGTGCACAGGAGGGTTCGCCGCAAGCCCCTTGGACCGTCGGCTGCTTGGTCCATCCAGTTAGGGACCGGCAGCGGAGGTGTGCGGAGGGCTGTGTGGTCCCCTGCTCTGTCTGGAGATGGGGGGACACTACCTGCATGGGTGGGGGGCACGGGCACCAGTGGGAAGGTTGGTGGCATTTGTCCTGGTACTAACTGGGACACCGGGATCTGGAGGGGAGCACTACCAACATACAGAGGGGCACATCGAGGATCAGGTGGGCACTCCTGCCCTGGATGCCCTAAGGGGGCACAACCTGGATGGCGGGTCCACTATGTGGCACTTGTGGGGCACGATGGGGTTGAGGAGGTGGGACACGCTGCACTAACCATAGGACAGCTCACCCAGGGGAGCGATGTCTAAGTCCCCTTACGCCAGCCCTGGCTGGTCTAAAGGGACTTAGAATTTCTCCCACTGGGTGCTGTCTGTGAATAGCAAGCTGCAGCTTGCGTCAGTGCAGTCCACCTAGTGCCATGTCGCAGGGCAGTGCAGGGCGCAGCGCTCGCGCAAGCCCTGTTTGGTGCAGGCAGCCTGTGGTTGATGCAGGTGACCTTTGTGAATTGCTTGGAGGCAGCCCTGGACGTAAGGTGCACCTTGAACCATATCTGTTTGGAGCAGGCACCTTGCGTTAGATGCAGGACTTTGAGAATCGGGGCCCCAAGTGTTTTGGAGCTGCTGTTCTTACTTCTGTGGGTGAGGCCCATAGGTGTACCTGGCCCCCTTCCCAGAAAGAGAGCAAGTCCCTGTCTGTTTCTAGCCATTACAGGCCAGTACCTGCCGTCTGCCATTGGAACATGACTCACAGTTGGGCTGTAAGGTCCAGGAAAGCAAGGCCTTCTTGGGTCTTTGATAGCAACATGGCACAGAAGTAGATTCTGGTGTGTTTTCCTGCCCAAATGAAGCAAGACATTGCCATCTACCATTTTTTAAATCTTTTTCTTGTGGCATAATGGGAACATTCTGAAAAATGTGCAGGCACTGTGGCAAATCCACCATTTACAATGTATCCATTCTATGCAAAAGCTTAAAAGTACATAAATCCAGTGCTGGTGGTCTGCCGTGAATTGCGCTGACAAGGGGCTGATGTTTGCCTTGTACAGTCTGTACAGAGTCAGTGTGAGTTTAATGCACAAATATTTGAATTCCTGGACATCACATTTGAATGGGAACCAAGTGTCCAAGCAGTTCCCTAGGGGACTGGTATGGGGCAACACCTCCACCTTCAAAGTGTTTAACCTATAGCTCGAGACAGCACTAAACTCCTTTAGTATGCAGAAAGCCTCTGATAAAGTAGTGTCTGGGTCCGGCAGGAACAACAGGACATCACCTGTGTACAAAGTCAGATGATTTTCCAACCCACCCAAAGCTACACCAGTTAGAACTGGGCTCTCTTGAGTAGCCTGTGCCAAGGGTTCAATGTATGCAGCAAACAGCAGAGGATAGGGGCACCCTTGGTGGGTCCCCTTGTCAAACTAAAAAGACTGACACATAGCCATTCAAGATCTGTGGGAAGGCATAAACTCTTTGCAGCAGGGTGATAAAATCTGCAGAGAAGCTGAGTTTGTGGAGGGTGGTAAACAGATAGGGCCAAGACACCCTATCGAATGCCTTCTCGGCATTCAGACTAGTCAGTAGGAAGGGGGTAGCCATCTTGTGAACATGATGGAGAATATGAAGTGTGCAGTGTGTGTTGTCTACAGTCTGATGGATCCACACAAAGCCCGTCTGGTTGGGGTGAAGCAGGGTTGGCAGTAGAAGGTCTAGTGTCTGGGCAAGGACTACTGTCTGGTCAAGGTGAATCAGTGTTGGCAGGAGAGGGTCTTCTCTGGGCAAGGACTACCACAAATAATTTATAATCGGTATTTTAATACCCTTTTCAGTCAGTAGGCCTGGTACTCAGTAGGGTCTTTCTGTGGTTTGGGGATAACTGAATTTGTGGCATATTGCCATGTACTGGGGATGTCCCCTCCTGCAAGGACATCATTACAGACTCTGGTAGGTTGTGGCACCAACAGCTCCTGCTGAGCTATGTAAAACTCCAGGATATATCTGACCAGTCCTTGGGCCTTCTGTGTCTGTGCTTTGTGAATGGCCTGTTCAAGCTCCTAAGCTCAAATCAGTCATACTAAGCTGTTTGCCTGTTCTTCCGTGAGGTTTGGGAGCTTTGGGGGGTAGAAAAGCTTCTGTTGCTTCTGTGTCATGGGATCCCTCTGGGAGTATAATGAGGTATAGTAGATGAAGTGCTTCTGCCATCTCATTGGTTTTCTGCAGGAGATGAGCCATTTGAGGGTGTTTCGGTTAGGCTATGGAGGCCTCGGTCTGTTGCTGTCGAACCTGGTCTGTGAGGACTCTCATGGCCCTTGGGCCTACCTCATCATATTTGTGGTGAAGAAACATTACAGCCAGCTCCAGTTTTTCTAAAGCTATTTTATCAATGTCCTTCTGAGTGCCATCAAGTTGTGACTTGACCGCACCATCTCCTGGCGTATGTGCAAGTTGCAGGAAGTGGAGGGTGTCTTGGACTCTGGCCAGCTGCTGCTGTTTCTTCTTTTCCTTTCTTGAGCAGTATTCTATAATGTGACTTCACAACACAGTTTTCATGGCATCCCAGAGAATGTTCTCCATATGTTCCCCCACTCCCAGATTATTCCTAGAAATCTCCATAATCCTGTCAGTGAGGAATTTTTTAAATTCTGCTGAACAGAGATGATACCAGTCACCAGACGCTACTGCATCTGAGGTGTCTCCTTCTCAAGCCTCAAGTACGTCAGGACTGGTGCATGATTGGCAAGTAATCTATCCCTGATCCTGTGGTCCACATCATAGTTGCACCTCCTGCTGTGTATAGCTACACAATCAATTTGGGCACAGACCAAATGTGCCAAGAAATAATGGTTATACTGTCTACTGTGAGGAAGAAGGTCCATCCACATGGTCATCCACCCATTTATGGATCTGCAAGAGGGTGGCACATGTGTTACGGGCTGCAGGCAGTTTAGGCGGGTGGGGGTTAGATGTATAAAATGCAGTGATAAAAATCAACACAACAGTGGTAAGTAGTATATCATAGAATGAAACAGCAGCAGTGAGGTTAAATATCACAATTAAATATCCATAAATAATTTATTTATATAAGCAATAATACCTAACAGGGTAGGTGGTATTGGAAATACTGGACTGCCTAGGGGCATAATGAGGCCAGACATCACATGTCTTATAGCTCCTAGAAGGTCCAGTATTGCCAATACACCATAGGAGGCTACTATAACTTAGAAATGGGCCTATGTATTTTAAAATAATTTTCATGTTAAATATCTTGAGTGTTTAATTTATTTTGTAAAAAAATAGTTTGTCTGCCTGCTGCTTTTTTTTATCTAGGGACTTTTGCCCTACTTCAGCTTCTGTAGTTGTTCCTACTGTAGTTAGTTGTCATGGTTACCCTGCCCCCAACACACAGGGCTTACAGCTAGTAAAATGCTTTTTTTTTACTGTGTTTTAATCATGTAGTCATGTTTGTAGCCCATTTTTATCTGTTTGTTAAAGTGCTGGGCTTGGGGAGATGCAGCTGTTACCTTGTGTGTGTGCAGATGCTGTTATACTGGAAGTACAGTAAGGAGGAACGGAAAGGGTTGGCAGACCACTAAGTACTTTTTTATATTAAACTAAAGTTATGGTTTGCATTTTCTATTTAATTTATTCTTTATGCTGTGAGTGCATTGTGCGAATGGGGCATCATCAGTGGCACTGTAACGGACATCGGCAGCAGGCTGAGCGGGACATCAGCAGTTTTGGCAGCAATTAGCTGGCAAAAGTAATTCTGTGGTAGGAAGTATTCTGTTTTATTTTCAATCAAGAAAGGAGTCTTATGTGGTGACTGGCATTCTGCCAAATAATTGAGTTTTGTTTGTGCCACATGAAGTCGGGTTGGGGTTGGAGGCTTTCTCGCTCACTGAACAAGAAAACAACATGGCGGTCCTTGCCATTTTAAACATTCCACTGACCCAGGACTATCTAGAATGATATGAGGCAATGGAGACTGGGAGTGGGACTAGTTATTTCCTGGTCTCTGTTGCCTCATACCAGATTGGCAGATTGTCGCTTGCAGCCAATTGAAAACAAGAATTGCATTTGCCCATTTTCTAATGGTAATTTTTGACCAGGAAAGGCACACTGAGCTGTGACAGCTCATTTCTAGGCTCATCCTGGATACATAGACCAGTCTTATTGAAAGGGTGAATATTGGCCTGGGCAAGGGGGGACTCCCATACTCCTACGATAAAAATTTCTTATAAAAAAATCTGAACAATTTTATTTCTTTTGGAAAATTAGATGTTGTCATTTCACTGAAAACAATGCATACAATCTACACAAAGTGAAAGTACCACCAAATATCATATATATATATTTATATATATATATATATATATATATATATATATATATATATATATATATATATATATATATATATATATATATATACATATATTTACACAATACCTGTGAGGATATTGTATGGCACTTATCAATGATATTTATGCTCCCTGCAGACCTAGAGTATGAAAATATTCTCACCCTAGGTCCCCATGGGCAAAAATATTCCCACCGTAGGTGCTAATTGTTGAAAGCAGGCAGCAGGAGGAACATGGTTCTGTTTCTAGAATCACCAGCTCACTCACCTGTTGACTTTAGCACAGCATTAACCTCCTGCCCCTAACAAAACCAATCTTGTTTAAATTGCTTTCTTTTCCCATTTAATCAGCTGAAATGTAATTATGTTGACAAAATTCCTCCACATACCATTCTGGTAAAATATAGGTTTAGCTAAGTGGTTTCCTTGTTTCTGCTAATGCAATAAAGCTGACCAGCACTCTCGTAACACCGACTGTCACACACATCCTCCCACCCACTCAAGAGACCTCCGCCTGGCAATGCAGTAGGCCATGTTCTCATCTAAAAAAGCCCAAAAGTCTGACTGCACTCAGGAGGATAATACAAAATACACTGGTAGCACGAAGTTAAGGCTAAGAAAAAATGTTATTCCCTCTGGCACAAACCACAATTACAGCAGCCAAAACACCTTGTGCAGCTAAACCAAAAACACCAATCACTCAAGGACTCCAACCCCAGTGCTTGGCCGAATCGCTTCATCAGGGGCAGTGACAAATGGCCCAGGGAGGCTAATTATAGTCCCTGGATAGTTATGTCATTGAATGAGGACTGCCCATTCACTCACGCTATCACCATTTGAAACATGAAAAAATTGATACAAAAAAGGCAAAGCATAATAACAAAATGAAGTATCAAAGAAACTGCAGGTTAGAAAACTGTCACAAAAGCAGTCTGTATGCAGTACTAATAAGCTCATTTTGAAACTACATGAAGTGCTTATAGTTAGCCATATAATACCACAACAGAGAGAAAATACATCAATGCCTCCATAAACATTCTGTCCCATGATCACACTATTCATTAGTGTACCTTCTCATCATGAGATGCAGGGGATCCACAGGTACAGGTATATAAAGGTGTATGGTGTCAACAGACAGAGATGAGGATGGTATCCTCGAGAGGTAAAGGTAGGCAACCTGTGAAGAAAACAGGTAAAAAAAGAGAGACAATTTAAAAATAATTAGAAAGTACATAATTCATGGTTAGACATTTAAGCCTAATAAACCTTGAAAGAAAAGTCCATTCCTGGGGTTGGGGTCAGAGTCAGATGAAGATTTTTTTCAGGTGGGATTTGTAAATAACACCATTTAGATCAAATTCCTTTAAACAGCAGTCACAGAGTGCAGTAAAAAAAAAATATATGTATATAAATAAACTGAAACTGTATCAGATGTCTATTGGTCATGCAGGAATAGTTTAAAGTCAAGGTATTCATTCAAACCCTCTGAATTGACACTTTTTAACCTACATGTCCAGAGGGTGGTATCGGGATTTTTCCTCAGAGCCATTCTCTCTGCCGTGCGGGGTCCTTCAGGGCTCAATACTGTCCCCCATGTTGTTCGCAGTGTATTTGCTGCCCCTTGGAGACATTGTAAGACAATATGGGCTGAGTTTTCATTGCTATGCTGATGATACACAGCTCTATCTGTCTTTTGCACCTGACCAGGATAGTGCGATCTCGATGTTTAACAGCTGTCTAGTGGAGATCCATGACTGGATGAAGTCCAGCTAGTTGAAATTGAATTCCGGGAAGACTGAGGTGTTGGTGGTTTATCTGGGGCACCAGATAGAGAGGCCGGTGGTGGGATTACACTCTGGGGTTTGGCTCGATGGTGTACAATTGTCTACCTCTGAACTGGTGTGAAATCTGGATGTAGTCCTTGACGATGGACTGACACTGTGTGCGCAAATGTTGGCAGTCATCAAGTCTTCCATTTACCATCTTAGAAACATCACCAGAGTTAAGCACCTTGATGCTTCCGATGATTTGCCCACGTTGATCCATGCCTTTGTGACCTCGTGCCTTGACTACTGCAACTCCCTTTATGTGGGGCTTCTGGGGGTTGATGTCCACCACTTGCAGCTGGTGCAGAATGCTGCTGCATGATTATTGACTGGGACTTCTCATTCCAGTCATATTACCCCTGTGCTGCAGAGTCTGCACTGGCTGCCTATACAGTGGCGGATCACCTTCAAGGTCAACTTCTGACATACAAAGCCCTTCATGGACAGGGACCGAGCTGCTGATTCCATACAGCCCCAGCTGGCCTTTCCGCTCATCTGACAAGGGGTTGTTAGAGGTTCCCAGGGTGCAGTTGAAGACATCTGGTGCCAGGGCTTTTATGTTCTGGCCCCAACCCTGTGGAACTCTCTACCTCGTCAGATTATAGAGTGCAGGACCATGGAGAGCTTTAAGACTGATTTAAAAACCTATTTATTCAGACTAGCTTTTAACATCAGATATTTTTGAGAATTTAAAATAAGCTGTATGTATTTATGTGAAGTGATATATTTATGTGTATTTTAACTGGAAATCTGATTTATTTATGTGACTGGTTTACATGTTTTTATGTAAAGCACTTTGATATTTTGAATTGTGCTATATAAATAAAATTATTATTATTATAACATTCCTTTTCAATAGAAGATTGACTCTGTCTCCCCCACTGTGTGGTGGTTTTACAAGTCCCAAAAGCATAAATTGTAGGGATATAGGATATGCATCATGGTGTTCAATGAAATGTTGCCCTGTGGGTGGGTGTGTGTATACCCTTCTGTTAGTGATAGACTAATGTGCTCCTGGATCCTTTCTGTGACAGGGTTGTATAGGACCCTGTTCCATTTATTATACAGAGAGAGAGTTAAAAGCAAGGATCTATTCTTCTGTCCTCTTCTATTCTGTCACTTGTCTATATCTTGTCTGACTGATTGCACTGTCAAATTTTCCTTGAGGAACCTCGGAACTGGCCACTGTAATGGTCCCACAATTTCCCTCTGGTGTTTTCTTTCATTTACCTGCTGTTTCTGTTCTTTGTTTCTCCCCTTGCTTTTCTACGGTTGAAACCAATATGTGAATCCAAATGTGAAACTGTGATCTCTTGGTTTGTAAATGTGTATAGTTTAGTTATACTGTTAAAATGAATGTACAAAGCTATGTGGGTTTATCTGGAACAAAGGGGGTTAACCATGAGGTGCATTTTGACCTCTACAAGCTTATTTGCAGAGCTATCGGCGGGAACACCTGGCTTGGCCAGAATGTCTTAATTGGCTGCATCTGTTAAGAAGACAGACTGTACAGGTCACAGGAAAGAAATTGACAAAGTTTGGTACATTGTGTGAAAACAGGAGATGTACTTTATTGAGCTCAGGATGCTGAAGTTAATTGTTATGAAAATACATTATATATAAAGAGAACAATCTTAAAACACAGGCAGGGATAGAACCTGAAAGCATGTCTGCCTTCTACAAATGGTGCACTATACAGCAAAGAAATATGCCACAAAAGGGAAAAGAAGAGATGCAGTGACAGGAGCAGCAGAGAAAAGAAGAGATACAGCAATAGCTTGATGCCTTGCAAGCTGTCGAAGCTTGAGGATCTGGTACAGATCCAGCAGATCAACAAAACACAAACAACTAAAAATACATTAAACTTACAAAGTTGTGTCTCTTAGGTGATATTGAAGCATACCTGACAACTTTTGAAAGGGTTGCCAGAGCCTGCCTATAGCCAAAACAACAATGGGCAATCAGGCTAGTACCTTATCTGACAGGTAAAGCCCTACTTGCCAACAGCAATATGGACACTGTGCAGTTAGAAAACTATGACCTAGTGAAACGAGAAATCCTTGAAAGATATGACATCTCAGGAGAGACCTGCAGGCAGAGATTCCAATCCCTGAAGTTCCACTCAGTTAACAATCCTTGAGAAACCTGCACACGACTCAGAGAATGCCTTATTAAATGACTCCAACCAGAGGGCACTACAGTCCCACAGATCATTGACATATTTGCAATGGAACAATTCATCAACATCTTCCTCACTGAAGTGCAGCTCTGGGTAAATGAACACTGATCTGAAAGTGAGGGAAAGGCTGTTTCTTTAGCTGAGGACTATTAGATAGCCAGACAGACAAAGTCAAAGCCAAGAAATGGCAAGACCCTCTTTTTCCCAATTTAAGTTCCGATTGGAAAAGCCACCTTGAACACCTACAAGCAGTTATCCAATCTGTCATAAATTCAGGTCTGAATGTTAATCCTATCAAGTGTGCATTCAGCATGCAGGAAGCCAGATATGTGGGTAAGATTTTGGAAAAAGGAGATGTAAAGCCGGAGATTACCAAGATAGACACTGTCACAAACAGTCCTGTCCCTAAAACAAAGAAACAGGTCAGGTTATTTTAGAGCTGGCTGGTTACTACCAGAGATTTGTTCTCAAGTTTGTCCAGTTAGCTACTCCTCTCACTGAATTTATGAGAAAATGGTACCTGAATAATGTAAAATGGTCCACAGAGTGTGATGAGACTTTTTGGGCCATCAAGGCTGATTTATGTTCAGCCCCTGTTTTAAGAAGTCCAAACTTTGAGAGACAATTTCTGTTTCAGACAGATGCAACAGATGTACAGTAACCCTTGAGCAGTCCTGAGTGAGAATATTCAGTAGATGGGAAGGAACATCCTATTCTGTATATTAATAGTAAACTGCACTGCAGAGAGACAAAGTTCTCCACTATTAAGAAAGAATACCTTGCTGCAAAATGGGCAGTGGAATCCTTTACATTTTGTTTGCTAGGAGCATACTTTGTACTTGTATCAGTTCCTAATCATCTCTACTGGCTTAATCAAATGAAGACTAAAAATCCCAGAATCACCAGGTGGTACCTAGCACTACAGCAATTTAAATTCAAAGTGCTGCGGTAGAGAGATGCACTCAAGTCCCTTCATGGAGATTAGGGTACTGGAAGAATTAGGAAAGCTGTGGATGGATAAGGCGATGGGGTCGGATGGGATTCACCCGAGGGTACTCAAAGAATTAAAACAGGAATTGGCAACACCCCTCATGAGGCCATTTAACTTGTCACTGCACAAGGGAAGGGTTCCTGGGGACTGGAAAAAGGCTGAGGTAGTACCCCTACATAAAGGGGGAAGGAGGAGCTGGGAAATTACCACCTGGTTAGCCTTACCTCCGTAGTCAGTAAGCTAATGGAGGCACTTATTAAGGAAAGGCTGATTAAATATCTAGAGGGGTAGTGCCTCCTTAATGACAATCAGCATGGATTCATGGGTGGCAGGTCTTGTCAAACCAACCTGATTGAATTATTTGACAGAGTGACGGAGATATGGGACCAGGGCTTGGCAGTGTATGTGGCCCATCTGGACTCCAGGAAGGCATTTGACACTGTCCCCCACAGGAGACTGATAGGCAAGGTAGACAGCTTGGGAGTGGGGAATAAGCTCATGAGTTGGGTAGGGTATTGGTTGGAAGGGAGGACACAAAGGGTTGTAGTGAATGGGGTGCACTCGAAGGAAGAAAAGGTGATGAGTGAGGTTCCCCAAAGGTCTGTGCTGGGACCCATACTTTTCAACATATACATTGGAGACATCACAGGGGGTCTACGGGGAAAGGTGCATCTGTTTGCGGATGACATGAAGATATGTAGCAACAGGGTTGATACGACGGAAGGGGGGGTGGAGGATATGAGGGAGGATTTGGCCAGGCTGGAGGAGTGGTTTGGTAGGTGGCAGTTATGGTTCAACACAAAAAAATGCGGAATTATGCACAAAGGGTGTAGTAACCTGAAGGCAGAATACCAGCTTGGGGAAGGGGAGAGCTGGAACAGACAGAGCAGGAAAGAGACCTGTGGATAACCATTTCAGACAATCTGGAAGTCCAGAATCAATGTGACAAAGCAGCAGGAAAGGCACTAAGAATGCTGTGATGCATAGGTAAAGATTTCACAAGCAGGAGGAGGGAGGTGATCCTGCCACTATACAAAACCATGGTCATACCACATATGGAATATGGGGTCCTGTTCTGGAGGCCATACCTGCAAGGGGACAAGGACAGACTGGAGAGGGTCCAGAGAAAGGCAACCAAAATGGTGTGGGGGCTGCAGTGGAGATCGTGTAAAGAGAGACTGGGAGAGCTGGACCTATACACACTGGAGGAGAGGAGGGGGAGGGGGATATGGTGGAGGCATTCAAATACTTGAAGGGCATAAACAGAGTGAGAGTCGACAGCATCTTCAAACTGAATAAGAACAATTCCACTAAGGGGCATACCTACAAACTGGAGGGGGCATATTCAGAGGGGGCATCAGTGGGAGGTTCTTTACCGAGAGGGTGGTATAGCCATGGAACAGGCTGCCGGAATGGGTGGTGGGGGTTGACACAGTGGATAATTTTATAAGAGCCTGGGACACGGACATGGGCTTAGCGGGCAGAGGGCAAGCTGGTAAGGGAGGGAGGGGGTCTTCCTGGGGGGGTTACGGGCAGACTAAATGGGATGATAGGTCCTTTTCTGTTGGCATATTTCTATGATTCTGTGATCCTTAGGTTGCCACCGGTGTGGGTGAAAAAGGATTTTATGTGATGAGGGCAAAATTATAAGAGTGAACCCGGATTCGAGAAACTATTTGGGCTAAACCCGAAATGGTGACTTTTTTTCTTGCAGGGGCTCTGCCCCTGCACCCCTTTACTAATATAACAAACTCTGTCCAATGCTTTGTGAATAGAGCCAATCTGTTCAAACAGAGACACAGTATTATTACTGACAGTGGGATAAAAGTCATATTTGCCGCCAAACAGGGACCTCCTGATCTCTTTAAAGGTTTTCAGTTCCTCGTTCACTAGGGGGTCCAGATTGCCCTCCAGTGCATTACCTTCATTATTGAAATCTAATAAAGCAGTCAGATTATGTGTTTCCCTACTATTTTCCATACCATGTTTAATTGTCTCTGTATCACCAGTTTCATTCCCCTGTTAGTCCATTGAATTTACAATGGTTAACAGGTAATCCAGGGCCTCAGGCTCTGCGACTGTAAATTTTGTACCTATGCCATGGTGTATCGAATTTATGATTCAGACAGATCTGTTCACATTTTTTAGGAAGATAAAGCTTAATCTTGATTTTGCAAAGCAATCAAGGGATTTAAGTAAAATCAGCATTATGGGGTTTATGAATGTTGATACAGTTGCCGAGCCTGTGGACCTGGATTATCTGTTAACCGTTGTAAATTCCTTCTGCTATCTACAACCAATACTCCAATTGCAATCTCTCTAAACTCAACTCTACCCACAACAACATCTGTAGGTGTGTCTCTCTGACCCCTTGCAATACTCACCACTGCTCCCTATATTAGACTCTTGGCTGGCTCTCCCCACAAGCCTGCCGTGATTACCTTTTGGGTACCCTTGTTGAAAAATTCCTCCATGATAAGGAGAACTCCCCTCTAGCAACCCTCCACAATGTTAAACCTGGCACATGTAACTTCAGGTCCGCTTCATAACTTCTCCTTGATCATCCTCAGGTTGTCACCACCATGGGTTAAAAAGCCATCTCCATTGCCGCCCTTAGGCTCTGGAATGGGTTGCCTACCTCCCTCCCACCCGTTAGGCACTACCTCCTTCTTCAAAACACACTTTAAATGTACAATTTTAACCCCCTCTGCCTGTAAGTGTTCCGCCTGAATTGGGGTTGAGGGAACTTCTTGAGTACGTCCTCTAATATACCACTGAACATTTCATAGTATTCTGTGTTATTTGAACTCATGTATTGCAACTAATGTGCACTTTGTTGTTACCTACTGCCAGGAGTCACCATCCTAACCTGTTATGTTGCTAATGTTCTTGAACTGCTAATCCTGCATCTTATCCTTTGTTTAGTTTGCACCTCTGACTGAGTGCCCAGACTATAACTGTATCATATTGCACTGCTATATGTGTGGCTGTATTGCTCCAATCTGTACTACCTGCCATGTATTGTTCTTTTACTGTGCTCCATGTGCCATCTTGATGGCTCAGGTTGTGCCTGGAAATGGTCCCTGGGGCCAGTGTACTCAGTCTCTTATCAAATCAATCAATCAATCAATCAATACTTCCAGCTATAGGTGAGTCGAATACCTAATTTTAAAGAGCTTTTTGTGGACTTTCAAATTATACCAGCCACCGTACATGAATATTTCTCTTTAAATTGCCGTTGAACCAGTGAATGATTTGACACTACTGGAATTTAAACGAGCACGTGTACGGTTTGGCCAGATGCCGGAAAATCAATCAGTTTGGATTTCTTTTCTCTTCTAGCATTTTATTACAGATCCCATATACTACTGTCCCTATAAACTGCTTCTCTGGTATGCTCACTCCCAGTGTTTGAAAACCACCTAGCACTGAGGTTCTGACATTGTATGTGGGTAACATTACGACCGTGGTACACTGATGAGTCCCAAGGAGGATGAAATACCTGTTTGTACTTTGTAATTTTCAATCCGCACTTGATCAGCTGTACAAGCCTTTTTAAAACACACTGTCTGCTCTGGTCACGCATTGTCAGCCTGGCTTGTACAAGGATTTGTATATTCATGGTGGCTTGCTCTGGGAATGAGGCTTGAGAGTATGTGAATGATTTGCAGGAATGCATGACAACCAGCTGGGATATTTCTTCTGTCCTTGCATTCAAGTTACGGATCCCATATACTGCTTTCCCTGCAAACTGTCTCTCAGGTATGCTCCCTTCTATTGTTCTAAATGGACAGCACTGGTGTTCAGACATTGTATCTGGTCGTGACTATGCCTACAGTATGCTTAGGAGTCCCAAAGAGGACAAAACACTTGACTGTACTTTGTCATTCTTTGCCTACATGATCAGATGTCCAAGGCTGCTGAAACGGTGATGTCTTTTGCAGAAGCTTTGTCAGCCTGATTTACCGAAGGATTTGTATACCCAGGATGCCTTGCTCTGGAAATGAGTCTTGAGGGTATATGTACAGTACGGCTTTGAGAGAGGCACACAAAACAAACTATTTGACTTTATTGAGATTTGATCACATTAAACCCTTATTTATGTACTTCTCACTGATCTGATGTTTAAAGTTACTTAGAAATTCTTAAGGCTCAGTTATAAACACTGAAATCTGAAGTTGAGAAGCAAGCTTTAAATTACATAAATAATAGATTTATGTAAGAATATCCATTTAACCATTCTGTTCTCATAATAAACCATCTCTGTGGTGTATGGCAAGGGACATAAATTTAGTTTTATGAATAGTCTTTTCTGCATACTACATCCCAAAGCACTTTGCCCTGAAGAACTTTCCCAATCCCAAATAAGACAGTATACTCAGATTATAAGTTTTGTGGCAGAAAAGGCCAATTTACTTGACATTATATATAAGCATACAAAATAGAATAATCCACACATCATGCATAAAACAGAGTATATATATATATATATATATATATATATATATAAAACAATAATCATATTACAAAAATTCAGACTATAACCGTATCAAATACTAGAGTATTCCCTAGGGGCAGCAGATGCATTCAGCAGAAAGGTACCAAAAGCCAGCCCAAGGCCAAAGAAACCTGGCAGACCCCCACCGGGCTGGTCAGTCCCTTACTGAGCCTGGCTTGATAGAACAGCCACCGCTAGACTCCGGCCATGCAGTATGGCTCTCATTGGGCCCCACCGCCTGGTCGTTGCCCACCCCGGTTTGGCTCCACCCCACGTGTTGTGATCTTCGTTGGAGTAAGCCCTCACTGGGCCACTCCTAACCACAGAAATAACACCTTATTAAGTCTGAGTGCCGAAGTGTCTGCCACCCACTAGCCATCCTGGCCAGTCTCTGCCCGAAAACCAAGGGAGGGTGGGAGGGATTTTGAGTGTTACCTCAGGGATGTACACACAGCAAGAGGAAGTTTCCTCTGTTGTCTGGACTTTTAGCAGCCTGACCTGTGCCCCACACTTCTCTGGGTGCTCTGACCCCTGTCCAGTTGGGGCAAAGGCCATTGGCCACCACTGTCCCATAGTAGCACCTTGGGAGGAGGTGGCCAGGGATTGGTTATCAGGTCTCAGGGCAAGAGACCTCCTGGAGATGTCTGTGAGGGGCCATGCCCTGAAGAACCTTCCCAATCCCAAATAAGGCACAGCACACTCAGATTATAAGTTTTGTGGCAGAAAAGGCTTATTTATTCAACATTATATATAAGCATACAAAATAGAATAATCTACACATCATGCATAATATAGAGTCTATATAACAATAATCATATTACAAAAATTCTGACTATAACTGTATCAGATACTAGAGTATTCCCTAGGGGCAGCAGATGCAGTCAGCAGAAAGGTACCAAAAGCCAGCCCAAGGCCAAAGGAATCTGGCAGACCCCCCACCGGGCTGGTCAGTCCCTTGACGAGCCTGGCTTGATGGAACAGCCACCGCTAGGCTCCAGCTGTGCGGTGTGGCCCTCATTGGGCCCCACCGCCTGGTCGTTGCCTACCGTGGTTCCACTCCACCCCACCTGTTGTGATCTTCATCAGAGTAAGCCCTAAGCGGGCCACCCCTAACCACAGAAATAACACCTTTTTAAGTCTGAGTGCCAAAGTGTCCGCCACAAGATGCGTATGCAATATGCATCTCCCACAAATGCCCCCAGGTGAATACTCTAGAGCCATTCCTTTAATACATTCTGGATGCTATTATTAAAGATTGCCTGCCCCACTTCTGACAGGTGTACACCATCTACATCAAAGAAAGCCTCATAATCCGGATAAATGTCCTGGTGTCGAATTACCCTAATTCATTTACTGTAGCAGAAATGAGAAATCTCTCGGTTGGCTTCCTTTTGTACTTTCCACAGCGGTCTGGCCGCCACTCTCATCCTCCACACCCTCCTAGGTATTATCCTAGACCATGCCAGTCTAGTGGTGGGCATGTGCTGGAGAATCTAGTACAAATCCGACATAACACCCTGCATGACATCGATGGAGGACAGGCATCCCAGATCATGCCCCCCCGAAATGTATCACCAAGCCCTGCAGTGAGCTGACAACCAATCCCAAGTTTTTTTATAGTGGGCATCAGGTTGGCCCACTTCATGCCCCCTATTCCACACCACTGGACTGTATCCTTGTCTGCAGGAATACCAAACTGATCCCCTTGACCTTGATGTGCCACCCAAGCTTGTGCCCTCTCTACAAAGGAATGGCCCATCAGATAAAATATTTTGGGTAGGGGTGGGGCACCTGTAGGAGAAATCAAAGCATTAACAATGGGCAGGAGTCATGCCTATTGCTGCAACTATTTGCGCTTGCTGTGGCCGCACATTCCTTCTGTATACCCTGGAGTACCATCTGCCAATGATATTCTGTTATCCATACAGCTCAGCCGAGAGGCCTCTGTAGCAGCCCCAATCCGAAATGAATGTGTACTGAAAAACAGGAGTTCCTTGCCCATGGCAATAATTCCCTTAAGTATAACTGCAGCAAACTGGTATCTAGTGACTGGCTTCCCATTAGTGTGGACAAAGAAAGCCCCCTGAGCTCCTCTGCTTCTCCGGTCCATGTACTCTACCACCATGCCCCAGGGGCAGAAACCCAGCCCTTCAGCCCTGTATAGCTTGATAACCCTTGTGGACCCTAGCTGTGCAGTTTTGGAGTGGCACAAGAGTAACTCTAATCTGTTGTGTTTGACCATCACATCCCCCATTGTAAGTTATGTCCCCTTGATAGGCTGCCATTTTCCACCAGCTACGATACCCTGAAAGCCCCAAAGAATGCAGACGCAAACAGGGCCTTGAACAGTGTTGTCTCGTCCCCAGACCAACAAATGTGCGGTAAGACCTCCATTAGCTCCCTTAACAAGCCACTGTGTGTAGGATTCCTTTGGTCCTGTCTGTGGCCCTGTATCCTTGCCCAGGCCTCGACCATCTTTCTGATGATGAATGTTCCCAGTACATCTTGGAGGCAATGCATCTTAGCGATGAAGGCCAAGCCGGATAAGTGACTACGTATGCAGGATGGTGCCCTGCCTTCATCTATCATGTGGTGCACAAACTGTTGAATAAGCGGTGGGTGTTTTAGTGCACCATAACCCTTGGCCCCGACCCCACAGAAACCCCAAAAGGCTTTTAGGTGTGCCCCATACTTATGCCAAGTTGCCGGGGCCAGAGCGTGTTGCACCAAATCGGTCATTCTTGCATTGCTATTTGCCAGAGAAATGTCGGCACCTGGGCCGATGAGCTCTCTGCTTTTGAGGCCATCTTCCTGAAGTGCTGGAATTGCAAACGAGACAGAGCATCTGCAATTACATTCCCTTCCCTGGGCACATGTTTAGCTCTGAACAGGATACTGAGCTGTAGCACCTGAGGACAAATATCCTCAAGAGCCTCATGACTTCCTTGGAATTGGAGGACTGAGCATTGATTATGGGGATCACCCCTTCGTTATCAGACCGGAAGAGTACCTTCTTGTCTTTCAGTCTGTCCCCCCATAGAAACACGGCTGCCACAATGGGGATGAATTCCAACAAAGTGATATTCTTGAGCAGGGCTGCCTCTCTCCAGCTGTCATCCCATGGACTCGCAAACCAGGAGCCTTGGAAATAAGCCCCGTATCCAATGCTTCCGGCTGCATCCATGACCATTTGGCAGTCTTGACTGAATGGGGACCCAGCCCGCCAGACTGATATCCCATTAAAGTGTCATAGGAAAATGTCCCAGACCACCAGATCTGATCTAACTTCATCTGTCACCCAGATGTGATGGTGCAGAAGGAGAGCAGTCCTAGTTGCCCATGCTAACCACTACGACCTTATAGGTGAAGTTCAGGTGGCCAATGAGTGACTGTAGGGTTTAAAAAGTGGCCTTGTTTGCTGCTTTTACTTCTCCCACTAACTGACTGAGCCTCCCCATCTTCTCACCAGAGAGCCGTTACACCATCTCCACAGAATCCAACTCAATTCCCAGGTAGGTAAGTTGGGTTACCGGTAGCCTTGATCTTCTCATGTGCCAAGGGCATGCCGAACCGAACCATCAGCTCTGAGAAGGAGTGGTGCATGACCTCGCATAGATCTGAGCCTGGTGAGTTGATGAAGAGGAAGTCATCCAGGTAGTGCGTTATCTTGCTGGATCCACAGTGCTGCTTGGCCATTCACTCCAGGAATCTGCTGAATGTCTCGAACGCTGCACAGGAGACTGAGCAGCCCATGGGCAAGCCATGTGGTAGTAAAATTCACCATTGAATGAGAAACCCAGCAGATCATGGTCCAATGGACTGACAGGCAGCAGACGGAAAGCCAACTTTATGTCACTCTTTGCCAAGAGGGCCCCTTTGCCGGCCTGTAGAGTGAGCCAGACCGCTGTGTCAAAAGACACATAAGACACCGCACTGTCATCTGAGCTGATGAAATCATTAACTGAAGAACCCTTGGGATAGGAAAGGTGGTGTATCATCCTGTACTCTCCTGGTGTCTTCTTTAGTATCACACCCAGTGGAGAGATCCACAAGTGGTCGAGTGGCAGTTCTGGGAAAGGGACGGCCACCCTACTCTCCTCCACCTGTTTGGTGATCTTGGATGCCACAACAATTATCAGTGCGATTGTGGACCTAAGACAGTGCCGTGGTAGCCACCTGTAGTTCCTGGTAAGGGATGTGCAAACCATTGGAGAAACCTTCTAAGAGATACAGTGCATCTGTCCTACAGGGGTAGCGGTGTAGCCAGGGGTGAATGTTCTCAATTCTTATGGGAACATCGCCAGCCTTCTTGGTGGGTCTGTCCCACTGCTTTCCACCCGATTGTGAACTGTCCCCGTTCCTGAAATTACCTGCGCCTTGGCAGGCACTGGCTTTGTGTCCCCCCCCCCCAAGTACTGCATTCATGCCTGAACTTGCAGAAGTCTCGAAAACATTTCCAAGTATTGAATTGTCTGCTGGTCCCAGCCCCTTTTTGGCCACTTCATGGGGCTTTGGGATCCATGTGCCCACTGGCCGTGTATGCCACGCTGGCGGGCTTGGCCCTTGTCATATGCCAGAACCATAGGTCATGATCTATCCTATCCCACCGCATGTCTGGGGATCTGACAAAGCACATGCTAAATAGCTCGTTGTACCTTAACCATGCATTACCCTCATATGCCAAATGTGCTGTTTTGATGTTGTCCCTATATTTGAGCATTTGGCTGATCTTATGTGGAAACTTCCCGCAGTAAATCGACATAAAAATATCAAATGCTGCTGACCAGTTGTCAAATGTGTGGAGCACTTTTGGTCTCTTTAACTTCTCTAATTTAACCTTGTCCTTGTTCCCAGGGTCGGGGAGTTCCCTGTGCAGGAGCTCAAATATTTCTATGTATTCCCCTGTCCAAATCATGTCTCTGAATGCCAGCATCAAGTGGGTGTCCATGGGGTCATCTGCCCCCACATATGCCCAGTGCTCACTGGGCTGAGCAGTAGCTGCGTTAGCAGTGCATGCTGTTGCCACCACAGGGGCCCCTCCTAGCCCAGTGGAAAGAGGTTGGCTAGCCCCGAGAGCCATCTGCTCAGCCTGTAGTGTGGACAGTCCCCACACCTGACTGACCCCCTGGTCAGTGAGCCCTGAGGCGGGGTTCAGATGTGTGTTGCCCATGCCAGCCCCTACCGATGTTGTGGAGTCTGTCTGGACGTGCTGTCCCCCTACCTCTTCCTGTGCCCACTGTACCCTGACAGCTCCGTGAGTGGGTGGAGGTAGTTTGGAAACTGCTACTTTATTCACTATGCTACCCCCTCCAAAAAACTGCTGACCTCCCCAGGTCGGCCAGGGCCACCCCTACTCCATTTGTGGTAGGACACACCCTGGTCCCCCTGGCCCCTGCGCTGCAGAAACTGCGCCTCTGAGTGCCCCCCCGAGAAGCACTGCGGAAACCAGGAAAGTGGCATTGGCCACCAGCCCTGTGGCAAGTTGCTGCCTGACCCCAATACTGGACCCGGAGCCCCACAGCTCGGAGGTATGACTTCCTCTGCACACCCCCCAGACCTGGGGTATTGAACCTGTGGAAACTTCTCACCATTCTTAAGGCATGTCCGATGCGGAGTCTCCCCACCGTGGCACAGAGTGCCCGGCCACTGTCAACACCAGGCTTAGCCCCAGTTGACCTCCTTCTCTAGGGAGGCCTGGATGCTTCCCCCAGCTAAGTGGCCCTGGCTCCCGACTTACCACTGGGTTGCCTATTATCCACCTGAGCGGTGCTATACTCATCCCCTGCATCCTTAGGGTGCTCTGTGGACACCTCCCTTGTGACTCCTGTGGCTCCCCCATCTTCCAAGCGGCCTTGGCAGGGCTCCATGTTGATGGCGTCTTTCCCTGGCATGGCCACCTCTTGCCTTGGGACCACTGCTATCCTCTTCTGGCCTGCTTCAGCTAAAGCCTCCACTATCTTTGCCGTGGGTCTCCTAGTGTGCCTGACTGGGCGTGATGTGCTAGGTCCACCGTCCAACTGACCTGGAGCCTCCTGCAATGCCACTTACAGACAGTTGGGGCCCCCCAGCTCCATCAGCTGCTGCAGCGTCTCCTTAAACTGTGGGGTGGCAATATCCTGGGAACCGGGGCTTGAGGAGGCGAGGGACCCCCGCTCCTCTGCACCTCAGGCCTGTCACCTGAACTCAGAATGCTTGTGGTATGCCGGTGTGACTACTGTCGAAAATCTGCAAGGCAAAAAACAGCTGTTGAGCCAGTCCCCTCTGTACCCTGTAATATTCCATTGAAATCAAGATTTTGTTCATTTTATACAGCTGTGTCATGTGTATAATTGGCAGATAACTTGGGCACACACATTCTTTATTTTCATAAATATGTGTCTCTTTAGTCTTATTGAAGAAGCTAGACTTGATGCAGTTTTAGATGAGTAATAGCATTACAGTATAACCCCGATTATCCGAATGCCACGGGAGGCATGACATTTATTTGGATAATTGGGGGTCCGGAAAAACAGGAAACATGAAATTTCCATTGCTGCTTCAATACTCGATGTAACAGACAGACAATGAGAGCATGTTTTCAGTTAGTAACGTAAAATGCTAATCACACTGAAATAAACACACAGTTGTGCTACATGTAACATGTAATGGAGTAAATATTGTGAATAAATTAATCAATAAAAGCGTCTACAGTACATAGTGCTTTGTTTGAGGCAGAGACTGAAGTGCATATCTCGTACTGGCAATGAGTCCTCTGCTGTACTCCTTGCTTTCCCCGTTTCTCTCTTTGCTGTTGCATCAATATAGAAAGTAGACTGCATAAAAGTCAAAGTTTACCTTTTCCTTGTGAGCGGCACCCCTTCTGTGTAGGATGGCTGTGGTACAGAGCAATGCTATGAGGCAATGAGTCCTCTGCTGTACTCCCTGCTTTCCCCGTTTCTCTCTTACCTGCTGGGCAGTTCCCCACTGCTAAACTCCAGAACTTCAAACACTTCAAATGCATTTCATTATGGAAAGCCAGTGCCACAATCTTCTCCGTGTCCATGTGCCCGTTGATAATGAGCAGGTATGTAACCAGAGATCTGCATAGGTCTGAAGTGAGTGATAAAGGTGCCGATAAAGGAAAGGGGTAAGTGTGCTACTTGGCAAACTAACTGCACGGTGGAACATAGGATCCTCCAGTAAAATTAAATGACTTTAAGTGCAGCAAGAGCACCACTTTATTAGGTCTGCTTTCGGACACTTTTCCCTACAGACACAGTAGAACACCAATTATCTCGGGGGATATGGGACAGTTTAAATTAATCCAGAGATTCGGCTAACCGAGTTTCTGATAATCAGGATTATATCGTATTTTGGTTTTTGGCAAGGGAATGAGAAAGTTTGTTAATCAAAATGGTGATGCCATCTGTTACAAGGCAATGATGTATCTGCTCAGTCAAGGGATCCAAAGGCCTGTAGGTCATCACTCACACTGTACAGCTGAGTAAGAGTGAATGAAAGAAACATCATGGCAGCCTGAGCCAGCCCTGTCAGCCTCGCCCCTTCTGACCTCTTTGGGTGATTACTGATTACTGATCCGGAGTCAGCAGCAGGGACTGTGGGGTGTCTGATAACTAATAAAAAACTAATAAAACCTTCTTACTAAGCTTCAAGGCATTGGGCTTGATACCCAGGCCCTAAACTGGTTCAGGAGCTACCTCTCAGGCTGCTCCCAGAGGGTCATTTGGAAGGAAGAGCTTTCCTCCCCTTTACCCATCAAGGAGGGTGTGCCTCAGGGCTCAATTCTTGGCCCCCTCCTGTTCTCTCTCTTCACAAATGACCTAAACCAGCACTGTGGGGAGAGCTCAGTAGTTCAATACGCAGACGATACTGTCATCTTACGAGCCAGGTCCACACCACATGATCTGGGCCCTGTCCTACGAAGGGACCTAAACACACTCGAGGCCTGGCTCACATCAAACAGAATGATCCTCAATCCAGCAAAAACAAAAGCCATGCTGTTTGGTCCTAGATCCCTTGGCAAGGATCAGACCAATTCCCTAAAACTTACTGCCCTTGGGGATAAATGAATAGACATAGTTGACAACATAAAATGCCTAGGGCTAACTATTGACCAGGGTCTCACCTTTAAGCCCCACATTGACCTGGTAACAAAGTCTATCCACATCAAACTTGGCACCATGTACAGGCTAAAAAAACAACTTATCCCAGATGCTAGACAAGCAGCCGCCTCCAGTGTCCTCCTACCCACATTGACCTATGCTGCCCCGGTAATCCAGGGCATGGCAAAGGGCGAGGTTAGCAGGCTTCAGGTCCTGTACAACAAGGTTGCGAGGTTTGCGACAATGTGTCAAGTCAACCAAGAAGCCACCCCTGCATCTCACTAGCCCAGCTGCAATGGCCTTCTTTCGAGGCTCGTCTACGGTATCCCCTGCTCTGCCATGTGTACAAATTGCAGAGCCCGGCAGCCCCACCAAGCCTGACAGGAATAATCATGGCTAAGCCGAACCCTTGAATGCTCAGGACCTTGGGTCAGTCCCTACTGGCAATACTCAGAATCAAGACTCACAAGGGAGGCAATTCCTTCGCTCTCACAGCCCCTAAACTGTGGAACACTCTCCCACCTCTAGTACAGGAAACTCCCTTGTTACCAATCTTTCGCACTAGGCTTAAGTCCCATTTACTTGGGACAAGCTCATGCCACTGTGAGGGTATAGGATAATCACCCCCGATCCTAATCACAACACCCATCCCCGCCTCTCTTCTCGCCTTAACCTACATTAAATCATGCCTTAAATCCTTAAATCTTTAAAGTGTTGCACTTATGGTCTACAATTTGAATAATTGCCTGTACTGTTATCCTCATTATCTTGTCTACTTCTTGTAACCATGTATCACCTGACTGTATGTATTGTATTGCTTCTGGATCACCTGATTGTATGTATTGTATTGCTTCTGTTCCCCGGGTCGCCCCTGAAAAAGGGACCTTCGTGGGCCCAGTGGGCCAACCCGGTCATCAAAATTCAATCAATAAATAAATAAATAAATAATATAGGTGTCTGGCCTAGCCTTTAAAAGAAAACAACTACTTCCTTCCTTGTCCCTCCTGTCATATGATAATAAAGCAGTACCAGGTCTATTAGTTTAACTAGAAGACCTGGTACTGCTTTATTAATACAGGATGGGATGAGTTGGACTGAGGGACAAGGACATATTTTCTTTGAAAAAGAATGAGATTGCAGCAAATTCTGGGGTAACTGGTAAAACTAGTAGCCCACATGATCACCTGGATCTGATCAGGGTGATACTGCTTTATTAATACTACAGGACAGCCGGAGCCCAAAGGATTTATTTTTAAAAAGGTAGCATCAGCCACTACTGCCAGCCAGCTAGCTCTGCTGCTAGCCAGAACAGACACCTATATTATTTATCAGACACCCCACAGTCCCTGTCACTGACTCCTGATCAGTGATCACCAGAGAGGTCAGGAGAGGGGGTGAGGCTGGCAGGGCTGCCTGCCATGACTTTTCTTTCATCGACTCACTCACTCAGCTGTACAATGTGAGTGATGACCTACAGGCTCTTGGATCCCTTGACTGAGCAGATACAAAGCGTGTGTGTGTGTGTGTGTGTGTGTGTGTGTGTGTGTGTAAGACAGCAGGGAAGTAAGTGTAGTAATGACCCAGCCCCCAAACAGGAGCCAATGAAGCAGGGATGAGGGTACATTTCTGGCCTCAGTACTCACATTCTTTCATCATCATCAGCTGAGCCAGGAAATTGGAAGGGAGCATATCTAGAGGACCAGACAGCCACTTCTCTGACACCCCCCAACAACAATCAAGGGGGGGCACTTTTTCTGTTCTGATGGTTTGATCACCTCTGTCCCCTGCCCCAGCAAGGACATAGGGGACAGACAGCACCCCTTCTGGCAGTGGTATAGCAATGACTATGGCTGGTGCAGCTTCCTGCCATGACTCTAACTCCCGGTCTGGGTGGGAGCAAGGGCTGTAGACTGGAGGTGCTTTTCTTAGCTATTTAAAGAAAAGCTTGAAGGAGACCAGAGAACAGAACTATTCCCCGCAGCAAACTTAGAAGGCCTGATTGGGACAAGACAAAGCAGCTGCTCCTGCGGTAAAGGCCAAATTAGGGCCAGGCTCTAGAGCCACTCCCACAGGCAGTGGGGGGCCCACAGGGAATGGAGTGGTGGGGCCTGACAGGGGGCCGCACTGGGGCCCAGAATGGATAAGGCAGTCTCTTTATATAAGAATATGAATAGGAACATTTTGCTTCTTTTTTCATACTGTTTGAAGACCCCAAAAGTATAAAATGTACCAAACCAGTTTTTGTGTGGGGCTTCAGGTTAACCACTTGAACACATGGATCAGTAGTAGCAGTGTGTGTGTTTCTCACACTGATTATACCACAGTGGACACTAGAAGGGATATTGCCTGGGTCTCCATGTAGCTGAAACAAAATCACAGTTTTTCTGTCTATAGTTAACAGTGTGGTCCCATGGTTAAGGCACTGAACTGTGAACAGTACAAGGCCCAAGGCTCAAATCCCACCACAGCCACTGGCTCACGGTATGACCTTGAGCAGGTCACCTTACCTCCCTGTGGTTCAGTCCACTCAGCTGTACAGTTAGGCAGAAGTAGGGTCCCACTGAAAACAAGATGTTGCATCTCACATGGGCTGTCGGGGGCCAACAAATTTGCACAAAGAACAAACAAACCTGAGTCGAGTATTACATCTGAGTACAGCAATTCCAGACAGGACCTGGCACATGTTTATACAGTGCTCAGCCATGCAGTCTGAAGCTGAACTAGGCAGGTGGTGGCTGGAGAATCATTGGTTTACCCTTCAATAACCCTTAACACAACCTTGGAGGCAGCCCAAGGCATACAAATTCTGTAACAGGTCTTCATCACAAGAGCAGGGTTAAAGTTTGAGAGCTGGTGCAGACAGAGAGAGAGAGAGACAGACAGAGAAACAGAGAGAGAGTACTATTTGTGCTATGCCTGGCTCTAAAACCAGATTGGAATGGCTTATAGATGTCAAAAGCTGTGAGGTGTGCTTTGAGCTGCAGAGCCACAACTTTCTCAACAACCTTTCCTAAAAATGGGAGGTTGGAGATAGGTCTATAATTTGCCAGGTTATCAGGGCTTGAGCAATGGTTTCTTCAGAAGAGGCTTCACCAACGCCACCTTCAAGGCACGAGGGAAGCACCACTCTGAGAGTGAGCACCGGACTATCCTGGTGAACACTAGACCAGTGACCTTAACCCCTCCCACTAGCAGACGAGTCGGGCCTGGGTCCAGTTCACAACATGTGGGATGCAGTTTCAAAATCACCCCAACGAACTCGGCCACCCCAAACGGCTGAAACTCCCTCCAGGCAATGGAAGTGCCTGTGCTCGGACCAGCCCAACCACTGTGGGGTAAATTCTGTCCCACTGGGAAGATCCCAGCCCGAATAGAGGATACCCTGTCTGAGAAGAACAGAGCAAACTCTTCGCACAATGTGGCTGAAAATGCTCTTTTTGGCTGTAGACAGGTTGGATGCAGCAACCTGTCCACAGTCCAAAATAGCTGAACTGGTCTGTTCCTCCCAGCAACAGTCTCCCTGGACAGAAATTTTGCCTTCTTATGGTTGATTGCCCCGATAATCATTATAGTGATTTCTCAGGGCCAGTCTATCCTTCATGGACCGGGTCCTCCACCAACAATACTCTAACTCCCGACCCTTTGACAGCCCCATCCAACCATGGAGGTCTCAAGTGAGAAGACATGGGTTGTATACAGACTAGTGCAATGGCATCGAATGTCTTGGTAATGGACCCATTATTGTCTGCCACCACCTCACTCGTGCCAACTGCACATGCAGCACTCATGCCAGAAAAGACTGCTACCACCACAGTCCCTCTGGGGACAATCCCCTTAAAGAGCGGTAGCAGACCATCTCGACAGAGGAGGAACTCTCGGGGGGTGCCCCAAACTGGAACTCCACTGTGCAGTGATCAGACCAAATGACCTGATCATTCTTTTTTTTTGTCAACTTTCTTTCTGCTACTGCCCCCTGGAACTCTCTCAAGCAGACCCCTCACACTACCAACCGCACTCATACCCTGCCTGAAGCCGAACCTCTGAGAAATCAGGAACAGACACTCCCCACCCACCTACCTAGCCTGACAAGCCTTCTCCTACTTGCAGGGACCGAGGTGGATGAGGGATCAGGAGAGCCAGTGAGTCATGCCCAGCGTTGGGTGTGTGGTGGTTGGTACCGGAGGTTGCCGTTGCCTATCCAGGGACCAGGGTATTTTACCTTAATGTCTCCCCTGGAGCGCAGACGTGCAATGATGTCAGTGCACCAATGTTTAGATGTATGCTGCCGCTCCACCCCCTGTCATAAGGTGTCTCTCTTGCGGTGCCCACCATCTCTGTTGGAGGCCCCTGCAGAGCAACATGAGCCCAGTACCCACCCTGGCAGAGGAGAGCAGGCCTCCAGACACTTAATCTTCTCCCTCCCCCACTGACCCCTGGTGACCTGAGTCCATTCCTGAACCCAGGTCGCCAGCGTGGCCCATGCTGTGGCGTCTAGTGTCGTAACCCTCAGCTACACCGGGCCAGCTGACCTGATCATTCTTGATGTCGGTCACATCAAGCCCCAAAGAGAATACCAGGTCCAAGGTGTGGCCATGTTGGTGGGTCGCAGATGCAATTACGTGTGTCAGGACCAGAGATGTCATTGTCTGGAGGAGGTTGTAACCAAAAAGCGAGGCTTTGTCACTGATCCAGGCATTGAAATCCCCCAGAATTAACTATCTAGGGGATTTCAACACCCCATTGGCGATGAAGTCTGCTACATCCTGCAGGAAATCTACCCCCCCCCCATTCCGGAGGGCAGTAAATGAGCAGAATCCTGCAACCTGCAACTGGACCCCATGCATTGTCACACATTCAAATGATGAGGTAGTACTCACTGGGTGCATGGAGAAGGTCAGGCCGGATCTAAAACAGATGGCTACTCCCCCGCCTCTGCTTTCCCTCCTTGGGCAGTGCACCACCAAATATCCGGCAGGGACCTACCCCTCCAGTACTGGACCAGCATCATCCCCCAGCCAGGTCTCGGTGATGCAAGCCACGTCGGCCGAGGAAATCAAGTCCACCATAATAGCAGTCTTGTTCCTCATTGACCTGGCATTGCATAGCACCGCCCGAAGGGGACTACTGGAGGCTGCAGACCTCTAGCTACCTGCCCACACGGTTTGGTGGGAACCCGTGGGACAGAAAACAAGCATACTGGACCTCCATCAAGGTTCCGTTTAACTCCAGGGTGCCTCCTATTCCACACCAGCCTAATACTGTTCACCTCCACTTTTGCACTAACAGTACCCTTCCACACTCTCTTCCATCCCTTACTGCTGCCCACCTCCCAGCACCTTCTCACTGTGGGGGTAGTCATATCAGATGACCTTAAGGTGGGCAAGCAATGTGAGAAGGCAGTAAGGAGGGCTAGTGGGATACTGGGATGCATAGGGAGAGGCATCACCAGTAGAAAACAGGAAGTTGTTATCCCTCTGTAGAGACAGTTGGTGAGACCCCATTTGGAGTTCTGCATCCAGTTCTGGAGACCCCATCTCCGCAAGGACATAGACAGAATGGAGGCTGTCCAGAGGAGGGCAACTAAAATGGTGCAGGGTCTGCACCAGAAGACATACAAAGAGAGATTAAATAAGCTTAACATGTATACACTTGAGGAGAGGAGGGAGAGGGGGGACATGATAGAAACTTTCAAGTACATCAAGGGAATCAACAGAGTCCAAGACAGTAGCATCTTTCAGGAAAAGAGATGTGCAAGAACAAGGTGGTACAATTTGAAGATAGAGGGGGGATGGCTCAGAGGTAATGTGAGGAAGTATTTTTTCGCAGAGAGTGTTGTGGATGCATGGAACAGCCTTCCTGAGGAGGTAGTGGAGTCAAAAACAGTGGGGGAATTCAAGAATGCATGGGACAGACATAAGGCAGTTGTAGTGGAGGGTAGGAGGAAGTAGGCTGTAGGTTAACTAGGATCTGCAGCCTATGCATTAGGTAGGGAAATGGGCAGACTAGGTGGGCCAAGCAGTCCTTTCCTGCCGTCACATTCTATGTTTCTATGCCACCACCGGGAGGGGGACGTCCTCAAAGGGTGGAGGTCATGTAGCAGGGACGCAGCATAGCTCTTACGTGGGGGCCCACGACCTACACACTTTTAACTACACTAAGACACAACTTAAATGCTCACAAAAATATTTAAAAAGAAAAACAAAAGAAAAACCTAAAACTAAACATGCACTCACCTTCCACACACTAAACTAAATCAGAACCCTAACCACAATCGCTTCACAACCACTCACTCAATACCTCCTCTAACACCCACCCCAGCCTATTCACCCACTGATAATATAATAAATAATTTAAAATCAAATGGGAGAGACTTAAATATTCAAACCACTGTAATAGATGTGCTGTGGAAACAAATTTGCTCTTTTTACAGCTGACTGTCCAACAGATTTATTGCAGACTGTTTAAATGTTGAATGTTTATCAGATACTAAAAAGTCTGTTTTAGCCCCAAGCAGAATAACTAATCTTCAGTCTAAGTCTGAAGCAGGAAGGACACGGTGCTCACACCACCTCGCCAGTCCTAGCTAGTCAGAGTTCATTCTAATGGGACGGAATTTGTATAGCAAGGAGCTTTCGGATATCAAATGGTTTTACAGTACCTTTTTCTTTAGTGCTCCCCTCACTGCACCAAGATGGGAATTTTATAAAAAGATGAAAAATGTCAGTAAGCTCCTCTCAAAGTCTCACCGGAGGGACTAGAGAAAGAAGACAAAATGAATACACTGCTCACACCAGTGCTGGCAGATAAATCAGTTTGAAGAGAAGTCCACACTTTCTTGTTTTACCAGGACAAACATACAGAGCTGATAACAGCTCATGTCCAGATGTGTTGGGGGAAGGGGAGATGGAGAACATGACAATACAGTCCTCTTTTTCTAAATATATTTTTATTAACGTTTTTCACAAAAGGGAACTTGAGAACATGTTACATTACAACCAATAAACGTGTAGAGTTACAGATACGGCATCATGTAAATGTTAGATAGAAACATTCCAGCATTCAGGGAACAATGAACAATCCCAGGATGCCGTTCCTCTCCGGTTCAGCAGTGGGAGGTTGGGGACTGCGTTGTAATGATTATGCCAAAAAAACTTTTGCTCACAGAAACATAGAAGTTGATGGCAGATAAGGAATGCAAGGGCAATCCAGTCTGCCCATTTTTATGTTGCTTGCACGCATGTGAAAGAAACACAGTACCATCATTCGAGTTTTCAGAGGTGTGGCAGCCCTCTTCCAATTCAGTCAGTGTGTTTGCAGGTGCAGCCGCAGTTCTCCAATGGCTGCTAGAGCTGTCTATGACAGCAGTCGAAAATGCAGTGGAGTACAGTTGAAAGGGGGAGCTACGCTTCAGTAAGCAGCGATAAGATATCGCCTGCTCATGCACGCTTCCCCTACAGACACAAAGATGCACGCATACTGCGTGCTCGCGCCCCCATGCACACACTGTATAGCCGACAGGGGTGCCCAATCCCCGCCAGCTGTGCTGGCGCCCCCAAACAGAGTTCCACATGCCATGCTGGATGCCCACCCAGCGTGGCTATACATCAGAGCAGCCGACGGGGTGCCCAACTCGGCCGGCCCACTGTCCCCCGAGAGGCAGGTGCCATGCTGGGAGCCCACCCCAGCGTGGCAACAGATGCTATCGCTGATGGGGATGCCCAATCCCTGTCGGCTCCACACCCCCGAAACAGTTATCCTTGTGCCATGCTGGGAGCCCACCTAGCATGGCAAATGTCCCGCGTCGTCCCTTTTTAAAAAAAAATATTAAACACAAAATGGTCCTCGCTGTCTCTGCCCCCACCCGCCGCCCACCCACCGCGCACCCTGCCTCCCACACCCCACCCCATATCTTTACCTCCGGACTCCAGTGCGACGATCTTCGGTGGACCGGAACACATCTGCACTCTTCAAAGCCGACCGCGAACTGAGGAAATGCCGGTAAGCTGAATAATGTAATAGATAGGGGTTTTTCAACTTTGCTGCATATCGCAGGCATTTTTTGGAATTTTTGCACCAAATTTTCAACATGGGGTTTTTGGGACCCCTTCTCATGAATGCTCTCACTGTCATGGTGTTAATCGGGCCTGAAGGGTGATTTCGCACTCACTGCACGAAATCACCTTTTGGCACTGATTAATGAAATGACACTGCCAGTGTTCATAAGGTGGGCTCTCAAAAAGCCTATGTTGAAAATTTGGTGGAAAAATTCCTAAAAATGACTGTTTTACGAGTGTGCATTGCGCAGTTCCTATGCACGCTCATAAGTTCGCAAATTTTCAATATTTTCACTCCAGATTTTCAACATTGTCATTTTACCATACCTCCTTATGAGCAGTATAGCTGTCATTTTTCACATCTTGCCCAAAACGTGTTTCCACCCATGTAGCGCATAATGGCGCAGTCGGTGTGCGAAATCACTGTACGGGGCATATTAAGAAAATCACAGTGACACTGTTCATGAGCAGAGGTCTTAAAATGGCTATGTTGAAAATTTGGTGAAAAAAATCCTAAAATGACTGTTTTACGAGCTCATGCTATGCAGTTCCTATGCACGCAGTAGTTTCATGAATTTTCAATATTTTCACTACAGATTTTCAACATTGTCATTTTACCACACCTCCTTATGAGCAGTGCAGCTGTCATTTTCACATCTCACCTAAAACATGATGTCGCCTCATGTAGCGCATGAAATGGCAGTTGTGTGCTAAATTTACTTTATGGGACCTATTAAGAAAATCACAGTGACACTGTTCATGAGCAGAGGTCTTAAAATGGCTATGTTAAAAATTTGGTGACAAACTTCCTAAAAATTACTGTTTTACGAGCGTGCGTTGCGCAGTTCCTACGCACGCTCATAAGTTTGCAAATTTTCAATATTTGCACTCCACTGACTTCTAAATACCTACACAGCACATACAAGCAAGCAACATTTGGCATTGACAGATGCTTGTTTTCTACCTTATGAATGTGCCATAGGCCTGTACTCTGTCAATGGCCTATCTATTCATACTCATCTTTATTGCTCCCTTATGCCTATGCCTGTTTGAAGCCCTGCACTGTATTCATATCCACCACTTCCTGAGATAGGCTGTTCTATGCATCCACCACCCTTTCTGTGAAAAAGAACTTTCTCACATTCCCCCTTAATCGGCCTCCCTCTAATCTCATGCTGTGTCCTCTTGTCCTGCTATTTTTCTTAATTCGAAACATGTTAGACTGTTTCACCTTGTTAATGCCCTTAAGATGTTTGAATGATTCGATCGTATTACCTCTCTGCCTACTTTGCTCTAGGGTATACATATTGAGCTCCATTAATCTGTCCTCATACGATTTCTGATGCAATCCCTGCACCATTTCGGCTGCCGTTCTCTGGACTGCCTCCATTTTGTTAATGTCCTTGTGAAGGTGAGGCCTACATTACTGCATGCAGTACTCCAGATGGGTCCTAACCAGTGTCTTGTAAAGAGGGATTATTACCTCCCTGTTATGACTTGCGATACCCCTACTAATATACCCCAACATCCCTCTAGCCTTACCTACCACTTTAGTGGTCTGCTTGGATGATTTCAGGTCATCTGTGATGATGATGATGCCCAAGTTTCTTTCTTCCCTTGTGATTGCCAGCAACTGTCCTCCCAACCAATAGGTGGCCTCAGGGTTTCTCTTTCCTATGTGCATGATCTTGCACTTCTTTGTGTTAAACCCCATTTGCCACTCTTCCAACCATTTTGCCAGTTTATCCAGAACTCTTCTCATTCTGTCCACCCCATCTGGACCATCTACTCTGTTGCACATCTTGGTTTCATCTGCAAACAGACAAACCTTACCCTCCAGTCCATCTGCAATGCCACTGATAAAGATATTGAAGAGGACTGGCCCAAGGACTGATCCCACTTATGACTTGCATCTCTTCTGACTGTATACCATTTACCACCACTCTCTTTCTGCCCACCACCCAGTTTGCCACCCAATTGACCAACTTCTGACCCACCCCGAACCTTCCCAGCTTATTAATCAATCATATGTGGGGAACGCTATCGAAAGCTTTGCTGAAGTCAAGGCAGGTGACATCAACTGCTCCCCCTTGGTCCACCACTCTGGTCACCCAGTCAAAGAAATCTATGAGATTAGTTTGACAGGACCTTCCTGTTGTAAACCCATGCTGTCTTGGATCCTGTACTCCTATGGATTCCAGGTGTTGCACTATCCTTTCCTTAAGGAGTGCCTCCATAATCCTGCCCACTACTGAGGTAAGACTGACTGGTCTATAGTTCCCTGCCTCCTCCCTGCTTCTACCCTTGTGGAGCAGGATCACATGAGCCCTTCTCCAGTCTTCTTGGACCTCTCCTGTGCTCAGAGACTCACTAAACAGTTCTGATAATGGCTCTGCTGGTTCCACCCTTAGCTACTTTAGTACCCTGGGATGTATGCCATCAGGTCCCATTGTCTTGTTCACCCTGAGCTTAGCGAGCTCTTGTAGGACCCTTTCTTTTGTGATGGGACTAGTGCACACCTCCATCCATCCTGTGCCTATGGTGCTGAGCAGTGGGCTGTGCCCTACCTTCTCCTCAGTAAATACTGAGCAGAAGTATCTATTTAGGATAGATGCTTTTCCTTGGTCTTTCTTCTCACACTTCCCCTCATTCCCTTTGATCTTAGCAATACCCCCTGTGGAGCTTCCCCTTTCACTAATGTAGCTATAGAGAGTCTTGTCACCTTATTTTACTGTTCATGCCAGTGTTGCCTCGGTTTGGGCCTTTACCTGCCTTACTGCCTTCCCTGCTTCCCTTAGGGAAGTTTGGTATGCCTCCCTATCTTCGCCCTGCTGCGTTGCCTTATATTTCCTGAAGGCCAGCCTTTTGGCTTTGACCTTTTCTGCTACTGTTTTTGAGAACTAAAGTGGTTTCCTTCTTCTTTTGCTCTTGCTTTTCTCTCTAACACAATGGGATGTTGCTTCAATTATTGCATCCTTAATGCTTGCCCACTTTGCCTGTACCCCCACACCTGTATTTCTTCTTGCCAGGGCTAGCTTAACTCTGTTGTCTATCTTATCAAACTCAGCTCCTCTGAAGTCCCATATTTTTGCCTTGGAATGGGACGATTGAGTTCTTGTGGCCAAATTGATCCATACCATGTGATGGTCACTGGCCCCCAGGTGACCTTCTACCTGAAGATCTGTGATTCTTTAACCGTTAGTCAGTACTAGATCTAGGATAGTCCCGTCTCTTGTGGGTTGTTGTACCAGTTGTTTGAGGCTCTCCCCTTGCAGGGAATCCACTATGTATCTAGTTCTAGCAGACGTTCCTGCTGGTATTGACCAATCTGTATCTGGCATGTTGAAGTCTCGCATTATCAGAACCTCCCCTTTAGCCATCATGTTTTGTATATCTTCTAACAGTAATGTGTCTATGTCCTCCCCCTGGTCTGGCGGCCTGTATACAACCCCAGTTCATATGGTTGTCCCATTCCCTGTTTCCAGGATGACCCACAATTCTTCTGGTTCCTTATGTGTATTCTGAATTTCTGTAGCTTTGATATCTTCATTGACATAAATGGCCACTCCACCCCCCCTTTTTGCACCTCAGTCTCTTCTGAACAGTACATAGCCAGGTCCAGAAGTCTCCCAAGTGTGGTTACTGGTGAACCATGTCTCACTAATGGCTACTATGTCCAGATTATCCTCTGTCATTGTTGCTTGCAAGTCTGGGATCTTGTTTCCCAGACTAAAAGCATTTTTGTACATGATTTTCCATTGGCTAGATTTCGATGTGTTAGTTGTTGGGCGAGGTCCGGTGTTTTCTCTGTGCATCGTATGGGAAGCCAAACCTTTTTCCTTACCTGGTGATGCAAATGAACTACAAACATGCTGAACTCCTGCTTAATCACTAGCTGAGGGGGTGGGTGTTCTTCCCATTCGACGTATTGGGTGCTGCACCCCTCTCCCCATTTGCTAGCTTAAATATTCTTCAAAGACATCAAACTTCTGCCCCAATGCACTGACTCCCACCTTAGTCAGATGCAATCCATCAAATTTAAAGAACTTTCTCTCCCAAAACTGTTGCCAGTTACCTACAAATTTGTGTCCTTTTTCCTGGCACCAGCCCTTGAGCCACATGTTTAGCTCCCCTATCTGCCTTTCTCTGACCTTCTGTCTATCTGCCCTCCTCTCCCAGACTGGCAGGATCTCAGAGAAGGAGATGCCGGACAAAATGGATGACAGATTGTCACCCAGCCTGATCAGGTGTTCCTTGGTCTCCACAACTGACTGGCTGGCGAGATTGTTAGTCCCTATCTGTACTAGAATGTTGATATTTTCTCCTGCTTCCTGCACGATTTTAGCAATGTAGTCAGTGTCTGTATATGCTGCTGTACTTGGGAGACATCTGACCATTACCTCCCGGCTGGAGGTAGGTATGAACTCCCCGAATCATGGATTCTCTTCCTCAGAAGTGTTTTGGATTTCATTTTTACTTTTTTTGTTTTGGTCCCTGTTTTTTTTTTTTTTTTGAAATTACTTTTTATCTGCCTTATCACCTCGACGTTCCATTCCTTCAGGCTTAGCTCATGCCACCCACTCTCTCAACCCTTAGTCTTCCCCTAGAGTGATCTTGGTCACTCCTACCTCCCTTTCGCCTCCGTGGAGCACCTAGCACAGTGGGATCTGCCCGTGGTTTCTGGACTGGGTGGCTGGAGCACCCATCATCTAGGAACGGCAAGGGTAGTTTCCGTTTTTCTTGTGGTTTCCCCTCCAACCCCTGAGGACACCGGCTCAGGCAGGAACGTGCTTACGCACGCCTGCCAAGTGCCTAACAGTGTCCTCCCCTCCCTGACTCCTCTGTAGAGGAGCTGCCAATGCCCCCAAGAGTCAGTGCTTCCACCGGCCCTAATGGACGTCGGTTGCATTAAGCACTCCTGGTAACCCTCCCCGAAGGAGGATAGCATCTGTTGGGATGCTCAATCCTCCTTCCCCCAGCCAACCCCAGCAACCCGAGTCTGTATTCGAACCCGGGTCATCAGCATGGTGCGAGGTGTGGCATCCAACACTTCAACCCTCAGCACCACTGGGCCAGCTTGGTCCCTGTTTTTGGTGAGTTTTGTTGTGCTAGCTCCTGTGCTGCAGTGTCCTGCTCTGCAGTGTCCTCTACCCCTTTGTTTGATTTTGGAGATAGAGGCAGACACCTGTTTTTAGTTTTTATATGGTTTGTGGAGGAGATACATTGGAGAGCACTGAGTAATGGGGCACCCGATTTTCCCCCCTAATCACCTGCCAACCTCCTGGACCAACTACCCTCTGTGGTCGAGGTGCTTCTGTTGGATGTTGGGGAAATGGCGGGTGGTTTTTATAATATATTTCCTCCTGAATATGCGAATTGAGGTGCACAGTCTCTGCCCATGTTGCCTGGAGCTGAGCACTTAGATCTCCAGTGGGTCCTAAATCCTGTATAACTGCCCTTTTGAAAAGTGTCCCGCAGTACCTGCAGTTAATAATATCCATTCCAGATGAGTTGCTGGGTTTATAACCTGATCAGAGTAATTTGAAGGAGGAAAATGAAAGCAAAAGTTTGATTTTGTGTTTAGTTTGTTTTTGTATAACTTGTTATAACAAATTAAATTACTTGTGCCCCTGTAAATGAGGTCACTGTGTGGATACCCCTCTGATCCTCCCCTTCCTGCTTTGCTACAGGAAATGTCATGACTGTGCTACCCTATAAAAGGAGTGTAGTGTGGGGTGGTTGAGGATGGGGGTAGGTGGCCAGGCCCTTCCCCTGCCGAAAAAGAACCACAGACGAAAGAAACAAGGAGTTAAGAGCAGAAACAATCAACCAACAACAAAAGCCACAGCCCTGAAAGTTTAGCCTAATGATAGATAAAACTGTAAAACCTGTAAAGCACCACCTGTAATATTTTCACAGAAGATATACCCTGTAAAAACACTTTGCTACAGAGAAAAATAAAGTAGTAACCGAAGATATACCTTGCAAAAAAACAATTTGAATCAGAGAAGATAACAGCAGTAATCCATAAGCACAAACCTGTAGGCACACCCTGTAATAATGCAGCAGAATGTATACCCAGCAACAACAATTTGAATCAGAGAAAAGTAAAGCAGTAAAATGTTAGCAACAAACAGTAACAACCCCTGTAAGTTCAAAACAAAATAATAACACACAGTAAATCTGCTTAGCCAAAAGAAGCCTTAATCTTTTTCCTTGCTCTGATAAGGTTCCTTGCTCTGTCCTTACGAGCAACCTAGTAGAAAAGGGCTCAGGTGAAGCTAGGTGCCTTTGCCAGCAAACCTAGTCTTTCACCTCCAAGATAGCAACTAGCTACCCTAGTGAATGTGCATGTGTGGGGTTGGGGGCATGCCACCAGCATCTGTCTAGCTGTCTAATACCTCCCTCTATCAACTCCAACCCCCTCACTGTGCTAGTACTCTTCACGCTGTCGAGCAATGCAACCCCTACGGTAGAAAAGTGGGGTCATGCTGCATTATATAGAAGATCCAGGCAGTTTACCTTGAGTTAAAGGTCTCTGCCTGGTCATTTAAGCCAAAAGTGATCTGCTCCAGGGTGTTGATGTGATTCACCCTCTCTCCCCATTCTGGCAGGTCTGGTGTTTGTGCTGTCAGCCATTTTTTCATGCTGCATTTCTGTGCCACCACCAGTATTATGCCCAACATGCATTTCATATGTCTTCCCTTGAGAAATCTAAGGATTGATACAGCAGATGTATCTCTGGGATCAGGACTACTCTGACATGGAGCACTTCTGAGATCACCGCACGCAGTTTCTGCAGAAATCTGCTAGGCTGGGGCAGTCCCACATTATATGTGTGTGGGTTGCCCTTGCCAACCCACAATGTATAAAAAAGCAGCTGTGCCATCCATCCAATATCAAGCCATTATTCATGGTGTTGTAAGGAAGCAAATTAACTGCTCCCAAACATATTTTCTCCAGGCATGGAACAAAGTTACCTAGCCCACTTTGCTGCAGCCTCTCTCCCTGTCTTTTGGAGGCTGTACAGTGTAGTGGTTAAGGGCACTGAGCTGCAAACCTGAAGACCTGGGTTTGAATCCCATCAGTCTCCACTTGCATACTGTGTGACTATGAGCGAGTCCCTTACAGAGCAGCTTCCTACCAGTATTGGTAGACCCATACTGCACAGTAAACTATAACTGTCCTGGCCAGGATTCAGACTGTGCATATTCTTCCATTTCTTGCAGTCTCCGAAAAAAGTAATTTTACTTGTAAATTTATTCCCCGACCTTCCAGGATAAAAGCAGTTCATTCATGGCCCATGCCCCATGTTGTTGTACATACATGGCCCCATTTTGTGATGTCACTGATATGAGGCTGCGTGTCACGCTGTGTCTTGAATGGGGATGATTTTCTCAAAGTTTTTATACTCATTAAATGTCAGGATTTTAAGAAATCAGCCCTATCGCTGGACTAACAGGGTCCCTAACACACCCTTTTCAGTCAGTAGGCCTGGCATTCAGTAGGGTCCTTCTGTGGTTTGGGGATAACTGAATTTGTGGCATATTGCCATGTACTGGGGATGTCCCCTCCTGCAAGGACCTCATTACAGACTCTGGTATGTTGTGGCACCAACAGCTCCTGCTGAGCTATGTAACACTCCAGGATGTATCTGACCAGTTCCTGGGCCTTCTGTGTCTGTGCTTTGTAAATGGCCTGTTCAAGCTCCTAAGCTCAAATCAGTCATACTAAGCTGTTTGCCTGTTCTTCCGTGAGGTTTGGGAGCTTTGGGGGTAGAAAAGCTTCTGTTGCTTCTGTGTCATGGGATCCCTCTGGGGAGTATAATGAGGTATAGTAGTGATGAAGTGCTTCTGCCATCTCATTGGTTTTCTGCAGGAGATGAGCCATTTGAAGGGTGTTTCGGTTAGACTATGGAGGCCTCGGTCTGTTGCTGTCGAACCTGGACTGTGAGGACTCTCATGGCCCTTGGGCCTACCTCTTCATATTTGTGGTGAGGAAGCATTAGAGCCAGCTCCAGTTTTTCTAAAGCTATTTTATCAATGGCCTTCTGAGTGCTGTCAAGCTGTGGCTTGACCGCACCATTTTCTCACATATGTGCAAGTTGCAGGAAGTGGAGGGTGTCTTGGACTCTGGCCAGCCACTGCTGTCTCTTGTTTTTCTTTCTTGAGCAGTATTCTATAATGTGACCTCACAACACAGTTTTCATGGCGTCCCAGAAGGTGTTCTCCATATGTTCCCCACTCCCAGATTATTCCCAGAAATCACCATAATCTTGTCAGTGAGGAAATTTTTAAATTTTGCTGAACAGAGATGATACCAGTCACCAGACACTACTGCATTTGAGGTGTCTCCTTCTCAAGCCTCAAGTACGTCAGGACTGGTGCATGATTGGAGAGTAAATTATCCCTGATCCTGTGGTCCACATCATAGTTGCACCTCCTGCTGTGTGTAGCTATAATCAATTTGGGCACAGACCAAATGTGCCAAGAAATAATGGATATACTGTCTACCATGAGGATGAAGGTCCATCCACATGGTCGTCCACCCATTTATGGATCTGCAAGAGGGTGGCACATGTGTTATGAGCTGCAGGCAGTTTAGGCGGGTGGGGGTTAGATTTATAAAATGCAGTGATAAAAATCAACACAACAGTGGTAAGTAGTGTATCATAGAATGAAACAGCAGCAGCGAGGTTAAATATTGCAATTAAATATCCATAAATTATTTTTTTATGTAAGCAATAATACCCAACAGGGTGGGTGGTACTGGGCAATACTGGACTGCCCAGGAGCTTATTGAGGCCCAACACCACATGTCTTATAGCTCCTGGAAGGTTCAGTATTGCCCAATACCGCACACCCTAGTGGGTATTATTGTGCTGAGAAAATGTGCCCATGTGTTTTAAAAATAATTTTCATGTTAAATATCTTAAGTATTTTCTTTATTCTGTAAAAAAATAGTTCATTCGCCTGCTGTTTTTTTTTATCTAGGACTTTTGCCTTACTTCAGCTTCTGTAGTTGTTCCTACTATGAAGGCTGTCATGGTTACCCGCCCCCAACACACAGGGCTTACAGCTAGTAAAATGCTTTTTTTACTGTGTATTAATCATGTATTCATGTTTGTAGCCTGTATTTTTTCTGTTTGTTAAAGTGCTGGGCTTGGGGAGATGCAGTTGTTACCTTGTGCGTATGCAGATGCCGGTGTACCAGAAGTACAGTAAGGAGGGACTGAAAGGGTTGGCAGATCACTAAGTACTTTTTTATATTAAAATAAAGTTATGGTTTGCATTTTCTATTTAATTTATTCTTTATGCTGTGAGTGCATTGTTCGAATGGGGCATCATCAGCGGCACTGAGTCAGACATCGGCTGCAGGCTGAGTGGGACATCAGCAGTGTTGGCAGCAATGAGTTGGCAAAAGCAATTTTGTGGTAGGAAGTAATTCTGTTTTATTTTAAATTAAGAAAGGAGTCTTATGTGGTGACTGGCGTTCTGCCAAATAACTGAGTTTTGTTTGTGCCACATGAAGTCGGGTTGTGGGTTGGAGGCTTTCTCGCTCACTGAACAAGAAAGCAACATGGCGGTCCTTGCCATTTTAAACATTCCACTGACCCAGGACTATCTAGAATGATATGAGGCAATGGAGACTGGGAGTGGGAATAGTTATTTCCTGATCTCTGTTGCCTCATACCAGACTGGCAGATTGTCACTTGCAGCCAATCGAAAACAAGAATTGCATTTGCCCATTTTCTAATGGTAATTTTTGACCAGGAAAGGCACACTGAGCTGTGACAGCTCATTTCTAGGCTCATCCTGGTTACATGGACCAGTGTTACTGAAAGAGTGAATATTGGCCTGGACAAGCGGGGAATCCCATACTCCTACGATAAAAATTTCTTGTAAAAAATCTGCACAATTTAATTTCTTTTGGAAAATTAGACATTGTCATTTCACTGAAAACAATGCATACAATCTACACAAAATGAAAGTACCACCAAATATCATATATATATATATATATATATATATATATATATATATATATAAATATATATATATATATACACACACACACACATATATATATTTACACAATACCTGTGAGGATATTGTATGGCACTTATCAGTGATATTTGTGCTCCCTGCAGACCTAGAGTATGACAATTTTCTCACCCTAGGTCCCTATGGGCAAAAATATTCCCACTGTAGGTGCTAATTGGTGAAAACTGGCAGCAGGAGGAACATGGTTCTGTTTCTAGAATCACCAGCTCACTCACCTGTTGACTTCAGCACAGCATTAACCTCCTGCCCCTAACAAAACCAATCTTGTTTAAATTGCTTTCTTTCCCCGTTTAAGCAGCTGAAATGTAATTATGTTGACAAAATTCCCCCACATACCATTCTGGTAAAATATAGCTTTAGCTGAGTGGTTCCCTTGTTTCTGCTAATGCAGTAAAGCTGACCAGCACTCTTGTAATTTGAACCTGACCAGCACACTCGTAATGCTGGCTGTCACACACATCCTCCCACACACTCCAGAGACCTCTCCACCTTACAATGCAGTAGGCTATGTTCTCATCTAAAAAAGCCCAAACGTATGACTGCACTCAGAAGGATAATACAAAATACACTGGTAGCACAAGGTTAAGGCTAAGTAAAAATGTTATTGCCTCTGGCACAAACTGCAATTACAGCAGCCTACAGCAGCCAAAACACCTTGTGCAGCTAAACCAAAAACACCAATCACTCAGGGACTCCAACCTCAGTGCTTGGCCGAATCGCTTCATCGAGGGCAGTGACAAATGGCCCAGGGAGGCTAATTATAGTCCCTGGATAGTTATATCATTGAATGAGGACTGCCCATTCACTCACGCTATCACCATTTGAAACATGAAAAAATTGATACCAAAAAGACAAGGCATGATAATAAAATGAAGTATCAAAGAAACTGCAGGCTAGAAAACTGTCACAAAAGCAGTCTGTATGCAGTACTAATAAGCTCATTTTGAAACTACATGAAGTGCGTATAGTTAGCCATATAATGCCAGAACAGAGAGAAAATACATCAATGCCTCCATAAACATTCTGTCCCATGATCACACTATTCATTAGTGTACCTTCTCATCATGAGATGCAGGGGATCCACAGGTACAGGTATATAAAGGTGTATGGTGTCAATAGACAGAGATGAGGATGGTATCCTCGAGAGGTAAAGGTAGGCAACCTGTGAAGAAAACAGGTAAAAAAGAGAGACAATTTAAAAATAATTAGAAAGTACATAATGCATGGTTAGACATTTAAGCCTAATAAACCTTGAAAGAAAAGTCCATTCCTGGGAGGTCAGAGTTGGATGAATTTTTTTTTTTAGGTAGGATTTGTAAAGAACACCATTTAGATCAAATTCCTTTAAATAGCAGTCACAGAGTGCAGTCAAAAAAAATATTTATATATATATATATATATATATATATAAACTGAAACAGTATTAGATGTGTATTGGTCACGCAGGAGTGGTTTAAAGTCAAGGTATTCATTCAAACCCTCTGAATTGGCACTTTTTAACCTACATGTCCAGAGGGTGGAATCAGGGATTTTTCCCTCAGAGCCATTCTCTCTGCCATGTGGGGTCCCTCAGGGCTCAGTGCTGTCCCCCATGTTGTTCACAGTGTATTTGCTGCCCCTCGGAGACATTGTAAGACAATATGGACTGAGTTTTCATTGCTATGCTAATGATACACAGCTCTGTCTGTCTTTTGCAGCTGACCAGGATAGTGCAATCTCAATGTTTAACACCTGTCTAGTGGAGATCCATGACTGAATGAAGTCCAGCTGGTTGAAATTGAATTCTGGGAAGACTGACATCTTGGTGATGGATCTCTGGCACCGGATAGAGAGGCTGGTGTTGGGATTACACTCCAGGGGTTTGACTCGATTGGGTACAACTGCCTCTCTTTGAACGGGTGCAAAATCTGGGAGTAGTCCTTGATGATGGACTGACACTACATGCGCAAGTGTTGGCAGTCATCAGGTCTTCCTTTTACCATCTTAGGAACATCACCAGAATTAAACACCTTGTTCCATCCTATAATTTGCCTACATTGATCCACGTCTTTGTGACCTCGCACCTTGACTACTGCAACTCCCTTCACCTGGGACTTCCGGGGATTGATTTCTGCCACTTGCTGCTGGTGCAGAATGCTGTGGCACAATTATTGACCGGGACTTCTCGTTCCAGTCATATTACTCCTGTGCCTCAGAGTCTGCACTGGCTGCCTATACAGTGGTGGACCACCTTCAAGGTTGGGCTTCTGACATACAAAGCCCTTCATGGACAGGGACCGAGCTATCTGCAAGGGCACCTGATTCCCTACAGCCCCAGCTTGCCTCTTTGCTCAATTGATGAGTGGTTGTTAGAGGTTCCCAGGGTGCAGTTGAAGACATCCGGTGCCAGGGCTTTTAAGTTCATGGCCCCAACCCTGTGGAACTCTCTATCTCATCAGATTAGAGAGTGCAGGACCATGGAGAGCTTTAAGACTGATTTAAAAACCTGTTTATTCAGACTAGCTTTTAACATTGGATGATTTTGAGAATTTTAAATTAAGCTGGATGTATTTATGTGAAGTGATATATTTGTGTGTATTTTAATTGGAAATCTGATTTATTTACGTGACTGGTTTATATGTTTTTATGTAAAACGCTTTGATATTTTGAATTGTGCTATATAAATAAAATTATTATTATTATTATAACATTCCCTTTTCAATAGAAGATTGACTCAGTCTCCCCCTCTGTGTGGTGGTTTTACATGTTCCAAAAGCATAAATTGTAGGGATATAGGATATGCATCATGGTGTTCAATGAAATGTTGCCCTGTGGGTGGGTGTGTGTACCCTTCTGTTAGTGATAGACTAATGTGCTCCTGGATCCTTTCTGTGACAGGATTGTATAGGACCCTGTTCCATTTATTATACAGAGAGAGTTAAAAGCAAGGATCTATTCTTCTGTCCTCTTCTATTCTGTCACTTGTCTATATCTTCTCTGACTAATTACACCGTCAAATTTTCCTTGAGGGACCTCGGAACTGACCACTGCAGTAGTCCCACAATTTCCCTCTTGTGTTTCCTTTCCTTTACTTGCTGTTTCTGCTCTTTGTTTCTCCCCTTGCTTTTCTGTGGTTAAAACCAATAAGTGAATCCAAATGTGAAACTGTGATCACTTGGTTTGCAAATATATATAGTTTAGTTATACTGTTGAAATAAATGTAGAAAGCTATGTGGGTTTATCTGGAACAAAGGGGGTTAACCATGTGGTGCATTTTGACCTCTACAAGCTTGTTTGCAGAGCTATCAGCAGGAAAACCTGGCCTGGCCAGAATGTCTTAATTGGCTGCACCTGTTAAGAAGACTGATTGTACTGGTCACAGGAAAGAAATTGATAACATTTAGTACATTGTGTGAAAACAGGAGATGTACTTTATTGAGCGCAGGATGCAGAAGTTAATTGCCATGAAACTACATTATGTATAAAGAGAGCAATCTTAAAACACAGGCAGGGACAGAACCTGAAAACATGTCTGCCTTCTTCAAATGATGCACTATACAGCAAAGAGATATGCCACAAAAGAGAAAAGAAGAGATGCAGTGACAGGAGCAGCAGAGAAAAGAAGAGATGCAGCGATAGCATGATGCCTTGCAAGCTATCGAAGCTTGAGGAACTGGTACAGGTCCAGCAGATCAACAAAACACAAACAACTAAAAAGACATAAAACTTACAAAGTTGTGTCCCTTAGGTAATATTGAAGCACACCTGACAACTTTTGAAAGAGTTGCCGGAGCCTGCCTATGGCCAAAACAACAATGGGCAATCAGGCGGGTACCTCATCTGACAGGTAAAGCCCTACTTGCCAACAACTATATGGACACTGTGCAGTCAGAAAACTATGACCTAGTGAAAAGAGAAATCCTTAAAAGATATGACATCTCAGGAGATTCCTGTCCCTGAAGTTCCACTGAGTTAACAATCCTTGAGAAACCTTTACCTGACTCAGAGAATGCCTTATTAAATGACTCCAACTAGAGGGCAAAACAGTCCCATGGATCATTGACATATTTGCAATGGAACAATTCATCAACATCCTTCTCACTGAAGTGCAGCTCTGGGTAAAAGAACACTGATCTGAAAGTGAGGGAAAGGCTGTTTCTTTAGCTGGAGACTATTAGATGGCCAGACAGAGACCACATCAGCAAAATCAAAGCCAAGAAATGGTAAGACCCTCTTCTTCCTGATTTAATTCCGATTGGAAAAGCCACCTTGAACACCTACAAGCAGTTATCCGATATATCAAAAATTTGGGTCTGACCATTAATCCTACCAAGTTTGCATTCAGCATGCAGTAAACCAGATATTTGGTAATATTTTGGAAAAAGGAGACGTAAAGCCAGAGATTACCAAGATAGACACTGTCACAAACAGTCCTGTCCCTAAAACAAAGAAACAGGTCAGGTTATTTTAGAGCTGGCTGGTTACTACCAGAGATTTGTTCCCAACTTTGCCCAGTTAGCAACTCCTCTCACTGAACTGATGAGAAAATGGTACCCAAATAATGTGAAATGGTCCACAGAGTGTGATGAGACTTTTTGGGCCATCAAGGTTGCATTATGTTGAGCCCCTGTTTTAAGAAGTCCAAACTTTGAGAGACAATTTCTGTTTCAGACAAATGCATCAGAGGTAGCCCTTGTGCAGTCCTGAGTCAGAATACACAGTAGATGGGAAGGATCATCATATTCTGTATATCGATAGAAAATTACACTGCAGAGAGACAAAGTACTTGACTATTAAGAAAGAATACCTTGGGGGTGTGGCCTGGTACTGAGCAACATGGACATCTGACTCTAGAGCTCCTCACCAACTACAACATTCTAAGATCATCTTCAGCCATCTAAGTCAGATTAAGTGGTTTTACCAATGAGACTACATTGATAAGATATTCTACGGCAATTTTATAGGCTATTTCAGCCTTAGATCTTCTTTATTGTCTGCTGTGCTCCTTCTAATACTCTTGGGACTCTGACTGCAGGCCCTGAATCATGGCTAACTCCGACAAGCTGCTGAACCCTCTTGACAAAATTGAAGCAATGTTTACTAAGTTGTCTACTGACATGAACAATTTGAAAAATGCTACTCAGCAAAATACTTTGACAATAAGAACCATTGACTCCCAGCCTGCTTCTACAGAGAATAAAGTTTGCCTTAATGAAGAATCAATACAGGAGTTAAAAGCTACGATTAGACAACAAGACCATACCATCAAAGATCTGCAAGATAAAGCAGATGATATGGAGAACAGGAATCGAATAAATAATCTTCGGATATTTGGCTTCCCTGAGGATGTAGAAGCCAAAAATACAACTGCATTTTTACTACATGCTTTACCGTAAGTTCTTAGTCTCCAGATGGACAAAAGTCTAATTATAGCGTGCTCTCACCACTCGTTAGGCCCTAAGCCTCCTCTGGGACAAAGGCCTAGGTCAATTATTGCTAAATTCCTCAACTATGCTGATACAGAACTTATTCTGCAAAAATCGAGAGAGATCGGTCAACTTTTCTGGCAGGAACATAAAATCTGTATCTATCGTGACTTCTCTAAAGAACTATCTGCAAAAAGAAAAGCTTTTACTCAAGCCAGACAGCTGATGCATCAACGAGGCCTATGTTTTTCACTTAGATACCTCATGATTATGAGGGTTTTTACTGGAGGCTCCCACACAGACTTTAATACACCGGAGTCGCTAATGTCCTCTCTACACAATTATGTTGCAACTCACCCCAGAGTCTCAGCTGCCCAAATGGCTCACTCTGCATCTGTATCCCTGATCGCTACTGACATGGCTACTGAAGAGGCTGCTTCTACCCCAGTCCTTGTGGTGGAATCTGCTACCTCTGACTCCCTTATTGTGCAACCAAGAAGGCAGTCAAATCAGGTGAAGAAAAGGCTATCCTATGGTACAGGATACACTAAACCCCGGTGCTGCAGTCCCAAAGACACACCTGGAAATGCTCCTAAATATATCAGTGCCGACCAAATTGTTACTAATATCCCTGTGCACAATAAATATGCTTTACTGCAAGACCTACTTTCTTCTCGCAGTCCCAACGAAGATCCCTCTGCAGAAGTGAACACTCTCATGGGATCCGAAATGGATTGTACTCCAGCAGACTCTTCTTGGGCTGATATTGTGGCAAGCTCACCTTACAAAATTAATGAGTCCCTGAAAAAGAAGCGCCGCAGCAAGGGAAAAAATAAAGGGGACACTACTCCTTTAAAACACTAGTGGTGACTCCTTGTAACCTTTGATAACCTCAACGACTACTGCCTAGCTTTATCTTAAATGGCAGCTTTATTTTAAGCAATTTATGATATGCCCCAATGTTTAATCCATGACATAAGTATACCATTGCATAATATACTTCATTATGCTTAGTCAACATTGCATGAGACCTTTCGTTTGTGGGCTTTGGGTGATTAGCTGGCCGTTGCTTCTCTATTATAATGTAGGAATGCATCCATTGCAAACGACTCTATTCAGTTACATAATTAAAGTCAATATGCCAACTTAAATGCACACCTGTGAAGGCCATTTTCATGCCACTGGAACTTGGTATTTTCTAACATACAGCAATGAGGCTTGATAGCTTCTGGTTTAATAAAAATTATAAGTTCCAGCACTGCATGAAGCCTGGCGTCTGGTTTTAATTAATACCTACTAGTCAATACCGCATAATACCATGCACTCTCCTATATTTCAGCCTGCTACTGACCAAAGCATACAGCTATAATTTAATGGCAGATCACATAACAGATCTGAGGTGGCATGGTATATGTGCACTGCAGCCTGCAACTATAAACATTTATCTGGTTCATTTTATATAGCGCTCACAGCCGCTGTGAACCAAATATCCTGAGATAGATAAAATGTTTATTCTCATACCATCTTACGAGACAGTGACAGTCGTTGTTATTATGGTGATATCTGTGGCCCTCTAAATATTGGGCTTCAGTCTCTCTGCACTATGAGGTCCTCATATTATTTACCTAGTGGAGGTACTCCCCCTGCAGGACAAAGTATGCTATCGATTAGACATAGGAGATCAAATTATAACATTATATGTTTACACCTTCCTGCTATGCCTAATGTGCATCAGGGCTATCTATATCCTAGTATTTGAATTTTCCCTTTCCAGATAGACCCAACTCCAGCACAGACTCTCTTAATGATTGGTACAAGTTAATCCTTTTATGCACTGTTCGCTTAAGCCTGTCACAATTTCTGTAACTAATTCAGTGCAGGCATGTCAACTTCTAAGTACCTTATTACTCCCTCCACATACTATTTACCATAATAATTGTAGGCTACTAACTTAAAGGGCGTTGCCTCTTAGAAAATCATAGTAGCTGTTGTGCTTACTTTAGCTTACTTCATTGAAGCATTCTACTATACGGCAGTTCTATATTATATACGAAGACTGGATAATTTTCTCTCTTTTATGCCTCGCTGTAGTTTCATATCCTGAACATGTTATTGGTTCCTTTATAATATAGATGATGGTAGATTAGCTAATGATATCTGTTATGTAATTCAACTCCAGATCTATAAGAGTACAATAACCACAAACTCTATTTATTCTTTTCCAGAGTTAGTTACTGGTTAGATTATAAATATGTCAATGTTGTTATATAGTTCTTGTTAGACAAATTATTACCAAGGGATATCGGACTACACTTATACTACTACCCAATTTCCCTGAGTCTCTAAACTTCGTCCCAGAGAACAGAGAAGTGGTCTTGGTCCGTTTTTCTTTTTTGGACTGACCTTTTCTTCTCTGCTCATCTCAGATGACCTTAATGTTATATTGTTTCATAGTTTGGATGTTTATAATTATAGTGGTTGCATTGTCAGTAAGGAGCTGCAGGGAAAGGAATCTGAAAATCTTCATGTGCTGTTTTCCTTTGATTGTTGTAAATAGTTCTGCCTACAATCATCTTATAATCACCGTATATGTTAATCTGATCTGCACACTCTTTACTTAGTGTACTTGGCAAGTGGAGTCCCTTGATTCCACATTTACCTTATCATGGACTTGGTAATTTAAGGTTTGATGGCTAATTTAACACTTTATACTTGGAATGTCAAGGGACTCAATGCACCAAGCAAGCGTAAACAAGATCTTAATCATCTTAAAAAGCATAAGGCACAAATTGCCCTTTTGCAAGAAACTAAATTATTGGATGCAGATAATGCAAGATTAAAACGTGATTGGGTTGGTCAAGTATACGCAGCTTCTGCCCCTTTCAAGAAAAGAGGCGTAGCTATTTTAATTCCTAGGAACCTGAAATGGAAACTTTCTAATATTTTAAGAGTATGGTAGATGGCTAATTACAGCTTTTAACTTTTAACACTTCTTCAGGTCCGTTATCTCTGGTCAATATCTACGCCCCAAACTCCGATGACCCTCAATTTTTTCACAAACTGACAACTTTTAATTTCACAGAACCTGGTCAATTCATCCTTACTGATCAGAGGGGATTTTAACCTTACTCTTGACACCTATATGTACAGGAGCTGTGTTTCACAAGAGGCTCACCCAAAAAGTACTGCTACGATATCCCATTTAATGAAAGATTTGGGCCTGTCAGATATCTGGAGAATTCTTCATCCAGAGACAGGTTACTACACATTCTATTCTCCCCACCATTGTACTTATAGTAGAATAGACTATTGGTTAGCCTCCCTCTCAGTCATTGCCAATGTAACAGATGCTACCATTCTTCCTTTACTCATATCTGATCATTCCCTGGTTAAACTTTTACTGACATGGGATTCCACCCCCCTAAAATCTCCCTCCTTGTGATTAGACCCCTTACTACTCAAGGATCCAGAATTTTTACCCTGGATTAGAACACAAATAGAAGAATGTACGGTACACAATGATCCCAAAGATACCGCCAAGGGTATAACCTGGGAAGCTCTTAAAGCCACTTTCTGTGGTAAAATCATTAGCGTTTCAACGCATAGGAGTAAACTGAGGGAACAACAACTCAAAAACCTTGAGAATCTACAGTACTTAAAACTAAACAAACACAATATTTAACTAACCCCCAACCCGACCCTTCCTCCCCTCTACATTACGAAATCCTTCAATTACGTATGCAAATCAATTAGTTAATCTCTCAAAAAACAGAAAATAGCATTATTAAGAATCAAGCAGAAGTATTGGGAAGGAGGGGGAAAGGGGAGCAGAATACTAGCCTACCGACTCAGAATGCAACATATGGAAAGACACATTGCTGCTTTAAAGGATCCGTCAGGGAAAATTCAGACAGAGAATTCCTCCATCAATAAAATCATGACAGCCTTTTACAGTAATCTATACTCATCTTCCTCCTTAGCATCGCCCCTGAACATCAACTCTTTTCTTGACAACTTAACACTCCCTTGTCTCTCTCATGACATAGCATGTTCACATGAAAAACCCTTTACTACAGAGGAAGTAAAACAGGCACTTTTCTCCCTTAAGTCTGGGCGTTCCACCGGTGGAGATGGTTTTTCACTTGAATTTTATAAACTTTTGGCTGAACAACTATGCCCCTTGTTATGTAATGTATTTCATGAATCCTCTAAGGCTGGGAATCTACCTCAAACTATGAAAGTTGCAATTATTACAATTCTTCCAATGAAAGACAAGGACACTACTCTTCCATCAAATTATTATCCTATTTCACTACTTAACACAGATGGCAAAATCTTTGCCAAGATTTTGGCAACCCGCATAGAATCACATATCCCCAAATTAGGTCACCGATCTCAGGTGGGTTTGTTTAAAGGGAGGATGGGTTCTGACTATCTCCATTCCCTAATTAACTTAATGTACAAAGCCAAATCTCTTAATTCTCCTGCAGCACCTATTGCTGTGGATTTCAAAAAGGTTTTGATTCTTTAAATTGCAACTTTCTTTACCTTGTGCTATCTCAATTTGGTTTCAGTAACCTTTTTTGTTCCTGGATTAAACTTCTTTATACCTCTCCCCAAGCCAGGGCATTTACTAACTCCACATTATCCCAACCATTTAAACTAGCTGGGGCACCAGGCAAGGATGCCCATTATCCCCTTCCCTTTTCATCTTAGCCCTTGAACCCCTGGCTGCCTCTTTAAGATAAAATAAAGATATTAAAGGTAAATCTATCGGTCATACACAATATACCTCATTGTCATATGCTGACGATATGTTCATTTTATTAGAAAACTTAGAACTGGCTGCACATCCTCTTACTCATATACTTAATATGTTCTCTAAACTTTCCGTACTAACAGTTAACTACCAAAAAACTGAAGTATTATCACTAAACAAACACTGTAAGCTTTCCATGAACAACCCCCTCTGCTTTCACTGGGCCCCACAAGGTATTATCTACTTAGGAATAACAATTTCACCCAATCTTGATAAAATCTGGGAAATAAATCTTATTCCCTTACTGGCAACATAAAAACTAATCTAGCTAAGTGGAAAACTTTAAACCTGTCTCTTTCGGGCAAAATAGCTGCTATAAAAATGAACATCACACCAAAGTTTCTCTATTTGTTCGCTAACATTCCACTTAAAATCCTTTCTTTTCTTCTTTCCAAAATTGATAACGTTATAGGAGATTTTCTATGGGAAGGCCTTATCCTGAGGTTTAACCATATTAAATTACGCTCTCACTGGTCTCATGGTGGTTTCGTTCTACCCTGGTTTCTGGCCTATCTCTGGGCATTCAGAGCCTCACAAACTGTTAAATGGTTCTCCAAACCTAATTGTAACTCACCACTATGGCTCGACATGGAAGCCTCCATGGCCCCAGGACAGATCCCTACTAGCTTTACATACTTTACCCCAACTCCTAAATTAAGGAAACATCCCACAATCACCGGATCTACCCATTATTGGTTTAAAATGCACAAGTAGCTCAAAACTAATCCTACCCCTATATCTCATACTCCTATCTGGGGAAATCCGAAAATTGCTTTAGAGGGGAAACCATTATTTTGATCTCATGGAAACAGAGAAATATAGTCTTCCTAAATTATATCTTGACTGATAATGGTAATACACTAAACTCTTTCAGTAACCTACAAACAAAATGGAACATTCCCAGGCAAGAATTCTGGAAGTACTTACAGGTCCACTCTGCTACAGTCCCTACCATACAGCAAACTAGTAGGTTATTTTTGGCCTCTTCATACATTTGGACCAAAGTCTCTTCTGGTTTAATCAGCAGAATTTACAAACAAATTAGGGACACATTATGGAATCAATTCCTCTCAGCTAGAAATAACTGGAATCTTGCTTTAAATGATAATATATTGGATTCTCAATGGGATGAATGTTGGAGACTTTGTCACAGTACCTTTAAAGATACACGTAGCATGCTTATTCAGTATAAAATCTTACATCTTTGGTATAGAACCCCATCTCTTTTACACAAAATGGGTTTACTGCCCAATAATAACTGCTGGTGCTGCAACTCATCAAAGGGAGCTCTTCTACACATACTATGGTCATGTAAACCAGTCTTTAAACTATGGCAATCTAGCCACAGCTTAGCCTCCAATATTATTGGATGCTTTATTCCATTGAACCCAACTACTGTTTACTAGGTGTTATAAACAAATATATAAAATTATCAAAACATCAACATAGATGGTTACATATTTTATTCATGTAAGTTAAAAGATTGGTTTTAATGCACTGGAAATCTCAGTTAACACCTACTATGACTGACATCTTAAACAGTCTAACCCATACTGCCTCCTTGGAATGGCTCTCATACTTAGCACAGGACCGACTGAATGAATTCAATCTTTGCTGGCAGGAATATTTAAATTTTCTTCAAACATTAGGTGAAATGCACTGTCAGACTCCTTACCCTAATTTCACCTCATAGATATAACCCTGTCTTTTATAATAACCTTCTCATGCAGCTCTTTTTTGTTTATAGACCTGTTTGGTTACCTTAGATTAGATTCTCTTTTTGTTTTCTTTTTTTTTTCTACAGTACAAGGCATTTAACTATACATGGATTTAATCATATATGTAAAGTCTGTCTCTGATTGAAGGTATTACAGTGATCATAATATTCAATTGCTGTTATCATGTGCTAACCATGTAATTGCCTTCACTACATATTATACAATGCATTCTCCTATCTGTATACTGTACCTGTACTGTATTTGTAAATATATGTAAAAGCTTCTTTAATAAACAATTTAACTGCAAATAAAAAAGGAAGAATACCTTGCTGCAAAATGGGCACTGGAGTCCTTTACTGTACATTTTGTTTGCTAGGAGAAGACTTTGTACTTATAACAGATCATAATCATCTCTGTTGGCTTAATCAAATGAATGATAAAAATCCCAGAATCACCAGGTGGTACCTAGCACTGCAGCAATTTAAATTCAAAGTGCTGCAGTAGAGAGATGGACTCAAGTCCCTTCATGGAGGCTAGGGTACTGGAAGAATTAGGAAAGCTGCAGACGGATAAGGCGATGGGGCCAGACGGGGATTCACCTGAGGGTACTCAAAGAATTAAAACAGGAATTGGCAACACCCCTCACAAGGCTATTTAACCTGTCACTGCACAAGGGAAGGGTTCCTGGGGACTGGAAAAAGGCTGAGGTAGTACCCCTACATAAAGGGGGAGGGAGGGGCTGGGAAATTACCACCCGGTTAGCCTTACCTCTGTGGTCAGTAAGCTAATGGAGGCACTGATTAAGGAAAGGCTGATTAAATATCTAGAGGGGGAGGGCCTCCTAAATGACAGTCAGCATGAATTCACAGGTGGGAGGTCCTGCCAGATCAACCTGATTGAATTCTTGACAGAGTGATGGAGATATGGGACCAGGGCTGGGTGGTGGACGTCGTCCACCTGGACTCCAGGAAGGCATTTAACACTATCCCCCACAGCAGACTGATAGGCAAGGTAGACAGCTTGGGAGTGGGGAGCAAGTTCATAAGCTGGGTAGGGCATTGATTGGAGGGGAGGACACAGAGGGTTGTAGTGAATGGGGTGCACTCGAAGGAAGAAAAGATGATGAGTGGGGTTCCCCAAGGGTCTGTGTTGGGACCCATACTTTTCAACATATACATTGGAGACATCACAGGGGGTCTGCGGGGAAAGGTGCATCTATTTGTGGACAACATGAAGATATGTAGTAACAGGGTTGATACAGTGAAGGGGAGAATATGAGGGAGGATTTGGCCAGGCTGGAGGAGTGGTCAAGTAGGTAGCAGTTACGGTTCAACACAAAAAAAATACAGAATTATGCACATAGGGTGTAGTAACCCGAAGGCACAATACCGTCTTGGGGGGTGGAGGGGGAGAGCTGGAAGAGACAGAGCAGGAAAGAGACCTGGGGATAACCATTTCAGACAATCTGGAAGTCCAGAGTCAATGCGACAAAGCAGCAGGAAAGGCACTAAGATTGCTGGCATGCATAGGGAGGGATTTCACAAGCAGGAATAGGGAGGTGATCCTGCCACTATACAAAATCATGATCTGACCACACATGGAATATGGGATCCAGTTCTGGAGGCCATACCTGCAAGGGGACAAGGACAGGCTGGAAAGGGTCCAGAGGAGGGCAACCAAAATGGTGTGGGAGCTGCAGGGGAGGTCATATGAGGACAGACTGAGAGAGCTGGGCCTGTACACACTGGAGGAGAGGAGGGAGAGGGGGATATGGTGGAGGCATTCAGATACTTGAAGGGCATAAACAGGGTGAGAGTCGACTGCATCTTTAAACTGAGTAAGAACAATTCCACAAGGGGACATACCTACAAACTGGAGGGGGGCAGATTCAGAGGGGATATCAGTGGGAAGTTCTTTACTAAGAGGGTGGTATAGCCATGGAACAGGCTGCCAGAATGGGTGGTGGTGGTGGATACAGTAGACAATTTTAAAAGTGTCTGGGAAACACACATGGGCCTAGCAGGCAGAGGGCAGGCTGGTAAGGGATGGAGGGGGTCTTCTTGGGGGGGTGTTACAGGCAGACTAGATGGGCTGAGGGGTCCTTTTCTGCCAGCAGATTTCTATGATTCTGTGATCCATAGGTTGCCACCAGTATGGGTGAAAAAGGGTTTTATGTGATAGGGGCAAAATTATAAGAGTGAACCCGGAATCAAGAAACCAGTTGGGCAAAACCCGAAATGGCGACTCTTTTTCTTGCGGGGGCTTTGCCCCTGCACCCCCTTACTAAAATAACAAACTCTGTCCAGTGCTTTGTGAATAGAGTCAATCTGTTCAAACAGAGACACAGTGTTATTACTGATAGCAGGACAAAAGTCATATTTGCCCCCAAACAGGGACCTCTTAATCTCTCTAAATGTTTTCAGTTCCTTGTTCACTAGGGGGTCCAGATTGCCCTCCAGTGCATTACCTTCGTTAATGAAATCTAATAAAGCAGTCAGATTATGTGTTTCCCTACTATCTTCCATACCATTTTCAATTGTCTCTGTATCACCAGTTTCATTCCTCTGTTAGTCCATTGAATTTACAGTGGTTAACAGGTAATCCAGGGCCTCAGGCTCTGTGACTGTAAATTTTGTACCTATGCCAAGGTTTAATAGATTTATGATTCAGACAGATCTGTTCAAATTTTTTAGGAAAATCAAGATTAAACTTCATTTTGCAAAGCAATCAAGGGATTTAAGTAAAATCAGCATTATGGGGTTTATGAATGTTGATACAGTTGCAGAGCCCGTGGACCTGGATTATCTGTTAACCTTTGCAAATTCCTTCCGCTATCTACAACCAATAATCCAATTGCAATCTCTCTAAACTCAACTCTACCCACAATAACATCTGTAGGTGTGTCTCTCTGACCCCTTGCAATACTTACCACTGCTTCCTATATTAAACTCTTGGCTGGCTCTCCCCACAAGCCTGCCATGATTGCTATCTGGTTGCCCTTGTTGAAAAATTCTTCCATGATAGGAACTCCCCTCTAGCAACCCTCCACAATGTTAAACCTGGCACACGTAACTTCAGGTCCACTTCATAACTTCTCCTTGATCATCCTCAGGTTGTCTCCAGCATGGGTCAAAAAGCCATCTCCATTGCCGACCTTAGGCTCTGAATGGGTTGCCTACCTTCCTCCACTCGTTAGGCACTACCTTCTTCTTCAAAACACACTTTAAAAGTGCCCTTTTAACCCCCTCAGCCTGTAAGTGTTCACCTGAACTGGGGTTGAGGGAACTTCTTGAGTGCATCCTCTAATAAGCCACTGAACATTTCATAGTATTCTGTGTTATTTGAACTCATGTATTGCAACTAATGTGCACTTTGTTGTTACCTACTGCCAGGAGTCACCATCCTAACCTGTTATGTTGCTAATGTTCTTGAACTGCTAATCCTGCATCTTATCCTTTGCTTAGTTTGCACCTCTGACTGGGTGCCCAGACTATAACTGTATCATATTGCACTGCTATATGTGTGGCAGTATTGCTCCAATCTGTACTACCTGCCATGTATTGTTCTTTTACTGTGCTCCATGTGCCATCTTGATGGCTCAGGTTGTGCCTGGAAATGGTCCCTGGGACCAGTGTACTCAGTCTCTTATCAAATCAATCAATCAATCAATCAATCAATCAATCAATACTTCCAGCTATAGATGAGCCGAATACCTAATTTTAAAGAGCTTTTTGTGGACTTTCAAATTATACCAGCCACCGTACATGAATATTTCTCTTTAAATTGCCGCTGAACCAGTGAATGATTTGACACTACTGGAATTTAAATGAGCATGTGTACGGTTTGGCTAGATGCAAGAAAATCAATCAGTTTGGATTTCTCTTCTCTCCTAGCATTTTATTACAGATCCCATATACTACTGTCCCTGTAAACTGCTTCTCTGGTATGCTCACTCCCAGTGTTTGAAATCCTCCTACCACTGACGGTCCAACATGGTATGTGGGTAACAATATGACTGCGGTACACTGAGGAGTCCCAAGGAAGATGAAATACCTGTTTATACTTTGCCATTTTCAGTCTGCACTTGATCAGCTGTACAAGGCTTTTTAAAAGGCACTATCTGCTCTGGTCACGCATTGTCAGCCTGGCTTGTACAAAGATTTGTATTCTCATGGTGGCTTGCTCTGGGAATGAGGCTTGAGAGTATGTGAATGATTTGCAGGAATGCATGACAACCAGCTGGGATATTTCTTCTGTCCTAGCATTCAAGTTACGGATCCCATATACTGCTTTCCCTGCAAACTGTCTCTCAGGTATGCTCACTTCTATTGTTCTAAATGGACAGCACTGGTGTTCAGACATTGTGTCTGGTTAAAATTATGCCTACAATACACTCAGGAGTCTCAAAGAGGACAAAACACTTGACTGTACTTTGTCATTCTTTGCCTGCAGGATCAGATGCCCAAGGTTGCTGAAAAGGTGATGTCTGTTCTGCAGAAGCTTTGCCAGCCTAACTTACAGAAGCATTTGTAAATCCAGGATGCATTGCTCTGGAAATGAGGCTTGAGAGTATGTATGTATGTGTACAGTACGGCTTTGAGAGAGGCACAAAAAACAAACTATTTGACTTTATTAAGATTTGATCACATTCAACCCTTATTTATGTACTTCTCACTGATCTGATGTTTAAAGCTACTTAGAAATTCTTAAGGCTCAGTTATAAACACTGAAATCTAAGGTTGAGAAGGAAGCTTTAAATTACATAAATAATAGATTTATGTAAGAATATCCATTTAACTTATCTGTTCTCATAATAAACCATCTATGTGGTGTATGGCAAGGGACATAAATGTTGTTTTATGAATGGCCTTTCCTGCACAGACATCCCAAAGCACCTTGCCCTGAAGAACCTTCCCAATCCCAAATAAGACACAGCATTCTCAGTTTATAAGTTTTGTGGCAGAAAAGGCCGATTTACTCGACATTATATATAAGCATACAAAATGGAATAATCCACACATCATGCATAAAACAGAGTATATATATAACAATAATCATATTACAAAAATTCAGACTATAACCGTATCAAATACTAGAGTATTCCCTAGGGGCAGCCGATGCATTCAGCAGAAAGGTACCAAAAGCCAGCCCAAGGCCAAAGGAACCTGGCAGACCCCCACCAGGCTGGTCAGTCCCTTGATGAGCCTGGCTTGATGGAACAGCCACTGCTAGGCTCCAGCCGTGCAGTGTGGCCCTCACTGGGCCCCACCACCTGGTCATTGCCCACCGTGGTTCTGCTCCGCCCCACCTGTTGTGATCTTCAGTGGAGTAAACCTTCACTGGGCCACCCCAACCACAGAAATAACACCTTATTAAGTCTGGAGCTGAAGTGTCTGCCACCCACTACCAATCCTGGCCAGTCTCTGCCTGAAAACCAAGGGAGGGTGGGAGGGATTTTGAGTGTTACCTCAGGTGATGTACAGACAGCAAGAAGAAGGTTCTTCTGCCGTCTGGACTTTTAGCAGCCTGGCCTGTGCCCCACCCTTCCCTGGGCTGCTCCAGCACCCTGTCCAATCGGGGTAAAGGCCATTGGCCACCACTGTCCCACAGCAGCACCTTGGGAGGAGGTGGCCAGGGATTGATTACCAGGTCTCACGGCAAGAGACCTCTTGGAGATGGCCGGGAGGGGCCATGCCCTGAAGAACCTTCCCAATCTGAAATAAGGCACAGCGCACTCAGATTATAAGTTTTGTGGCAGAAAAGGCTGATTTACTTGACATTATATATAAGCATACAAAATAGAATAATCCACACATCATGCATAATATAGAGTATATATAACAATAATCATATTACAAAAATTCAGACTATAACTTTATCAAATACTAGAGTATCCCCTAGGGGCAGCAGATGCATTCAGCAGAAAGGTACCAAAAGCCAGTCCAAGGCCAAAGGAATCTGGCAGACCCCCACTGGGCTGGTCAGTCCCATGACAAGCCTGGCTTGATGGAACAGTCACCGCTAGGTTCCGGCCATGCAGTGTGGCCCTCACTGGGCCCCACCGCCTGGTTGTTGCCCACCGCAGTTCCACTCTGCCCCACCTGTTGTGATCTTCATCGGAGTAAGCCGTCAGTGGGCCACCCCTAACCACAGAAATGAAACCTTATTAAGTCTGAGTGCCAAAGTGTCCGCCACAAGATACTTACACAGTATGCATCTCCCACAAATGCCCCCAGGTGAATACTTTAGAGTCATTCCTCCAGTACATTCTGGATGCTATCATTAAAGATTGCCTGCCCCACCTTTGACAGGTGTACACCATCTACATCAAAGAAAGCTCCATAATCTGGATAAATGTCCTTGTGCTCAATTACCCTAATTCCTTTACTGCGGAAGAAATGAGAAATCTCTCGGTTCACTTCCTTATGTGCTTTCCACAGTGGTGTGGCCACCGCCCCCCTAGTATTATCCTAGACCATACCACCAGTCTAGTAGTGGGCATGTGCTGGAGAATCCAGTACAGATCTGACATAACACCCTGCATGACACTGATGGAGGACAGGTGTCCCAGATCATGCCTCCCCAAATGTATCACCAAGCCCTGCGGTGGACTGACAACCAATCCCAGGTTTTTTTTATAGTCGGCATCAGGTTGGCCCACTTCATGCCCCCTATTTCACTCCACTGGACTGTTGCCTTGTCTGCAGGAATGCGAAGCTGATCCCCTTGACCTTGATGTGCCACCCAAGCTCATGCCCTCTCTGCAAAGGAATGGCCCATCAGGTAAAACATTTTGGGTGGGGGCGAGGCACCTGTAGGAGAAATCAATGCGTTAGCAATGGGCAGGAGTCATGCCTATTGCTGCCACTCTTTGCCCTTCCTGCATCCGCACATACCTTCTGTATATGCCAGAGTGCCATCTGCCAATAATATTCTGTCACCCATACAGCTCAGCTGACAGCCCTCTGTAGCAGCCCTAATCCTACATGAATGTGTATTGAAAAACAGGGGGTCCTTGCCTGTGACAGTAATTCCCTTACATAGAACTGCAGCAGACTGGTATCTAGTGACTGACTTCCCGTTAGTGTGGACAAAGAAAGCCCCCTGAGCTCCTCTGCTTCTCCGGCCAATGTACTCTACCACCATGCCCCAGAGGCAGAAACCCAGTCCGTCAGCCCTGTATAGCTTGATAACCCTTGTGAGCCGCAGCTCTGCTGTTTTGGAGTGCACAAGAGTAACTCTAATCTGTTGTGTTTGACCGTCACATCCCCCCATTGTAAATTATGTCCCCTTGATAGGCCGCCATTCTCCACCAGCTCCGATACCCTGAAAGCCCCAGAGAATGCACACACAAACAGGTCCTTGAACAGTGTTGTCTCATTCCCAGACCAACAAATGTGAGGTAAGACCTCCATTACCTCCCTTAACGAGCCACTGTGTATAGGTTTCCTTTGGTCCTGTCTGTGGCCCTGTATCCTTGCCTAACCTTTGACCATCTTTCTGATGATGAATGTCCCCATTACATCTTGGAGGCCATGCATCTTAACGATGAAGGCCAAGCCGGATAAGTGACTACGTATGCAGGATGGTGCCCTGCCTTCATCTATCATGTGGTGCATAAACCGTTGAATAAGTGGTGGGTGTTTTAGTGCACCATAACCCTTTGCCCCGACCCGACAGAAATCCCAAAAGGGTTTTAGATGCATCCCATGCTTACACCAAGTTGCTGGGGCCAGAGCACGTTGTACCAAATCGGCCGTTCTTGCATCACTGTTTGTCAGAGAAATGTTGGCACCTGGGCCGACGAGCTCTCTGCTTCTGGGGCTATCTGCCTGAAGCGCTGGAATTGGAAATGAGACAGAGCATCTGCAATTACATTCCCTTCCCTGGGCACATGTTTAGCTCTGAACAGGATACTGAGCTGTAGCACCTGAGGACAAATATCCTCAAAAGCTTCATGACTTCCTTTGAATTGGAGGACTGAGCATTGATTATGTGGATCACCCCTTCGTTATCAGACTGGAAGAGTACCTTCTTGTCTTTCAGTCTGTCCTCCCATACAAACACGGCTGCCACAATGGGGATGAATTCCAACAAAGTGATATTCTTGAGCAGGGCTGCCTTTCTCCAGCTGTCATCCCATGGACCCGCAAACCAGGAGCCTTGGAAATAAGCCCCGTATCCAGTGCTCCCGGCTGCATCCGTGACCATTTGGCAGTCATGACTGAATGGGGACCCAGCCCGCCAGACTGATATCCCATTAAAGTGTCATAGGAAAATGTCCCAGACCACCAGATCCAACCTCATTTCAGCCATCACCCAGATGTGATGGTGAGGAAGGAGAGCACTCCTAGTTGCCCACGCTAACTGCTACGGCCTTACAGGTGAAGTTCAGGTAGACAATGAGTGATTGCAGGGTTTTAAAAGTGACATTGTTTGCTGCTTTTACTTCTCCCACTAACTGACTGAGCCTCCCCACCTTCTTGCCAGGGAGCCGCGACACCATCTCTGCAGAATCCAACTCAGTTCCCAGGTAGGTAAGTCAGGTTACCGGGCCTTCGGTCTTCTCATGTGCCAAGGGCATGCCGAACCAAACCATCCAATCCAAGAAGGAGTGGAGCATGGTCTCGCATTGATCTGAGCCTGGTGAGCTGATGAAGAGGAAGTCGTCCAAGTAGTGCATTATCTTGCTGGATCCACAGTGCTGACTGGCTGTCCACTCCAAGAATCTGATGAATGTCTCGAACGCTGCACAGGAGGCTGGGCAGCCCATGGGCAAGGCCATGTGGCAGTAAAATTCGCTGTTAAATGAGAAACCTAGCAAATCACGGTCCGATGGACTGACAGGCAGCAGATGGAAAGCCAACTTTATGTCACTCTTCGCCAAGAGGGCCCCTTTGCCGGCTTGTAGACTGAACCAGACCACTGTGTCAAAAGACACATAAGACACCGCACTGTCATCTGAGCGGATGAAATCATTAACTGAAGAACTATTGGGGTAGGACAGGTGGTGTATCATCCTGTACTCTCCTGGTGTCTTCTTTAGTACCACACCCAGTGGAGAGATCCGCAAGTGGTCGAGTGGCGGTTCTGGGAAAGGGACGGCCACCCTACCCTCCTCCACCTCTTTGGTGATCTTGGATGCCACAACAATCTTCAGTGTGAATGTGGACCTAAGACTGACTGCTGTGGTAGCCACCTGTAGTCCCTGGTAAGGGATGTGCAAACCACTGGAGAAACCTTCTAAAAGATACAGTGCGTCTGTCCTACAGGGGTAGCAGTTCAGGCAGGGGTGAATGTTCTCAGTTCTTATGGGGGACATCGCCAGCCTTCTTGGCAGGTCTGTCCCACTGCTTTCCATCTGATTCTGAACTGTTCCCTTTCCTGAAATTACCCGAGCCTTGGCAGGCACTGGCTTTGTGTTCCCCCCACAAGTACTGCATTCATGCCTGAACGTGCAGAAGTCTCAAAACATTTCCCAGTATTGAATTGTCTGCAGGTCCCAGCCCCTTTTTGGCCACTCCATGGGGCTTTGGGAACCATGTACCCACTGGCCCTGTATGCCACTTTGGCGGGCTTGGCCCTCATCATATGCCGGAACCATACGTCATGATCTATCCTATCCCAGCACATGTCCGGCGATCAGACAAAGCACATGCTAAATAGCTCGTCGTACCTTAACCATGCATTGCCCTCATATGCCAAATGTGCTGTTTTGATGTTGTCCCTATATTTGAGCAGTTGGCCGATCTTATGCGGAAACGTCCTGCAGTAAATCGACATAAAAATATCAAAGGCTTCCAACCAGTTGTCAAATGTGTGGAGCACTTTTGGTCTCTTTAACTTCTCCAATCTGACCTTGTCCTTGTCTCCAGAGTCGGGGAGTTCCCTGTGCAGGAGCTCAAATGTTTCTATGTATTCCCCTTTCCAAATCTTGTCTTTGAATGCCGGCATCAAGTGGGTGTCCATGGGGTCATCTACCCCCACATATGCCCGATGCTCGCTGGGCTGAGCTGTTTCTGCGTCAGCAGCGCATGCTGTTGCTGCCAAAGGGGCCCCTCCCAGCCCAGTGGAAAGAGGTTGGCTAGCCCTGAGAGCCATCTCCTCGGCCTCCTGTGTGGGCAGTCCCCACACCTGATGGACTCCCTGGTCAGTGAGCCCTGAGGTGGGGTTCTGATGTGTGTTGCCCATGCCAGCCCCTACCAATGTTGTGGCTTCGGTCTGGACCTGCTGTCTCCCCACCTCCTCCTGTGCCTGCTGTACCCCGGCAGGTCCATGAATGGGTGGAGGTAGTTAGGCAACTGCTACTTTATTCACTATGTTATCCCCTCCAAAAAACTGCTGACCTCCCCAGGTTGGCCAGGGCCACCCCTGCCCCATTTGTGGTAGGGTACATCCTGGTCCCCCTGGACCCTGCGCTGCAGAAACTGCACCTCTGACTGCCCCCCTGAGAAGCACTGTGGGAACCAGGGAAGTGGCATTGGCCACCAGCCCTGTGGCAAGTTGCTGCCTGACCCCAATACTGGACCCAGAGCCCCACAGCTCGGAGGTATGACTTCCTCTGCACACCCCCCAGACCTGGGGTGTAGAACCCTGTGGAAACTTCTCATCTTTCTCAAGGTGTGTCCGATGCGGAGACTCCCCACCGTGGCACAGGGTGCCCAGCCGCTGTCAACCCCTGGCTTAGCCCCCCATCACCCTCCTTCTCTAGGGAGGCCTGGATGCTTCCCCCAGCTAATTGGCCCTGGCTCCTGACTTACCACTGGGTTGCCTATATCCACCTGAGCGGTGCTGTACTCATCCCCTATGTCCGTAGGGTGCTCTGTGGACACCTTCTTGTGACTCATGTGGCTCTCCAATCTTCCAGGCGGCCTCGGCAGGGCTCCATGTTGATGATGTCTGTCCCTGGCATGGCCACCTCTTGCCTTGGGACCACCACTGTCCTCTTCTGGCTTGTTGTAGCTAAAGCCTCTGCCTTCTTCGCCGTGGGTCTCCTAGTGCGCCTGACTGGGCGTGATGTGCTAGGTCCACTGTTCAACTGACCTGGAACCTCCTGCAATGCCACTTGCAGCCAGTTGGTGCCCCCAGCTCCATCAGCTGCTGCAGCGTCTCCTTAAACTGTGGGGTAGCAACATCCTGGGAACCGGAGCTCGAGGAGGCCAGGGACCCCTCACTCCCCTGCACCTCAGACCTGTCGCCTGAACTCATGACGCTTGTGGTATACCGGTGTGACTACTGTCGAAAATCTGCAAAGCAAAAAACAGTTGTTGAGCCAATCCCCTCTGTCCCCTGTAATATTCCATTGAAATCTGGATTTTGTTCATTTTATACAGCTGTGTCGTGTATAATTGGCAGATAACTTGGGCACATACATTCTTTATTTTCATAAATATGTGTCTCTTTAGTCTTATTGAAGAAGCCAGACTTGATGCAATTTTAGATGAGTAATAGCATTACAGTATAACCCCGATTATCCAAATGCTACTGGGGACATGAAATTTATTTGAATAATCGGGGGTTCGGATAAACCGGAGACATGAAATTTCCACTGTGGCTACAAAACTCGATGTAACAGACAAACTGTGAGAGCATGTTTTCAGTTAGTAATGTAAAATGTTAATCACACTGAAATAAAAACACACAGCAGTGCTACATGTAACATGTAATGGAGTAAATACTGTGAATGAATTAATCAATAAAAGCACCTACAGTACATAGTGCCTTGTTTGCTGCAGAGACTAAAGTGCATATCTCGTACTGGCAATGAGTCCTGTACTGTACTCCTTGCTTTCCACGTTTCTCTCTTTACTGTTGCTTTAATATTTAAAGTCGACTGCATAACAGTCGAAGTTTATCTTTTCTGTGTGAGCAGCACCCCTTCTGTGTAGGATGGCTGTGGTACAGAGCAATGCTATGAGGCAATGAGTCCTCTGCTGTACTCCCTGCTTTCCCCGTTTCTCTCTTACCTGCTGGGCAGTTTCCCACCGCTAAACTCCAGAACTTCAAACACTCCAAATGCATTTCATTATGGAAAGCCAGTGCCACAATCTTCTCCGTGTCCATGTGCCCATTGATAATGAGCAGGTATGTAACTGGAGATCTGCATAGGTCTGAAGTGAGTGATAAAGGTGCCAATAAAGGAAAGGGGTAAGTGTGCTACTTGGCAAACTAACTGCACGGTGGAACATAGGATCCTCCAGTAAAATTAAATGATTTTAAGTGCAGCAAGAGCACCACTTTATTAGGGCTGCTTTCGGACACTTTTCACTACAGACACAGTAGAACACCAGTTATCTCGGGGGACATGGGACAGTTTAAGTTAATCCGGAGATTCGGATAACCGAGTTTCTGATAATCAGGTTTATATCGTATTTTGGTCTTTGGCATGGGAATAAGAACGTTTTTTAATCAAAATGGTGATGCCATCTGTTACAAGGCAATGATGTATCTGCTCAGTCAAGGGAGCCAAAGGCCTGTAGGTCATCACTCACACTGTACAGCTGAATGAGAGTGAATGAAAGAAACATCATGGCAGCCTCAGCCAGCCCTGCCAGCCATACCCCTTCTCCTGTCCTCTTTGGGTGATTACTGATTACTGATCCGAAGTCAGCAGCAGGGACTGTGGGGTGTCTGATAACTAATATAGGTGTCTGTCCTAGCCTTTAAAAGAAAACAAACACTTCCTTCCTTGTCCCTCCTGTCCTATGTTAATAAAGCAGTACCAGGTCTATTAGTTTAACTAGTAGACCTGGTACTGCTTTATTAATTCAGGATAAGATGGAGTTGGACTGAGGGACAAGGACATATTTTCTTTGAAAAAGAATGAGACTGCAGCAAATTCTGGGGTAATTGGTAAAAGTAGTCGCCCACATGATCACCTGGATCTGATCAGGGTGATACTGCTTTACTAATACTAATACTACAGGACAGGAGGGACACTAGGAAGGGTTTATTTGTTTTCTTTTAAAGGATAGGATTACTTAGGAAGCCAGAGCCCGAAGGATTTATTTTTAAAAAGGTAGCATCAGGCATTGCTGCCAGCCAGCTAGCTAGCTCTGCTGCTAGCCAGGACAGACACCTATATTATTTATCAGACACCACACAGTCCCTGTCACTGACTCGTGATCAGTGATCACCAGAGAGGTCAGGAGAGGGGGTGAGGCAGGCAGGGCTGGCTGCCATGACTTTTCTTTCATCGTCTCACTCACTCACTCAGTTGTACAATGTGAGTGATGACCTACAGGCTCTTGGATCCCTTGATTGAGCAGATATAAAGTGTGTGTGTGTGTGTGTGTGTGTAAGACAGCAGGGAAGTAAGTGTAGCAATGACCCAGTCCTCCCCCCCCCCCATCCACCAGGAGCCAATGAAGCAGGGATGAGGGTACATCTTCTGGCCTCAGTGCTCACATTCTTTCATCATCATCAGCTGAGCCAGGAAATTGGAAGGGGGCATATCTGGAGGACCAGACAGCCACATCTCTTGACATCCCCCAACAACAATCAAGGGGGGGATTTTCTCTGTTCTGATGGTTTGATCACCTCTGTCCTCTGCCCCAGCAAGGACATATGGGGAGAGACTGCATCTCTTCTGGCAGTGGTATAGCAATGACTACGGCTGGTGCTGCTTCCTGCCATGACTCTAACTCCCGGTCTGGGTGGGAGAAAGGGCTGTAGACTGGAGGCTCTTTTTGTAGCTATTTAAAGAAAAGCTTGAAGGGGACCAGAGAACAGAACTGTTTCCTGCAGCAAACTTAGAAGGCCTGATTGGGACAAGACAAAGCAGCAGCTCCTGCAGTAAAGGCCAAATTAGAGCCAGTGATGAAAGTGAACAGGAACACACAGGAACTCAGTTCCTGTACCTTTTTTGCAGCAGAAACTGAGTTCCTGTACTTCTTCCCACTGACACTGAAACTGAAATTCTTTAACTAGCAACATAGTGACAGTTTCAGGACCTGTGATCTACAATCAGGGTTTCCATAACAACATCTGTCTTGTACAACAATGCTATTTTCCTTGAAATACTTAAATATCTCTAACTGTGTCGAATTAGATAATTGCGTCTTGACATCGCTATCCTTTAGATTGAGGATCTTCATTCTGTATTTCATAACTGCCAGTGCGTGAGTTCCTGTACTTCTTGTCTACCACTTGCACCACAGATTAGAGCCAGGCTCTAGAGCCACTCCCACAGGTAGTGGGGGGGCCCACAGGGAATGGAGTGGTGGGGCCTGACAGGAGGCCACACTGGGGCCCAGAATGGATAAGGCCGGCCCTTTATACAAGAACATGAATATAAACATTTTGTTTCTTTTTCATACTGTTTGAACACCCCAAAAGTATAATGTAACCCCCCCTACAAATGGGGGTTCCCAAAAAGTCTTCCTTGAGCTTGCCTAAATGCTCACTGCCAGGCTGGTGTCCTCTGTTTTAGCAGTTTAAATGTGATTGCCAGGGCCTGTGTGGCCTCTGTGTGCTGTCTCTTGAAGAGCTGCCTGATTGCAGCATAAGTAATATGAGAGGGAGCTCTGTTGAAAGATGTAACTATTTGCTGAAAATCATTTAGAGTGATAATGATAATGTAATTTGTCAAACCTGCTTTCTTTGTAGCAAGGACTGTTTTGTTTGTCTCCACTATCTTGGTCCTGTACTGCAAATTGGACCAATCAGTTCTGGTGGGACCTAAAATGTAGTCGTACTACAGGAGCTGTCTGAATTCAAAATCTGTAGGAACTGTAGTTTGGGGTTTTTTGCGCCTTTTTTGCAACTGAAGGCGGAGCTCTTGCTTTGACTGACAGCCAAATCAGCCAACCAAACCTTTTGGATCTTGGGGGAAATCCCACACTGCTCGCGATTTTCAGTTAGTTCTGAGCTCGGAAGTGAAATGAGAAGAGTGCAAGTGTATTTTGGGCAGCAATCCTGAGTGGATTCGCATGGGAAAACTGTGGAAGAGCTGAGTTTTTGGCTTGCATGTTTGCCAGCTGCTCCTGAGAGGGAGAGAAGAGAATTATTTTGGACTAAATCCAAGTTTGTGTGACTTAAGTAAGCTACTGAAGTGGGCCAGGCTCAACCTGAAGAAGACCGAAGATTTTGCTGAATGCGATCGGCCTGTCAGGAGTTCCAACTACCCTAAGCTCCCGGTGTGTGCAGAGACTTTGCGATTGTGACCGGGAATGCTTTGCCTGGTACAGAATTCCCATACATGTAAATGTGCTATGAGCTGCTAGTGGGTTGTGAGCTAGTTCCCCACTGTGTGAATTATGTTCTGCTTGCTGGAAGCTGTATCCAGCCCAAAATGGACTGCATCTGAATATGTCTCCATGCGGTCTGGGCCTTGCCAGACTGGCCCAGCCAGACTACCCACTGCACAGAGAAGCCATCGACGAGATACCTACCTGGGGATCAGCCCCTTGCTCCATGCTTGAAGAGGAATGACACCTCTGTGACTCATGTGGGCCCTGCTTCTCCTGGCATCCCAGATCAACCACCTGCAGTCTCGATTTTCATCCGGCCTATGTCCAGTCTTGGGTATCATGAGTAAATACCAGGGTAGCTCCCTGCAACAACAGCTTAATCTGAGTGTGTCATCTGATTGTCTTGTTGTTTTGTTTCCTTTACTAACTGAGCCCTCTGGCTCCAGATTACAAATATTGTGTACTGTGCATGTTGTGTTTTCCATCACAGGACCCCAACCAGCTGCAACCCTGGGCAACAGTCCTGGATAGCCCATCTCTTCTCCACCTGGGTACCCAGAGGTGTGACTGTGTGGGGGGACTCAAAGCGCATGCATAACTGCTTGATTGATATAACCTTTAAGCTAATTAATCTGATTTTGCCCCTTCCTTGTTCAAGTCCCCTGAATAAATCAGATCTAACTTTTTCAGCATGTAATCTAACTGTGGTTCCAGTTTGTGCTCAAAGTACTGTACTGTTGCTATTTGCTGTGCATAACCTTGTTTTACAGGGGGTTCCCAGGGTTGAGCCAGAGGAACCAGCCCTGGTGGTAAGTGCAAACAGTGTGGGTACTTGTGTGGTGTACCAGGGTATTGTGAAAGTGATTATTGTACAGTGTTCAGGCCACTAGAGGGGAAAGAGGAGGGGTTACAGTGTACTGGAGGGCTGTGCGCAGGTTAGCTTAGCCACTACCAACCCTGACCTCCGGGTGGAGGCACCTGTTTCAGAACTCAGGCCCCTTAACCTGCTACTAGTCAAGCAGACAGGGGTAGTAGCCCTTGGGATAGCACCACCTAGGGGTTACAATAAAATGTACCAAACCAGTTTTTGTGTGGGGCTTCAGGGTAAGCACTTGAACACATGGATCAGTAGTAGCAGTGTATGTGTGTGTTTCTGACACTGATTATACCACAGTGGACATTGGAAGGAATATTGCCTGGGTCTCTGTGTAGCAGAAACAAAATCACTGTTTTTCTGTCTACAGTTAACAGTGTGGTCCCATGGTTAAGGCACTGAACTGTGAACAATGCAAGGCCCAAGGCTCAAATCCCACCACAGCCACTGGCTCAAGGTATGACCTTGAACAGGTCACCTAACCTCCCTGTGGTTCAGTCCACTCAGCTGTACAGTTAGACAGAAGTAGGGCCCCACTGAAAACAAGATGTTGCATCTCACATGGGCTGTCGAGGGCCAACAAATTTGAACAGAGCAAACAAACCTGAGTCAGGTATTAGATTTGAATACAGCAATTCCAAGCAGGACCTGGCACGTGTTCATACAGTGCTCAGCTGTGCAGTCTGAAGCTGAACTAGGCAGGTGGTGGTTGGAGAATTATTAGTTTACCCTCCAATAACCCTTAACGCAACCTTGGAGGCAGCCCAAGGCATACAAATTCTGTAACAGGTCTTCATCACCAGAGCAAGGTAAAAGTTTGGGAGCTGGTGCAGACAGAGAGAGAGAGAGACAGAGAGAATTTCTTGGGAATAAAACTGAAAACAAAAAACAAAGCGCTTCTGGTGGATCATCCTTTGAACATCAGAACCCTTGACTTTTTTCCTGAGTGGCATCAGTGTCCCTCTGTTCTCTATGTGGCGTTCTCTTTGTTATTTTTTTCAGAGCTATATCCCTTGCCTTGATCCTGCATTTCTTTACAATGTGTCAGCACTACAGTGTTTTTTTTTTTTGTCATAAAACTTTATCTCCATGGTTGGTGTGGATGGGCTCTTAGCCCTGTCCTCATCCCTCTTGCCTGTCACCCCACCACACCGGTTCACCATGCCCAAAAACCCCCATGGATTCCCACTCCTGGCAGGGCTGGGAAGGGGAGGGCTGTCGCCCCCCCACACCCAGAGACACACATATCCAGATGGGGCAGGTGACTGGCCGATGGTACAGGGTGTAAGAAGGTAGAGAGGGCTTTATTTAGCCTACACCAGCCTTTTTCCTCTTTCTCCCTTGCCCATTAGCTGCGGTGGCATGTAACACATGTGCGTGGAGGTGCACATGCCTATGGAACAGTGGCCCCTACCCTATTATCACCTGCACTGCCAGCGCTGCCCCAAGGCCACAATCTGGGGCAGCCAAGGACCGAGACAGTGAGCCAATCCACCCCAGGAGAGGAAAGCTGCCCTCCAGACACTCAATCCCCTCCCTCCCCGGCTGACTCCCAGCTATCGAAGCTTATTCCTAAACCCATGTCTCAGGGGGTGGGGAAGGTAAGCCCTCTTCAACACTGCGCTGACTTCACTACACTCTGAAACAGCTTGATCTAGCGGAAACAGCAAAGGCCCACAAGAGCCTCTTATACACTGTGTGACCCCGAGCAAGTCAGTAAAACATGAGAAACAGGATACTGCATTTCATCTTGATTATTCTGGGTAATTAAATCATGAAAAATAAAAACCTACAGATTATTTGGCAGAGATAGTTGGAGGAGCTTGACTGCTTTCGCAGCCCATACTTAATCTAAAAATCCATGCACACTGCAGATTCATAGCCATATCTATTGGAATAGTGCAAACCTGAAACTAATGTTTCCCTGACAAAATGTTTGTGGTAAGACATGATGGTTTGCCAGTATAGGAATACTTTGACAGAGTCTTTCTTTCTTGGTTTTACTTGTATTTTTTAAAGCCTTTATTAAAAAGGTAGGTCTTTAGGCAGGGGTCAACCTTAACCTTTTTTTGCACTAGCCAGCAGGGCAAGTTGATTCAAAATTGCACTAGCCCGTAGATGGTTGCACTAGCCCTTAATTATAATGGTAAATTTTGATCACTTATACAGGAAACAATGTAAGCAAAGCCAAGAAATACTCTGATTACTGTACATTTATCCTGCTCCCACATTGCTTCCAGCTCCCCAGCAGAAAAAAAAGACTGCAATGCCATCCCAGACAGTGAGCACCCCCATTGTTTTGTACCATAGACTCCTCTCTTCCCCTTTCTACCCCCTCACAACAAACAGAGGGGGGATATCATAACAGTAAATGTTCAATCAAGCAGTCCTAGCTCTGCGCACACAATAGCTGACATCATAATGCACCTCACCACACTGTCACCACCACCCACAGGGCAATGAACAGAGTCAGGCAGAGAAAGACACTCTCGGTCCCCACCCTACAGTCAACTGGAGACTGCACTTTTGAAAGTTTTTGTACAGTCTCAAGTGAGCCAGGAGCACATCTAAGATTTCTTTGGGGTGGGGCTAGACAAACCTAAGTGGCTTGGGAAATAGAAAACTATGAATTTTTATTTGTAAAAGCATTGATTTTAATATGCTCTGCCCCAGCAATAACAGATTTTTCTTTAACATTGTCCTTTCATCAGCCATGGGGAAACGGTACACAGGCATATCACTGTACTATTTCTATTTCTGCATAGGATGGTCTATGCACCCCAGGAATGCCTATTTCAAGGTTTCAAATTATGTATTTTGTCAAGGTTTATTTTTGTACCATACATGATCCAAAGCTTTGTTTTTAGGCTGAAAGGACATGCTGAGTGGGATAAGGGTGGAACTGTATGGATGGTGATGGCTGGCATGGTCCATTTAGAAGAGCTGGGGACCCCCTACGCTTGCCAATAATGGCAGCTATGGATGGTCACTTCAGAGTCTGGTCTGCAGTGGTGTCCAGGGGAAGAACAGAGTTAAGAGAGTTGAAGGGGAGAGAGAAGTTATGGTGAGGCTAGGATAAAACCCACCACCTGCAGGACCGATCCTGTATACTTATTTGCATTTTGTCACTGAAATGTTGGATACAAACACTCAAAATGTAGAGAAATGAGGGGCACTGGTCTTAATAATATTGGACAACTTGTTAGACATGGACACATTCAGAAAACTGGAACCTAGTTACTTAACAGCACTCTACCCTTGATCACACCCTGGACACTAGCTGAAAGTCTCAACAGTGGCGTGATAATGACTCACATTGAGTCTTTTGTGGGATCCCTCTCTTGAACTGTCAGATAATTGCAGTTGTTAATGAGCTGGCCATCTGGAACATTGAGAGAGATTAGCATGAGGACTGGAGAATGCTAAAGTAGAGACTTTTTTAACTTCATTAACAGCCATGAAAATCTGCACTAGTCAAGATGGGCAAGTAGAGAGTTAGCTGCACTAGCCCTGGTCAATTTGCACTAGTGTTTGGGCTAGTAAAACGATGTTAAGATCGACCCCTGTCTTTAGTCCCCCTTTAAATACCTCCACTGTTGGGGCCTCCCTCAGTAATTTTGGCAGCAAGATTACAGAGGGTTGGCCTGGCCACCTCGAAGGAACGATCCCCCGAGGTTTTCAGACTGGCTCTCGGAACTGCCAGGAGACCCTCCGTGGAGGACTGGAGGGAACATTCCAGGGCAGCTGGAGTACGGAGGTCAGACAGGTAACCAGGCACCAGTCCTTATATGGCTTTGTCAAAAGCTGTGAGGTGTTCCTCGAGCTACAGAGCCACAACTTTCTTAACAACCTTTCCTAAAAATGGGAGGTTGGAGATAGGTCTATAATTCACCAGGATGTCAGGGTCAAGCGATGATTTCTCCAGAAGAGGCTCACCAACGCCACCTTCAAGGCACTGGGGAAGCACCCCTCTGAGAGCGAGCACTGGACTATCCTGGCAAACACTAGACCAGTGACCTTAACCCCTCCCACTAGGAGATGAGTAGGGCCAGGGTTCAGTTCACAACATGTGGGCCGCAGTTTTGAAATCACCCTAACAAACTCAATCACCCCAAATGGCTGAAACTCCCCCCAGGCAATGGAAGTGCCTCTGTCCGGACTAGTCCGACCACCGTGGGGTAAATTTTGTCCTACTGGGGAGATCCCAGCCCAAATAGAGGATACTCTGTCTGAGCAGAACAGAGCAAACTCTTCGCACAATGTGGTTGAAAATGCTCTTTTCGGCTATAGACAGGTTGGATGTAACAACCTGTCCACAGTCCAAAATAGCTGAACTGGTCTGTTCCTTCCAGCAGCAATCTCCCTGGACAGAAATTCTGCCGTCTTACGGTTGATTGCCCCTGATAATCATTATAGTGATTTCTCAGGGCCAGTCTATCCTCAATGGACTGGGTCCTCCACCAACAATGCTCTAACTTATGACCCTTTGTCTTCATCTCCTTGACAGCCCCATCAAACCATGGAGGTTTCAAGTGAGAAGACATGGGTCATATATAAACTAGTGCAATGGTATCAAATGCCTTGGTAATGGACCCATTATAGGCTGCTACTGCCTCACTCATGCCAACTGCACACGCAGCACTCACGCCAGAAAAGACTGCTACTGCCAACAGTCCTTCTGGGACCTGATCATTCTTTTTTTTTTGTCAACTTTCTTTCTTCCACTGCCCCCTGGAACTCTCTCTCAAGCAGACCCCTCACACCGCCAACCGCACTCCTACCCTGCCTGAAGCCGACCCTCTGGGAAATCAGGGACAGACACTCCCCACCCACCTACCTAGCCTGACAAGCCTTCCCCTACTTGCCAGGACTGAGGCAGATGGGGGATCAGGAGAGCTAGTGAGTCATGCCTGGTATTGCGTGTGTGGTGGTGGGTACCAGAGGCTGCCGTTGCCTAGCCAGGGACCAGGTTGTTTTATCTTAATGTTTCCCCTGGAGTGCGGACATGCAATGGCATCAGTGCACCAATGCTTAGATGTCTGCCGCCACTCCACCCCTGTCATAAGGCATCTCTCTTGCCGTGCCCACGATCTCCATTGGGGGGCTCCTGTAGAGCAACACAAGCCCGGTACCCACCCCGGGAGAGGACAGCCGTCCTCCAGATGCTTAATCCTCTTCTGTCCCCACTGACCCCTGGTGACCCAAGTCCATTCCCGAACCCAGGTCACCAGCATGGCCTGAGGTGTGGCGTCCGGTGCCGCAACCCTCAGCGCCACCGGGCCAGCTGACCTAATCATTCTCGATGTCGGTCACATCAAGCCCCAGAGAGAATACCAGGTCCAAGGAGTGGCCATGTTGGTGGGTCACAGATGCAATTATCTCTGTCAGGCCCAGAGATGTCATTGTCTGAAGGAGTTTGTAACCAAAAAGCTAGGCTTCATCATCAATCCAGGCATTGAAATCCCCCAGAATTAACTATCTAGGGGATTACAACACCCCATTGGCGATGAAGTCTGCTACCTCCTGAAGGAAATCCCCACCCCCGGGAGAATCCTGCAACTGGACCCCCATGCATTGCCACACATTCAAACGATGAGGTAGCACTCACTGGGTGCACGGAGAAGGTCAGGCGGGATCTAAAATGGATGGCTACTCCCCCGCCTCTGCTTTCCCTCCTTGGGCAGTGCACCACCAAATACCCGGCAGAGACCTACCCCTCCAGTACTGGACCAGCATCATCCCCCAACTAGGTCTCGATGATGCAAGCCAGGTCAACCGAGGAAATCAAGTCCACCATAATAGCAGTCTTGTTTCTCATTGATCTGGCATTGCATAGCACCGCCGAAAGGGACTACTGGAGACTGCAGGCCCTCTAGCTACCTGCCCACACGGTTTGGTGGGAACCTGGGGGACAGGAAACAAGCATACTGGGCCTCTGTCAAGGTTCTGTTTAACTACAGGGTGCCTCCTGTTCCACATCACCCTAATACTGTTCACCTCCACTTTTGCACCAACAGTACCTTGCCACACTCCCTTCCATCCCCTACTGCTGCCCACCTCCCAGCACCTTCTCAGTGCCACCACTGGGAGAGGGAAGTCCTCAAAGGGATGGAGGTCATTTAGCAGGGACACAGCATAACTGTTACATGGTGGCCCAAGACCAACACACATTTTTATGTTTTCTTGCATGCATGTGCAAGAAACATAGTGCCATCATCCGAGATTTTGGAGGTGTGTCACCACCTCTTCCAATTCAGTCAGTGTGTTGGCAGGCGCAGCTCCTGTAAGCCAATGCATGCTGGAGCTGTCTATGAGAAGCTCCAAAATGCAGTGGCACACAGTTGAAAGGGGAAGCTACACTTCAGTGAGCAGCGATAAGATATCGCCTGCTCATGCGCAGCTCCCCCTACTCACACACACACAAGCATGCGCATACTGCGTGCTGCCCTCCCCTCCGCACATGTATGGCCGAGCGGGGTGCCCAATCCCCATCGGCTTGTGCTGTGCTCCCCCAAAGCCTTCCACATGCCACGCTGGGTGCCCACCCCAGCGTGGCAACTCATAGAATAGCCGACGGGGGTGCCCAATCCCTCGTCGGCTCCACTGTCCTCACCCCCCCGAGTACTGGGTGCCACGCTGGGAGCCCACCCCAGCGTGGCAACTGATCATATGGCCGACGTGGGTGACCAATCCCCTGTCGGCTCCACGGCCCCCCCCCAGCCGTCCTTGTGCTGTGCTGGGAACCCACCCCAGTGTGGCAAACGTCCCACGTCGTCTTTTTTTTTTTTTTAACCTGTAAAGAAAAAATGGTCCCACGCAGTCTTCCTGCCCCCCTCACCACAACCCACACCCACCCACTGTGCACCCAGCCTTCCCACACCCCCACCCCATACTTACCCGGAGCTCGGCGCGACGATCTGCGTGGACCGGGAACATGTCTGCACTCTTCAAAGCCGACCGCTGAACTGAGAAATGCGGTAAGCTGTATAATGGGCTAGATAGGGTTTTCAACTTTGTTGCATATCTCAGGCATTTTGGAATTTTGCAAATTTTTCAACATGGGGTTTTGCTTTCTCATGAATGATATCACTGACACGGGTGTTATTCGGCGAGGGGATTTCGCAGTCACTGTGTGAAATCACTTTCAGTCCCGAATACCGCCATGACGGTGACATCATTCAGTGAGAAGGGGGTCCCAAAACCCCATGTTGAAAATTTGCAAAAATTCCAAAAATGACTGTTTTATGAGCGTGTGTTGCGCAGTTCCTACGCAGGCTCGTAAGTTCACGAATTTTCAATATTTTCACTCCAGATTTTCAACATTGCCATTTTACCACACCTTCTTATGAGTAGTACAGCTGTCATTTTTCACATCTCACCCAAAATGTGTTTCCGCCCATGTAGCGCACAATGGCTCAGTCAGTGTGCAAAATCAAAGTACAGGACAAATTAAGAAAATCACAGTGACACTGTTCATGAGCAGAGGTCTTAAAATGACTATTTTGAAAATTTGGTGAAAAAATTCCTAAAAATGACTGTTTTATGAGCGTGCGTTGCGCAGTTCCTACACACGCTCGTAAGTTCGTAAATTTTCAACATTTTCACTCCAGATTTTCAACATTGCCATTTTACCACACCTTCTTATGAGTAGTACAGCTGTCATTTTTCACATCTCACCCAAAATGTGTTTCCGCCCATGTAGTGAACAATGGCTCAGTCGGTGTGCAAAATCAATGTACGGGACAAATTAAGAAAATCACAGTGACACTGTTCATGAGCTGAGGTCTTAAAATGGCTATGTTGAAAATTTGGTGAAAAAAATTCCTAAAAATGACTGTTGTACGAGCGTGCATTGCGCACCTATGCATGCTCGTAAGTTTGCAAATTTAATATTTTCACTCCAGATTTTCAAAATTGCCATTTTATTACACTTCCTTATGAACAGTACAGCTGCCATTTTTCATATGTCGCCCAAAATGTGTTTTCGCACATGTAGCACACAATGGTGCTGTTGGTGTGCGAAAGCAATGTTTAGGACAGATTAAGAAAATCACAGTTACACTGTTCATGAGCAGAGGTCTTAAATGGCTATGTTGAGAATTTGGTGACAAAGTCCATAAAATGACTGTGTTACGAGTGCGCATTGCGCAGTTTCCACGCACACTCGTAAGTTCATGACTTTGTAATATTTTCAGTCCAGATTTTCACCAGTGGCATTTTTCCACACTTCCTTATGAACAGTACAGCTGTCATTTTTCACAACATGGCTGAAGTATGTTTTCACACTTTCAGCGCAGAGATGCTTGGTCATTGTGGGAAATCATTGTTCGGCACAGATAAAGAAAATCACAGTGACACTGTTCATGATCGGAGGCACCAAAATGCCTGAGTTGACAATCTGCTGTAAAACATCCCCAACCTAATTATATTACGGGTGTGCGTTGCACAGTTTCTATGTACGCTCGTGACTTCACCATTTTTTTAAATATTTTTACTGCAGATTTGCAACATTGCCATTTTTTACACCTCCCATGAACAGTACAGCTGTCATTTTTACATCCTGTTCGAATGTTTTTGCACCTGTGGTGCTAAATGCCATAGTCGCTGTGCATAAGCAACTTTCGCAACAAACTGATATTCCCCTGTTCATGATGTGGGGTCACAAAAAACATGTTGAAAAATTTGAAGTGAAAATACCAATGAATGCCTGAGGTATTAGGGTTTCCAACCATAACGCCCAACCCTGTAGAGAATGACAGGCATCAGGGTGTGACTTGGGATTCTTGCCTGTAATGCTTATACCATTCCACACCCTGCAGCCAGTGAGAGGCATCGAGGTATGCCTTGGACTCTTCGGCCCCAGAGTTCACCCCATTCTCCTATATCGCACCCATCTCACCGTGATTTCCAATGAAATGGGTGTGCATAAGGGCCAAAGACCCAAGGAACACTGTGACACTTGTCAGTTTCTGCAGGTGGGTGCAGGAATGGCGTGGCCGTTATGCCTGACGACCCAAATGCACACCCCAATGCCTGTCACTCTCTGCAGGGTGGTGGTGGGGTTGGCTTCAGTTCAGTACTTCACTGCCATTCCTATTACGCAGCTCTGTAACTTCTACACTACCACTGCCAATGCCAGCAAGCAAACATTCGGCATTGACAAATGCTTGTTAACTACACTAAGACACAACTTAAATGCTCACAAATGGATTTAAAAAGAAAAAAACTAAAACTGAACATACACTCACCTTCCACACACTAAACTAAATCAGAACCCTAACCACAATCACTCCACAGCCACTCACTCAATACCTCCTCTAACACCCACCCCACCCTATTCACCCAGTGATAATATAATAAATAATTTAAAATTAAATGGGAGAGACTTAAATATTCAAACCACTGTAATAGATGTGCTGTGGAAACAAATTTGCTCTTTTTATTGCTAATGACTGTCCAACAGATTTACTGCAGACTGTTTAAATGTTGAATGTTTATCAGATACTAAGAAGTTTGTTTTAGTCCCAAGCAGAATAACTAATCTTCAGTCTAAGTTTGAAGTAGGAAGGACACAGTGCTCACACCATCTCGCCATTCCTAGGTAGTCAGAGTTACTTCTAAAGGGACGGAATTTGTATAGCAAGGAGCTTTCGGAGATCAAATGGTTTTACAGTACCTTTTTATTTAGTGCTCTTCTCACTGCACCAAGATGGGATTTTAATAAAAAGATGAAAAATGTCAGTAAGCTCCTCTCAAAATCTCACCGGAGGGACTAGAGAAAGAAGACAAAATGAACACACTGCTCACACCAGTGCTGGCAGATAAATCAGTTTGAAGAGAAGTCCACACTTTCTTGTTTTACCAGGACAAACATACAGAGCTGATAACAGCTCATGTCCAGATGTGTTGGGGGAGGGGGAGATGGAGAACATGACAATGCAGTCCTTTTTTTCTAAATATATTTTTATTAACGTTTTTCACAAAAGGGAACTTGGGCACATGTTACATTACAACCAATAAACGTGTAGGGTTACAGATACAGTATCATGTAAATGTTAGAAGCATTCTGGCATTCAAGGAACAATCCCAGGATGCCGTCCCTCTCCGGTGCAGCAGTGGGAGGCTGGGCACCGTATTGAAATGATTAGGGCAAAAAAAATGGTGCTCATAGAACAAGTTCTGGTCAGAGCCAAAACGTCTCAAGGATTTGACCTGATAAGGAATAAATGTAGTGTGCATGACCCATGCTACTAGATGTGCTCAGACCTGCTGCTGGCTGTGACACCCTCTGGGCTGCAGCTGTGGTGCTGTCTGGTTCATGTCAAGGTGCAAAGTAAACAGCAGCACCTCCGAGCTGTTTGGCACACTGTTAGCAAGGCAGGCAAAGCAAGCAGTACCAACTAATACCAGGCCTCACCTTCCCATTGCCCCCCCCCCGTCCACTCACCTGTGGAGCAACAAAACCGAGACCTTGTCCAGCTGACGAGAGAAAATTCCCCATCAGTGACACGCTAGTTGCCTGCCCGGACCAGAATCCCTGCCACACCGGTACGAGTTGAAGAATTAATTGACAAAAGCAGTGATCTCGTGGAATCAGAAATTGGTGAATTTTCATATCTGGAGGCATGTCTGTACTGGGTGGTGGGAGGTGTGACAAAAGGGAGTGAATAACTGCAGAATTACACCAGGGTATGAGGTGTTTTGAAGGTTTTCTCCGTGGTGTCCCTTCGGAGTCACTCCTCAGCTGAATTCTGAATCATAATCAGATGAATACAGTTACAGCTTGGGGATGTCCAGGGCAGAATGATATGTACATGTTGAATACTTGAGATTGACAATACAAGTTTTACAAAGTGGGTGACTTAGCAAGCACCAAATCATCCATTCTGTGGATCTTTTTGTACAAGACAAATACACCTGCCATCTATCGTACAAATTATAGTGAGATAATACCGTCTAACATTATTCAGAGTAGTCCAAATGTTCCAGGTTAAATTTGGGGTAGTCACGAAAAAGGAAAAAGACATTCCTATTAGTAAGGGGAAATACAGCCTATGAAGGAACTCCATTCCCATTCCTTGATTTTCTGACCTCGGTTCCTGCCTTTTTTGTGCCCTTATCAAGTTGCTTGTTCCATGGAGATCTGGCACAATCTAGTGGTCAAATGCAGAATTGCACAGTGTGGCAAAAACTCGTTATAAACAATTTCAGGAGACGCATTTGTCAGGAAGGAATCGCCCGGGAACTCCTCTATACAGAAGGTGCAGAACAGGGTCTTTATTTTACTGCACAAGGCCAACATTTCACAACATATCAACTGTCCTACTCAAGTACTTAATGTGGAATTTTGACAGTGGAAAGAATTTCCTGCCCACACTGACCGTGAGAAGGCTGTGTTGGTAACTAGAATTATAATGGGAGCACACATTAACAACAATAAGTCTTGTACGGAGCCTTTTTTGGAACACCAAACTGGTGTTTCATTGCCTGAGTATGGAGTTGTGCCAGAAAAGCCATCAAAGAAACAGTAAGCTATGAAAACCCAGCCATCAGTAATGGCACGCCTGTCTCCATTCGCTTAGCAGAGCTGCAGACATGGGCAAAGGGGAAAAATATATACATAGTAAACAATCAAAAGAAGTTTGGAATTCTCTAATTTGAGCAAACAAATCCATGGGTCCCTTAATTTCTGTAAAATGCAGCTGTTTGAGACCATTGTGTGTGTGTGTTTGGGGGTCGGAGGGTGTTTTCAGTAAATGCAGCGCTCTGCCTTACATTCACAGAGGGATAATACTGTGAGAGGCAAGAAAAGCTTTAGACAGTTGGAGTCATATCAGTTTAAACTGAATATTACTAAAAATGCTGAAGTGCTCTAAAATTGTACTGTTGCAAACAATTACTCTACTAGGAAAATCCTTAATACTAATGGCAACGACTTCCAGTTGGCACAATGAAAAACATTTCATTCAGAAAACCTAGATTTCCAAGACATTTCATATTAAGACAGGTTAATAATAAATGCTAATATTCTAATGGAACTGTTGTGTAATGAGTGACCAGGAAAGATGGCAACTGTAACTAGAAACTAAAAATGCCTAGGTCAAGAATTGATTACAAATATTCTATGCAACATAAGCAATCCTCCCCTTTACTTCTTGCTTAACACAAACGATGGTTTCAAACTTTGGCTGTAAATTCAGATACTGATGTTAAGTCACATGACTAGAGTATTTAATTCTAATTAGGCTTGAACCGACAACCTGCACGCCTCCAGTGCAGACCCCAACTTCTCAACGATACCCCAAAAGTGCTGTACAAATGCAGAAGCGGGCAGAGAAAATGTCACTGCCATTTGGGAGAGTGGGAGATTAAAAGATGCAAGACTAAGCCAGGGAGACAATACTAATTTTGCTCCTCTCCCATATTACCTATTTGAACACAACCTGCAGACCAAAGGAGGGCTAGCATACTATGAGGGGGACTCATAGCCCCTGACACTGCTTGGCTCACGGCCAGTACTTTCGCGCTTTACTTTGTGAGGCTGGTAAAATACTCGCTTTTACACTACTCGCATCCATTCTTCCGGGTTCCCTTTCCCCTTGTAAGGTGGCGGGCGCACGTCTCCATGGAGCCAATAGAGTGACAGCGTGCATCCGCCCCCAAGCCTTTATAGATATGCTCTCAATGGGAGAGCCTGCAACAACTGAAATCCCCGATTGCTGAATGAACGTAACGCGGCATCAATTCATTTTTTGCAAATAAGGTAGGAAAAGGATTTAAGCACACTAGATCTTAAAGTTTAGTCATGCAAGGTTTAGTAGCATCACCAAACATGTCATTTGGGCTATATTGTGACTCACGTCCTTATCTGGCTAGATATTAAATCAAAATCTGCAAATAGCACTTGTTCTGTGCTCCCGTTGTATGCTGTAGTTACAATTAAAAAGCAAAATGCCCCTGAAGTACCACGACAAAATGCCCCATCTACAGTCAATGAGAGAGGCGCCATATCTACGTAGCAAGTAACATTAGCACCAGCCCACAGCATCCTTTCTTTTGCTTTCAGGGGCACGCTTTCAATTTGGATTAGGACTGTATTAGTCATGTGTGTCACATTCTGTAAAGAAATTTCATACAGTTTTAACTGTGAAGGCCAGGCAGTTTTAGAAGTCGCTGTTCCAGCATTCCAAGCCACGTCCAGTCTGCAGAGACATATTCCCCCGCCCTATGCATACAAGTTTCAGCACATCACAGGGGTGTATCTATGTGTCTATCTCTCAACCTACCTATCTCTGTGCACACACACACACACACACATACACACAATCTATTTCCATATTGGTTCAACTGTTTAACTTATACATTTATTTTGTCGGTTTTCTGATGCAGTAGTGAAGCGCCTGTTTGCATATTTATATCTCCGTGTGTGTCTCTATGTGCGAGTATGAAGAGGGCTCTTCTGTGCCTGTGTTTCTCTGTGTGTATGTGTGTGTGTGTCACTGCATGTATGTGTGCGTGTATGTGTCTGTAAATATTTTATTTACGTGCTGAATTGGGCCTTGTAAAATGTTTATTTGTATCGGGGAATGTTACAAGAAAAAATAGCTGAGCCTGCGATGGGTGTGGGGAAGGGGTGGCGGCTTACAGCGCGAGACTGTGGGAGGGTTTGTTTACAACTATAGTAAACTCCATGTGGGGTGGAGTTGGGGTGGGTTAAACATACTCTGTGGGGGAGGGCACCTCTGGAGACATGAAGTGGCAAGAAAAATAGGGCTGTTTAACTACCATGCCTTATACAGTCAGCGTAGTACTTGGGCTGGGCACTTGCAGAAGAAATACTGTTGTGCGGATGGAAAACATGACGTAGGTCCTTTTCTGATGCAAAACGTCTGCAGGCTCTGCCCACTGCAGACGTAAAAATAGAAGCTGACGGCAGATAAGGATCGCAAGGGCCATCCAGTCTGCACATTTTTTTCTACCTTATGAATGTGCCATAGGCCTGTACTCTGTCAATGGCCTATCTATTCATACTCATCTTTATTGCTCCCTTGTGCCTATGCCTGTTTGAAGCCCTGCACTGTATTCATATCCACCACTTCATGAGGTAGGCTGTTCCATGCATCCACCACCTTTTCTGTGAAAAAGAACTTTCACATTTCCCTTAATCGCCTCCTCTAATCTCATGCTGTGTCCTCTTGTCCTGCTATTTTTCATATTGAAACATGTTAGACTCTTTCACCTTGTTAATGCCCTTAAGATGTTTGAATGTTTCAATCATATCACCTCTCTCCCTCCTTTGCTCTAGGGTATACATATTGAGCTCCATTAATCTGTCCTCATATGTTTTCTGATGCAGTCCCTGCACCATTTTGGTTGCCCTTCTCTGGACTGCCTCCATTTTGTTAATGTTCTTGTGCAGGTGCAGCCTCCAGTACTGCACACAGTACTCCAGATGGGTCCTAACCAGTGTCTTGTAAAGAGGGCTTATTACCGCCTTCTTACGACTTGCGATACCCCTACTAATACACCCCAACATCCCTCTAGCCTTACCTACTGCTCTAGTGGTCTGCTTGGATGATTTCAGGTCATCTGCGATGATGATGCCCAAGTCTCTTTCTTCCCTTGTGATTGCCAGCAATTCCCCTCCCAACCTATAGGTGGCTTCAGGGTTTCTCTTCCCTATGTGCATGATCTTGCACTTCTTTGCATTAAACCCCATTTGCCACTCTTCCGACCATTTTGCCAGTTTATCCAGATCTCTTCTCATTCTACCCACCCCATCTGGATCATCTACTCTATTGCAGATCTTGGTTTCATCTGCAAACAGACAAACCTTACTCTCCAGTCCATCTGCAATGTCACTAATGAAGATATTGAAGAGGACTGGCCTAAGGACTGATCCCTGAGGTACCCCACTTGTGACTTGCATCTCTTCTGACTGTAAACCATTTACCACCACTCCCTGTTTTCTGCCCGCCAACCAGTTTGCCACCCAGTTGACCAACGTCTGACCCACCCTGAGCTTACCCAGCTTATTAATCAATCTTTTGTGTGGAGCGGTATTGAAAGCTTTGCTGAAGTCAAGGCAGGCAACATCAACTACTCCCCCTTGGTCCATCATTCTGGTTACCTAGTCAAAGAAATCTATGAGTTAGTTTGACAGGACCTTCCTGTTGTAAACTTGTGCTGTCTTGGATCCTCTGCTCCTATGGATTCCAGGTGCTGCACTATCCTTTCCTTAAGGAGTGCCTCCATAATCTTGCCCACTACTGAGGTAAGACTGACTGGTCTATAGTTCCCTGCGTCGTCCCTGCTACCACCCTTGTGCAGTGGGATCACATGAGCCCTTCTCCAGTCTTCTGGGACCTCTCCTGTGCTCAGAGACTCACTAAACAGCTCTGATAATGGCTCTGCTAGTTCCACCCTTAGCTTCTTTAGTACCCTGGGATGTATGCCATCAGGTCCCATTGCCTTGTCCACCCTGAGCTTAGTGAGCTCCTGTAGGACCCTTTCCTTTCTGAAGGGACTAGTGCACACCTCATTCCCCCTTGTGTCCATGGTGCTGAGCTGTGGGCCCTGCCCTACCTTCTCCTCAGTAAATACTGAGCAGAAGTATCTGTTTAAGATAGTTGCTTTTCCTTGGTCTTTCTCCTCACACTCCCCTTATCCCATTTGATCTTAGTAATACCCGCTCTGGGTTTCCCCTTTCACTAATGTATCTATAGAAAGTCTTGTCACCTTCTTTTACCTTTCATGCTAGTGTTGCCTCGGTTTGGGTTTTTGCCTGCCTTACTGCCTTCACTGAGGGAAGTTTGGTATGCCTCCCTATCTTCGTCTTGCTGCGTTCCCTTATATTTCCTGAAGGCCAGCCTTTTGGCTCTGACCTTCTCTGCTACTGTTTTTGAGAACCAAAGTGGTTTCCTTCTTCTTTTGCTCTTGCTTTTCTCTTTAACACAATGAGATGTTGTTTCAAGTATTGCACCCTTAATGCTTGCCCACTTTGCCTGTACCCCACACCTATATTTCTTCTTGCCAAGGCTAGCTTAATTCTGTTGGCCATCTTATCAAAGTCAGCTCCTCTGAAGTCCCATGTTTTTGCTTTGGAATGGGATGATTTAGTTTTAGTGGCCAAATTGAACCATACCATGTGATGGTCACTGGCCCCCAGGTGACCTTCTACCTGGAGATCTGTGATTCTTTCCCCGTTAGTCAGTACGAGATCTAGGATAGCCCTGTCTCTTATGGGTTGTTGTACCAGTTGTTTGAGGGCCCCCATGCAGGGAATCCACTATGTGTCTAGTTCTGGCAGATGTTCCTGCTAGTATTGACCAGTCTGTATCTGGCATGTTGAAGTCTCCCATTATCAGAACCTCCCCTGTAGCCATCATGTTTTGTATATCTTCTAACATTAATGTGTTTATGTCCTCCCCCTGGTCTAGAGGCCTGTAGACAACCCCAGTTTGTATGGCTGTCCCATTCCCTGTTTCCAGGGTGACCCACAGTTCTTCTGGCTCCTTATGTGTATTCTGAATTTTTGTAGATTTGATATCTTCATTGACATAAAGGGCCACTCCACACCCTTTTTTTGTGCCTCGGTCTCTTCTGAACAGTACATAGCCAGGTACTGAAGTCTCCCAAGTGTGGTTACTGGTGAACTATGTCTCGCTAATGGCTACTGTGTCCAGTTTAGCCTCTGTCATTGTTGCCTGCAGGTCTGGGATCTTGTTTCCCAGACTGCAAGCATTTGTGTACATGATTTTCCATTGGCCAGATTTCGATGTGTTAGTTGTCGGGCGAGGTCCAGTGTTTCATCTGTGTGTTGTATGGGAAGCCGGACCTTTTTCCTTACCTGATGATGCAAATGTACTACAAACATGCTGAACTCCTGTTTGATCACTAGCTGAGGGGGGAGGGGTGTTCTTCCCATTCGACGTATTGGATGCTGCACCCCTCTCCCCATTTGCTAGTTTAAATATTCTTCAAAGACATCAAACTTCTGCCCCAATGCACTGACTCCCTCCTTAGTCAGATGCAGTCCATCGAATTTAAAGAACTTTCTCTCCCAAAACTGTTGCCAGTTACCTACAAATTTGTGTCCTTTTTCCTGACACCAGCCTTTGAGCAACATGTTTAGCTCCCCTATCTCCCCTTCTCTGACCTTCCATCCATCTTCCTCCGTCTCCCAGACTAGCAGCATCTCAGAGAAGGAGATGCCCGGATAAAATGGATGACAGTTTGTCACCCAGCCTGGTCAGGTGTTCCTTGGTCTCCACAACTGACCAGCTGGTGAGATTGTTAGTCCCTATATGTACCAGAATGTCGATGTCTTCTCCTGCTTCCTGCACAATTTTAGCAATGCGGTCAGTGTCTCTCCATGCTGATGTACCTGGGAGACATCTGACCATCACCCCTGACTGGAGGTAGGTATCAATTCCCCGAATCATGGAGTCTCCTATGATCAGAAGCGTTTTGAAATTCCTTTTTACTTTTTTTGTTTTGGTCCCTGTTTTGGGTGAGTTTTATTGTGCTAGCTCCTGTGCTGCAGTGTCCTGCTCTGCAGTGTCCTCTGCCCCTTTGTTTGATTTTGGAGATAGAGGCAGACACCTGTTTGTAGTTTCTATATGGTTTCTGGAGGTGACATGTTGGAAAGCACTGAGTGATGGGGCACCCGATTTGCCCCTCCTAATCACCTGCTAATGTCCCGGACCAACTAACCTCTGTGGTTGAGGTGCTTCTGTTGGATTTTGGGGAAATAGTGAGTGGTTCTTATAATATATTTCCTCCTGAATATGCGAACTGAGGTGCGCAATCTCTGCCCATGCTGTTGGAGCTGAGCCCTTAGATCTCCAATGGTCCAGCATGTAGGACAGTGTTCAAATCCTGTATAACTGCCCTTTTGAAAAGTGTCCTGCAGTACCTGCAGTTAATAATATCCATTCCAGATGAGTTGCTGGGTTTATAACCTGGTCAGAGTAATTTGAAGGAGGAAAATGAAAGCAAAAGTTTGATTTTGTGTTTAGTTTGTTTTTGTATAACTTGTTATAACAAATTAAATTACTCGTGCCCCTGTAAATGAGGTCACTGTGTGGATACCCCCTGATCCTCCCCTTCCTGCTTTGCTACAGGAAATGTCATGACTGTGCTACCCTATAAAAGGAGTGTAGCGTGGTGTGGTTGGGGATGGGGGTTGGTGGCCGGGCCCTTCCCCTGCCGAAAAAGAACCACAGATGAAAGAAACAAGGAGGTAAGAGCAGAAACAATCAACCAACAACAAAAGTCGTAGCCCTGAAAGCTTAGCCTAATGATAGATAAAACTGTAAAACCTGTAAAGTACCACCTGTAATAATTTCACAGAAGGTAAAAAACACTTTTCTACAGGGAAAAATAAAGCAGTAACAGAAGATATACCTTGCAAAAAACAATTTGAATCAGAGAAGATAACAGCAGTAATCTGTAAGCACAAACCTGTAGGCACACCCTGTAATAATGCAGCAGAATGTATACCCTGCAACAACAATTTGAATCAGAGAAAAGTAAAGCAGTAAAACGTTGGCAACAAACAGTAACAACCCCTGTGAGTACAAAAGAAAATAATAACACACAGTAAATCTGCCTAGCCAAAAGAAGCCTTAATCTTTTCCTTGCTCTGATAGGTTCCTTGCTCTGTCCTTACGAGCAACCTAGAAGAAAAGAGCTCAGGTGAAGCTATGTGCCTTTGCCAGCAAACCTAGTCTTCCATCTCCAAGATAGCAACTAGCTCTTCTAGTGAATGTGTGTGTGTGTGTGGGGTGGGGGGCGTGCCACCAGCATCTGTCTAGCTGTCTTATGCCTCCCCCTATCAACTCCAACCCCCTCACTGTGCTAGTACTCCTCACGCTGTTGAGCAATGCAACCCCTACAGTAGAAAAGTGAGGTCATGCTGCATTATATAGAAGAGCCAGGCAATTTACCTTGAGTTAAAGGTCTCTGCCTGGTCATTTAAGCCAAAAGTGATCTACTCCAGGGTGTTGTTGTGATTCGCCCTCTCTCCTCATTCTGGCAGGTCTGGTGTTTGTGCTGTCAGCCATTTTATCATGCTGCATTTCTGTGCCACCACCAGTATTACGCCCAACATGTATTTCAAATGTCTTCCCTTGGGAAATCTAGGGATTGATACAGCAGATGTATCTCTGGGATCAGGACTACTTTGACATGGAGCACTTCTGAGATCACCGCACGCAGTTTCTGCAGAAAATCTGCTAGGCTGGGGCAGTCCCACTTTATATGTGTGTGGGTTGCCCTTGCCAACCCACAATGTATAAAAAAGCAGCTGTGCCACCCACTCCGTATTGAGCCATTATTACTGGTGTTGTAAGGAAGCAAATTAAGTACTCCCAAACATATTCTCGCCAGGCATGAGACAAAGTTACTTAGCCCACTTTGCTGCAGCCTCTCTCCCAGTCTTTTGGAGGCTGTATAGTGTAGTGGTTAAGGGCACTGAGCCGCAAACCTGAAGTCCTGGGTTTGAATCCCATCAGTCCCCACTTGCATACTGTGTGACCATGAGCAAGTCCCTTAAATAGCAGCTTCCTACCAGTATTAGTAGCCCCATACTGCACAGTAAACGATAACTGACCTGGCCAGGATTCAAACTGTGCACATTCTTCCATTTCTTGCAGTCTCCATTAAAAGTAATTTTACTTGTAAATTTATTCCTTGACCTGCCGGGATAAAATGCAGCTGTTTCTGCATCCTATGGCTATGCCCCCATGCTAGCACACGCAGCCTCATTTTGTGATGTCACTAAATGAAGGCTGCATGTGTACACCCCATTGTCTTGAATAGGGATGATTTTCTCAAAGTTTTTACACCCATTAAATGTTGGGATTTTAAGAAATCAGCCTGATTGCATGATTAACAGGGTGTGCATAACTATTGCATCTGAGGTGTCTCCTTCTCAAGCCTCAAGTACGTCAGGACTGGTGCATGGTTGACGAGTAAACTATCCCTGATCCTGCGGTCCACATCATAGTTACACCTCCTGCTGTGTGTAGCTATAAAAAATTCAGGCACGGACCAAATTTGCCAAGGAATACTGGATATACTGTCTACTGTGAGGATGAAGGTCCATTCACATGGTTGTCCACCTATTTATGGATCTGCAAGAGGGTGGCGCAGGCAGTTTAGGTGGGTGTGGGTTAGATGTATAAAATGCAGTGATAAAAATCAACACAACAGTGGTAAGTAGTATATCATAGAATGAAACAGCAGCAGTGAGGTTAAATAACACAATTAAATATCCATAAATAATTTGTTTATGTAAGCAATAATACCCAACAGGGTAGGTGGTATTGGGCAATACTGGACTGCCCAGGGGCATAATGAGGCCCGACACCACAGGTCTTATAGCTCCTGAAAGGTCCAGTATTGCCCAATACCGCACACCCTGGAGGGTATTATTTTGCTTAGAAAATGGGCCCATGTATTTTAAAAATATTTTTCATGTTAAATATCTTAAGTGTTTGATTTTTTTTGTAAAAAATAGTTTGTCCTCCTGCTGTTTTTTTTTTTTTTTTATCTAGGGACTTTTGCCCTACTTCAGCTTCTGCAGTTGTGTCTATTGTAGTTAGTTGTCATGGTTACTCCGCCCCCAACACACGCAGGGCTTACAACTGGTAAAATGCTTTTTTTTACTGTGTTTTAATCATGTAGTCATGTTTGTAGCCTGTTTTTTCTGTTTTTCAAAGTGCTGGGCTTGGGGAGATGCAGCTGTTACCTTGTGCGTGCGCAGATGCCTTTACACCGGAAGTACAGTAAGGAGGGACGGAAAGGGTTGGCAGATCACTAACTACTTTTTTATATTAAAATAAAGTTATGGTTTGCATTTTATATTTATTTATTCTTTATGCTGTGAGTGCATTGTTCGAATGGGGCATCATCAGCGGCACCGAGTCAGACATCGGCAGCAGGCTGAGCGGGATGTCAGCAGTGTTGGCAGCAATGAGCTGGCAAAAGTGATTTTGTGGTAGGAAGTAATTCTGTTTTATTTTAAATTAAGAAAGGAGTTTTATGTGGTGACTGGCATTCTGCCAAATAACTGAGTTTAGTTTGTGCCACTTGAAGTCGGGTTGGGGGTTGGAGGCTTTCTTGCTCACTGAACAAGAAAGCAACATGGTGGTCTTTGCCATTTTGAACATTCCACTGGCCCAGGACTATCTAGAATGATATGAGGCAATGGAGACTGGGAGTGGGACTAGTTATTTACCGGTCTCTGTTGCCTCATACCAGATTGGTAGATTGTCGCTTGCAGCCAATCGAAAACAAGAATTGCATCTGCCCATTTTCTAATGGTAATTTTTAACCAGGAAAGTCACACTGAGCTGTGACAGCTCATTTCTAGGCTCATCCTGGTTACATGGACCAGTCTTACTGAAAGGGTAAATATTGGTCTGGACAAGGGGGGAATCCCATACTCCTGCGATAAAAATTTCTTATAAAAAATCTGCACAGTTTTATTTCTTTTGGAAAATTAGATGTCATTTCACTGAAAACAATACATACAATCTACACAAAATGAAAGTACCACCAAATATCATATACAGTATATATATTTACACAATACCTGTGAGGATATTGTATGGCACTTATCAGTGATATTTTTACTCCCTGTAGACCTAGAGTATGAACATATTCTCATCCTAGGTCCCCATGGGCCAAAATATTCCCACTGTAGGTGCTAACTGGTGAAAGCTGGCAGCAGGAGGAACATGGTTCTGTTTCTAGAATCACCAGCTCACTCACCTGTTAACTTCAGCACAGCATTAACCTCCTGCCCCTAACAAAACCAATCTTGCTTAAATTGCTTTCTTTTCCCATTTAAGCAGCTGAAATGTAATTATGTTGACAAAATTCCCCCAGATACCTTTCTGGTAAAATATAGTTTTAGCTGAGCGGTTCCCTTGTTTCTGCTAATGCAGTAAACCTGACCAGCACTCTTGTAATTTGAACCTGACCAGCACACTCGTAATGCTGGCTGTCACAGAAATCCTCCCACACACTCCAGAGACCTCTGCCTTGCAATGCAGTAGGCCGTGTTCTCATCTAAAAAAGCCCAAAAGTCTGACTATACTCAGGAGGATAATCCAAAATACACTAGTAGCACGAGGTTAAGGCTAAGTAAAAATGTTATTGCCTCTGGCACAAACCACAATTACAGCAGCTTAAAACACCTTGTGCAGCTAAACCAATAACGCCAGTCACTCGAGGACTCCAACCCCAGTGCTTTGCCGAATGGCTTCATCGGGGGCAGTGACAAATTGCCCAGGGAGGCTAATTATAGTCCCTGGATAGTTAAGTCATTGAATGAGGACTGCCCATTCACTCACGCTATCACCATTTGAAACATGAAAAAACTGATACCAAAAAGACAAGGCATGATAATAAAATGAAGTATCAAAGAAACTGCAGGCTAGAAAACTGTCACAAAAGCAGTCTGTATGCAGTACTAATAAGCTCATTTTGAAACTACATGAAGTGCGTATAGTTAGCCATATAATGCCAGAACAGAGAGAAAATACATCAATGCCTCCATAAACATTCTGTCCCATGATCACACTATTCATTAGTGTGCCTTCCCATCATGAGATGCAGGGGATCCACAGGTACAGGTATATAAAGGTGTATGGTGTCGACAGACAGAGATGAGGATGGTATCCTCGAGAGGTAAAGGTAGGTAACCTGTGAAGAAAAGAGGTAAAAAAAGAGAGACAATTTAAAAAGAATTAGAAAGTACATAATGCATGGTTAGACATTTAAGCCTAATAAACCTTGAAAGAAAAGTCCATTCCTCGGGTGTGGGTCAGAGTTGGATGAAGTTTTTTTTCAGGTGGGATTTGTAAAGAACATCATTGAGAACACATTCCTTTAAATAGCAGTCACAGAGTGCAGTAAAAAAAAATGTATATATATATATATATATATAAACTGAAACAGTATCAGATGTCTATTGGTCATGCAGGAATGGTTTAAAGTCAAGGTGTTCATTCAAACCCTCTGAATTGATACTTTTTAACCTACATGCCCAGAGAGTGGTTTCGGGGAGTTTTTCCTCAGAGCCATTCTCTCTCTGCCGTCCGGGGTCCCTCAGGGCTCAATACTGTCCCCCATGTTGTTCGCAGTGTATTTGCTGCCCCTTGGAGACATTGTAAGACAATATGGGCTGAGTTTTCATTGCTATGCTGATGATACACAGCTCTATCTGTCTTTTGCACCCAACCAAGGTAGTGCGATCTCGATGTTTAACAGCTGTCTAGTGGAGATCCATGACTAGATGAAGTCCAGCTGGTTGAAATTGAATTCTGGGAAGACTGAGGTGTTGGTGGTGGATCCGGGATGCTGGATAGAGAGTCCGGTGGTGGGATTACCCTCCGGGATTTGGCTCGATGGGGTACAACTACCTCCCTCTGAACAGGTGTGAAATCTAGGGGTAGTCTTTGATGATGAACTGACACTGCATGCGCAAGTGTCGGCAGTCGTCAAGTCTTCCTTTTACCATCTTAGGAACATCACCAGAATTAAGCACCTTATTCCATCCAATGATTTGCCCACATTGATCCATGCCTTTGTGACCTTGCGCCTTGACTACTTCAACTCCCTTTACCTGGGGCTTCCGGGGGTTGATGTCCACTGCTTGCAGCTGGTGCAGAACGCTGTGGCACAATTATTGACTGGGACTTCTCGTTCCAGTCATATTACCCCTGTGCTGCAGAGTCTGCACTGGCTGCCTATACAGTGGCGGACCCCCTTAAGTTCGGGCTTCTGACATACAAAGCCCCTCACAGAAAGGGACTAAGCTATCTGCAAGAGCTCCTGATTCCCAACAGCCCCAGCTGGCCTCTCCGCTCAACTGATGAGGGGTTGTTAGAGGTTTCCAGGGTGCAGTTGAAGACATCTTGTACCAGGGCTTTTATGTTCGTGGCACCAATCCTGTGGAACTCTCTATCTCGTCAGATTAAAGAGTGCAGGACCGTGGAGAGCTTTAAGACTGATTGATTTATTTTATTTATTTATTTAACAGACTTTAGGATTACAAACTTTGAGTCAGGGACTCATTTACAAAGGCTCCACGTCAGAAAAACAAACATAAGCACTTAATACATATAGACAGAATGGCAGCTAAAGGTTACAGTTTTTTTTAGTTATACAGTATTGCAGAATCAAGATCAGCTATACATTGCATTGAACGTGTTACCAAGAGCTGTATTTTACAGTTTTCAAGAGAACAATAAGTTTAATGATAGGGGGCGGGAGTAACAGGTTTGATATTTACAGCGAAGTATAGAATTAGACAGATACCTTGTGAGTGCAGCCAAAGGAGGCATTGTTAATAGGCAATGTTTGGTAGCCCCATCGGTAGGAGCTCAGTGGCGGGGTGGTCCCGTAAGATGATAGATAGATGCCCCAGCACTAGCTGGTACATTGGCAGTGCCGTGAAGCGAGAATGTGCTCTTTGAGGGCTGAGTGAAAGGTCCTAATTTGGAGATGGAGGAGAAGTCAGAGGGGAGTTCATTGTACCAGGCTGGGGTCCTGTGTGGGAATGACCTTTGGGCTAAGGAGGTTCTAATCCTTGGGATGGACCACACCTGTCGGTTGGCAGTGCGGGTGTTCACTGAGGTGCGAGAGGATAGGAGAGAGGCAGAAACCCCCAAGGGGGTAAGCCCCAGGTGTATTTTCTTTGTGAGGAGACATGTTTGATAAAATAGCCTTTCATCCAGGGTGAAGAGATTTGTCAGGGCATATAGGGTACAGGTATGGGTACGCTTGTCTGCCCTGGTGAGGAGTCTGCATGTTTTGTTTATGGCAAAGTGGATTTTGTTAAGGGCTGTGTGGTCAGCAGCTGAGTAGATAGTGAGCCCATAATCGACTAGGGAGAGGACTGAGGTGGTGACAGCCAGATTAAGGGCTTCCGGAGGTAGGCAATCCTTGTGCCGATACAATAGGCCTATACGGACATTTATGGCTGATGATAGAGTGTCAATGTGTGACTGGAAGGAGAGGCTGAAATCAAATGTAAGGCCCAAGTATTTATATGTATGGACCTGATCTAGAGGAAGGAGAGAGTGGGATAGGATTGTTAGCTGCACATTCTTGGCCTTATTCTGTTGATGGGCAAAGAGCATAGTTTTTGTCATTTTTACATTGACCACAAGTCTTTGGTCTATGAACCAGTTTTCAATCTGGTTAAATGCATGTTGGAAGGAGGACTGCAATACTGTGGGATCTGGGTGTGAGGCAAAAAGAACCACGTTGTCTACATAGAGTAGTAGGTTGCTGGAGCAGGAATTGGGCAAGGTGTTTATGTAGATGCTGAATAATAGAGGGCTGAGGATGGAGCCCTGGGGAACCCCAGAGCAGACTGGCAGGTGGTTGAGAGGGTGTTGTTTATTTTGACACATTATGATCCAGCTGTGAGGTAACTGGTAAACCAGGAGACGGGTCCTTGGGACAGACCTATGTGGCGGAGTGTGCTTAACAGTAAGGGGTGGGAGACTGTATCAAAGGCCTTTGACAGATCGATGAAGACAGCTCCAGCTAGGTGTTTTCTATCCAGGGCAGAGTGAATAGAATTAGAGAACTCAGTGACAGCCGTAGTTCTACTGTGCCCAGATCTGAAGTCATGCTCCCCCCTGCAAAGTAGGTTAAGAGCAAGCAGGTACTCAGTGAGTTTGGGTGGCTATAATTTTTTCCAGGGCTTTCGAGAGTGGTGGAAGAATGGATATGGGATGGTAGTTATTGGAGGAGGTGCTGTCACCACTCTTCAGTACTGGGTGACTGTGGCAGTCTTCCAGGCTGCGGGGAACCACCCCAGACTTAGGAGTGGTTAATGAGGTCAGTCAGTGGGGAGAGGACTGTATCTAGTACTAGATGTAGGATTCTCATATCAAAAGAATCTTTGCAATAGCAAGAGCCACTGACTGCTTTCATGAAAAGGCCTTGCTCATTCGAGAGATCACTCTGAGATGGAAGGGGGATGCTGGGTGTTTGGGGCAGGGTTGCAGGAGTGGGGTCGAAGAAGTTATTTGGGGAGTACTGCACTAAGGTCAGAGAATGATGAGTTGAGGCAGTTGGTGATGGCCAGCGGCCAGTGGGAGGGACACTGTTGACAGTTAGTGGGGGGAGCTGGATTTGCCATTGAGTTCCTTGATATTGTCCCAGAACAACCGAGCATTCCCCAGGAGGAGGCAATGGTCATTTTGTAGTAGCCTGATTTGGCCTGTTTAATGGCCCAAGTGCATCTGTTATGAGCCACTTTATAGGCTTGCCTGTCCGCCTGCATGCGGATGTGACTACTTTATGCCAGAGATCATCTCTGTGCTTTAGCTGTTGAGCAGTGCAGGCATGACCCAGAGGGCATTACGTTTCTTGGATTGCACTTTTGCTAGTGGGGCATAGATGTCACATGCTTTATTAAAAGAATAGGTGAAATAATCAAGGGCTTCATCTATAATAGGGGCCCGGGAGATGGGGGACCAGTCCCATTGAGCTAAGTATTTTCTTAGTTTTGTGAGGTCAGAGATGACGCTGGGCAATATAGTTTGGTTTGGGTTTCTGCTGAAGACACGACCAGGAAAAGAGGATGGGTGAGTGATCACTTAGGGAGTCTGGAAGGACCACCAGGTCAGAGATTCTGTGGGGGCAGTTGGTGAGGAGAAGTTAAAGCAGAATGCTAGAGCTGTTAGTGGGGTTCACCCTGGTAGGTTGGCTGATCAGCTTGGTCAGGTCCAGTGCAGCAAAGGTGTCCTTGGTGTGGGAAGCCGAACTGGCAAGCCAGTTCACATTAAAGTCTCCAATTATGATGTGTTTTGTTTTGTGGGGGAAGTAGGTAGCAAGGGATTGTATAGCAGGAGCTTGGTTTCTTGGGGGGGACACATGTGACAGTAAGAATTACAGGGGATCTGGAGTAAGTTTTAATGACAAGGCTTGGGCACCATGGTCTAATGGAGGTTTTGGAAGGGCTTGGCATATCATGGAGTCACGGACATACACAGCACACCCCCCACCACGTTTGCCTATTCTGTCAGCTCTGTGAAGAGTGAAGCCAGGAGGCAAACCAAAGAGTCAGGTTTTTTGGAGAGCCAGGTTTCTGTCAGTGCTAGCACATCTGGCTGATGTTGCAGTATTCAGCAATGGAGACCTGCGGTCTTTTAGTTAAACTGCAAATGTTCATTGCAGCTATTCTAAGCCCTTAGTGCGATAGGCTAGGGCTGGGCGAGGGCCGGTTAGGATGAACATTTCATGAAATTAGTAGGAGTATGGCAAAGACTCTGAAGAGAGCAAAAGATTGTTGCCTTATTGTCAGGATAGCTGCCGCCTAGTTATAGAGCGTGTAGTACAAGGAAGGCCAGGGTGATAAGGGTTGGAAAAGATAGGAATGTGATCCGGCATTGAGGTTGATTTAAAAACCTATTTATTCATACTAGCTTTTAACATTGAATGTTTCTGAGAATTTTAAATTAAGCTGGATGTATGTATGTGAAGGGATATATTTATGTGTATTTAAATTGGAAATCTGATTTATTTATGTGACTGGTTTACATGTTTTTATGTAAAGCGCTTTGATATTTTGAATTGTGCTATATAAATAGCACTGCCTTCTCCTCTGTCCCCTACCTTCCAGCCGCACGCCCTTGAGCACCCAGGGACCAGAGGGGCTTCGAGCCGCCAGAGGCGGCGGCGACCGACTAAGCCGACTCAGGGAACCAGGAGGCCGGGAGAAGCAGGCAGAAAGCCGGCACAGCCCTCGAGCACCCAGGGACCGGAGGGGCTCTGAGCCGCCAGCGGGCGGGCAGCGACCGACAAGCCGACCAGGGAACCAGGAGGCTGGGAGAAGCAGGCAGAAAGGTACGGGCAAAGCCGCAAACCAATCGGAAAGCGACCGCTAACTCTGCCTTTGTCATGATTGGTGCGCCTTTCCCATAGACTTTAGCTGGACTTTGCAACACCATTTCTGGCCGGGATTTCTTTTATTATGCTTTATTGTTAAAATTACCTAAAAAGAGCTGTTTTACTTTTTAAATGTGCCCTATTTGAGGGTTGTGTAGATATCTAGTTTAGCCTGTGATTACAGCCTTTTGTGTTTCTGTGTGGGCTAGACGCTTAGGCGCCTAACCCCCCCATACCCTCCCAGTCTTTGTTGTGCAGATTCAGGCTTTTTAGCACCTTTTTGCAGATTGCTGCAATAAAGTGCCTTTGCTCACTGCCTTCTCCTCTGTCCCCTACCTTCCAGCCGGCACAGCCCTCGAGCACCCAGGGACCGGAGGGGCTCCGAACGCCAGCCAGCGGGTGGCAACCGACAAGCCGACCAGAGGAACCAGGAGGCGGGAGAAGCAGGCAGAAAGGTACGGGCAAAGCCAAGAAAAATTTTTGCCCGCCCCCCTCCCCCCTCTCCTCGTTGATTCTTTTATACACCTTTTCCGCCATTTCCTCTAATCCACGCCCATAGTTATTTCTCTTTCCTCTATTTTAACCCCTACCTTCTCCACAATGCTACTTTGCTTCCTTTTGCTTCTGAGCCTCTCATCTTCCTCAATCCCAAATGACAATTATGATATACCCCATGCCATGGTGATTAAGGCAGTGAATAAGGCCTGCCCACCCCTGCCATCCCCAGTGAGACACCCACCAATTCCTTATTTATATTCTGCCATTTTGCACTGCAATCCCTGGGTATCCCACAAAAGGTCTCTATCCTTACAACACTCCTCAAGTGCCTTGCATCCATTTTGGCATTACATTAACCCACTATGCCTGTCACATCAGATTATTACTTTGTGATAAATTCCACACCCATATAACAGGACCCTCACCCATTACACAGTGGTTCCCCAAGAAGGGAGAAATGCTCTGATCCTCCCTATCCTATCATTTGGTGCCCTCCTCAAACTAATCTTCTTCCTTCTGATCAGTATTGGTACTAATTGAAATCAACTCCATTCCACTGAAAGTTTTTATCCCCATCTGATTCTAACCTCCATAAATGGCCTAAGTTTCCTTCACTTCAATGCCTGCAGCCTCCTAAAAGTTCTCCTTAATACAGGCATGGGTTGCACATACCCTACCTGACTTCCTGGTTATCTCTGAAACTTGGCTCAGATCTACAACAAAAGACAGCGATATAAACCTTCCCAATTACCAACTCTTCAGATCAGATCACCCTTCCAGGAGTGGTACCTATGTGGCGGAGTGTGCTTAACAGTAAGGGGTGGAGACTGTATCAAAGGCCTTGACAGATCGATGAAGACAGCTCCAGCTAGGTGTTTTCTATCCAGGCAGAGGAATAGAATTAGAGAACCCAGTGACAGCCGTAGTTCTACTGTGCCCAGATCTGAAGTCATGCTCCCCCCTGCAAAGTAGGTTAAGAGCAAGCAGGTACTCAGTGAGTTTGGGTGGCTATAATTTTTTCCAGGGCTTTCGAGAGTGGTGGAAGAATGGATATGGGATGGTAGTTATTGGAGGAGGTGCTGTCACCACTCTTCAGTACTGGGGTGACTGTGGCAGTCTTCCAGGCTGCGGGGAACCACCCCAGACTTAGGGAGTGGTTAATGAGGTCAGTCAGTGGGGAGAGGACTGTATCTAGTACTAGATGTAGGATTCTCATATCAAAAGAATCTTTGCAATAGCAAGAGCCACTGACTGCTTTCATGAGAAAAGGCCTTGCCTCATTCGTAGAGATCACTCTGAGATGGAAGGGGGGATGCTGGGTGTTTGGGGGCAGGGTTGCAGGAGTGGGGTCGAAGAAGTTATTTGGGAGTACTGCACTAAGGTCAGAGAATGATGAGTTGAGGCAGTTGGTGATGGCCAGCGGGCCAGTGGGAGGGACACTGTTGACAGTTAGTGGGGGGGGGAGCTGGGATTTGCCATTGAGTTCCTTGATATTGTCCCAGAACAACCGAGCATTCCCCCAGGAGGAGGCAATGGTCATTTTGTAGTAGCCTGATTTGGCCTGTTTAATGGCCCAAGTGCATCTGTTATGAGCCACTTTATAGGCTTGCCTGTCCGCCTGCATGCCGGATGTGACTACTTTATGCCAGAGATCATCTCTGTGCTTTAGCTGTTGGAGCAGTGCAGGCATGACCCAGAGGGCATTACGTTTCTTGGATTGCACTTTTGCTAGTGGGGCATAGATGTCACATGCTTTATTAAAAGAATAGGTGAAATAATCAAGGGCTTCATCTATAATAGGGGCCCGGAGATGGGGGACCAGTCCCATTGAGCTAAGTATTTTCTTAGTTTTGTGAGGTCAGAGATGACGCTGGGCAATATAGTTTGGTTTGGGTTTCTGCTGAAGACACGACCAGGAAAAGAGGATGGTGAGTGATCACTTAGGGAGTCTGGAAGGACCACCAGGTCAGAGATTCTGTGGGGGCAGTTGGTGAGGAGAAGTTAAAGCAGAATGCTAGAGCTGTTAGTGGGGTTCACCCTGGTAGGTTGGCTGATCAGCTTGGTCAGGTCCAGTGCAGCAAAGGTGTCCTTGGTGTGGGAAGCCGAACTGTAAGCCAGTTCACATTAAAGTCTCCAATTATGATGTGTTTTGTTTTGTGGGGGAAGTAGGTAGCAAGGGATTGTATAGCAGGAGCTTGGTTTCTTGGGGGGGACACATGTGACAGTAAGAATTACAGGGGATCTGGAGTAAGTTTTAATGACAAGGCTTGGGCACCATGGTCTAATGGAGGTTTTGGAAGGGCTTGGCATATCATGGAGTCACGGACATACACAGCACACCCCCCACCACGTTTGCCTATTCTGTCAGCTCTGTGAAGAGTGAAGCCAGGGAGGGCAACCAAAGAGTCAGGTTTTTTTTGGAGAGCCAGGTTTCTGTCAGTGCTAGCACATCTGGCTGATGTTGCAGTATTCAGCAATGGAGACCTGCGGTCTTTTTGGTTAAACTGCAAATGTTCATTGCAGCTATTCTAAGCCCTTGGTGCGATAGGCTAGGGCTGGGCGAGACGGGGCCCGGGTTAGGATGAACATTTCATGAAATTAGTAGGAGTATGGCAAAGACTCTGAAGAGAGCAAAAGATTGTTGCCTTATTGTCAGGATAGCTGCCGCCTAGTTATAGTGCGTGTAGTACAAGGGAAGGCCAGGGTGATAAGGGTTGGAAAAGATAGGAATGTGATCCGGCATTGAGGTTGATTTAAAAACCTATTTATTCATACTAGCTTTTAACATTGAATGTTTCTGAGAATTTTAAATTAAGCTGGATGTATGTATGTGAAGGGATATATTTATGTGTATTTAAATTGGAAATCTGATTTATTTATGTGACTGGTTTACATGTTTTTATGTAAAGCGCTTTGATATTTTGAATTGTGCTATATAAATAGCACTGCCTTCTCCTCTGTCCCCTACCTTCCAGCCGGCACAGCCCTTGAGCACCCAGGGACCAGAGGGGCTCCGAGCCGCCAGAGGGCGGGCGGCGACCGACAAGCCGACCAGGGAACCAGGAGGCCGGGAGAAGCAGGCAGAAAGCCGGCACAGCCCTCGAGCACCCAGGGACCGGAGGGGCTCTGAGCCGCCAGCGGGCGGGCAGCGACCGACAAGCCGACCAGGGAACCAGGAGGCTGGGAGAAGCAGGCAGAAGGTACGGCAAGCCGCAAACCAATCGGAAAGCTTACCGCTAACTCTGCCTTTGTCATGATTGGTGCGCCTTTCCCATAGACTTTAGCTGGACTTTGCAACACCATTTCTGGCCGGGATTTCTGTTATTATGCTTTATTGTTAAAATTACCTAAAAAGAGCTGTTTTACTTTTTAAATGTGCCCTATTTGAGGGTTGTGTAGATATCTAGTTTAGCCTGTGATTACAGCCTTTTTGTGTTCTGTGTGGGCTAGACGCTTAGGCGCCTAACCCCCCATACCCTCCCAGTCTTTGTTGTGCAGATTCAGGCTTTTTAGCACCTTTTTGCAGATTGCTGCAATAAAGTGCCTTTGCTCACTGCCTTTGCTCACTGCCTTCTCCTCTGTCCCCTACCTTCCAGCCGGCACAGCCCTCGAGCACCCAGGGACCGGAGGGGCTCCGAGCCGCCAGCGGGCGGGTGGCAACCGACAAGCCGACCAGGGAACCAGGAGGCCGGGAGAAGCAGGCAGAAAGGTACGGGCAAAGCCGCAAAATTTTTGCCCGCCCCCTCCCCCCTCTCGGTTGATTCTTTTATACACCTTTTCCGCCATTTCTCTAATCCACGCCCATAGTTATTTCTCTTCCTCTATTTTAACCCCTACCCTTCCACAATGCTACTTTGCTTCCTTTTGCTTCTGAGCCTCTCATCTTCCTCAATCCCAAATGACAATTATGATATACCCCATGCCATGGTGATTAAGGCAGTGAATATGGCCTGCCCACCCTCTGCCATCCCCAGTGGACACCCACCAATTCCTTATTTATATTCTGCCATTTTTGCACTGCAATCCCTGGGGTATCCCACAAAAGGCTCTCTATCCTTACAACACTCCTCAAGTGCCTTGCATCCATTTTGGCATTACATTAACCCACTATGCCTGTCCATCAGATTATTAATTTGTGATAAATTCCACACCCATATAACAGGACCCTCACCCATTACACAGTGGTTCCTCAAGAAGAGGAGGAAATGCTCTGATCACTCCCTATCCCTATCATTTGGTGCCCTCTCAAACTAATCTTCTTCCTTCTGATCAGTATTGGTACTATTGAAATCAATCCTGGCCCCACTGAAAGTTTTTTATCCCCATCTGATCTAACCTCCATAAATGGCCTAAGTTTCCTTCACTTCAATGCCTGCAGCCTCCTAAAAAAGTTCTCCTTAATACAGGCATGGGTTGCACATACCCTACCTGACTTCCTGGTTATCTCTGAAACTTGGCTCAGATCTACAACAAAAGACAGCGATATAAACCTTCCCAATTACCAGCTCTTCAGATCAGATCACCCTTCCAGGGGTGGTGGGGTGGCCATCTATGTCAAGGAAACCATCTCTGCATCCTGCCTCATCAATACATCCGAACCAAAGGAATTTGAATGCTTGTCAATTAAAATATCCCTTCCTAACATGTCTTCCTTTAAATTGATTGGCTGCTATAGGCCCCCTCTGCAGGCCCCAAACTCCTATCCCACCTAGGATCAATACTCAGTCTAGGCCCTGAAGATACCATCATCCTTGGTGATTTGAATTTAAATTGGTTATCTAATGCATCTGCACCCCTAGTAACCTTCTGTGACATCTGTGGATTCACTCAATTAATCAAAGATCCAACAAGGATTAACTAAAAAATACTACCAACAGCTCACTCCTGGATATTATGATGGTAAACAAGCCTCACTTATATTCTCATGCTGGAGTGCTACCAGTGATGTAAGTGATCATTGTCCTATAGCTGGCATAAGATCTACACTCAAGCCATCCAATCTGCAAAATTTCTCCATAAAGGTCAAAAGAATTTCAACATCTCAGGATATCTCCATGATTTGTGCAATACAACATATTGGCAAGATTTTTACCTACAACCTCAGTTGAGACAGCTCTTCAGATCTTAAAGGACATTATCACTAATGCCCTCAATATACATGCACCAATCACCAGTGTCAGAACTAAAGTAAAATCTTGTCGTTGGTTCACTGCTGACCTTAAATCAGCTTTGTTAGCCAGAGACAAACCTGGAAAAGGCAAGAAAAACAAAGGATACTAGAGACTGAGCCAATTCAGAAAAGCAAGAAACTCATGCACAAAACAAATAAGAAATGCCAAAGCTGCCTACTATAGAGCTGAATTGGATGCATCCTATACTAACCCATCAGATTCTGGGGTACTATAAAAGGGAATTCTAGGCCAAAATTCTACCCCTGCCTTACTCCTCCAAAACTGCTACTAAGGACATAGAAATCACTGATAAGCAAGAAATCTTAAATACCTTCAATGACCATTTCACCACAGCTGGCCTAGCATTTGACTCTTCACCTGCAAATCTCTTGAGATCATCATTAAACCTTCAATCCACTGTGGGACAAAGGGCTGCTTCAACATTCTCCTTCAAACCAATATCCTTAAAAGAAGTAGAAGACCTCCTATCCAATTTAGATACTTCTAAGAGTGCAGGTGCAGACTCCCTGTACCCCTACTTTCTTAAAGTAGCATTATGCACTTATCTGCCCCTCACTCACCCTCTTCAATCTTTCCTAGCTACTGGTTCCATCCCTCCATATGGAAAACAGCTCAAGTAGTTCCACTACTTAAATCAGGTGATCCCATGGACCTTAACAATTACAGGCCCATCTCCATCCTACCGGTACTATCCAAGATGCTTGAAAAATTAGTAAATTCACAGTTAAGGACCTATCTGGACACCAACAACCTCCTAAATCCAGCACAATCTGGATTTAGATCAATGCATAGCACCATCTCTGCCCTAGCCAAAGTCACTAACGATTGGCAGACTGCCTTGGATAAAAAGAATAGTATCTGTGCTGTGTTCCTGAATTTGAGTAAAGCATTTGATACAGTGGATCATGAATCATTAATCTCCTCTCTTGCTCTGTAGGCCTTGATTCACTCTCACTCCAATTGGTTTAGGTGCTATCTCTCTGGAAGGTTACAATTGGTAAAAATGAAAATTACCTATCTACCTCTAAACCACTGCTAAGAGGTGTACTGCAAGGCTCTATCCTAGGCCCCATCCTCTTTGCCATTTATATTAATAACATTGATGACTAACCTCTCTCAATCTAACATTCATCTGTTTGCTGATGATACTGTATTATATGTCAGCAACCTCACCATCAAAAAGCCTGTGAACTGTTACAGTCAGAATTCTCCATCCTACAACACAACCTATTGGAAAAAAAATTACTTCTAAATGCCAAAAAAACAAAAGCTATGTTCTTTGCAACAAAGAATTGCTCTGCCACTACTCCATCATTCATCACCCCACAATTATCCACCTTATTTGGAGAAAAGCTGGAATTTGTGGATAAATTCAAATATCTTGGAGTCTGGATTGACAATAAGCTTGACTACTCTGTCCACACTGAAGAGCTATTAAAAAAGTTGAGACAAAGGCTTGGCCTATTTTACAGAATAAAACACTACCTAGAAACATAGAAACATAGAAGTTGACGGCAGATAAGGACCGCAAGGCCCATCCAGTCTGCCCATTTCTTTTTCTACCTTATAAATGTGCCATCGGCCTTTGCTATGTCAGTGACCTATCTATTCATAGTCATTTGTATTGCTCCCTTATGCCTATCCCATGCCTGTTTGAAGCCCTGCACTGTATTACCTTACCAGAGACCTTACCAGAGACTCCAAACAAAGATTAATCCAGGCATCATTCCTATCCCTTATTGACTATGCTGACTTTCTCTATGGCCATTTCTCACTCTCCCTCTTAAATAAGCTGGACACCCTGTATCATAGAGCCATCAGATTTATTACAGACCTTCCCTCCAGCACCCATCATTGCTCTCTTTACATGGCAGTCAATTGGACATCCCTACATCACAGAAGAAAGGGAATGCTGCAATCTGGATCTTTAAAGCTTTATCAGGCAACTCCCCTCCTATATCTCAGACTGTTTCACCCGAATCACATCTAGGCCATACACCTTAAGGATCAATAAGCTTATTATGCTAAAGATTCCCAATACTTGCACCAGTTTGGGAGGGCTGCTATCAGCTATTCCTAGCATTTGTCTGGAACTCACTCCAAAATCTATGAATCTGAATACCCTCTTACCCTTATCATCCTTCAAAGATTATACACCGCTCTATTTCCAGAGTTGTGCAACTGCTTCCATAAGGCCTAGTCTCCCATCCAACCTACACCCCTCCCTTCTGTAATCCACTATGTTTAGTTTCCTTCTTCTACCCAGTCAGTTATCACATTTCATATAAAAGCCTACAAAAGCCCTATTATTTGATTATTATCCCTGCTATATCTATTATCCTCTTCATTTTACAGGTTAAGTTATTTTACTGTGCCTTGTATATCTGTAAATTTTGTATATATCTCTTATTTATTTGATTGTACTAATGTTATGCTATTCTCATGTCTTTGTAAAAAAACTTGTACCCTTATTTGTATGACCACTCAGGTCCATCTTGTAAATGAGCTACGCTCAATGATGTTCGCCTGAATAAATAAAGATTTTGATTGATTGATTGATTAATAAATAAAATTATTATTATTATTATAACAATCCCTTTTCAATAGAAGATTGACTCTGTCTACCCCGCTATGTGGTGGTTTTACAAATTCCAGAAGCATAAATTGCAGGGACATAGGATATGCATCTTGGTGTTCAATGAAATGTTGCCCTGTGGCTGGGTGTGTGTACCCTTCTGTTAGTGATAGACTAATGTGATCCTGGATCCTTTCTGTGGCAGGGTTGTATAGGACTCTGTCCCATTTGTTATACAGAGAGAGTTAAAAGCAAGGATCTATTCTTCTGTCCTCTTCTATTCTGTCACTTGTCTATATATTGTCTGACTGATTGCACTGTCAAATTTTCCTTGAGGAACCTCAGAACTGGCTGCTGTAATGGTCCCACAATTTTCCTCTGGTGTTTCCTTTCATTTACCTGCTGTTTCTGTTCTTTGTTTCTTCCCTTGCTTTTCTGCGGTTAAAACCAATATGTGAATCCAAATGTGAAACTGTGATCCCTTGGTTTGTAAATGTACTGTATATAGTTTAGTTATATTGTTGAAATGAATGTAGAAAGCTACATTGGTTTATTTGGAACAAAGAGGGTTAACCATGAGGTGCATTTTGCCCTCTACAAGCTTGCTTGCAGAGCTATCAGCAGGAAAACCTGCCCCGGCAAGAATGTCTTAATTGGCTGCATCTGTCAAGAAGACTGGTTGTACTGGTCACAGGAAAGAAATTGACAATGTTTGGTACATTGTGTGAAAACAGGAGATGTACTTTATTGAGCACAGGGTGCAGAAGTTAATTGCCATGAAAATACATTATATATAAAGAGAGCAATCTTAAAACACAGGCAGGGACGGAACCTGAAAACATGTCTGCCTTCTTCAAATGGTACACTATACAACAGAGAGATATGCCACAAAAGAGAAAAGAAGAGATGCAGAGACAGGAGCAGCAGAGAAAAGAAGAGATGCAGTGACAGGAACAGCAGAGAAAAGAAGAGATGCAGCAATAACTTGATGCCTTGCAAGCTACTGAAGCTTGAGGATCTGGTACAGGTCCAGCAGATCAACAAAATACAAACAACTGAAAAGACATTAAACTTACAAAATTGTGTCCCTTAGGTGATACTGAAGCATACCTGACAACTTTTGAAAGGGTTGCCGGAGCCTGCCTATTGCTAAAACAACAATGGGCAATCAGGCTGGTACCTTATCTGACAGATAAAGCCCTACTTGCCAACAACAATATGGACACTGTGCAGTCAGAAAACTATGACCTAGTGAAAAGAGAAATCCTTAAAAGATATGTCATCTCAGGAGAGACCTGCAGGCAGAGATTCCAGTCCCTGAAGTTCCACTCAAGTTAACAATCCTTGAGAAACCTTCACCTGACTCTGAGAATGCCTAATTAAATGAGTCCAACCAGAGGGGGGCAAAACAGTCCCACGTATCATTGACATATTTGCAATGGAACAATTCATCAACATCCTTCTTACTGAAGTGCAGCTCTGGGTAAAAGAACACTGATCTGAAAGTGAGGGAAATGTTGTTTCTTTAGCTGGGGACTATTAGATGGCCAGACAGACACCACATCAGCAATGTCAAAGCCAAGAAAAGGTAAGACCCTCTTTTTCCCCGATTTAAGTTCCAATTGGAAAAGCCACCTTGAACACCTACAAGTAGTTATCCAAGCTGTCAAAAAATCATGTCTGACCATTAATCCTACCAAGTGTGCATTCAGCATGCAGGAAACCAGATATGTGGGTAATATTTTGGAAAAAGGAGATGTAAAGCCAGAGATTACCAAGATAGACACTGTCACAAACAGTCCAGTCTCTAAAACAAAGAAACAGGTCAGGTTATTTTAGAGCTGGCTGGTTACTACCAGAGATCTGTTCCCAATTTGTTCCCAACTTTGCCCAGTTAGCTACTGCTCTCACTGAACTCATGAGAAAATGGTCACCGAATAATGTGAAATGGTCCACAGATTGCAATGAGACTTTTTGGGCCATCAAGGCTAGATTATGTTCAGCCCCTGTTTTAAGAAGTCCAGACTTTGAGATACAATTTCTGTTTCAGACAGATGCATCAGAGGTAGCCCTTGTGCAGTCCTGAGTCAGAATATACAGTAGATGGGAAGGAACATCCTATTCTGTATATCAATAGAAAATTGCACTGCAGAGAGACAAAGTACTCCACTATTAAGAAAGAATGCCTTTCTGCAAAATGGGCACTGGGGTCCTTTACATTTTGTTTGCTAGGAGCAGACTTTGTACTTATAACAGATCATAATCATCTCTGTTGGCTTAATCAAATGAAGGATAACAATCCCAGAATCACCTGGTGGTACCTAGCACTACAGCCATTTAAATTCAAAGTGCTGCACAAATCTGGAAAAGAGAATGTCAATGCTGATTTTCTGTCAAGACATGGTTCAGGAATTAAACATTCAGAAGTTTCAAAAAAAATGTGTGTGCATAACCAAAATGTTTGTTGTAAAAGGATCCTTCGTATGCAAAAAACTGAAAATGTTGGGTAATGTTAAAAGAGAAATAAAAGAAGGGTTGGAAACATGTTTTGAAAAGAGAAAAATAGGTTTCCTCTTAAAGAGGGGGTATATGACAGGGTTGTATTGGGCCCTGTCCCATTTGTTATACAGAGAGAGTTAAATGCAAGGATTTATTTGTCTGTCTTCTCCTATTCTGTCATTTGTCTTTCTCTTGTCTGTCTGTTTGCACAATCACATTTTCCTTGTGGAACCTTGGAACTGGCCACTCCAATGGTCCCACTAGTTCCCTCTGTTATCTCCCTTCCTTTACGTGTTATTTCTGTTCTTTCTTTCATCCCTTGCTTCTCTGAAGTTAAAACCTAGATGTGACTCTTTATGTGGAACTAAGATCCCTTGGTTTTCAAGAAGTTATACTGTTGAAATGAATTTATAAAGCCATTTGGGTTTATCTGGAACACAGGGGCTTAACCCTGAGGTGCATTTTGACCTTCAGAAGCTTGTTTGCAGAGCTGTCAGCAGGAAAACTAGCTCTGGCCAGAATCTCCTAATTGGCCTCATCTGTTGAGAAAAATGGATGTACTGGCCACAGGAAAGAAATTGACAAAGTTTGGTACTTTGTGTGTAAACCGGAGATGTGTCTTAATGAGGTCAGGATGCAGAAGTTAATTGCCAGGAAAAGACATTGGGCTCGAGTCTCAAAGCCCTGATATTGATGCAAGGTGCCTGTGCCAAACATAAATGGTACAAGTGGCACCTTGCATCAAAAACTGCTCCCTGAGCTATTCACAAAGACAACCTGCATCAACCACAGGCTGCCTGCCCCAAACGGGGCTTGGGCCACCTGTGCACCTCAAAATGGGCTACGACCTGGCACTAGAAGGCATGTTGCAGACACAAGCTGACATAACACTGAAAATAGGATTCACTAAACTCACCCAGAGAACATTTTTCTAAGTACCCTTAAACTGACCATGAGTACTTAAAACTATCCTCTGGGAAGGTTGTGAGGGCTGCAACAATATAAAGCATCCCCCCCCAATCCTGGTTGCCATCCATAATAAATATATGTAACAAATCCCCCTGCCCTAGTGGTCTAGTGACCCCTCTCCCCGATGCCGACTGTAACAAATATATGTATTAATCCCCCTTCTCCCTCCCCGATGCTGCCCATTATTATCCATAGAGCAAAGGCAATCTACTTCTGTGACATCTTCAATGCCAATTTAAGCCAGCCATCTAAATTTTGGAAGGTGGTCAGTTCACTTTTCTCTCCTCCTTCGCAGACCCCACCCCTGCTCTAGTCATAGGTGGCTCCACGATTACAGACCCTCTCGAAGCAGCCTCTCAATTCAATTCCTTCTTTACAGAATACACCTTGTCACTTTTGGCCTCCATCTCTCCTCCCCCCATCAAGCCCCTTTAGCTTGGCTCCTTTTTTGCTTTCTGTCAGATTTCCTCGGCCAAAGTTTACCAAACCCTTCTCGGCTTAAATCCTTCCAATGGCAAATGCCCCACTGGCCTGGACTCTAAACTGCTTTACTTGTTGGCTTCAGCCATTGCCGCCCCTCTGGCTTCCCTCTACAACCTCTCATTCTCACTAGCTGCCACCCCAACTGAGTGGAAGCTTGCCACTGTCATCCCTCCACCAAAAGGAGGTGACCCCTCCAACTCTGGGAAACTACCACCCAATTTCCCTCCTTCCTATCCTGGCTAAAATCCAAGAACACCTAGTCCTCACACAACTATCTGCCTATACTAATCCATTTCTTTTATCTCACCCTACCTGTCAGAGTTCAGGAAATCCTACTCCACCACCACCTCCCTCCTAAGACTTATCAGTTCCATCCTCACTGGTATGGATAGAGGCCACATCACCTCAGCCATTTTTGTCGATCTGGCTAAAACCTTCAACACCGTCTCCACTCCCTTCTTCTTTTCAAACTCTCTCAAGCAGGGCCACCAGTTGGTTTCACTCATGCTTGTTAGGCAGATCCCAATCCATCAGAATTGGTAAAACCAACTCTGCCTCCCTTCCTGTTACCTTGGAAGTACCCCAAGGCTCAGTCCTTGGCCCGCTTCTGTTCTCCATCTTCCTCAATGACCTGCCCTCTGTCTGCCACACATCCATTCACATGTACATAGATGATATAGTACTGTACACATCCAGCCCCTCGACCTCTGATGTAGCAACCAGATTCCAGCAGGACTTCGATGCAGTTCAGCACTGGTTTTGCTCAAATCCGCTCTTTCTCAATGCCAAGAAAACAGTCTCCATGACCTTCGGCACGAAGCACAGACTTTCAGGGCTCCCCTCCTCCCCCTATTTCCACACCCTGGATGGGACTACTCTTGAGACTTGCACCTCCTGCAGATATCTTGGGGTCTGGCAGGGTTGGCACCTAGATTTCTCCGCACACATCGATGCCATTCACAAAAAGCTCCACCCCAAGCTGGGTGAGTTGTACCACAACTGTGGATGCATCCCACTGCTGGATCACTGGGCAGTTGTCCAGAAGATGAGTCTCCCCATCTTTGACTATGGTGATGCAGTCTACTGTGCCGCCCCTAAGTCCACCCTAGCCAAACTGGACCCCCTCTTCCACTCCTGTCATTTCACCGTTGTATGTCCTCCAACCACTCATCACTGTGTCTTATACTTGAACTTAAACCTCCCCTCCCTGCAGGACCAGCATCTCTCCCACTGTGCCAGTATCTCGGCCAAATATTGGACACTGTCCCTCCCTCCTTATCTCGACTCCACCCTCTCAGCCTATTCCAACCCAGGTTATACACTCAGGAAAAAGGACTCACATCTTCTGTCCATTTCACTCATGTCCACCTTGGCTGGCCACTCAGCTTTCTGTTATTGTATGCCTAAACTTTGGAACTCACTCCCACTGGATATCCGCACACCTCCCCCAGTCAGCGCCTTAACTCCCTTCTCAAAACACATTTCTCTCCCATCTGCACTTGCTCCTATGTTAGCCCTTGACTATCGATTTCAGGAAAGCTAGCAATAGGGTTGTATTAATCTTATGTAATGTTACTACACCTCATTGTCATATGCCTCAGCTGCAATCTCTACCATATTTTGCTGTCTAAGGAGCTGTTCATTCTGTCTGCATTACTGCACTTCCACCTTGTATGACTGTCTTGTAAAGTTGCCAGAACATGTTTTATTATGTTTGTACTCCCTTTACCCTACCCCCAGGGTGCATCTGGAATTGAATAGTAGTCTGCTCAGCATGCCTCTCCGGTAAAACCTTTAACTAAATAAATAAATAATTTTATGTATTAAAATCCCCCTTCTCCCTCCCCCTCCCTGATGCCAGCCGGCATTAATATATGCATTAAATCCCCCTTCCCAATGCTACCCATTATTAATATATGTATCAAATCCCCCTTCACTCTCTCCGATGCTGCCCATTACCAATATATGTATTAAAGCCCCCTTCCTCTTCTCCAATGCTGCCTACCATTAATATTTGCATTAAATCCCCCTTCCCCTCCCCGATGCCTGATACTGCCCGTTGATGTGCAAAATGAAAAACACCCATGCCTGGTGGTCTGGCAGACCCCCACCCTGGCAGGAAGTGCAAACCACCCCGCTCCCCCATCCTAAACCCCAAGCTGGCAACTGGCATAGCCCTTCTCTCACCATCATGGCCGGCTGCCAACTTACCTGACAGTGAACGTGTACTGTATAATACAGTACATGCTCATTGATTGACATCAATGAGCATGTACTGCATTGTATGCTCTGCGCTCACTGACTGGTCAGTCGGTAGCCGGCCGTGGTGGTGAGAGGAGGGCTGTGAAGGTACCAGCCTGGACTGCAACAGTGCCTCGCGTGGTGCCTCCATGAGGGGGTGGCAATTGGTTACCTTTGGGGTCAGGGGAGCCTTGGGCAACTATCGGTGGCAGGATTCAGGAGGTGGAGAAGAAAGATGGTAACATCTGGAGTCTGGAGTCCCTGCATCCTGAATATGTGTAGGCTTGGCAGTGGGGCTGTTGTGGTGGCTGGGCTGCAACATAGCCCTTAGGTGGTGGCAGCTTCAGTGAGGTCATTTCCCATATGGCACACTGCTGAGGGTAAGGTTGGAGGGCCTGCATTCTGGGATTTGCTATATCAGGCCTGCCATGGCCATGTCTGGGGCAGGACCCATGTCAGACCCATGAATGAATGCAGGTGGAACTGTTGTAACAGAAGGAGGAAGCCATTCATCCAGCTTTGTTGTTAATCCACTGTGCAACCCTGCATGGAGGTGGGAACAACATCTGTTTTTTGCTTCTAGGAAAAGGATTCAAAGAAGCCACAGTAAGGAATTAAGGCTGCATCAGGCCCCAGTTCCTATGAGGTCTGGAGGTGTATGCGAGTTAGGCAGTCCCCTATGCATGGTGGTTATGGTTAAACATATTTGATAGGTGCAAGCTTTGATTCCAGCTTGCAGAGCTATGCGTGGAGCCTGTTCTGGTCTATTTTTCTAGGCCTGTGGTGATCTAACTGTTCTAGCCCTGTAGTACCTTGTCAGTCTGTTCCATCTCTTATCTTCTCAGTCCTCTGGAGCTACTCCGTATATGTTATATAAATCATTAATATCTTCGAAATAAATGTTCCTGTATTTTCTTTTTACATGGTTTGTGCTGAGTCATTTAATGAACTAACTTGATTGATCCCACTGAAGAAGGTTCCATCTCCTTTCCCTCTTGAGCCTATTAGAGAGGGTGCAGCGGTGTGTGGGTCAGCATCAGCCCAGTAACATGAGGCCTGTTAGTGCTGGAGACTCCACCTGCCAGCTAAGGCCTGCTTTTGCTGTCTCTGAAACTGAGAGGGAGAGAGAGGGAGAGGGAGAGGGAGAGGAAGAGAGAGAGAGAGAGATATTAGTGATATTAGTGATGCTCCTAGATGAAGGACTTTGCTTTGTTTGAACTGGCTGTGTAAGAGCTGTCCTGCACAATTAATTTTTTTTGTTACTGATAATAAAATGCTACTTGTGAATTTTACAACTTCTCCTGGTTTGCCTGTGCTTCCTGACCTGTGCCTCAATGACACATTCTTTGAGCACCCTAGCAGTTCTACTACATAGCACAGATTACACATGCACCATATTACACAGACCACAAGAAAAAATTACTCACCTTAGTAATGTTGTTTCTTCTAATGGAGTCTTGCTATATTATGACATATGCTGTGAGTCCCAACCTTTGAACTGCTCCGGAGGTGAAAGAGTTAACTTTCCATGCCAGGCATGGAACTTTGAGCACGAGCTCGGTTGAAGACTCTGTCTGTTGTTCTTCAAACTCAAACTGTCAGATCTTTACGAGCAAAACTCACTAAGGTTCTGTGTGGAAGCTGTAAACCTACACTAGCCAACTGGCTACTAAATATATGAACACATTTTTTGGTCCCAAAACAAAGACTCAAGTCAGGGGATCCAAAAAAATGAAAAACACAACACCCAATCACCCCAAAAAGGAGGGGTGAAAAACAAAGGTGGCATCTACTAAGTGCCAACACTGCACTGCCCACCCACATCCCAAAAGCAGAGGTTCTGAGAGGGGCAGGCAGGGGAGGTTTGGATATAGCAAGACTCCATTAGAAGAAACAACATTACTAAGGTGAGTAATTTTTTCTTCAAACAACATGAAGTCTTGCTATATTATGACATATGCAGACTACACAGCAGTACCTCCATGGAGGAGGGACAGAACCTACTTAGGAAATAGGCTCTGAAGCATAGCTGTAAAATAAACCGAGCATCACTCCTAGCCTAGATGTCCAGGAGTAATGCTTGGTAAAAGTGTGAACTGTTTTCCAGGTAGCTGCTTGACATATCTCTAGAATAGGATGTCCCTGGCAGCAGCAGAGACGCAGCTGTACCTCTGGTAGAGTGAGCCCTCAGGCCTGAGGGAGGAACCTTACCCAGTTTTTCATAGCAAAATTGAATACAAGAGACAATCCACCTGGCAATGGATCTTTTAGTGGCAGGTTTACCTTTACCAACCTCACCATAAGTGAGGAACAGTTGGAAGGAGTCAAACCTGTGACCCTTGGTACGCTCTATGTAGTAACTAAGGGCTCTTTTGACATCTAAACTGTGCAGTCTCCTCTCACCAGAGGAGGAATGGTCAGTGAAGTACACAGGAGAGACATAGATTGATTAAGGTGGAAGTCTGAAACCACCTTAGGCAAGAACTTTCTGTTAGTCCTGAGGACCACCTTATCTCTATGAAAGGAGATAAAATCAGGCTCCACTGACAATGCTTGTAATTCACTTGTGCGCCTGGCAGAAGTGATGGCTACCAAAAACACAGTTTTCCAAGTCAAGTACTTAAGCTCTGCTGAAGACAAGGGCTCAAAAGGGGTGCATAAGCTGGGCAATGCAAATATTAGATCCCCAGACAGGGGCAGGGTCTTCTGAAAGGGGGGTTGGTGAAGCAACCCCTTGAAAAACTTGGAGAATACAGGATGAGCTGAAAGAGAAGAGGGTTTACCTGCTGATAAGAAAGCAGACATGGCTGCCAGGTGCACTTTTAGGGTAGCTGGTCTCAGCCCCAGAGTATTCAAATGCACCATATAATCCAGGACTGTGGGTAAGTCAGCAGATTCTGGGAGGTATGTTTGTCAGAGCACCATATGGAAAATCTCTTCCATTTGGAATTATAAGTAGTTTGGTTGAAGGCTTCCTAGAAGCCTCAAGATATCCAATACACCTTGGGAGAGGTAGGTCAGCAAACTCTAACTCCTTCAAGAGCCAGGCCTTGAGATTGAGAGATTTGAGGTCTGGTACCAAACTCTCCCTGAGCACAGGTTAACAGGTTGTGATTCCTGGGAAGACACAGGGGAAGGTGGACTGCTAAGGACATAAGGAGTGGATACCAGGGCTGTCTGGCCCAATCTGGAGCAATCAGAATCATCTTGCAGGGTTGAGATCTGATTTTGACTAGCACCTTGAACAGAAGAGGGAAGGGGGGAAAAGCATAGAGAAACTTCCCTTCCCAACTGAGAAGGAAGGCATCCAGAGGGACTGAGCCCAACACTGGGGGCCTGCAGCAAAAAAGGGGAAGATGGTGATTGTCTGGGGCTGCAAAAAGATCTACCTGCGGGGTGCCCCATCTGGCAAATACTACCTCCAGTACTAGGGGATCCAGTGACCATTCGTGATGGCCCTGGGAAATCCTGTTGAGAGCATCTGCCAGGACATTGTCCTTGCCTGGGAGGTGAACTGCAATAAGGAAGGTGTTCAGAGAGTAAGCCAGAGACCACAACTTCATTGCTTCGGTGCACAAGGCCGTAGACCGAGTGCCCCCTTGCTTGTTGATGTACCACATTGTGGTGGTATTGTCTGTTCTGACCTGAACAACTTTGTTCTGAACAGATTTGGAAAAAACTTGAAGTGCTAGAAAACTGCTCTGAGTTCCAACAGATTGATGTGGAGCAGAGATTCCTGAGGGGACCACAATCCCTGGGTAGTGAGGTCACCCATGTGAGCTCCCCACCCCAAGAGGGATGCATCTGTAGTAAGGATTAAGGAGTGAGACTGAGGGGCGAAGGGGGCACCCTGTCTCAGATTGCTCTGGTCCTGCCACCACTGAAGGGCTTGGATCAGGGTTCGAGTCACTGGGATCAATTTGGATAGAGGGTGTCTCCTTTGAGACCAAAAGGCTCTCAAATGGAACTGGATGTCCCTCATCTGAAATCTTGCTCCCTGCACTACTACTGTAGAAGCAGCCATGTGCCCCAGGAGCTGCAGAAAATGCCTTGCTGGTTGAGAGACCTGCAGGATGAAAGAGGAGGCCAGAGAGACCAGGGTCTTTGCTCTTTCCAGAGGAAGGAAGGCTCTGGCCTCTTTTGTGTTCAGTTCTGCACCTATGAAGGTGAGAACCTGGACAGGCTCTAGAACTGACTTTGGAAGATTGAGAAGGAAACCTAGAGATGTGAGCAGTTGCTGAGTTACCTGAAGATGTAATTTGACTTGGTCTGAGACTGGCCTACTATGAGCCAGTCGTCCAGGTAAGGAAAGATGGCAATCTTTTGCCTTCTTAAGTGGGCAACTGCTACTGCCAGGCATTTTGTGAATACCTCGGGCAGAGGTGAGGTCAAGGGCATTGCTCTGAACTGATAATGGCCTGAGGGCAGTTTGAATCTGAGGTACTTTGATGGGAGCTCTGATAAGAACATGGAAGTAGGCATCCTTGAGGTCCAGGGACGCTAGCCAGTCCCCTGGCCTTAGAGAGGGTAAAGTAATTCCCAGAGTCACCATTTTAAATTTTGGTTTTAAAAGATGCTTGTTTAGGTATCTGAGATCCAGGATGGGCCACCATTCTCCTGTCTTTTTTGGGGTAAGGAAGTACCTGGAGTACAACCCTTTGCCCTGGTGTAGGGGTGGAACCCTTTCCACAGCTCTGAGAGCCAGCAAGGTAGAAACTTCTGTCTCTAGGGCAAGTGCCTCTGATAGATTTGCAGGTGGAAAAGACCTGGTTCTCATCTTTGGAAATTTTTTCAAGCTGAGAACCAGTCCCTGGCTTACTACTTCCAGGACCCACTTGTCTGATGTTAAAGACATCCAGTCCTGGACAAAGTAAGCCAGCCTGACCCCTACAGGTAGTGGAGAATCGGCCCTGGCCACCCCATCAGGGTGCCTACTTGGCAGGGGCTTTAGGCTGAGGGGTAGAAGCAGGTCTGCTTGTAACCCGTCTGCCTCTCCCTCTAAAGAACCCCTCTGGGCGTGAAGCTAAAGAGGAGGCCTGGGCTTGTAGAAAGGCCTATGAAAAGGCCTGCCCTGCCCCTGGAAGGCTGCTCTTTGAGGAGTGGCCTGCCTTTCCTTGGCCTGTGCACTCCTATACGTGGTCCTATACTCATCCATTTTTTCAAGTAATTCTCTGTCTGCTCCCCAAACAGAGAATTACCCACAACAGGAAAATCCATGGCCTTAGTCTGGGTATCCTGTGACAGGCTAGTACATCTGAGCCAAGCCATTCTGCGAAGTGCCACAGATGTAGCCATGACTCTTGATGACACATCATTAGAGTCCACTGCAGCATGGAATTGCACCTTAGATGCCTCAATACCATCAGCAGCCACCTGCTCCAGCTCCTTGGCAAGCTGGCCAGGGACCTGTTTTGCTAGAGCCATAACAGTATCCCATCTGGATTTCTGGTATCTAGCAACATAAGCCATATAATTTGCCTGTCTGAGTCCCAAGGATGATGCCATGTACTGTTTCTTTGCCATGGCATCAATCCTCCTGGAGTCCTTGTCAGGGGGGTGTGAAGCCAAGGGAATATTTGCCTTGTCACAGGCTGCAGCCTGCACTACCCCAACATGGCTGCATTGTTGTGTAAGGAACTCCGTATTAGAGCCTGACAATGTGTACCTCTTGTCCATTCTTTTATCCACAGGAGGTATAGTGTGAGGAGTTTTTAGAATTTTTACTGTCTGTTTCCCAAAAGATTTATGCAAAGGAATAGACAGTCTCCTAGACTCTGGGATATCCATCATTTCTACATAATCAGGCTCCTCTTGATCATCCACAGCTTCCTCCATAGGGAGCTGGAGGGTTTCAGCCACTTTTTTATAAAACATAAAATGAGAGGGAGACTCAGACAGCTAGGGGAGACACTCCTGAAGGTCTGTCTGGGAGATGTCCGTTCAATGGGCACATCCAGACTCTCAAATCCACATTCACTCTCCTCATACTCCTCTTCCTCCGGTTCATAAAATTCCTCTAAATCATATTCTTGAACCGTGGAACCAATCAACCGTACGCTTACTCTGATGGTGCCGGTTTATCGAACCGAAAGCGATTGACAATTTTAATCGCTTGGCTATTTCTTCAGCGGTTGGAGAGGGAAATTTTGGCCCAAACCCGCTGATTTTCTAGTCCTTTTGCTGGAACCGACTCTTCCCCTCCTCCGGTTCATAAAATTCCTCTAAATCATATTCTTGAACTGTGAACCGACCGAACCAGACGCTCGGATGGTGCCGGGTTTGGTCGGAACCGGGAAAGCGATTGACAATTTAATCGCTTATATTTCTTCAGCGGTTGGAGAGGGAAATTTTGGCTCCAAACCCGCTGATTTTCTAGTCCTTTTGCTGGAACCGACTCCTCTGAGTCGGCTCCTTTTGTCCGAGGAAGTCTCGACTTCTGGTCAGAGGGCGACTTCTCCTCGTTCGTTACAACCGAACCGGGCTGGTCATCCGGGTCAGCGGACTTCTTAGTCTCCCTTTCCCTGAGCCTACCAACTCTCTTATCCAGGGTAGCTGCAGGAAAATTTTTGCAAATCTGGCAGTCTGCATTGAGGTGGTCAAACCCCAGACAATAAACACAGGTGGTGTGGGGGTCAGCCTTGGCAAAGGCTTCCCCTCAAACACTGCAGTGTTGAAACCCAGTGGGCCTGGTTTTTCTTTTGGGTTTCTCAGACATAGTGCCAGCCTAACCAAAACTTGCCCTTTTATGGCAATCCGCCAAGCAAGACTCTCTTATCGGTTCCCAACCGTGTCACGGGTCGTGGAAAAAACCGTAATGAAATCCTTTTTTTTTAGAACCGATAAGAACCGGGAACCGCACTCTAAAAGACAGATTAATGTATTTACAACAACCTGATCAGTTCAAACCGAACCGATAATACCGTTTACAAGTTCCACACAGAAAGTAAATGTAAAACCTATCTAGTACTTACAATACCACAGACAGAGCATGAACCGACCGGTTGCGGTTTAAATTCGGTTAAAAAATCGAAAAATTAATACTTTAACTGACAAAATGAACCGAGCAGAAGGAGAAATCTCCGGAGCTACTGTTCAGTGAGGTGGAGTAAAGAATCTGACAGTTTGAGTTTGAAGAACAACAGACAGAGTCTTCAACCGAGCTTGTGCTCAAAGTTCCATGCCTGGCATGGAAAGTTAACTCTTTCACCTCCGGAGCAGTTCGAAGGTTGGGACTCACTGCATATGTCATAATATAGCAAGACTTCATGTTGTTTGAAAACTAGTGGTACAAGCAATAAAATCCCTGACTTCAACATTCCTTTGGGTCTTGGGGCAAACAAAGTGATTGTCTTGTTTCGCATATCTACAGATATTACATCTCTGGCATTTAGAGAACCTTTTGGAAATGCTGGAAGCCAAGTCCTTCTTGTATTTTCTGGACCCCTAAACCGACTATGTACAACCATGTAGTTAATGCTACTGCTCTTCCTAAACATAATTCTAGGTTGATTGCCCATGGCTGCAACTACCTGGTAGTCACTTAAAAGGATATACCAATTCTTCCAGATAATATTTCATATCTGGCCAGCAACTGAATTATACTCTAGAAAAAGTAATAGGTCCCCACCTCTCCACTGATTTCTGTCCTTCAACAAACAATGATTTTCTGTCCAAAATTCAGAATTTTTTAAACAATGTTTCAACAATATCCTCAGTATAGCCCCTTTACCTAAACCTGTCCCTAAGATCCTGTGACTGAATTTCATAATCTGCTAGTTCAGCACAATTTCTTTGTACCCAAAGGTATTGGCAGGAGGGTGGGGGTGATTATTTTAGGGCCTCAGGATTAAAATTATCATACTTAAGAAAATAATTAGTTGAGGTGTCCTCCCTGTAACCTTTAGTAATAACCCTCTCCTCTGCCATAACACCCACCAGTGTGAGTTTCAGAAAATTGACAGTGTCTAGGTCTGTATTTGCTGTAAATCTCAAATTAAGGTAATTGTTATTGCGCCAATCCACAAAATGCATTTGTTTCCTATTGTGTCCCCTCCCACACACAGATAATCATCAATGTACCTGAACCAGCATTTATGGTGTTTATAGAAAGGGTTGATGGCTTGATTATGGATCACTGTCTTTCCCAAAGGCCAAGGAAAAGATTTGCATTGGCTGAGACCCCCATGGCTGTGCCACAAGTCTGCAGGTAAAAACTCTGGATCAGACTCAAACACATTATTACTTACATCAAACTCCAAGGTCTTGGTAAGAAATTTTATTGGAATCACTTCCTTAAACCTACTTTTCTGTAATGCTCTTGTAACCCCCCTACAAATGGGGGTCACTAAAAATCCTTCCTTGGGTGAGCCTAAATGCTCTCCACCCAGCTGGTGTCCTGTATTTCAGCCGATTTTAAAAATAATTTAGTGAGAGTGCCTGATTCCTCCATGTACTGTCGCTTTAAGAGCTACCAAACTGCAGTATAATTAATTTGAACTGGGGGGGACTGTGTGTTTCCCTGCTCGAGTCCCGCCTGGGCCACTGAGCAGATCGCTCCGTTCTGCAGTCGCTATATGCACAGGGGGAGCCCTTTCAAAAGATGTAATTATCTGCTGACAATTTGTTAGAGTGATAATGACAGTACAGTTTGTCTAACCCGCCTTTCTTACAGCTGGGACTCTGTGTGTTTTCCCCCTCCATTTCGGATCTGAACTGCTGGATAGATCCAACCCATGGGGAGGGGTTCCTAAAAATGGAGCCTGCTGGCAAATCAGAACTTGGACTCTCAGTTGGAGCCAGCCACAAGAGGCTTGTATGAAGAGAGCCTCTAGGAAATGTAGTTTGGACCCGTGGCGCCTTTTTTCCCCAATAGAGGGAGCCTGTTGTGACTGACAGGGAGGCTCAGCCAACTGAAACCTTTTGGACCTGGGGGACATGCCTGGGCTGCCTGCTGAAAGACTCAGTCTGAGCATGGAGCTGGAAGAGTGAGCAGCTCGTGGGGCTGCTGCCCACGGGGTAGCGCGGGAACCGTGCGAGAGGCCTGAAAAAGGCCTGTCTTTCGTTAGCTCTCCTGAAGGGAGAGAAAAGGACTGTGTTTTCTCAGATCAAGTATCCGAACATGTGTGAAAAGGGAAAGCAGCTGTTGTTGCCTAGATCATGGGCAACCAAGTGTGGAGAAGAGATTCTGAAGAGGAACCTTGATTTTCGGACAGAGATTCTGAAATGGAACCTTGATTTTCAGACAGAGAATCTGAAGTGGAACCTTGATTTTCGGACAGAGATTCCGAAGAGGAAGCGAATGCTGAATGCCCTGAGGTTGGGGTAGAAGAGAACTGTGTTTGGAGTTGGAAGCTGAGGGGGAAACTGCCCTCTGTGTTCGTGCAGCCATTGTTGTACAGTGATTCACGCTGGAAGCGTGTGTGAGGCCCCAAAGTCAGCCTGCATCCATTAGTAAGAGTAATTCAGACAGCGACTCCGAGCTTTCAGAGTGCGAGAAGAAGCAGAAGTCATTTTGGGACCAGACTTAACCTGAAGAAGACCGAAAGTGTGCAGAATTGTGATTGGCCTGTCAGGACTCTGTGGTCTGGTACAGTATGTGACCTTTACATATAAATGTGTGTAGTGCTTGTGGGGATTGAGCTCTGAGTAATTCCCTATGTTGTGAACTGTGTGCTGTGCTGGGAGGTGATTCCCTAGCAGGGTTTGAACTGAATCTGAGTTTGAGTCAGAGAAGAATGCCTCTGTAGCCAGGCTAAATCTTCAGAAGTGACCAGCTGCTTGTCTGGTAGTGTTCTGTGTACATATAAAATGTGCAGTGAGCTGGAAGTCATAGCAAGCATCACTTGGACTGTATCTGCCTGCATTGAGTGCAAGTGAGCCCTGCCACAAGGGCTGGGCCAGCTATTCTGTTTCTCCTCGTAATCCGGGACAATCTGTATTCCATTCAGTTTCAGCATTCAATCTGTGAGTACAAATCAGGGTAGCTCCCTGCCATCTGTCCATCTAATTGCAAGTGTTCCATCTGATTACTTTTCCTTTCTTTCTTCATGAACTGAGCCAACCGGCTCCGGATTACAACTGGGTGTTGTGCAAGTGTTTTTCCATCACAGGGCCCCAACCAGCTGCACTGATCCTGGCTAGCCCCCTCCCCATCCTGGGTACCCAGTAAGAGTGACATTTGGGACATTTGGGACTCTGAACATGCGCACAGTACTGTGATTATTAATGTGTTTAATCTAATTAACCTGATTTCCCCCTGTCCTTTTTACAGCCCCTTGAATAAATCAGATCTGTTTGTTTCTACAAAGTTACACTGTCTGAGGTATTCTTTCTGTTAAAGTATTGTACTGTGGCTTTTGCACTGTATCATCTTGTTTTACAGGGGGTCCCCAGAGTCCAGTCGACAGAGCCAGCCCTGGGGGTAAGTGTACATTGTGAAGGTGTTCCTGATGCATTGTGTGGGCCACTAGTGGGAAGAAAGGGGGGTTACAGTGTCCCAGAGGGCTGTGACCGAGTTAGGTTAACTACTGCAACCCTGACCTCTGGGTGGAGGCACCTGTCATTGGACCTAGGCCCCTCAACCTGTTAGTAGTCAAGCAGGTGGAGTAGTAGCCCTTGGGATAGCGCCACCTGGGGGTTACACTCCACATTGTCAATGGGTAGTCAGAACAGATGGGTAATGTGCCCCCCTACTGGGGAAATGGCACAGCCCAAGACTGTTGACAGCATAGAATCTTGGGCACATGAACATTCCAAACAGCTACAACTCCCTAGTCTTTGCTGTGCCATTGAAGGTGAAAATGCACAGAAGGTTCACTGAAGAACCCCTGAATTTAAAACTTGTGCCTGTTAAGCTACAGCTTCAAATTGGCTAACCTGTCTTTTCCCCCCATTTCCACAGCATGTGTGTGTTTACACTGGGGGCCATGTCTGCCACACATTCCTAGGGTGTTTAGTTTTAGCAGGTCTCCGATCTCCTCCTGTCATGTGCCTCAGGTATGTACCCTGTTTTCTTTGGGGGTTATGGGTAAGGACTAGCACTTAGGGCACTCCCTGTGCTTCTTCATTGTCGACTCTATCTTGATGTCGGTCCCCCCACTAAGAGGACAGTTATAGGGTGTCTGTAGTGTTTTTATACTGGTTACAGGTGCCTTCGAGTGCTCACAGTCTGGAGATTTTGGGATTTTGCTGTGGGAGGAACATTGTTTGCCCATTTGGTTCTGGAGAAAAAAAGAGAAAAAGAAAAAAGAACAAAGGGGCAAGGGCTTAGAGCCCATTTTTAGCCTTTCTGCAGGCTGTTTTTTTGGGGTGGAAGTTCAGGGCACCTTTGGTGGCTTTTTAAGGCTCTTCTGAACTGCATGGTTTCTGCCATTTTTTCTGAGCCCTGTCCACTGGGCTTGTGCTGTGGTTTTCTGTCAGATGCTGCTCCTCCTCAGTGCCTATGTTTTTGTGCTTCTGGGTGTAGGGGCACGGCTCACCCAACGTGCTGACATCTTGTGCAGCATCATGATGCCACGAATGTGTGCACTTGTGTGAGAGTGTGCACCAGCACTATTATAACTGCTAGCGTGGTGTTGTGTTTTTTATGTTAGCTCAGCACTGTTTGCTGAGCATGATCGCTATTAATTCAGCCTTTTGTCTTTATAGGTTGGTAGCAACATTTTTCCTTATGTTTGCCCTCGCATGGGGCGTGATGATTAAGAGGAGATAGCACAGCATAGTGGTTGAGAGCACTGAGCTGCAAACCTAGAAAACTGGGTTTGAATCTCACAGCTACCACTTGCATATTGAATGACCATGAGCAAGTCAATTAACCTCCCTGTGCAGGAAAGAAACATAGACTTTGATGGCAGATAAGGACTGATTGGCCCACCCAGTCTGCCCATTTCCCTACCTATTTGATAAGCTGCAGATCCTAGTTAACCAACAGCCTACTTCTTCCTAACCCCGATCACTTAGCCAGTACCTTGGCTGGCAGAGCTCCTTAATTTTCAGATATATTAAAAAAAAGACAATTCCAGACAGTTTTCCTTAATTTTATTATTTGCCTTGGGCTTTTATTAGCATATTATATTGGTAGCATGGCATATCGGAGATCTCTAGTGTTCAAATAATGTAAGACCTGCAGAAGAGTTAAGCAACCCTCTCTACTGGGTTCTTATTGTCCCTATTATGTTACTCAAGTTGATATGTCTCTTACAGTTCCCCCAGTCAAAACCCCAACCTGGGGGGATGCACCTGGTGTACCGGCTAGCAATGGCAAAGCAGAATTACGAAAATCTTTGTTGTTGCTCTTAGTTGAGCTTTTGAGCCCTGATGTTCTGCAGAACATCCCTTTCAACGCACCTGATCCCAAACCAGGCCCCTCAAGTTGGGGGGGGAGCACACAGCCATACCCAGTGCGCTGGAGCAGGACAAGTCTGCTATTATGGATCTGCAAGCAGACCCCAACCTTGACCATACTGAGGATCAGGAGGAGGATGTTAGGGATCTTGGGGAAAATCCTGGCCCAAAGAAGTTACTTGATGATGATGAGGAAGACAAGCTGTCTGATGAGGAGGAGGAGGAAGGGGAGTGGATGAAGCCAATGAGAAGGATTCCTATCCCTCCCCTGTTTGATACCAAATCCTTGTGTTATCTGATATCTGATAGCTTGTAGGACACTGCAGCTGATGGAGATGTAATCCTTGGAGGCCTTAGATGTGAATCCTATCCTGTCCACATCCTCCTCTGCTTCAAAGTGTTTCCCAGACTTTATTCACTGTGTCCAGATTATTCAGCAAGAATGGGCAGGTTCTGACCAACAGAAATATCTGCCAAATCCCAGGCTGCGGTGTTTTTCCTTTTTGTGGAAGAAAATACCTGCAAGTGGGAAATTCCCTCTCCTGGCTGATAAGGTAGTACATTATGTTACAAATGCACTCCACAGGTCAGGCCCTCTGCTCCCACAATGCCAACCTCAGAGCACAATAGTGTGAACAGGTACTAGACAGGGTAACCCTCCTGTCTGCTTTTGGGTCCGAATCACCTTTAGTCTCAAGTTCTGGGGGGATTCAAACTGTGAACCTTATGCTAGTGTACCCAAATGTATAGGCTCAGATAATATTCTCTTCGGGGGGATGCAATATATCCTTCGCCTAAGGGCACCTAACCAGGTATCCAAAATGAACCCTTTTAACTCTGTAAGAGACCTTAGGTATATTCTTACCTTTTTACTCATGCTCAGTAACACCATCAAGCTCTTGAACAGTTGTCAGACTTAATATCCATTTAGCAATAACATGCAAAAAAAAAAAATGACTGAGGAGACCCAGGCAGTATCTTCAGAAAATGTTTACTAAAAATGGATAAAAACAGTAAGATAAAATACAGAACAAATATCAAAGAGCATCACAATCACATAAAAGAAAAAAAAGGAAAACTACAGAACAAACTCCTACCACAATACATTTAGATCTTTTCTGTCTAATGGATTACCTCTGTAAGTGCCTTTGAAGTTAGATCAGAGAGCTGTCGCTGTCTAGAGTCCCAAAATGATATATCACACATTTCAGACACAAGTATCAGTTTAAACTCTGTGTCTCCACACCCCTTCTGTGAGTCACCTAGCTCCTTCTTTTAGAATATAAAATTACAAAAATGATTTTCCTACCAGGAGGTATGTTAAATAATGTTAACATCAGCAAAAACCCAGTTCCCAAATTATGAGTCTTTGATCAACCAGTTCCTTTGAGGGTTGCAACTTTTCACACCATATTGGTATCAAATGGCCTGTTCTTCTTAAGATGTCATAAAAGTTTATTAGGCTCATCCTCTGGCAGACACATAAAGTCATCTTTGGTTTTCAACTTCAAAAATATGAGGTCATAAAAAGGCCATAAAATGCAATTTCTCAAGGAAGTTAATTACATTACAGAGATTTCCTGGTCAGTGTAATACATCCTGTGATTTCAGCTGCTGACACCTTGTAATTTAAAAGGGCTAAATTTCGCAGACTGACATTTCCTACACTGACCATTTATTTATAATACCAATATCATACAATAATCATAACCAGCTGGTCGAGTGTCACACATTACTCTGTAAGGCATGTGATTATCCCAGCTGAAGGGTCTTTGGCCTTACCAGATATGCACAATAAGTGAGTGGATGCTTCATGCAGAAGAGCCTTCACCTCCAATGGAGAAATCATCCGCACTTCCTATGCCTCCTTTATTGTTGCCAGAGCTTTAAACTTGTGGGTTATGACACTGGGTAGCTTTGTTCCCCTGGATTGTGAGGGGGCGAGCATTTTGCATTTGTTATCTGTGGTCTCCACCTTCTTAGGGGATGCCACAGTCTAGAGCTTATGTATGTCAGCTCACTCTGCTTATCATATTGTATCCGCCATGCGAGGGGTATGGCAATGACATTGGGTCATGGACCAGGCATCCAAGACCTTGTTGTTTAACTTAGCCTTTGAGGGAGGCTTGTTGTTTGGTTCAGGTCTGGATGACATTTTGAGGGATATCCAGGATATAAAGGACCACCTCCAGATTTTCAAAACAACAGCAGAAGGCCAGCTCAACTTCAAAAAGTCAAGGAGGCAGCTGAGGGAGGCAGTATCGAGGTTTTTTTTGTCCCTTTCGGAACTTCAGAAACCAAAGGAGTAAAGGATCCTAATTTGGATTCAAGGGCAATAGTGCCAGAGGAGCCCTTGCCCGAAAATGCAAATGGGGTCCAGGATGAAGTGGTGGCACCTTACAATGAGGGTACGCAGGCCCATCTCTGCCTCCCTTTCCTTGGTGGAAGACTGCACAATTTATATACAAGATGGGTCCAGATAACGTCAAATGCTTGGATTCTGGATATTCTGGCCTTAGGTCACTCAGTGGAGTTCTCAACAATTCCTTCAAGGGCACATTTTTCTGCTGTCCCCTATACCAAAGGACTCTGTGAAGAGACGGGCAATGTCGCCAACTTTGGTTCTTCTAAAACAGATTGGAGTGATTGTTCCAGTGCCCCACAGTGAACAAGGCCAGGGATTCTCTCAATTTACTTGTGGTTCCCAGGAAGTGGGGGTGTTTCAGACCTATTCTGGATCTGAAGCACTTAAAATAAGTTTGTTCACCACATAACCTTCAAGATGGAGTCCTTATGGTCAGTCATCTGGGCTGTTCGGCCAGTGGATTATCTAGCATCCATAGACCTGAGGGATGCATATCTCCTCATTCCCATCCAGCAGTCTCATCAGATGTTCCTCAGGTTTATGGTTCTGGGGCAACACTTCCAGTACAGATGCTCCCCTTTGGGCTAGCAACAGCCCTCAGAGTGTTCTTGAAGATACTGATAGCTGTGGTGGCTCAGCTCTGACAAGAGGGACACCATGATCTAGCCTTGCCTGCATGATTTGTTAATTTGTGCACCATCTGCCCCACTGGTGAAGAAATCAGTGACCAGGACTCTGGAGTTTTTGGAGTCACACAGTTGGGTAGTCAATGAGGAGAAAAGCTCTCTCAGACCATCAAAGACGCTGGAGCCCCTGGGATCAGTGGTCAAGATGGATGAAAGGAAGGTCTTCCTCATGGCAGCCAGGAAGGACATCTTGTTAAGAGAGGTTCAGTGGCCAAGGAGTCAACTATTGGCTTCAGCTCACAGGCTACTGCAGGTTCTGGGCCTCATAATGGCAACAATAGAACTGGTTCTGTGGGCTTGCCTTCACAAGTGACATCTCCAGATTGAGTTGCTGTCAGCCTGGAACCTAACCTCAGAGGACTATCAGGCCAGGATCCCAATTTCTCCACTCCTGCAGTAGTCCCTGAGTTGGTGGATGAGTTAAGTGAATCTGAGCAAGGGATCCCCCTTGGAAGTCCCCCCAGAACTGATTCTGACAACCGATGCCAGCCTGTCAGGTTTGGAGACAATGCTGGACCACATTCCCATTGAAGGGACTTGTTCTGCATAGGAACAACATCTACACATCAGTGTCCTGGAGATGAGGGCTGTGCACCTCACTCTCCTTCATTTTCAAAATTGGGTGCAGCCAAAAGCAGTGAGAGTAAGACACTCAAGAGGACGCTTTCTTCTGATAGCTCCAGAATGGCCCAGTAGGCCATGATTCTTTTACTTTCTATCCCAAGGCCACATTCTTCATCCAGATTTGGGAGTAATGCAGCTTGTGGCCTGGCTCCTGAAAGAAGGAGACTCCTGAAGCAGGGTTTCTCTAAAAAGGTGGTGGATACCCTGATGGTCACCAGAAAGAATTTCACATTGGCAGTTTATACTCACATATGGACCTCCTTTTCAGCTTGGGCCAGATTAAAAAGTTCCCCACCTTCTAAAGCCACAGTCCCGCAGATGTTGGACTTTCTGCAGGATGGAGTGGAAAAAGGTTGGCCTTGAGCACCTTAAGAGGTCAGGTGAAGGCCCTTGGAGCCTTCTTGGGCTCATCCTTAGGGACTAACTGGGAGGTTATTAGTTTTCTGTGAGCTGTCAGCAGGAGATTACCACTGTTCTGATTCCCTATTCATCTATGGATCTGAATCTGGTGTTGAATGCTCTTTGTAACAACCCTTTGAACCTCTTTTGTTGGTACTGTTAGACATGTTGTGCTGTAAGGTGTGCCTTTTAGTTGCTATGTGTTCAGCCAGCAGGGTTGGCAAACTCCAGGCCTTGCCCCACAAAGTACCTTACCTTGTCATGCAAAAGGACAAGGTGGTTCTGAGAGTGATCCTGTCTTTCATTCTGAAAGTTCCTACAGCCTTTCATGTGAACCAGGAAATTTGCCTTCTGTTCTTCTGTCTCGCAGCCAGCTTACTCAAAAGAGAAAGAGCTGCACATGTAGGATTTGCACAGGGCAGTTAGGACATATCTTGGATGGTGACGTTCAAGAAATTAGATAGGTTCTTCGTAGTTTTCTGAGCAGCCAAAAAAAGAGGGCAGAAAGCCTCCAAGGCCACCTTGGCAAGGTGAGTGAGGGCATGCACTGCCAAGGCCTATGTTACAGTAAAGAAGAGGGCTTCGGTTCTCATCAAGGCCCATTCCACCAGAGCAATGGCCACCTCCTGGGCAGAGAAAAGTGAGTCATCTGTCTTAGAATTGTGCAAGGCAGCCAAGAGGTCCTCCGTCTACACATTCACCAAGCACTGCAGATTGGATGTTCAAAGTTCTGCTGATGTGGCGTTTGGTCGCAGAGTTTTCCGAGCGGCAGTTGGCAGGTAAATTCCTTTTCCCCTTTTTCCTTTTTGCAGTCTGCATATGACACAGTAGTCTTCCCTACCTGTTTGCTTAATGGGTACTGCTTCTTAGAACTCATCTGTTCTGACTACACACTGACAATGTGGAATGCTACAGAAAGAAGACATTTCTTTATACTTACCGTAATTTCCTTTTCTCTTTGCTCCAACATTGTCAGTTGGACCCACCCAGGAGCTTTGCTCCTGCTGGAGAGATTGTCTGTTATGTCAGCACTGGGATGTCCATTGCTTTCTGATTGCAAGTCTGTCAGGACATCCTTCTATGATTTACCTGCTGCGATTATTATAATGGCATGGTAGCTCCACTAATGGGTGGTGGACAAGTGGAACACCCTACCAGAAGAAGTGGTGGGGGCTGAAACAATCACGGGATTTAAGAATGCATGGGATAGACATAAAGGAATTCTGGAGGTCAGGGGTAAGGGGCAACAGACTTCTAGGAAAACATAAACTGAACTTACAAGCTCAAATGGGAAGACTGGGTGGGCCATAGGACCTTATCTGCCCGACACTGTCTATGTATCTATGTATATTTAGGGTTGGGTGGGGGGTTCTATGTTAAACCTCAAATTTTGCACTTTAATGTCTTTGCAACTGTTCATTGAATTTGCACGAAAATTTGCATGCATGGCCTCATGGGGTAGATCTCTTGACCTGGTAAGTTGCATTGAGGTTGGATTTGTGGATTTTGAGATCCAGATAGTGAAAAAACATAACAAATTGCTGCTTTTTTACTGTTTTTTTTTTTTGTCATTGCCTTACTCACAGCGTAGTAAAATTTTGTTCTGCAATTTTCCGGGTGGGAAGGTCTTGCCCTATAGATGTGTCTTTCATTGGTTTGATGAAAAAATATTAATCCGTTACAAAGTTACTCAAATTTAAAATTTCAGGTTATGAGCATACTTAGTACAGTCTTTCAGATAGAGATCTGGAACCAAAAAAGAATTTGGTCCAAACAAAAAATAATCCTTTTTCTGTTTGTGGCCAATTCTTTTTTGGAAGTGAAAATTAATTTGTTGTTCACCACCATCTTGTCTGCCTTTTTTTTTTTACAAAAAAACATTTCACCCCCCCCCAAAATGGCATCCTTCAGAGAGACCAAAACATGCATCTTGCCCTTTGGGACTCTTGTTACCTAGACTCTGCACTTTACTGTTGGAGAAATTACCCTGAAATGCCTTTATTTTAACAATTTAAATCCTTTTTTTGTCACTCGCGTCTACTTTTTTTGTTTGGGCTTTTTCGTTCAAACGAAAAAGGGTGTCATGTGATGAAAAAGGATTTCAGTAAGTATTTCCTTATTATCGAGTGGTACTCTCACCATCTGATTTCAGTCCCCGTTATATTCCCTCAGAGTCTAGTGGCACCTCCCATCCTCCGATTGCAGTCCCTGTTATAATTCCATATTTCCCTGGTGTCTAGTGGCATCCCCCACCCTCCGATTGCAGTCCCCATTATAATTATTTCCCTGGTGTCTAGTGGCATCCCTCACCCTCTGACTGTAGTCCCCATTATAATTCTGTATTTCCCTGGTGTCTAGTGGCACCACCCACCCTCTGATTGCAGTCTCCATTATAAATTTTTCCCTAGTGTCCAGTGGCACCCTACCCTCCTATTGCAGTGCCCATTGTAAGTATTTCCCTGGTGTCTAGTGGCACCCCCACCCTGTGATCACCATCCTCCTTATTTTTTGTTTCCCTGGTGTCTTGTGGCACCCCCCACCCTCCCATGTCCATTGCTGATTGACACCCTTTCTTTTCAGTCCCTAGGGTACTCTTATGTCAATCCCATGCATTCTTGAATTCCCCAACAGTTTTTGCCTCTACCAGCTCCTTTGGGAGGCCGTTCCAAGCATCTGCCACTCTTTCAGTGAAAAAGTACTTCCTCATAATGCCCTTGAATGCCCCCCAACTTCATTTCATTCCCCCTTGTTCTTGCACATCTTCTTTTTTGAAAGATGCTACCCTCCTATACCTTGTTTATACCCCTGAGGTACCTGAATGTTTCTATCATGTCCTCCCTAGCTCTCTTCTCCTTCAGGGAATACATATTGAGTTCCTCTAGCCTCTCCTCATAGGGCTGTTCATGCAGACCCTGCACCATCTTTACAGCCCTCCTCTGGACTGCCTCCAGTCTGTCTATGTCCCTCCAGAGATGTGGTCTCCAGAACTGGACACGGTACTGCAGCTGAGGTCTCACCAGCGATCTGCACAGTGACATAACCATCCTTCTTTCTGCTGGTGATACCTCTCCCTATGCACTCCAGCATCCCACTCACTTTCCCTAGAGCATTCTCACGTTGTTTGGTTGCCTTTAGGTCGTCCGATATGAGTACCCCCAGGTTACATTACAGCTTGGTGGATGACAGTACCAGCTCCCCATCTTGAACACCTCCCTTGGATTTCTGCTCCCCAAGTGCACGACTTTGCCCTTTTTTGCATTGACTCTTAGCTGCCACACTTCTGACCACCCCTCCAATCTGCTTAGGTCTTTTCTCATTTTTCCTATCCCCTCTGAAGTGTCAACCTTGTTGCAGATCTTAGTGTCATCTATAAAAAGACATACTTTCTCCTCCAGCCCTTCCACAATGTCACTTATGAAGACATTTTAGAGGACTGATCCTAGTACTGATCCCTGTGGCCCCCCACTGGTCACGTCCCTCTCATCTGATTGAACACCATTCACCAGTACCCTCTGTGTCCTGCTCCTCAACCAGTTTCTGAGTCAGGTTACCACCTTGGGGCCCACCCCCATGCTGCCTAACTTGTTTGCCAATCTTCTATGTGGGATATTATTTATTTATTGAGTTTTTGTTTACTGGGTTAAGTGTTCTAGACAAAGAAATTGCCTATTTTCAGTCATGACGCAGGACAGTTACAGAGATATGTAAAAGCACATCACATCACAGTGGTTACTATTACATAATACATACTTGGATCAAACACATTACAGTATAGATTGGCTTGGTGATACCTACTGTACAGAAGAAATTAGACAAGCAAAGGCTTTGCTGAAATCTAAGTAGGCCACATCCACCACCCTCCTCTGATCTACCTCCCTGGTCACCCAGTCAAAGAAATCTATTAGATTTGTTTGACAAGACCTTCCCGCTGTGAATCCATGCTGCCTTGGATCCTGTGCTCTGCTAGATTCAAAGAATGACACAGTCCTCCCCTTTAGCAGTGCCTTAGTCTGTTTTTTTATTTTTAAAAAGGAATCAAAATCAAACTAGCAGCTACATCAGCAATCTGTGCAAACTGTGAACAATTATAATATATTTTTTTAAATCTAGGGACAATTTGAGACCTAAGGGGGTCAACAGTGCCCTTTTAAATATAGAATTAGTAATAAAAGCCGTGTTAAAGATATCTCAGGAAAATTAAAATATAGCTGTGCTGTTTCCCATCAGAAACAGGAGCTAGTAGTACATTCTTAATACCCCCATACGAATCTAGTATGTACAGTCGAAAACTAACCTACCTCAGGGGAAGAGTTTTTAATTACCTGTGGTGACCTCAATGGCCTGTGGCCATCTTTATTGACTTGAGTCATTAATAACAAAATCAGTAATAAAAGCTGTTTTAAGAATATTTATTTCTTTGGTAACCTGGTAAAGCCCGCTAGGCATAAGGCTTGTTCTAATCTCCAGGGGTGACTCAGGAGCACTAGAGGGGTTAAGTGACTGCCTCACTAGGGTCAGCTAGTATGCAAGTGGAGGCTGTGTGAATCAACCCTGCTTTTTGGATGTACCAAGCTCATTCGCATCTCATTACTCTAACCTTGAGGCTATACTGCCAGCACCTATTGAAGTGAAATACAATGAAAACAAAAATGGATGTATTGATCTTTTGAGGGTGGCAAAAATACATTAGTATTACTAAAAAGTATATGATGAAATGTTTCTTCTACTAACAGCACTGGTTTTAAGCAAGGGCTTCAGCTAGGAAACTGAATGCAATAGCTGCTTGGATGTCAGGAGATGACTGCAACAACAAGCTGTTGGTCTTTTTGTCAGATGTGTTGAGTCTCATGTTCTTGTGGTTTGTCTGAGGGTTAAGTGACGTGCTTAGACAATATGCAATGAAGGTTGTGGGAATTAAACCCAGATCTGTGGAATGTTCCAAGCTTATTCACAGCTTCTTACTCTAACCTCTAGGCTATAAAGCCAGCCCAACTCACTTCCAGATTTCTGTCATTGGTACATCCAGCAAACAGATTTGGGTTTGATTCCTACATCCTCCACTTGCATAAGTTGCATACTGTCTGACTCTGAGCAATTATGCTTCCAAGGAAGGACTGGGTTGGTCTGAAAGCTAAAGCATTTTGTTCTTTTTGTTGCATCTATGTTGGTCCAGTAAAACGTATCAGATCATTTGCTTCTGGATCTGACTCTCAGCAAGTCATTTAACCCTCCCAAGACTCCCAGGTCACCCCGGAAAACAGGCACCTGTGCCTAATGGGCCTTACTTGGTTACCAAAGAATAAAAAAAAGGCCCGTGGGGAGCACTGGGGGCTTGGTGGGGCCCACTAAACATTTTGGAGCTGAGGCCCACAAAAGGTTAATCTGGCCCTGTTGTGTCTGGTTAACATTATGACTACAGTACACTGAGGAGTCCCAAGGAGGACGAAAATACCTGTCTGTACTTTATTATTTTCAGTCTGTACTTGATCAGCTGTACAAGTCTTTTTGCGTTGCTTGCACACATGTGCAAGAAACACATTGCTTCAGTGGGGCCAGTTAATGAGATGCCTTTATGCTCAAAGAAACTCACTTCACGATCAGCTGTGTTCTGTAAACACATTCGTCTGCAGCTGTTATCTCCCATGGCCTCCTCCCACATTCTCTCTCTCTCTCTCTCTTTCTCTGTCTCACACACACACACACACACACACACACACACACACACACACACACACACGTGCATAGAGGGGACAACTGCATTCTTGACAGAGCCAGAGATTTACAATTCTCATTTAATTACTAAGTGGTCCAGCACTCCACTTAGGTGTTTCTCACATGCAGGAAGTGTGGACAGTTGATCAGCTGGACCAATCAGTACAGATCATTATGGCTTCAGTAATGTTTTTATTTTAATTCCCACCCAGTGACTTGACAGGGAAGTTATACTCAAAGATAGCTCTATATGCAGTCAACTGGTGGAAAAGTTAACAGGGGTCTGGATTTCTTTTAATATTACCTCTGCAGTGGGAAACTGAAAATGATTCTCTACAAACTGGGAAAAGTCCTATGAGACATTGATCAGCACAGGTACTGCCTTACTGAAATTACAAAAAATGTAAATTTATTGTAGTATGCAATGCTTTTAGGTAATTGTTTCTTAAAAACACAGGCAGAAGAGTTAACCCCTGGTACTGCTATGTCTGACACAATCACATATTGGCTACATCTAGAAATTTCAGATGTCAAAATAAATCACATAAGGGCTTATATCACCTTATTATTATTATATTAGGAAGGACCTCCTTGTAAATGAGTGTGTTCAATTGTGTTTTCCTGCAAATAAACTGGAACCTTGAACTTGAAACTTATACTAAGAGTACATGGTGATCCTGTATATGTAGTAACTTGACTTCCCTACCTTACAGTATTGATGCTGTGTAAGGCAGTCATCAAAATATTTTAACAAAATCATTTACCAATAAAATCATTTAACAATCCTCATTTTATGGCCCTCAGCGCCAGATAGGATTTTTTCCAACTTTGGTGCATATCTCATGCATTTTTGGGAATTTTGCAACCAAATTTTCAACATGGGGTTATTGGGTCCCCTCCTCATGAATTCAGCCACTGTCATGGCGTTATTCGGTCACGAAGAAGCGATTTCCGCGATCACTCGCGTGGAATCACCTTTTGGGCCGATTAACAAAGCGACAGTGCCACTGTTCATGAGTTGGGCTCTCAAAAGCCTATGTTGCAAAGTTGGTGAAAAAATCCTGTAATAATTTTTATAAGCGCTGCATTGCGCAGTTTCCATGCACGCTCGTGACTTCACGAATCTGTAATATTTTCACTCAAGATTTTCAACATTGGCATTTTTCCACACCACCTTATGAACAGTACAGCTGTCATTTTTCATGTCCTGGCTGAAATGTGTTTTCGCAGTTCTGGCGCAGAATGGTGTAGTCGCTGTGGGAAATCAGTATTCGGGACAGATTAAGAAAGTCACAGTGACACTGTTCATAAGCAGAGGTTCTAAAATGCCTATGTTGAAAATATGATGACGAAAGTCCATTACATGACTGTGCTATGAGTGTGCATTGCACAATTTCCACGCACTCTCGTAACTTCACAAATTTGTAATATTTTCACTCCAGATTTTCAACATTGCCATTTTACCACACCTCCTTCTGAACAGTACAGCTGTCATTTTTCACATCTTGCCGGAAATGTTTTTTCGCACATGTAGTGCACAATGGTGCCGTCAGCGTGCAAAATCAATGTTCAGGACAGATTAAGAAAATCACAGTGACACTGTTCATGAGTAGAGGTCTTAAACTGGCTATATTGAAAATTTGGTGACAAAAGTCCATAAAATGACTGTGTTACGAGCGTGCATTGCACAGTTTCCGCACACCCTCGTAAGTTCACGAATTTGTAATATTTTCACTCCAGATTTTCAACATTGACATTTTTCCACACCTCCTTATGAACAGTACAGCTATCATTTTTCACACCCTGGCCAAAATGTGTTTTTGCACTTCCAGTGCAGAATAGCGTGGTCGCTGTAGGAAATCAGTGTTTGAGACAGATTAAGAAAATCACAGTGACACTGTTCATGAGCGGAGGTTCCAAAATGCCTATGTTGAAAATCTGCAGTAAAAAATTCCCAAACTAATTACATTACGGGTGAGCGTTGCACAGTTTCTACGCATGCTCGTGACTTCACCAGTTTTTTCACATTTTCACTCCAGATTTTCAACATTGCCATTTTTTACACCTCCTCATGAACAGTACAGCTGTCGTTTTTCACATCCTGTTCAAAATGTGTTTTCGCACCTGTGGGGCCAAATGGCGCAGTCACCTTGCAAAATCACCTTTCGGCTAATGGATTGATAGTGTCACTGTTCATGCGATGGGGTCACAAAATGCCCATGTTGAAAACTTGGAATAAAAATACCAAGAAACGTCCAGGGCGTTAGGGTTTTCGACCATAACGCCCTACCCTGTAGGGACTGACAGGCGTTGGGGGTTGACTTGGAATTGTCGACAGTAATGCTCATGCCATGCCACCCCCATCCCCACCCTGCAGCCAGTGACAGGCATCAAGGTGTGCCTTGGACCCTTTGGCTCCAGAGTTCACCCCATTCTCCCATACTGCACCCATTTCAGTGTATTTCCTTATGGAATGAGGTGAGTGTAAAGCTCGAACACCCTAAAGCACACCTCGACACTTGTAAGCGTCTGCACGGTAGGGTGAGGTGAAATGTCATGTCCGTTATGGGTGACAACCCAAAGGTACACCCCATTGCCTGTCCATCTCTGCAGGGTGGGGGTGGAGCTGGCATCAGTTCAATATTTCAATGCCATTCCTATACTACATCTGTCTAACTCCTGCACTTCCACTGCTAATGCCAGCAAGTAACATTCGGCATTGACAAATGCTTGTTAAAAGGCACTGTCTGCTCTGGCCATGCCTTGTCAGCCTGACTTGTACAAAGATTTGTATACTCATGGTGGCTTGCTCTGGGAATGAGGTTTGAGAGTATGTGAATGATTTGCAGGAATGCCTGGCAACCAGCCGGGATATTTCCAGGTCTTAAAGTGTGCAGAAAAAAATGCCTCCTCTGTAAGGCTTTTGGTTGCAGGAAGATGGATGGACTTCTACTGGTTACATAGTGGCAAATTTGGCTTTTTGTTATTAACTCAATTTTTCAGTAAGAACTCAAAAAGCAAGCACAAAACATCAAGATACTGTAGATAACTGCGGAACAAAGGAACTAAGGGTGATGCTGCTCTCTTGAAGTCATAGTAAGGGAACAAACATAAGGGTAAGGGCCCTGCTTTGAGACCCTGTGAGACCCCCTGAAATACCTCAACATTTTGTTGCCAGGTCTGAGACCCTACCAGACCCTGTGCACTTTAAGCCCTAGATATGTTTTCTCTCTTAGCCTTCAATTACGGATCCCATATACTGCTTTCCCTGCAAACTCTCTCAGGTATGCTCACTTCTATTGTTCTAAATGGACAGCATTGGGGTTCAGACATTGGGGTGGATTTTTAAAGTTCCTCTAGATTGCCACACGTTGCAGTGATCTAGGGGCTTCACTGCATCCTGTCTGCATCAGGGACCCTGTGCCATATTCAGGTACAGCAGGATCTCTGCCTAGAACTCTAGGATGTTCCGCACTCGTGGGCATGTGCCAAAGCAAGTGGCACACCCGCGGGTCATGCTGTAAGGATCTGACTGCCCCCCCATTGATGCAACAGATTAGGTGCTGGGATGGCCAGGGGTGGGGGCACACACATTGCTGGCAAGGGGGGTTCGGGGTGGCATAGGCACGGGATGGTACTGTGGCCTTTGGGGAAGGGGTTGGCGAGCATGGCAATGTGGTTGCACCTGTTGGTGGTTCTGCTTATGGCACAATATGGGCATGGACTCAACAGGGTGAAGGGGGTATATCATCACCCAGTGCCAGGGTCCCATGTGGGCATGGCCCTGGGGACTGCTGCCAGGGCCATGCCCATGTGGGGCCCTGGCACTGTTTGTCACTATACCCCCACCATTCACCCTGTGGAGTCCGTGCCAATATTGTTAGATAAGTGGAACCCCGATGAGTGCAACCACATTGCCATGCTCACCCACCCCTTCCCCAAAGGCCACAGTACCATCCTGTGCCCATGCTACTCCCAAACATGCCTGTTAGAGCCCCCTACCCACACATTGCTACAGTGTCTGCAGTGCCTCGAGGGGCTTAGACCATATTTTCTCTGGTCTATCTCTGGCCCCTTGCTGCGGCCATGGCAGGGCTTCTTGAATCCCATAGAAGGGGATGTTGCAGCCCTGCCATGGTGCAAGCCCCCTTGCAGCATGGCGCACCCACATTTTGGCTGCAAGGGTGGCACAGCACCACAAGGATGCAGCAGCTTCCGATTCAGATGCAGACTGCGTTTCTGAATCACAGATGCCTCATCTTTTGACTCAAGGTGCAAGCTGCGATACAACTGTTTGACACAAGCACCTTGTATCTGTCATAGTCCTTTGAAAATCCCCCCATTGTGTCTGGTTGAGATTATTCCTACAGTACACTCAGGAGTCCCAAAGTGGACAAAACACTTGACTGTACTTTATCATTCTCTGCCTATGGGATCAGATGTACAAGTATGTTGAAAAGGTGATGCTTGTTCTGTGGAAGCTCTGTCAGTGTGAATTACAGAAGGATTTGCATACCCAGGATGCCTTGCTCTGGAAATGAGGCTTGAGAGTATGTGTATTTATTTAGTTGTTTAACCAGGTATAGCACACTAAGCTGAAAGCTTTTTTACAGGAGCGACCTGGGAGCACAAGGAGGTTAAGTGACTTGCTCAGGGTCACACAGTATGCAGGTGGAAGCTGTGGGATTCAAACCCAGGTCTGGTCTGCTGGATGTCACCAGATTTGCAGCTCAGAGCCTTAGTCCACTGTGCTATACTGCCTCCCACTGGCACTGAGAAAGGCACAAAAACCAAACTATTTGACTTTATTGTGATTTGATCTCATTCAACCATTCAGACCCCTGGTCCCTGGTTTTTCTCTGAGGGGGTGGCTCGACTCATGCTATTATGGGGTTCCAGTGTAAAAGGTTACTTCACTGCACTTGACTTGTTTCATTGATTTCTGGTTGTGGGGCCTCAACACCACTAGATGGCACCAGAGACTTACTTCAATTGGATATGTTGGACTGAAACATGTTCCATGATTTATAACAGCTGAAACTGAATATTTATTGAATTTTATTGACCCAGTAAGCCCACTGGGACTAGAAGTCTCTTTTTCAGGGGTGAATGGGGGGAGGGAAGGGGATACAGTTGGTAAGCAACTGAAATTGAACCAGATTAAGCTATTGGTGGTATTTTTAATGAATGGGAGAAATCTGGCCAGGACATCGGGGAAATTCCCCTACTCTTTTTCGATAAATGCCATGGGATGTTTAGCATCCACCTGAACTACCACCAATCCAGGCAGATGGGACCTCGGTTTAATGTCTCATCTGAAAGACGGCACCTCAGAAGTGCAGCACCCCCCTCATGCTGCACTACAGTGTCAGTATTGGGATATTAACCCAAGTGCCAGATGTGGGAACTAAACCCACAGCCCTCTGATCTCCCGGCCTCAGAGGCGAGTGTGCTACCTACTGAGCCACTGACACTGGAAATTTAGAACTTTTTCTTCCGGACAATATTGATTTTGATGTACTACAGCAGTTTAAAAGTAGTATAGTGCCCATGACGGGACTTTTGCAATAGAGCAGCTACAACTAACTTTCTGAGACTTTTTCTTTGGGACTTGTTTACAGATTTATGTATCAGTTTAAAGGTATATCATAATGTGTTCTTTGCATATTGGCTTTACAGACTCTGTTATTATTGGCCTATTTGCTTTTTTTGTCTGCCTAGTTCCATATTTTCCCCTTTGGTTGCTGCCTTTTTCAAGACCCAGAGCCAGGGACTCACATCTAGTTTGGCACTCTGGTCTATGCCTAGTGCATGGTGCACTCACCTCCTTTGCTTGGTGACACCCCCTTCCCTTCCCTTCTGGAAGGCACTTACCCCACCCAGATGGCTGGATCCTTTCCATCCCTAGGAGGCCTGATTCCCCTTGGGGAACCATTTTATCTCCTACCAACAAAGGCTCCCTGTGCTATCACTGGAGTCTTTGGGACCAATAGGGAGCAACAGTGTGAGCTCCCCTACCTTTGAAGCCACCTCTTCCTTTCTTACTTACTGTTCGCAAGTACCTTGTTATGGTTCATGTTCTGTTGGTTTAGTCTATGCTTCTGGTCTACATATTTTTGCTTCACAAACTTTGTATGCACTGTCACACAGCAGCTTCAAGTTTGTTTGCCATTACCTCCTTTGTGATATTTGGGATTTACCCTCTGGGTTCCCCTCTCACTGGATTGGGATGAAGGTAATGGAACCGCACGCTGGGCTTTTTACAGGTCCCAGATTTGTCTCGGGCCAGTGGAAGGACCCTGTACCCTACTGAGATTTAACAATTCATTACTCAGTGTTGAAGAATTCCAAACTTTTGTTAAGGAGCATATTCAACAAATAGTGGCAGATAACAAAGGCCCGGCAGTTGACTTGCATATCCTGTGGTATACTCCAAAGGTAGTCTTACATGGGGAACTGGTCAAATATGCCTGCCATCTTAAGAAGGAACATATGGAAAAACTAGACAAACTGCAAAGCTCCCTGTAAGCTCTCCAGGAAAAACACATGAAGGGAGATGAATCTGTTGCCACTACTCTAACTAAAATTAGAGCAGAAATTCAAATTATACTGAATGCTAAGACAGAAGCAGCACTGCGATTCTTACATCGAAGATATTATGAGGGAGGCGCTTGAGCTACCAAAATTTTGGCATTCCAATTATGGTGCCAAATAGCTACTACTGCAGTTACCTGTATCTATGACTGTAGGTCTCACTTCTTACATGAGTCACAAGCAGGCATTTTAGAGACCTTTCATAAATATTATAACCTCTATACCCCTGAACAACCTTTGAATTTGGACACCATTGCTACCTTTTCAGCCCCATTGAAACTCCCTTCCTTAGCACCGCAGCACTTGGAGATCCTTAAGGCACCTTTCACATGAGAAGAGTTGGATTTTGCCACTAAACAACTTATAAATAATAAAAGTGCAGGACCGTATGGATACACCAATGAAATTTATAAATGGTTCAATGTGAGGGAATAATGTGCTGGTGTGAACTTATGATTGTGCATTATTGTGGCTTTACTCATCCTCACCCCTTTTGTATCAATAGGCCAGATTAGAACTTTTAAAGCCTGGAGAAGGGGTAAGAAGAGTGCTGAGAAGGAGGAGATGGGGAGGATGGAGGGTGTCCAAAACAAACTAAGCGCTATGTGAGTTTTGGAGGCATGCTAAATAGTGCTAGGGGGAGGAGTTATTCCCTCCCCTTGAACCATGGGCCAAGCCCTCCAATTCAATGTGAGGGAATAACGTGCTTGTGTGAACTTAGAACGAAGAGAGATTAAAGAAGCTTAATATGTATACACTCGAGGAGAAGAGGGACAGGGGGGACATGATAGAAACTTTCAAGTACATCAAGGGAATCAACAGAGTCCAAAATGGTAGCATCTTTCAGAAAAAGAGATGTGCAAGAACAAGGGGGCACAATTTGAAGATAGAGGGGGGACAGCTCAAAGGTAATGTGAGGAAGTATTTTTTCACAGAGAGGGTTGTGGATACATGGAACAGCCTTCTTGAGGAGGTAGTGGACTCAAAAACAGTGGTGGAATTCAAGAATGCATGGGACAGACATAAGGCAATTCTAGTGGGGGGTAGGAGGAAGTAGGCTTTTGGTTAACTAGGATCTGCAGCCTATGCATTAGGTAGGGAAATGGGCAGACTAGGTGGGCCAAGCGATCCTTATCTGCCATCAAATTCTTATGTTCCTATGTTTCTTATGATTGTGCATTATTGTGGCTTTACTCGTTCTCACCCCTTTTTATCGAGAGGCTGGATTGGAATTTTTAAAGCCCAAAAAGAAGTATCATGAATACCTTCTCCAACTCGGAGAGAGTGTTAATGGCAGCGGGGGAACTTCCGAGGAACCATGGCTGTCGAACTGCCCTTCCTCTGGGCATACTAAGGGAGGTAATCTTATAGTAAATTGTATTTAGGAGTGAAGGATGGAGACTGTCCAGGATGTCTTCTTCTTAGGAGCTTTCTTCTTCATTGCAGGGATGATTTTAATCCAAGAGGAGTAGGTGAAAGCTGTTGATGAGCATTTTGAGAAGAAACAGCTCCTTGTCCATGGATGTTGATGAACTATGGAGCAGAAGTTCTTAAGAGTGTTACTGATGTAACCCCTAGATGGCGCTATCCCAGGGGCTACTACCCCTGCCTGATTTGCCACTAACAGGTTGAGGGGCCTGGATCCAATGGCGGGTGCCTCCACCCAGAGGTCAGGGTTTGCAATAGTTAAACTTACTTGGTCACAGCCCTCTGGGACACTGCAACCCCCTTTCTTCCCACTAGTGGCCCACACAATACATCAGAATTACCTCTTCATAGTATACACTTACCCCCAGGACTAGTTCCAGCACTGGGACCTCCTGTGAAATAAGATACAGTGCAACAATCACAGTACAGTACTTTTAACATAGACAAATACCTCAGGCAGTATAACTTGCTGAAACAAGCAGCTCTGATTTATTTAGGGATATAACAAGGACAGGGGAAATCAGGTTAATTAGCTTATCACTTTACTATCTACTCATGGCTCTGTGCACAGGCCTATCCCTACCAGTTACTGTCCCTGGGTACCCAAGCCCCAGTGGCTAGTCCAAACTGTGGCAGCTGGTAGGGGCCCTTTCACACAGTGAAAAGAAAATTAGTTTAAACAGTCAGCAGTACAGTGATTCCATTTGGATTTAATGGCAATTCAACAGGAGCGACCCTGAATTAGTACTCACGACCTCCAAACAAGATAGGGTCCTTCAACGTCAGCAGGGCTACTCTTGAGCTCCACGAGACTCTTCACACATTTATATGGTAAACAGTCACAGGCAAAAGTCCTTTAATGGCAGCAGGATTCACTTGAGCTGCACAAGCCTCCCTCACACATTTATATGGTAAAAAGAAAGTACTATACCAGGCAGGCTGCTTCTCTATCCCGATCGCAATTACTGCACAATACCCGGAGAACACACAGCAGATTCAGTTCCTGACAGACCGAGTGCAATTCAACAATTTCTCCAGTCTTCTACAGGGTGAGCCTGGTTTCTACTCTTCAGAGATCCTTGATTCTTTCACAGGACAGATTCAGTCCTAACAAGCAGTTACACAAGCTGCAGACCGGAACTCTGGGCCTTACACACGTTTTTGACTGAAACTGTGCACTGAAGGAGCACAGGGTTTCTTTCCTTCACTGCCAGAGCTAAACTGAAACTCCAACAGACAAAACTGGCACTTCCTTTGAGTTCCTCCCAGTTCTTGACTGGATTGGCTGTCACTCACAATAGACTGCTGCTGTTGGTCCAAAAAGGCGCGCAAGCCTAAACTACATCTCCCAGAGTCACTGCCCATACAATCCTCTTGTGGCTGGCTCAGATTATGAGTCCAAGTTCTGATTCGTCCAAGGCACCATTTTAGAGCTAGCTACCCACACTGATTGGTCCAGTTCAGCAGTTCAAAACTAGAATGGGGAACTAGGCAAACACAGTTCTGACTGCAAAGAAAGCAGGTTAGACAAACTGTATTTTCATTATTACTCTAAATTATTTCTGGCAAACAGTTACATCTTTCAGATAGGTTCCCTTTGTACTCCTAGTGACTGCAAAAATGGAGTGAATTGGCAGCAGTTCGAGTGGTACTCAAACAGAGAAACACACAGTCCCCCCATACAAACTAATTATGTCTGCAAGCAGGCGGCTCTTAAAGAGACAGTACCAGAGGCTCTAAAAACACTCACTGATAAATGGCTTAAATGCAAACACCATTCAGGCTTGGAGCATTCAAGCAAGCTCCTGGAAGTCTTTGGGAACCCCCATTTGCAGGGGTTTCGCCCTGTTTGGGAAAGCTTGACGTCCGCGTCAAGCAAGTACCATAAGTTTTAACTGCAACCATACACATTTGCATTAGGCTCACACATGTAATCATCAGTCAATATATCATTTTACCAAGAACACATTTCTGAAACATTGCAGTACGTCACTCTTTACATAGTATTACACACACATTGTACCATAACTCAAGTTATTACCTCTTGTACATGAAACCTGAGAGAGGGCCCTTCCCTATTAGTTACCTTGGGGCTGGGCGGGGCAAGGGCACCATGTAGAGGCAACACAAGTAACTTGGAGTTAGCACCTGATGCTCAGTTTGGGCAATGAGCTCGGGGACACATACACTCCTTATGGACAACATTGAGAGGCAAGTCCACAGGCCTCCCAAGTGAATCATAACTGAGGTGCACCACAGGCTTTACAGCTCGACCAGTCTTTCTAGGGGAACTGTTACAGTCTCTGCACTCTGAGCCTCATTTCAGCATTGTCCTCACTTGTCAGGGGAATCTCCCTGGGGGTAGAGAGGCTAGAACTTGGGGCACTTTCAGCTCCAGGAGTTACAGTTTCTGAGTCCACAACATTTGGCTCGCATGGAGCTTTCGGACACTGGCAGTGGACTGTCAGAGCACTCAAAATACTCTTCTTGTTCGGGTGTATCACCAGTCTGCCCCAATCTATCATTTTCCTCCCCTGAAAGCTCAAACAGTTCAACCATGCACAATGATTCCATTTCATCTGATCTGATGCTTTGCACTTCACTTTCTGGGAGCATTGGCTCTAGGGATGAAGCTGGGGGCTTAGACAGTCCAGAAGGCCCAGCTTCATCTCCAGTATTGACTAGGGGATTGCCCCGAAATAATTGACTCAGTTCGTAAGAAGGATAGTATTCAAAGTCACTCTCACTTTCTTCTGATATGGACTGACAGTCATGCTCAACTGGGACTTGTGCAGGGAACACTTTAACTCTGCTTCTGTAGTGCAGACTTTTTGATCTTTCTTAGCAGCAGCTCTAGTCACTGGTCCAGAGGGGCATCTTCTGGGGGCTCAGACTCAATCAGGATTTGTCCAATGGGCAGTAAATGATTTCTATGCATTGTTTTACATCTTTTGAATTGTTCTCAGGCCTTACTTTGTACACTGGCAGATCATCTAGTTTGCCCACTACAATGTGAGGAGATGGTGCCATCTGTCAGCAATCTTGTGTTTGCCATGCAGTCCCAGATTTCTTAGCAATACCGATCTCCCTCCTGGAGTTCCTGTGCTTTCACCTTTTATCATACCTTTCTTTGTTGTGCAGATTTCTTTTGGCAGCATGGTTTGAGCCAGTTGGTACGCATGAGTTAGCTGGGCCTTTAACTTTGCACATACTGTAAATAGTTGTCAGCTTGAATCCCATCAGGAGACCCCAAAACACACATCTACTGGTAGTCGAGCTTCTCTTCCAAACATCAGGCGGTAGGGAGAAGCCAGTGGCATCACTTTGGTGCAGTTATAAGCATGTACCAGGGTGCTAATTTGTTGGCTCCATCTAGGCTTGTCCTTTGGGTGCAGGGTGCCTAGCATATCTAGCAAAGTGCGGTTGAAACGTTCAGGCTGTGGGTCCCTGGGGTGGTAAGGAGTGGTTCTGGACTTCGCACTCCCACAGAGAAAGCATCTCTTTGATCAGACGACTCTCAAAGTCTCTCCTTGATCAGAATGGATTCTTTGTGGAGCCCCATAGTGAACAAAAAGTTTTCTACAAGTACTTTGGCCACAGTGGATGCTTTCTGGTCTTTGGTGGGGAAAGCTTGGGCATATCTCGTGAAATGGTCAGTGACCACCAGCACATTACTGATATTTCTTTGATCTGACTCCAAACTCAGAAAATCAATACAGACCAGCTCCATGGGTGCACTGGTGGTGATGTTAACAAGGGCAGCCCTCTGGGCAAAAGCTTTCCTCTGTAACTGCGACTACAAGTTCGAATGTGTTGCTCCACATCAGCCCCTATCTTAGGCCAATAGAATCTGGATCTCACCAAGTCAAGTGTTCTGTCTATACCAAGGTGCCCCATGGTTGTGCAAGGACCTCAGTACTGAGTCTCGAAAAGCAGTGGGCAGCACTAGTTGTTGTTTGTCTACTTGTCCCCCTCTGTCTACTGTTTCTCTGTATAACAGTTTATTGATCAGTTTCAACTTAGGACCTTCTTTGTATAACAGTGCAGTTCTCAAATCAGTGGAGCGTAATTTGGACACATCTTTTCCTGCATAGAGGGCTTCTAAAGCTGCTTTGATCATGGGATCGTGGGATTGAGCCCGCCGGATACTGTCATTGTCCAGCTGAGGCAGTGCACCAATGTCTATTGCAGAAAAGTGGCAATAAGCAGCAGGTATGCAATTCTCAGAGGGTCCCAAGCAATCCACCATGCAGTCCACTGCGTCCGTGGACATTTGTTCCTCCCTTCAAACTTCCGCAGAGTGCCCGAATGTCAGGTTCTGCCAATCGGACCCAATCATTCTGGGGAACAGGCCTCTGGGAGAGAGCATCAGCATCTATGTGGTTCAGACCTGCTCGGTATTCGAGCATAGTCATATGTAGATAATGCAGAAAGCCACCCTATGGCCAGTGGCATCCAACTAGCTGAGGTCTGCACATAGGTCAAAGGATTATTGTCAGTTTTACTAGTATTTTAGCCCCATACAAGTACTCATGGAATTGGTCAACAATAGCCCACTTCAAAGCTAGGAACTCTAACTTATGTACAGGATAGTTCTTTTCTGATGGTCAGGCTTCTACTGGCAAAGGCCACTGGTCTCAGGCCATTCTCGTGCTCTTGGTACAACACAGCCCCAACCCTTGCAAACTAGCATCAGTGTGCAGGAGTAAGGTTTTCTTGGATCGGCATAGGCCAGCACTGGAGCATGGGTAAGTTGATATATGATCTCATGAAAAGCAGTCTCACAATCAGGAGTCCAGCGGGCCCCAAATACTTCACTCGGACGAAAATACACTCTTTCAGTCTTAGGGGGCTGACTTTTGTATTTTTGTGGGTTGGGGTACCCTTGAGTAAGTTAAGTGAAGGGTGGATCACTCTTGAATAGTCCTGATGAAACGCGATAATAACCACAGAATCCCAGAATCTTTGCAGTTCTTTTAGATTTTTGGCTGTGGCCAGGTGGTCAAGGCCTCAACTTTACTTGGGTCGGTCTCTATTCCTCGGTGGATACTATGTGTCCCACATACTTTACTGATGTTTGAAAGAATTGACACTTATCAATGGACAGTTTAAGGCCAAAGTCCTCCAGTCGGTCCAATACCTTAAATAATCTGCTCTCATGTTCCTCCAGTGAGCTACCAAACACAATAACATCATCTAGGTATACCAGGCACTCTAGTAAGTTCATGTCCCCACTGCACGCTCCATCAATCGTTGAAAAGTGGCTGGGGCACCTGAAATCCCTTGAGGCATCCCTCATGAATTATAGACTAAGCGGACAGATAAAGGCTGTCTTCTCATGGTCCTCTGGGGCCATCGGGATCTAGTGGTGCCCACTGCGGAGATCCAGCACAGAGAACCACTTGCTCCCGTTTAGGCAGTCCAAAGCATCCTGAATCGGGCATTGTGTACTGATCAGGGATAGTCCGTCGGTTTAAGGTGCGATAATCCACACATCCTTACTGTCCCATTCTTTTTCCTCACTACCACAATGGGGAAGCATAAGGGCTTCTGGATTCTTGTATTACACCAGCAGCTAACATCTCTTGCAGATGCCGCCTCACATCATCTATCAGCAGGTGCCAGGCGTCGAGACCTCTCACGAAATGGTCTTTCGTCATGCAGCCGGATATTGTGCTCAGCTCCTTGCACGCATCCTATGTCCCATTCCTTTAAAGAAACACCTGGTTCTCTGGGCAAGCTTCTCACTGATCCTCACTTTCCATTCAGCTGGCAGCAGGGAGTCGCCAAATCAAACAAGTCAGGCGTTACTCTGTCATTCTTCCTTGAACTCTTGCTGCTGGGTAGCACTGCAGTGTCTGCACAATGCACATTAGCCAGGATGCAACCTCTATTTACTCGAATGTCTCTTTTAGACACATTATGAACTTGGACCATTACCCTTCTGGTATAAGCATGGGCTCTGTGGGCAAAATACTAGGCTTGACCAGCAGTCCCTCTGGCAATTTTCCATCGCCTGGTGCATCCAACATTAATATTTTATTCTTAACATCCTTTTGATACGGACCTCTCCCTGTAAGGTACACTGGGCATTTGGCGCCAGGATCAGAGACTCAGGATCCTTCTTCCATACAATTCTGACCGGTTCCTCTGGTTCTATTTTTCAGCATCTCTCTTGCCTCATAGGCCTTCTTAATTAAAGCTGGAACTCTTAAAGCTCTACTAGTTTTTGACCCTGTTTTCATAACACAACTGTGCCAGCCTTCCGAACATATGAGCATTTGTTCCAATCAACAAAGGGACACCATCATACAGTCCAGTGGGGACACACTAAGGCTAGGGTCTCTACTTGTTCGGCCACTCCAGCCACGGAGGTGGGGAAAGACAGCCAAATTGATATACCGGAATAGGGTAGGCCTTCTCACTTAACCCCATACATGCAGTCCTTCTAATGGTTGTGAGTCGCCTGACAAATGCTTCTGATACCAATCCTGGAACATAATTGTCACTTGGGAGCCACTGTCTAATACAGCTCTTGTAGACACTCCATTCACCTTACAGTGGTCTCCATGGGAGGGACCCCTATTCTGGACCAGTCTGGAGAGGCGGTAGGTGGGGCCTGGGCAACTGACCTTGCCACAAAAGGACGTGAATTAGCATTTTGGTGCCCTCACTGGGATCATTTTGTGCACCTCTAACCACTGATTTGTTCTCCAGCTCTCCTTGTAGCCTATATGCAACTTTGTCAGTGTCTTTTGGGACCGGCATTCTCTTTTCATGTGCCCATCCTTCCCACAATTATAGCAAAACATATTTTCTGGAGTTTGAGCTGGCCGAGGCGCCACACTGGGAGCCAGGGCAGGGGTATTACTAACTGGAAACCTTGGTGCCATCTCTGTCTGCGGCGTGATAAGCATTTGGAGACATCTCGTCAATTTCTCCACTTCCATGGTCAAGGAATCGAGTTCGGAGCTGTTATCAGCAGGAGATACATGGGTGGGTATCCCCACCCCCATAGCAGATGCAGTCAGATATAGGTCAGGGCCCGTACTTGCAGGCGTGGCCTTCATAAAGGGACTGTTTTTGAATTCCTGGATCTCTCTCAACAGTTCGCCCCATTGTGGCATATCTTTTTCCTTGTCAGAGCACTCATTGACTGCCAACCTCTGCCCCTGAACTTCACTTGATGGGCCACCCTCAGTCACTCGGGTTGTAGCCGCAGCTATTGGTGCAGGTCCCTCCCGAGGTCGCCTTTTCTCAACTCCTCGAATTTCTCTCATTAACTCATCATAGGAGGGTGGGGATTCCAGTCGATTTGCCAGGCGTAACTGAAGCAACAGCAGTTCTGAGACAGGGGCAGACTTAAGGATCCTGTCCAGCCTGGTTCGGTCCAGTTCAATCGCTGGCAAACTACCCTTTCTGAGGCATTCTTGCAACAATTTTTCCAGCCGAGATACATACACAGACAACAACTCCCCTTGGTACTGTTGTGCATTTCTTACTCTCCACCATAGATCCTCATCAGAATCTGGGCTCCCATACACATTCTCCAAGGCCTCAAGATAGGCCTGTGCAGTCACTTCAGGGTTACTGGCCCGTTTAGCATAGATGGTAGCCAGGGCAGGACCTCGGAGGCTCTCACTAACCCTCTTTCACTTTTCGGCTTCCGAGCATTGCCATTCTAGCACTTGGGGGGCAACATAGTCTATACAGGTCTCCCAGTCATCCTCCCCTTGGGGGGTGGGGAAGGTGCCAGAGAAGATCCTCAACCTTTGGTAAGAGTCATGACTAATGGCAGGTGCAGAAATAGGAGTCTGCATTGGTTCAGCCACCATTACGGGTACTGGAGCGGGAGAGGGTGTTGGGGGAGGAACACCCCCAGGTGGCAAGAATAGTTTCTTCAAGTCCTCCACAGTTTTCCCTTCCCCCAGCAACCATTTAGCAAATTTCTCCTCAAAAGTTTCAGACAGTGGTGGGGGCTCATTCCCCACCGGGTCTTTACTGTACTTAGTTATCACTCAAGCAGTGAGGGCTCCCTCTGGGGTAATGGTCTGTGGCACTTTGGAGCTATCTATGGGATCCCAAACTCTACTAGGGCCAGGAAAGTGTGGGTGAGCAGATTAGCATGCCGACCCACCACCACAGGGTTTTGTAAACCTTCCACCTTGGAAAGTACTCCTGTACAGTGTCCGTATTGATACCAGGGGATGTCCAGGATAAGCATAGCATTTTGGGGTCAATCTCCTCCCCAGTACACCACTCCACCAGCGGTTGCACAGCCACTTCTGTCGGGTACCCATTTTTTTCTTAACAGTGGTTAGTAAATATGGCCACTAGAGGACACACAATCCCAGCGGTGAGCCTCCAGATGTAACCCTAGATGGCGCTATCTCAGGGGCTACTACCCTGCCTGATTTGCCACTAACAGGTTGAGGGGCCTGGATCCAATGGCGGGTGCCTCCACCCAGAGGTCAGGGTTTGCAATAGTTAAACTTACTTGGTCACAGCCCTCTGGAACGCTGCAACCCCCCTTTCTTCCCACTAGTGGCCCACACAATATATCAGAATTACCTTCACAGTATACACTTACCCCCAGGAATAGTTCCAGCACTGGGACCTCCTGTGAAATAGATACAGTGCAACAATCACAGTACAGTACTTTAACATAGACAAATACCTCAGGCAGTATAACTTTGCTGAAACAAGCTTCTCTGATTTATTTAGGGGGATATAACAAGGACAGGGGGAAATCAGGTTAATTAGCTTATCACTTTACTATCTACCTATGGCTCTGTGCACAGGCCTATCTCTACCAGTTACTGTCCCTGGGTACCCAAGCCCTAGTGGCTAGTCCAAACCGTGGCAGCTGGTAGGGCCCTTTCACACAGTGAAAAGAAAATTAGTTTAAATAGTCAGCAGTACAGTGATTCCATTTGGATTTAATGTGGCAATTCAACAGGGAGCGACCCTGAATTAGTACTCATGACCTCCAAACAAGATAGGGTCCTTCAACGTCAGCAGGGCTACTCTTGAGCTCCACGAGACTCCTCACACATTTATATGGTAAACAGTCACAGACAAAAGTCCTTTAATGGCAGCAGGATTCACTTGAGCTGCACAAGCCTCCTCACACATTTATATGGTAAAAAGAAAGTACTATACCAGGCAGGCTGCTTCTCTATCCCGATCGCATTACTGCACAATACCCGGAGAACACACAGCAGATTCAGTTCCTGACAGACCGAGTGCAATTCAACAATTTCTCCAGTCTTCTACAGGGTGAGCCTGGTTTCTACTCTTCAGAGATCCTTTGATTCTTTTCTACAGGACGGATTCAGTCCTAACAAGCAGTTACACAAGCTGCAGACCGAACTCTGGGCCTTACACCGTTTTTGACTGAAACTGTGCACTGAAGGAGCACAGGGTTTCTTTCCCTTCACTGCCAGAGCTAAACTGAAACTCCAACAGACAAAACGGGCACTTCCTTTGAGTTCCTCCCAGTTCTTGACTGGATTGGCTGTCACTCACAATAGACTGCTGCTGTTGGTCCAAAAGGCGCGAAGCTAAACTACATCTCCCAGAGTCACTGCCCATACAATCCTCTTGTGGCTGGCTCAGATTATGAGTCCAAGTTCTGATTCGTCCAAGGCACCATTTTAGAGCTAGCTTACCCCACACTGATTGGTCCAGTTCAGCAGTTCAAAACTAGAATGGGGAACTAGGCAAACACAGTTCTGACTGCAAAGAAAGCAGGTTAGACAAACTGTATTTTCATTATTACTCTAAATTATTTCTGGCAAACAGTTACATCTTTCAGATAGGTTCCCTTTGTACTCCTAGTGACTGCAAAATGGAGTGAATTGGCAGCAGTTCGATGGTACTCAAACAGAAACACACAGTTCCCCTATAACTAATTATGTCTGCAAGCAGACGGCTCTTAAAGAGACAGTACCAGAGGCTCTAAAAACACTCACTGATAAATGGCTTAAATGCCAAACACCATTCAGGCTTGGAGCATTCAAGCAAGCTCCTGGAAGTCTTTTGAGAACCCCCATTTGCAGGGGGGTTACACTGAGTTTTGGGCCTGTTGAGGCTGAGCTGGAAATAATATCTGTAGAGACAGCCTAGGAAGGACTCGAGAGTTGATGTACTGTTTTGTGAAATTTGTAGGCCAAGTTGGTGTTGGCTGTATTCCAAAGTAGGACTGCCAAAGGAAGACTTTAAAAAGAGTGTGTCAGAAGAGTGTGATCTCCATGATTGGCTGGAAGGATAGGACTTTTGCGTAGGTCCACCTTGATTGGGAATTCCATGATTGCAGGCTAAGTTTCCACATGAGCCAGCTAGGGTTAGTTGAACCCCATGTGGTACTGCCGTGGATAGAGTTGAGGATGAGTGAGCTATGGGCAGGCCTCTACACGGCCAAGGCTAGAGATAGTGGGACCCCCACATGGGTCTTCCATTAGTCAGATTGTAGGATGTTGAGTTGCAAGTAAGGCCCTTTCGCGGGGCATGGTAGGGATGACGGGACCTCCACATGGGTCTGCCATCTAGCGTATATAGAATGATCAAGGTATGAGCAACATCCCTACATGGATCTGCTTTGAGTGAGACTAAAGAATGTATGAGCAGGGATTTGGCATCCTTTGTGGGGCAAGTAGGGATAATGTGACCCCCACGTGGTCCGCCATATAGCGTGTACGGAATGGCTAAGAAATGGACAAGACCCCCACATGGGTCTGCCTGTGATTAGATTGAGGGATGTATGAGCAGTGAGTTGAGCCCCTTTTGCAGGGCAAGTAAGGATGTGGGAACCCCCACATGGGTCCGTCATCTAGCGTGTACAAAATGGTCATGGAATAAGTGGGACCCCCACATGGGCCTGCCATTGAGTAGGGTATTTGCTACAGTAGAGATCAAAATGATCGAATTGGGAGAGCGGTCCCCACATAAGCCAGAGTGGGAATGGTGCGACCTCCACCTAAGTGCTCCAGTGGGTAAGGTGTGATCAATTATGAATGAGGGCCTCTGTGTAGGCCAGGCCAAGTATTGAGGGACTTCTACATAAATCCACCAGAGCAACTGGAAGTTTTTAATGAAGTTAGCTAGAGACTGCTGGACCAGAAGTTGCCAGGAAAGGACAGTAAAAAAAATGTAAGCAAGGCGCAGTTAGTGAGGTAGGCTCGGGCAGGCAGTCCTAAGATGGGCTCTGCTACAGAAGGTGCAAGCATGAAGGTTGCAATACCCGTAGGCAAAACAGCTGGAGGAATTGTAATTGTTGCAGATTGGTTGATTTCCTATGAAGGCAAGTGGTCGACCCCTGCTATCATGACTGGAGCGACAAAGTGCTTTTGGATTTGGTATGGTGCTTGTAAGGCCAGTGGTGGTAGGAGTAGAGTCCCCAGGTGAGAAACTTGCAGGATGATCTGCTGATTGATTTATTGAAAGTGGGCATAGTGAAGCAAAGTTAGAATAGGCTCCACATAGCCGGCAGGATAAAGCTTGTTGGCCAGCAAAGTGGCAGTAAAATAATACATTGTCCAAGGTAGACCAACCAATCTTGGTATTAAAGTGAGCTAAGGCAGTTGCTGCCTTGGCGGAGAAGGAGCAGTGGTAATCATAGAAAAGCGTGCCTTCATATCTGGCCCCCAGGTCTACCAAGAGATTTCGGTAAGAATCGAGTCCATGACGGTGGGCAGGAAAAGCAGAACGGACAATGTCCCTGTATAAGCTAAATGCAAGCACGAATTTGGGGACAGTTAGCTTTTTGGCAAGCTGAGGGTCTTTAGATTTCAGCACCACAGAGATGTCACCGCAGGAGATGACTCTATTTTCTAGGGTGTCGTGGGAGGAAATCAGGAGAGAAATGAACTTAACGTCCTTGCCATTGATGGAATCTCTGTGCAGATGAATTGGGACCAGGTGCATTGCAGACACCACAGGAATTAAAATGGCTGAACTGGAAGGTGCAGGATCTAGGGTAGTCTGGGAAGCTGAAGCTGCTGTAGCCATGGATGGTAGGGAAGCTGAAAGCAACCCTTCCAAAATACTGCAGAGACTAGTAGGCAAGGCAGGAGGTAGACCAGATGTGAAGAGGTTGGGCTGGGAATTCACTCGGGATTTGAGAGCAAAAAGGCAAGCCTGCAGGCCTATAACTGCTGGACTAGACTGCTGTTGAGTATACAGATGGGCTTCTAAGGACATAAAGCAATTCTAGAGGTCTGAGAGAGAGGAAGCCAGAGGAGTGAGGACAGCATGAATTTCAGTATAGCTGTCAGGTGCAGGCCGGGGCTGCAAGGCACCAGAAGGAATAGTGTCAGATCTGGCATCAGCCAAGAGAAGCATATCGAATAAGTCCTGCTTCTTAGCATTAGGAGAGTGGGGAACGCCCAGCCTCTTGAGATCCATTATGAGCTGAGGGATTGTCTAATCCTTTAGAGAGCAGCGAGGCTTAAGGGGCATTTGTCTAAGGGCTGACAGTCCTGTAGTGAAGGAGGCGTCGATGATATACCATCTTCGGGTTCAGATAGGTCACTGGTAGGAGGGAGACTCTGTCGATGAGGGTGGAGGGTAACTAGCTTGGAGATCTCCATCAGTGGTGAAGGTCTGGTAGGGGACCCGAGGAGGCAAAGAACAATATCTGGAAGGATGAGGAGAAGCCTGAAGTCCAGGAGCTGCTTGCTAAGAAAGGAGCTGCAATTGTACCCGCAGGGGTTGAAGTAGCGAGTGGACTACTGTGCGGGATGGGAGCAAGCAGGGAGGGAGATCTGTCAGAGATTATAGGCCCACTGAGGGTGAACAGAAATGGCCCTCTTAAGCAATTAATTCACCGAAGCTTCGAAGCTAATAAAGTAAATAGTTAGATTCTGCAATAGAATAAAACAGAATATGCCTGAAGGTGGAGGGCTGTGCCCCGATGCAAGTTGGACCTGAAGAAAAATGGCAGGTTCAAGCACAAAAAAACAGTCCCGGTCAGAATAGGGCTCTCCATAGTCTAAGGTGCTGAGTATAGTGTCAGGCTAAAATAGGAAACTGTGCCTTTAAGGAGGACTAAACAAGCAGTCCAACACTGGGCAAGGGTGCAGTCCAAACAGCAGGAGAATGAAAATCTGAGTTGTGAGCTGAAAGCGAACTCTGGGTGGATGAGGCTGCACCAGAAATGGCAGCAGAGCAGGAAGGAGGTCCTCTGGTGGAATGGGATGGGCACTCACTGTGAGCAAGTGGTCGCAAAAAAAGAGAAGAGAAAGCAGAGAGAAGCAGGGGAAACAAAGAGGACAGCCGGGCGGTGATGCCAGGGCATGCACCCGGAAGACTAGCAGGACAACAGCAGAGTGAAGTCGGGAGCCGGGAACAATGGAGATAAAAATGAGCCACCCCAAAAGAGAGAAATGGCAAGGCAAGGTACAAGGGAAGAAGCAGGGGAGAGTGGGGCAAGGAGAAGGGTACAGGCAGCCAGAAGTGGTGTCAGGGGAAGGCAGAAGCTAAAGCGGAATGGGGTGGGGGGGAGAGAAGAGATTGCAAAAGGGGAAGCAGAGGACAGGCCCAGCAATGGGAGAAGGGAGAGAGGGCAGCAGATGGCTGCAGGAGAAGGAAGGATAGGGGTAGAAACCAGGGAACACGGGGAGAAGAAATGAGACAGCAGAGAGCAAAGTGGAAGTAGAGCATGAAAGTACGATCACAAACCACGCAGTGTCTCAGTCCAAAACTAACTAAGCGCTGTGTGAGTTTTGGAGGCATGTTAATATTGCTAGAGGGAGGAGTTATTCCCTCCCCTTGAACCATGGGTCAAGTCCTCCAATTTAAAGACCAAATGGCACTTCTGCTACAAGATACCTGCCTCTGGGTACCGGATGGTAAGACTCCTCCACCTTCATGGAACCTAGCTACAATTTCAGCCATATTAAAACCACATAAGGATGACAGTCTTTGTTCTTCCTACTGGCCTATATCATTCTGACCATTGACTATAAGATTTTCTCCTCTTTAGAGGTCACACTATTAGATAAACCTTTACCCCAGTTAATTGGCCAAGATCAAATAGGCTTTGTCCGTGCACGCTAAATTCAAGATACTATCAGATGAACTCTATATTCTACACCATGCAAACCAGTCTAAAACACCCTTTTTGCATTCGCTTGCGCGCAAGTGCAAGGAACGTCTTGCAACAGTATGACTTTTTGGAGGTGTGTGACCCTCCTTGTGAATGCTGTGCTCAGTGTAGCAGGCACAACCCTACTGGACCAATACATGCCAAGGTGTTTATGACAGCTGGTCCGCTGCAATCAGAGGTGGTAGCGTGTGTGCAATTAGCATACTGACATCAGCCGAACTGCTGTCATACACAGCTCGGCATGAAATCCCTCCCGTTTCCTCCCTCTGCTAATGTCCTCCCCCTCCCTCGTTAGTGTTCTCCCCAGCCCCCACATTGTGTGCCAAAGGGGGTGCCCAATCCCCCTTGGCTCATGTGCCCCTCCAGCACACTGTGTAGCTGACGGGGTGCCTAATCCCCCTCGCCGCAGCCCCAACAAACAACCAGTTGACACACTGGGAGCCCACCCCAGCGTCCCTCATGCCTCCCCATGCACCTGTGTATGGCTGATGGGGGTGCCCAATCCCTGCCGGCTCCAGTCACCCCCCAACAAACATGTAGGTGGCACACTGGGATCCCACCCAGGGTACCAAAACGCCCATCTTTTGTTGTTTTAAAATTCCTGTGAAAGAAGAAAACGGTCCTCGGTGAGTCCCTGTCCCTCCCACCAACCCACTCCCCACCCTTCTGCGCACCCCACCTCCCACACCCCTCACCCATACTTACCTCCGGAGCCCAGCGACGATCTTCTGTTGACTGGGAACACGTCTGCACTCTTCAAAGCCAACCGTGAACTGAGGAAATGCCGGTAAGCTGTATAATAGCATAAATGGATTTTTTCCAACTTAGGTGGATATCTCGGCCAATTTTTTGACTTTTGGCACCAAATTTTCAACATAGGGTTCTTGGGACCCCTTCTCATGAATTCAGTCACTGTCATGGCATTATTCGGTCCCGAAAGGTGATTTTGCTGTCACTGTGCGGAATCACTTTTTGGGACCAATTAACGAAACAACAGTGTCAGTGTTCATGAGGTGGGCTCTCAAAAAGCCTCTGTTGTAAAGTTGGTGAAAAAAATTCCAAAAAATGACTTTTATGAGCGTGCGTTGCGCAGTTTCCCCGCACACTTGTAAGTGTGTGAATTTGTAATATTTTCACTCCAGATTTTCAACATTGGCATATTTCCACACCTCCTTAAGAACAGTGCAGCTGTCATTTTTCACATCCTGGCTGAAATGTGTTTTCGTGCTTCCGGCGCAGAATAGCGCGGTTGCTGTCAGAAATCAGTGTTCACTACATAGTAAGACAATCACAGTGACACTGTTCACAAGCAGACATCCTAAAATGCCTATGTTGAAAATTCAGTGAAAAAATTCCAAAAAATGATTGTTTTACGAGTGTGCTTTCGCAGTTTCCACACGCACTCGTAACTTCACAAATTTGAAATATTTTCACTCCGGATTTTAAACATTTGCATTTTTCCACACCTCCTTATGAACAGTACAGCTGTCATTTTTCACATCCTGGCTAAAATGTGTTTTCATACAGTACTTCCGGTGCAGAATAGCACGGTCGCTGTTGGAAATCAGTGTTCGGTACACTGTAAGAAAATCATAGTGACAGTGTTCATGAGCAGAGGTGACAAAATGCCTATGTTGAAAATTTGGTGAAACAATTCCACTGAATGACTGTGTTACGAGCGAGTGTTGCACAGTTTCCACACAGGCTCGTAACCTTGAGCACGACCAGGGCGTTAGGGTTCCTAAGACAGACACTTAAGAAGTATAAGGCTGAAATGTTAATCAGATGCAAGAGGAGTTGCAGAGAAGTACTCTGTTGGGACATGGATGCTGAAGGGACATGTATACAACTGGGGGGGGGCCTGCATAAATGCCAAACAACACTGCAAATACATGCAAACGAACGTTCGGCATTGACAAATGCTTGTTACTTTTGAGTTTGGATGCAGAGAAGACCCTTGATCGGCTGATGTGGCCCTTTCTGTTTGCCACCCTTTGAAAGTTTGGATTCCCCTCCAAATGTATTACCATTTTACAGAACCTCCATGGGGCTCCCAAAGGTTATGTTAAAGTCAGTGGCCAAATATCCTCCTCATTCCCCTTATGCAGAGGAACCTGACAGGGATGTCCCCTTTTGCCATTGTTTTTTGCATTGTATTTAGAACCTTTAGCTCAGACCCTTAGATGGACCCCCTCAGTTTTATGTGATAAGGGTGAGTCTACTAGACCACCGATCACATAACACGACTCAACAACCGCCCAATGTCAAAAGGTTGAACCGCACAGCACTGACCATCACAAATAGCGACAGTCGCTTACTTAATAACAAATCAAAAATAAAAACACATTTTTTATGTGGGGGGCAAGCCCCCGGCACCCCCCAAAATATGGATTGTAAACTCCAGGGGGAGCAGACATAGAAGAAAATAGAAACTCTCCCAGGAAGCAAAATAGCTTCCTGAACCAGGATCTGAACACAGCACCACAGGTGCCAGGGGCAGTGGCTCAAGCCACTATGCCACATGGCCAGTTTGGCAGGTCTTGGCCAAACTGGTCTATTTATCTCCTTTCTCGCAAGTGTAGCATGTGTCCCTCAGTGCTACACTTACTATAATCATTCGGTGCTCTTTTTCTCCACTCACTCTAAAGGTGAGCAGTATTATTGAGTCACCCATATTGAGCCGCTCAGTAATGTGTGCTCACACTACATGATACTGCCCCCCTCGGTGTACAGCCTCACTCTAGGAGGTAGACTTCAGAAATGTAATCTTTATGCGGATGAGCTCCAGGTTTACCTTACGGATCCAGACATATTTTTCCCCTCCTTTTGGAACATCCTAACTGACTTTGGAAACTGTGCAGGTTATAAAATCAGTACCACAAAGGTGGAAGTTTTTTCGCTTTAACTATCACCCTTCCCCCAAATCAGAGCTCAATTTACATTTAAATGGGATATGTCTTCCCTAAAATACCTTGGTGTCAACCTTACTTCAGGCTCAGCTGATCCAACATTCTGTAAAGTATATAGAGGGAGACTGATTCCCTTTATCTGTGTTAAATATTTCTTCCATCTGAACGTTAGCATCTGTTTGTTAATTTTACTGTTAGATGTTACATTAAGCACTGAGTTTGCAACATGAAATTATGAAGCCACCTTTTAAATAATGGAATCAAATTAATTTTGAAATACTAGTGTGCACCTGACCCTCACTCTTTTTAATCACTTTATTCACTTCTCTAACTAAACTGCCTAACTACTCTTCCTACTCTTCACCTACTTCCCTTCCCCTTCCACTCCTCTTCTCCCCTCCCCTTCCCTTCCTCTAGTAAGCCTCTAGTCAGCCTCAGGTAAGCTTGTAAGCTTCTATCTGCCTTCATCTCCTACTTTTCCTTTCCCCGCATTGCCTCAGTCTGGCAGTGCTTTCACGTCTCTGCTCTTGCTTTTCTATCTCAAGTGTAAATCCTGCAAAAATTATTATCCGTGCTGTGCATCTGTACCACAAACTATGCTTGTTATGGACTTATTAGTTTTTGGCTGCATGTCTTTATTCTTGCTTTATTATTTTGAAACGTGAATTGATGTTGCCCTTCTTGTCTAGAAGCTGTATCATGTATGGTTGTTCTATTTTTATCTTTCTGTATCTTGGATATTGTTTGCAAATTATATTCCTATCTCCCATCTCCTCCAGGGCACATCTGGAAATGAGCTATTGTAGCCCCGTATGTCTTTCCTGGTGAAACATTTTCACATAAATAATAAATAGTTATGGAAGTATCTTCTATTTGGAATCTAGTTTGACCTTTTCTTTTTAAATACCTTTGCACTTGATTCACTTTCATATCACTGCTGTTGCTGCAGGTAGTAACCTTACTCCTCCTCCTTCAGAAAGGTTTTAATTTTAGTTAAATTGAAAGAAAGAACCAGTGTAAAATGAATGTATACATATGGAGGAATTGTTGTGCTTCTATCCCTGTCCCCATTTTAAGAGATTTCAATTCAAGAGCCCCTGTCACTTTAACTTGAGGAGTATTTAATGAGGAAGAAGAGAGAACATTTGTATCTTATTCAAGGCAGCACAGTAAGTTGTTCTGATGGGATTCAAACCTGGGTCTCCAGCCTCACAGCTCTGTGCTGTAGTCACTAAAAGCTAAACTGGCTTTTGAATATAAGAACATGAATAGGAACAGTTTGTTTATTTATTCATACTGTTTGAACAACCCCAAAATATAAAATGTACCAAACCAGTTTTTGTGTGGGGCATCACTGTAACCACTCATACACTTGGATAGTACTAGCTGTGTGTGTGTGTGTGTGTGTGTGTGTGTGTGTGTGTTTCTGACACTGATTATACCACAATGGACATTGCAAGGGATATTGCCTGGGTCTCCATGTAGCAGAAAAAGAACCACCTTTTTTTTTCTGTCTACAATTAGCAGTGTGGTGCCATGGTTAAGGCACTGAACTGTGAATAGTACAAGGTCTAAGGCTCAAATCCCACCACAGCCACTGGCTCACTGTTTGACCTTGAGCAGGTCACCTGATCTCTCTGTGATTCAATCCCCTCAGCTGTACAGTTAGGCAGGAATAGGGCCCCACTGAAATCAAGATGCTGCATCACACATGGGCTATCCAGAGCCAACAAATCTGAGCAAAGAACAAACAAACCTGAGTTGAGTGTTACACTCGAGTGCAGAAATTCCAAACAGGACCAGCCACGTGTTTATACAGTGCTCAGCTGTGCAGTCTGAAGCTGAACTAGGCAGGTGGTGGTTGGAGAAATTATTAGTTTACCCTCCAATAACCCTTAACGCAACCTTGGAAGCAGCTCAAGGCATACAAACTCCATAGCAGGCCTTCATCACCAGAGCAGGGTTAAAGAGGCAGTATCTGTAAGTCACATTGCAATTTTTTTCCAGCAATAGTGATTTTCTGGCCAAAATATCAATATACCCATTTTTCCTTTTTTGCCTTCTTTCATTCCTGATCTATGGTATGTGATTTTGACATTTTCAAAAGTTCCCCCTCTCCTGTGATGTGCCCACCATACAAAAATGAAATAGCTTGCTGCAGTGCTGTGCTGTTTGCCATCACAGACCTGTGCTAACACCATCAGAACACATCCACAGTATGAATCTAGTTTGTACATTTAGTAGATAGCCCTGATGGAAGAGATTTTTAAAAAGTATGGGCGGTGGCCATCTTTAGTGACATGAGCCACCTCAGTAGTGAACAAGAGTATCGAAGTGCTGCTTAAGGAAAGGATTGTGGAACACTTGGAAACCATGAGAGCACAGGATCCAAGGCAACATAGATTCGCAGCAGGAAGGTCATGTCAAACAAATTTGGTTGACTTTTTTGACTGGGTGACGAAGGAGGTGGATCAGGGAGGAGCGGTGGATATCGCCTACCTCGATTTCAGCAAGGTCTTTGACAGTGTTCTTCACAGGAGACTGGTGAACAAGCTAGTAGCCCAGGTTGGGCCACAGAGTGAAAAACTAGGTTAGCAACTGGTTGAGGGACAGGAAGCAGAGGGTTATAGTAAATGGGATCAAATCCAAGGAAAGGAGGGTGACCAGTGGGGTACCTCAGGGATCAGTACTGGGGCTAGTCCTTTTTAATGTCTTTATCAGTGACATTGCTGAAGGGCTGGAGGGGAAGGTTTGTGTATTTGCAGATGATACAAAGATCTGCAACAGAGTAGATACTCTGGGGGGGCGGTCGAAAGAATGAGGAGGGATCTGGGTAAGCTAGAAGAATGGCCACAAAAGTGGCAATTAAAGTTTAATGCAAATAAGTGTAAAAACATCCAGCTGGGGAGAAGAAACCCAGAGGAAAGCTACAGCCATGGGGGGGGGGGGAATTGCTGACAGTCACCAGGGAAGAGAGGGACTTAGGAATAATCATCATCTCAGATGACCTAAAGGCTGTGGGGGAGAGCCAGTGGGATGTTGGGGGAACATAGGGAGGGGTATCACTAGCAGAAGGTTGGAGGTGATGATGATGTTATACAAAATGCTGGTAAGGCCACATCTAGAATATGGATTACATTCTGGAGGCCGCATCTTTGCAAGGACATAAACAGGGAGGCAGCAGTCCAGAGAAGGGCAACCAAGATGGTGCAGGGCATGCAACAGAAAACATATGAGGACAGATTAAGGACCTCAATATGTATTCATTGGAAGAGAAGAGGGAACCGGGGGATATGGTAGAGACTTTCAAGTATCTTAAAGACTTGAACAAAGTGCAGGTGGGGGACATATTTCAGTACAAGAATTGCACAAGGATGAGGGGCCACGATATGAGATTGGAGTGGGGGCAGAATAAGAGGGAATGTGAGAAAGTTTTTCTTCATGGAGAGGGTGGTGGATACTTGGAATAGCCTAACCCAGGAGGTGGTGGGGGCTAACACTGTGGGGGATTCAAACATGCATGCGATAAACATAAGGGAACCCTAGAGGTGGGAAAGAGAGAGGCTAAAGCCAATGACCAAGTAGGGTCAGTGGCTGCTGATGCAGGCAGGGAATATGAGCAGACTGGATGAGCCTAGCGGTCCTTATCTGCCATCAACTACTATGTTACTATAAATCATTAAATACAAAATTAGTCATAAAAAGGGCTCTATAAATATCTAAGAAAATTAAAAATACACTGAGGATGACTCTAAGGATGTCAGAAATATATGCTATGAAACCATATACTGAAAATGTTAACCGATTAACAAATACTGCTGCTTTAAAGTTTGGGAGCTGGGGCCCAGAGAGAGAACACCTTATGAGTAAAAGTGAAAGCCGAAAACAAAGCACTTCTGGTGGTTCATCCCTTGAACATCAGAACCCTTGAGTGGCACCAGTGTTCCTCTGTTCTCTATCTGGTGTTCTCTTTGTTATTTTTTTTCAGTGGTGTATCCGTTGCCTTGATCTTGCATTTTTTACAGTGTTTTAGCATTACACTCTGAAGCAGTGTGGTCTAGTGGATACAGCAAAGGCAACCCACAAGAGACCTTTACTCACTGTTTGACCCTGAACAAGTCAATAAAACATGGGAAACAGGATGTTGCATCTCAGATGGATGATTCTGGGTAATTAATAATAAACAAACAAACAAAAAAAAATTACAGGTAATTGTGGCAGAGATGGGCTGAGCAACTTGATTGCATTCACAGCCCATACTTACTCTAAAAAGCCATGCTTATTGCAAATTCATAGCCATATGTATTAGAGTAGTGATCGGCTGATGCTACAGTTTCCCTGGCAAGATGTTTGTGGCATACCAAAACATTTTCATGATGGTTCATGATGGTTAGCAAATATAGGAATATTTTGACAGATACTATTTATTTATTTATTGATTGATTGTATGATATAGTACTATAAAAAAAATCCATTTTGTAGTCTATGGAGTGTGCACTCGCGCTCTCCAATTACTGACATCATGAAACGTGCGAGTGCGGGGACTTGTCTCCCAATAGGGAAGTTGTAGCATTTTGTTGATCAACTGCACAAATAGAATTATGATCTACTGGATTGCTCAAACCCAGCTGAAATAAATAAAAAGTTTCATGTGAGTCCACTTTGGGGCAAGTACAATTTATTATACTTGGGGGGGGGGGGATTCTAAAGTTAGAACCTGCTCTCTAAAAATTTCAGCTTGTCAGATTCAGAACCAGAAGCCAGAAGGGGAAGGAAGGAAACATATTCAATTCAGTGCTTTAGAGTAACTGGTAATTGCTATTTTTCTTTTAAACTTAGATTGTGGGCTTTTAGTGACACTATACTTTCTTTGTTGTCTTTACTTATAATTGTTTTTGGGCTGTTGAAAATTTAAAACATAGTGGTGGTGTAATTCTGTGCTGTCGTTAATTGCTGCAAATTTTCGCCCCCCCTCCCTTCCCAACTCTTAATTATATGCCCTGTTAAATCTGATTGACAGGGAGCTAAACACAGGTATAGTAAGGGTAGGGTGGAAGGGGGCATAAGGGGAAGAAGTCCACCCTCAGCACAAGTGTTTTGACTCATTTATTTATTTATTGGTTTCTTTTTCTTTAAAAAAAAAAATTATCTGAGGATCAGTGGCAGGATTTTTAGGACAGTAAATTAACAAAAAGAGAACTAGGAGAGCTTCAGTAGCAGACAAGTAGTGGAATTGCAGTATAATGTGGAGAGTGGTGCAATGCAGTGGCTGTGGGTCAGCCATATTCAGGCAGACCTTCTGGACACTGAGGTGCTGCCCTATCTGCATGCATCTCTCTGGACTGCGGGATGAGGTAGCCAGACTCAGAGCAGAAGTAAACTGGGTCAGGAGTACCATCACTCCTATCCAGGGACCACCCAGTCCAATGCAACTGCTTCAAAGGATGCCGAGAACGAGGAGCACTTGGATGACAGTGGGCTCAGGGAGGGTTAGAGCGGTCAGGCAGAGGCACATCCCAGATCCTATTCCACTCAAGAACTCATATGCCACACTGGCAAATGAGGACAACCAAATAGAGGTACCCAGAGAAGTGGAAGGACAGGATGTGGAGGTTAGGCAAGGAGGTGACCTCAGCGGGAAAGCAGTGGACCCCAGAGGAGGAGGAAGCGAATCCTGGTGGGGGACTCCATAAGAGGATCCAGCTAGGAACACAGGAGGGGAGGACAGGGAGGTGAGGTGCCTACCTGGTGCCAATGCATGGAGGGATGGAAGGAAGATCCTGGGGATCACTGGGAAGGCAAGACAGGAGGGTGAGCTGGATGTCATTATCCACCTAGGTACTAATGATCTGGCAAATGGGGAGCCAAAGGAAGTTCAGGAAGAGTTTAGGAAACTGGGGAGGGGTCTCAAGCAAGTAGCTACTTCTGTCACTTTCTCAGAAGTACTACCTGTGAGAGGCAAGGGAGAGCATAGGAGTGCATGCACCAGGAACTTTAACTCATGGTTGAAGAACTGGTGCTGTGAGGAAGGGTTTGGATTCATTGGTGACTGGGGACCCACCTGGAGGGGATGGAGGTTTGTTCAAGCCTGACGGCCTGCATCCATCCTGGAGGGGAATGCAAGCACTCAATGATAAGTTTAAATGCTACATTGACAAGCATTTAAACTAGCAAAGGGGGGTGGCAGGCCAGCAAGGAGGGTACCTACTTGCTCACCCCCCACAGCTAGCAGTGGAACCAGTGAACCAGAGGAGTGGCTATCTCTGCAAAGCAGTGTGCAAAAGATGGAGATTAGTGCCCAAGAGGTGGATAAGCAGAAAAGGGGCAAAATTCAGCAGAAGGGCAGACAGCAAGGAGAACCAGGGATAAATGACAACCAAGGAAGGGGCTGGAGTAGAACAGTGAAACAGTCTAGGGAGGTCAAATCATGGAAAGCCATGTGTGCAAATGCCAGGAGCCTTAGCAACAAGATGGAAGATCTGGAGGCTGTCATGGTGCAGTCAGACCTGGACATTGTGGCCATCACTGAAACCTGGTGTAATGATAACCACGACTGGGAGATGGCCATACCTGGCTACAACATATTCAGAAGAGACAGAGTAGGCAGGAAGGGAGGAGGTGGCACTGTATGTGAAAAATGAAATAAGGGCCACAGAGATCCAGGAGGAACAAAATGGGGGAGAGATACTGTGGGTTAAGCTGGAAAGGAAAATGGGGACAGCCATCCGCACAGGTGTGGTCTATAGACCACCAGCCCAGGAGGAAGAAACAGATAGGAGTTGATGCTAGCCATCCAAGGATGGCAGACAAGGGTGAGGTAGTACTGGTTGGAGACTTAATATTCCAGACGTGGACTGGAGCATCCCAGCAGCAGCATCAACTAGAGAGCAGATTTATCCTGGACTCCTTCAGGTGCCTTCCTCAAGCAACTGGTCAAGGTACCAACTCGGCAGAAGGCAATACTGGACCTTGTGCTCACAAACAGGACAGTGTGATGGGGGTAACAGTGGGGGAGCACCTGGAAACAGTGACCACCAGTCATTGTGGTTTGAAATCACAGAAAGAGCAGAACCAAACCACACAAAACACGTATCCTGGATTTTAGGGGCAGACTTTGGGAAAATGGGAGATACTTGAAAGAGGCATTAAGGGAATGGGACAGGAATCAGGGGTTGAGGAACAGTGGGCAGTATTTAAAATGGGGATTACAAGAACAACAGAATTATGCATTAAGCAGGTTAGCAAGAGGAAAAGGAAGAGAGACCATTATGGTTTCCAAAGAGGTAGCAAAAGAAAGTGAAAGCCAAAAGATTGCATTCAGGCAATACAAAAGACACAGGCAGAAGGTGATAGGAGAAGTACCAGGAGAAGCAAGGAGGCAGGAGGTCAGTAATGGAAGCCAAAGCTCAGACAGAAGAACACATTGCAAAATCAGTGGGTAGAGGGACAAAACCTTTACAGGTACATAAGTGAAAAAAGAAAGACAAAGGAGGGATAGTGAGACTGAAGAGGGAGGATGGGGCGGCGTGGAGGATGACAACAGTAAAGCTGACATATTGAACAGGTATTTCTGCTCAGTCTTTACTGAGGAAGAGGAGGTAATGGGTCTGAAGGGAGTACAAGGGTGAGAATGGTGCAGAAATGGACACAAGTCCCTTTACACGAAAGGGTCCTGAAGGAACTGGAAGTAATAAGAGTTGATAAAGCAATGGGGCCAGATGGGGTGCACCTAGGGTCCTTAAAGAACTAAGAGAGGTGGTGGCTGAACCTCTGGCTATCCTGTTTAGCGATCTCTGGAAACAGGGAGGTACCCAAAGACTGGAGGACAGCAGATGTAGTCCCTTTATACAAAAGTGGGAACAAAGAGGAAGCAGGGAACTACAGACCAGTCAGCCTCACCTTGGTAGTGGGAAGATCATGGAAGCACTACTGAAGGAGAGATTGGTGGAACATCTGGTTGTCAATGGACTACAGGACCCAAGGCAGCATGGTTTCACCAGGGGAGGTCATGTCAGACCAACCTCGTTGAATTTTTGACTGGGTGACTAGGGAGGTGGATCAGGGAGGTCAGTGGACATGGCCTATCTGGACTCAGCAAGGCCTTTGACACTGTGCCACATAGAGACTATTACACAAACTGGGAATATGAGTGTGGGCAGGACAGTAGTGTGGTGGTGGGTAGGTAACTGGCTGGGTGGCAGGACACAGAGGGTGGTGGTAAATGGCTGTCACTCCACAGAGGAAGAGTGACCAGTGAGGTACCACAGGGATCAGTGCTGGGACGGTCCTATTCAACATCTTCATCAGTGACATTGCACTTGAGGACCTAGAAGGCAGAATTTCACTGTTCGCTGGTGACACAAAGCTCTGTAACAGAGTAGACACACCAGAGGTGTAGACAGAATGAGAGGCAGAGCCAAGAAACTTGAAGAATGGTCAGGGGTTTGGCTGTTGAAATTCAATGCAAAGAAGTGCAAGATAATGCATATGGGGCACAAAAACCCTGGCACAATATATCAGTTCGGGGGTGAGGATATAGCATGCACCAAGCAGGAAAGGCATCTTGGGGTTGTCATCTCTGATGACCTCAAGGTAGGGAATCAGTGTGACAAGGCAGCAGGTAAAGCAAATAGGATGCTGGGATGCATAGGCAGGGGCATCACCAGCAGGAAAAGGGATGTCATAATTCCACTATACAAGACACTAGTGAGGCCCCACCTGGAGTACAGTGTACAGTTCTGGAGACCATACCTACGTAAGGACATAGACAGGGTAGAGAAGGTTCAGAGGAGGGCAACAAAGATGGTGCATGGATTGCATCACAAGTCCTATGAAGACAGGTTGAAGGAACTGAACATGTACTCCCTGGAGGAGAGGAGGGAGAGAGGGGATATGATAGAGACATACAAGTATCTTACAGGGAGGAACAGGGTGCAGGAATACACTATTTTTAAGCGAAAAAGATGTTCCAGGACTAGAGGGCATGGGATGAAGTTGGAGGGAGGACGATTCAGAGGAAACATGAGAAAGAATTTCTTCACAGAACGGGTGGTGGACAAGTGGAACACCCTGCCATAGGAAGTGGTGGGGGCTGAAACAATCACGGGATTTAAGAATGCATGGGATAGACATAAAGGAATTCTGGAGGTCAGGGGTAAGGGGCAACAGACTTCTAGGAAAACGAACTGAACTTACAAGCTCAAATGGGCAGACTGGGTGGGTCATAGGCCCTTATCTGCCGACACTGTCTATGTATCTATGTATTTGTTTAACTGGTCCTTGAAACTGAGTTATTTTCCAGAAGGCTGGAAATTGTCAAATGTGGTCCCTATTTTTAAGGGGGGCAGCTCAGACCAAATGACTACCGGCCAGTATCTTTACTACCAAAATTACTAGAGAGTGTAGTTGCTAACAAACTGCAGGATTATACTGAGAAATATGGCTTTTAAAACTTATGCCAGTTGGGTTTTAGAAAAATCATAGTACCATCTTCTCTTTGTCAAAGGTCTTAGATGTTGTCGACAAAGCCATGGACTCAGCCTCGTAGCATGGAGGGTTGAGGCACTGGATGCCACACCTCGCACCACACCGGTGACCCGGGTTTGGGAACAAGCCAGGTCATCGGGGGTTGGCAGGGGAGGACTAAGACTGAGCATCCGCAGGCCAATCTCCTACTCCTGGTGTGGGTTGGGGAAGATCCACCATGCTGTAGTGACCTCTGGGGATGCCTGGAGGTACTACTAGAGCTGGTGCGAGCAGAGGGGGAGCACGGCGGACATTGGCAGGCTGTGCCTGGATGTCACTGCATGTCTGCGCTCCAGTGGGAGCTATGGAGGAAAAAGGCTGGGCGTGACTGTGCAGCTTGATGGTTGTGCCCTGCGCTGCCCGGAGGAGTCCCATTGGGGAGGGCCTGGGAGCTCCCCCCTGGCTGAGAGAGGCATGGGGAGGGCCTGGGTGCTCTCCTGGTTGAGAGAGGCATGGGGGGACCCTCCAGCAGGACGGCAAGACGGCTGTCCCGGATCCTCCTGGGCGTAGTTCGAGCCACTTAGCTCTCCGGGCAGGCAGGGCTGGCAGCTGGATGCCCAATGCCAGTGTACATTGCAGCAAGGTGGTATAAATACAGCTGTGATAAAAAAAAGACAAAGCTATGGACTCCAAACACTATTCCAGGGCCATCTTTGTTGACCTCTCCAAGGCCTTCAACATGGTGGATCACGGAGTACTGACTGATATCTGGAAGAGATCAGACTAGGAAGTATTGCTATTGACTGGTTAATTTCATATCTGCACAAAAGAAAAGAGTATACAATCATAAATGGCCTTACTTCAGGAAATCTGGACAACTTGGAGAGGGAGGAGGGCGCTCCAGGGCTTTGTACTGGGTCATTTGTTATTCATTCTGTATCTGAGCGGTCTAGGAGGAAACATCAGAAAACTGAACAATCACCTTCACACAGATGATACAGTTATTTATGCCTTTGAGAAGTCACTCTCAAATGTTCAGATGACTCTTTAAGACAGGTCTTCTGTGCTACAAACCTTCCTTATAGATTCAAAACTAAAGCTACCCATATGGAAAAGATCTATGTTTTTTTAATATCTGAAATATGTCCTTGTATCCCCAAATATGTTTCAAATATATATCAGATACATTAATGCTTTTCAGATATATTTCAAGATATATTCTAGATATTCGCAGAATGATCCAAGATGTATCGTATTTGGGATACATCTTTGAGATATATATATATATATATATATATATATGAAATTTATTTTTGCTATACTATTTCAGAATTACAGTTTTTGTTATTTCAGGGTATGCCCTTGAATAAAATCAAAAATACTTATTTGTGCATACACATTTTTGCAGCTCCTACATATTCTGCATTTTAGGTAAACATATCAATCAATCAATCAATCAATCAAAATCTTTATTTATCCAGGCGGGCACCATTGAGCAGGGCTCATTTGCAAGATGGACCTGGTCATACAAAAATCATAGTACAGTAACATGGTAAAACATAATACAATATTATACAAAGAAGAAAAATATCTATATGTACATAAACATTTGTGTGAGAGGGCCTTTACAACAGATAGGCTCATAACTGGGTGCAGCCGGAATATTCACTTAAAAGGAAAGAGAAAGACAAGAAGAGGGATACCAGCTTAGGAAGAAATGACGGGGTTGGAATAGTTAACTGGCATACTTCAGGGAAGGGGGTGGAACTTGGCCATGGCTAAAGAGAGGCAGAGAAGCCAATATTTTGGTAGGGAGAGAGAGAGGCAGGGGCAGAGGCAGGGCGGGAGGCAGGATGGGCAGGAGGGAAACTGGAAAATAGGTGAGCTAGTGATGTGGGAAACATTTGCAGGATTCCTTCATGGAGTGGTCATAGAGTGACTTGAAAATATTCAGGCTAACAGGACAGCTCAGCTTCAAGTTTTTTTGCATATTGTTCCACAAGGAAGGCAATGAGAAACTTATGGCAGCTCTGCCGAAACGAGATTTGACCTTGGGTAATTGCAAGGCAATTAGGGAATAGCTTCTTAGAGCATAGGCACCTATCACACTCAGGGGAATACAGTCAGAAAAGTATAGGGGGAGCTTGTTGGTAACCACACTGAAAGCCCATTGAGCGGCATTTCTATTTCTCCTATAATGAAGGGAAGTCCAGCTCACCGCGGTGTACAAGGAGTAATGGCGTGTGGAAAGTGAAAGGCCTGTTATGAACCTGATTGCTCTGTGGTATAGGGTGTCCAACTTAGCCAGGGTAGAGGCAGTACAATGGCTGTAGAGAAGGTCCATGTAATCTATTAATGAAAGGAATGTGGCTTGAACCAACCGCTGCTTGGCATCCCTAGTAAGGAAGTAGTTAATTCTGTAGAGTAGTCCTAGTCTTTGTCTTAGTTTCTTCTGTAGTTCTTTGAGATGTTCAGAGAAGGAGAGTTTGCAATCGAGCCAGACACCCAGATATTTGAATTTTGGCACATACTCTAGATTTTCTCCAAGTACTGTGGTAATCTGAGGGATAGCCCCAACGCAAGCGGGGTTCGCCGCATAGGAGGAAGGGGAAAAGAGCATCGCTTTTGTTTTTTTCGCATTAAGCAGAAGCTTTTTGTTAATGAGCTGGTATTGCAATAGGTTAAATTCAGCTTGGAGGTCTTCGCAGGCTGCTTCTGGCGTAGGATGACTCAAATAAAGTACTGTGTCATCAGTGAACAAGTGGATATTGGCTTGATTGATGTTGTCATCAATGTTGTTAATGTAAACCACAAACAACAGGGGACCAAGGATAGACCCCTGAGGCACACCTCTCTGTAGGGGTTTAAGTGGGGAAAGATCACCTTCAGCCTTAACCTGCTATTTCCGTTCAGCAAGGTAATCGGCAAACCAGCACATAGAGTTAGGGTCCAGACCTAGGTTACATAGGGAGGAAAGAAGCAGGCTATGGTTGACTTTGTCGAATGCCTTACTTAAATCCAAAAAAATGGCACAGACAAAATTCACATTGTCAAGGTCAAGGAGCCAATCATTAGTCACTTTTGCTAGGGCAGTTATGGTGCTGTGCTTTGCTCTGAATCCAGACTGCACTGGGTTTAACAGACTCCTGGATTCAAGGTATGCCCTTAGCTGTCCACTCACAATCTTTTCCAATAATTTAGACAGAATGGGTAGGAGGGAGATCGGTCTATAATTACTAAGGTCGCAAGGGTCACCTGATTTGAGCAGAGGGATGACATGGGCTACTTTCCATTTTGAGGGGAGGCTCCCCTGGGATAGTGACAAGTTGAAGAGGTGCGTGATTGGCACTGCCAACACATGGTATGCACATTTCAGAAAGTAAGGCTCTATTGCTGTAGTATAGACCCTATTGCTCACCACATTCTCCTATACTGCGTCCATCTCAGGTTATGTAGTTATGAAATGGGGTGAGCGTTAGGTCCAGCAACCCCAAGACACACCCCGATGCCTGTTGGTGTGTGGGGGTGGGATGGGGTGGTACGGTTGGGTGGGGGAAGGGGAGGTGGGGTGTTGGGGTTGGGAACCCTAACACCACATTTCCATACTTTGAAAGGCATATGAACCCTAACTAGTGCTTTAATGTAGTTTTTTGCATTTAATTTCCTCACTTTTTATGAAGTGAACACAAACCAGCCCAGCTCCTGCTTAGTACCACTCTGCTCTGTACCCCGCCACTGAGTCACTCTTGTCCTCCCCAGGCTCCTCCATAATCTGTGAGTGAGTGTCCCAGTTAGAAAAATTTCTTTTTTCCATCATCTATAGATATAGATTTCACTGCAAAAATACTTTGTTAATTCACCATTTGGGTTGAAGCCTAAAAAGATCTTAGGGTTCCCAAGCCTAAGACCCCGCCCCCACCCTCGGCTTCCAACCCGAACACCCCACTCCCACCCTCGGCTTCCAACCTAAGGCCCTACCTCTACCCCTGCATGCAGGAATAGGTGAGAGGAGTGTGCCTTGGGGTTGCAAACCCTAATGCTTACTCCATTCTTTATTCTGTACCCATGTTAAGTTATCAACTGTAGAAATGGGGTGAGCATTAGGGTTCACAACCCCAAGGCACACCCCTCACACCCATTCCTGCATGCAGGTTGGAGTTGGAGCCTTAGGGTTGGAAGCCGAGGTTGGGGTCTTAGGCTTGGGAACCCTAAGATCTCATTTCCCTACTTTTCAGGCTTCAACCCTAATGGCGCATTAACAAAGTTTTTTTGCAGTGAATTTCCTTACTTTTTTAGATCATTTATTTGTATGCCTGTTAAGGGCCAGTATTCATGAAGTGATATGAAAAATGGCTATGCTGAAAATTTGGAGTGAAAATACAAAAAAACAAATTTATGCACGTGCACAGAAAAATTTCAACAAACACTCGTAACTGGCCCATTTTAAGGATTTTTTTCACCAAATTTTCAACATGGGCATTTTGGGAGCCCACCTCATGCCTCATGGACAGTGGTACTGTCATTCCATTAATCTGTTCCGAAAGGTGATTTTGCACAGCTACTGCACCATTCTTTGCCACAGATGCGAAAAAGAATTTTGGGCAGGATGTGAGAAATGACAGCTGTACTATTCATGATATGGTGTGAAAAAATTACTGCTGAAAATCTGGAGTCAAAATAGAAATTTATATATATATATATATACATATACTGTATATTTTAATAACATAGTTTTAAATTATACCAATATGTAAAAGAGCTATACTGTATTTTGTTAATATCTAGACTATATCTGAATGAGCCTAAATAGATCATATTTTTGATATCTGTGCATTGTTCCAGTTATACTTTAGATGTCTGCAGAATTCAATGAGGTACGTCTTATACTTGGCATTGATATACTAAATGTATATGTTTTGTTATTCTATCAAAGAAAATATTTTGTTTTATTTTTTAATGTTTTTGTGGACTCTAATGAAATCATTATAGTTTTATGCAAGCATAGTTTTACCCATAATTTCTACAATAAGTGCATGTTTGCAAACATATTTTCAATATATAAGGTATGTATATTCTGAGATATATTTCATATACTGTATGTTAAAATGGGTTTGGCCCGATATACTTCTGGAAAGTATCTGTGATGTAAGTAATAATACCCGACAGGGTGGGCATTATTGGGCTATAATGGACCGCCCAGGGGCATAATGAGGCCTGACGCCACAGGTAGAGGGCCTTATAGCCCCTGGAAGGTCAATTATAGCCTATAACGCCCACTGTGGAGGGTATTATTACACTTAGAAAATGGGCAGTGTGGAAAAATAAAATGATAAAAAAAAAATAAAAAAAAAGATTAATAATAACTTTTGTAATTAATTAGTTCCTCTGCCTGTACTGGAAAGAAGGAGTTTTGTCCTAATGGAGACTCCATAACTAGCAAGAAAAAAAAAAAAGCTTGTTGTATGCCGTTAACTCTGCACAGCAGTTATTGTTTTTTTATTGCCTCTCCCACGTGCAACATATTTTTCCTCGTGGCATACTTATTTCTTGTTTCTTATTTCAGAAAAAATTCTTTTTAGCGCTGGGCCTGCAGTGTGTAATGATGTGCGCGGTTTGAGAGTTAGCATGGTGGCTGTTTTCTTGTTGCTGGAGGTTCGAGTAAGGAACATACTGGTAGGACAGATTTTGTGGAAATACTGTTAAACTGAAACTCTTCCTGTTACAGCTCGCTCTGTAGTGCGGAGCAGCGGGAATTCATTAACTGGTTTGGAGGACAGAAATAGGAGTAGCTGCAGTGCCGGTACTTGGGCATGAGAGGAACAGCACTTTCTTGGTTTTTCATACCGCAGATGGACGTCCATCTGTGGTACGGAAAAACGAGAAAATGCTGCTGCTCTCATGCCAAATACCGGTAGCAGAGCTTCGTCTGTAACACACACTTATATTAGCATTTTTTTTTTATCATTGCTGCTGCTCATTTTGTGGGTGATCTTAATTTTCCTTAGGGCTGCTCATTATGTTGGCGTGTTTTTTGAGGGGAAATCAGTCCAAGCACCAGTTTAATGTGTGTGTGTGTGTGTGGCCTAGCGAAGGGCAAAAAATGGCGTCTGGTAGGTTTCAAAATTAGGGGTGCCCAAGAATACTCTTAGTAATAGGGCACCCCGAATTGGGACTTGTGTTGTATCGGGCGTTGTTAAGAAATAACAACACCAGTGCCAAGATGCATTAGCCAATCAGAACACAGCTTTTCTTTCACCCATTTTCTAAATATGTATTATGTACCCTATCTATATTGATAATAAATTTTAAATATAATGTTTTACATAACAATTAAATATGTTTTGTAGATTATAAATATGACTGGAATATATATTACACATACCTTTAAAATATAAATAGACTACATTCTGTAAATATATAAAATGTAAAATAAAGCCAAAAATAGCAATAGTAGTAGTAGTAGATTATATTTATTTTGTGCGCCCTTCTCCAAAGACTCAGGGTGCCCTTACAAACATCAACAGAAAATTAACATATATGGTTAGTCAGTTTAATAAAATCAGTAGCAAACATCCCTTAAAACAACTCTCTGAAAATATAAATAATTCTGCTACTCATAATTCAAAGGCAGCTTGAAAAAGGTAAGTTTTCAAACCCTTTTTAAAGCATTCCAAAGTAGGTGCCTCCCAGAGGTAGCCCGGAAGAGAGTTCCCTAGAACTGGGGCTGCAGCCACAAAGGCCTGGTCCCCTGATGATATTAGTCTCAACCTGGGCACCTCCAGAAGGGCCTTCCCGGCTGACCGAAGGGAACGGCCCAGGGTGTAGGGATGCAAAAGCTCTTTCAGGTAACCCGGACCTAACCTGTGTAGAGTCTTATAGGTCAAGACCTATTTTAAAGTAGATGCACCAACGCACTGGCAGCCCATGCAGTTCATGCAGAACTGGTGTTCTATGACAGGATCTTGATAGATCTGTCAATAGCCAGGCTGCAGCATTCTGCAGCAGTTGCAGGTGCCTCAGAGCTCCACACTGACCTCAAGGTAGAAGGCAATAGCAAAAGTCAAACCTCCTCACAGGACTGGCATTTCATGCTGTTATCATGCTTTTTCAAGAACAGTGTGAAATATTGGTCCTGTGGGAATGTCTGTTTTACACTATTGCTACATTTGGCTTTAGTTTCACAATTTTTCCTTTACTGTACAAATACATTTTATGATGGAAAATCCAAGAAGTGCCTTCTGGAGCGCCTGGTCTGGTGTGCACGTGTGCCTAACTTCTGCTGTCAGTAAAATATGAATCTTGTTTGCTTGCAAGATACAATATGCGTAGAATATATGCAGAATTTATTTTTGTATATATATCAAATACATTTTTGTAAATGTTTGTCATGGTACTGTGTACAGATTTGCATAACTGATTTGCATATTCCAAAAGCACAATTTATCAACCAATAGCTTGGTAATTTCTGTTTTTAAAATAGTTCTGAATTGACAGCATTAGCTTACAGACCTGAGGGAAGGCAAAGAGTAAAAAACAAGTACATATTGGAACTTACCCCGACATAAAAAGTAACGGGGCAGGGGTGGTTTAAATACCAATTTGAGTCTCATATTATGATAAGATCAAGAGGTAAGTTCTATGTGTAAGTATAAATATGTAATTTGTTAATTTGTGGTAATTGTGCATCATTTAATGATAAGTGTACTATAGTAATCTAAATGGTTAATAATACAACAAATTCCATATATACAATTAAGAATATGTGATATCAAAATTAATCGGTTGTCGGGGCATTTTAAGATATTTTTACAATGTATATATTTAAAAAAACTATTTTAGATATATGTCAACTACATAAAAAGTATATCTAATAAATATTCAAAATATATAAGCAGATATATAAAATATATATCATGCACCTATAATAAATATATCATGGACATATGTTTATGATGTATCTTAAATATATCTGTCACATATATTCTGAAATAAATCAGATATTTCAAAACCAACAAATCTGAGATATACATATACATATACTTTAGACATATTATTAAACATACAGTATATTTGAAATACACTTTTATAAATATATCTAAAATATATTTCTTTTCCAAATGAGAATACAAATTTATAGAATATTACCAAGATATTGCTATGAAATATACAAAAATAGTATCTAAGCTATATCTGAAATATTTTCATTAGCTATATCTCAAATATTACAAAACTAACCAATTTGAGGTATAATTGATATATTTGGAAATTACTATGAAAATATATTTGGACGAAATTCAAAAAACTATTTCAAGTATACTTTACAACATATATTCAAAATATATTTCTTTTCCAAAACTCTGATAAAACAAAGCTGATGTTGTTTGCAGCACTTTCCAAGTTGAGAAATGCTCCAAACCCTCAATCTGTAATTCATGGTTTAGGTGGCCAGTCCCTCAAGGTGGTAAATAAATATAAATACCTAGGCTTTGGGATGGAGCCAGGTAGCTCTGGAAATACCCATGCTAATTGTTTGACTAGAAAAATAGGGACCAGAATAGGGTTGTATCACAGGTATAAAAACTATTTATCTACTGAAGTGAGGAAAAAAATCATATGCACACAGCTGACACCCCTATCTGACTATGCAGATATAGTCTAT